>JALIZF010001725.1:0-639934 GCA_029948255.1 Telmatactis stephensoni | reverse complement strand
ATACCGAGTGGGACTTGAGGTTCAACAGCTTGACATGGAACAGACAACTACTACACTGTAAATTGAAAAGAGCCGATACAGCCCCCAAAATGGGGCCGTTTCGTGGGTAAAATATGGTGCCATTTTATGGGGCTAAAATAGCCCTCTTTGAAGGGGACTAATTTGACACCTGTTTGGTGGTCCGTTTGGTGCAAGTAGTTGGGCTGAAGTGACTCTTATAATGGCTGATATAGAAAATGAGAGGGCCAAATTATTTTGAATGGCTGACCAACCCAGAACAAGGAGCTAATTTGACCTCACCTATGGGCTAAAATGACCAATATTAGAACTGTTTTGAAATTCTAAAGAGGGCTGGCATGGCACTGCATTCCTACTAACAACAATTTGGCACTGCATTCCTACTAACAACAATTTCTTAAAAAAGTGAAACAACTCAATGGAATTAAAAAACTCATTTTAATACTGAAAGATATACACTACACTTGTACAAATACTGTAGTCTTATAGACAGCTGGTAATTCAATGTTCAGGACCAGTAATCCTTGTCTATGTATTAAAACTATATAGCTCTGTGGGAAACCACACTGAATATAAACTAGATAGAATAAGTGATAGTGGCAAGTTTATATCCAATGCATATTCCCTACAATTTTATGGCACAATTTATCACACATCCAAGCAACTTTCACTTATTCTATCTTGATATTTATATGTGGTGTAATTCAATTCTATTCAATTGAAAAAAAATTCAATTAAACCACAGATAAAAATTGAATCATGAAACATGTACCTAATATGTATACTAATTTTCAATGGATGAGTCTCGTTTCTATGCTGCTGGTCCCACTTCATCCATTCAAAAATATCAAGTACTCCAAAACTACTAAAGCCTTCCTTACTTTGCATTTGTTGACTGCTTTCTCTTCAGCTATTAAAGGAGAGGTGCATTTGAATTGTGAGTTTCTGCCTGGGCTATTTTGGATACTGGAGCAATTCCTTTGAAGTTTGACCTGTTTTAACAATAAATATATACATGTACATGTATCCCTTCCCCCTCCAATATAACATGAACATTCCTGTACAGCAAAGTATACTACAGTCAGGCTACAAAAATCTTTAAAGTGGTATCACAAGTCTCAGATTCCAATATATGAGCATACAATAGGGCAATAGCACTGTCTATCATAAAAATTATTGAAACATAGAATTAATGTACAGAATTAATGTACAGTAACACCTAGCCACATAAAGAAATAATTACTTATTAAAGGTTTGGCATCTTAGGATTATAACAGTGGTAATTTACACAAAACAAAGCATCAACTCAGAGTAACACACAAATTCATTATTGCTTGAACTTTCCAATTAACCTGAAAGGAATAATACGATAATAAAGTTGAAAAAGGCTAAAGCAACAGTGTGTAGTTCCAGAAAATATCCATATCCCCAACAAAGGGAATTTGTAAATGGACCCCCTATCCTCTTGAACTTCAATTTCTCTTCCATACAAACTGTAATTTTCTTTTTTCTCTGACCCTTCTCTGAACCTTTAGTAGCTGGAAATTGAATCTACTACCAGTCTCCAGAATTTACAATTCCTCCATGGTGGGGGTATGAATATTTTTCTGGAACTACACAATAATGATTATGCAGATCCCAAAAGGACTAAAAAAGTGTTCACATTCTATATCTTCATCATAAGTTAGTCTTCTTTGTTACAGGTGGTTTAGTTACACATAGTGTAAAATTACAAAATGAAAGTTTAAACAAATCTACGGCATACAATTTACCAAAGCTCAAGGCCTCCACTCAACATTACATATACCTCAATCACAAATTAGAACTACACTTCACAAAACATTTGAACAACACTACAACCTATTAATTGTAACCAAGCAATGTGTACTAGACATGAGTTACCAAGGCTCAAGGCCCAACACTCAACACACATATTCCTCAATCACAAATTAGAATTACTACACTTCACGAAATTTTAAACACAACAACCTAAAATGTAATCAAGCAATGTGTACTAGACATGAGTTACCAAGGCTCAAGGCCTAACACTCAACACACATATACCTCAATCACAAATTAGAACTTACACTTCACAAACATTTAAACAACACTACAGCCTAAATTGTAACCAAGCAATGTGTACTAGACATGAGTTACCAAGGCTCAAGGCCCAACACTCAATACACATATTCCTCAATCACAAATTAGAATTACTACACTTTACAAAACATTTAAACACTTCAACCTAAAATGTAATCAAGCAATGTGTACTAGACATGAGTTACCAAGGCTCAAGGCCTAACACTCAACATTACATATACCTCAATCACAAATTAGAACTTAACTTCACAAACATTTAAACAACACTACAGCCTAAATTGTAACCAAGCAATGTGTACTAGACATGAGTTACCAAGGCTCAAGGCCCAACACTCAACACACATATACCTAATCACAAATTAGAATTACTACACTTTACGAAAACATTTAAACAACACTACAACCTAAAATGTAATCAAGCAATGTGTACTAGACATGAGTTACCAAGGCTCAAGGCCCAACACTCAACACATATTCCTCAATCACAAATTAGAATTACTACACTTTACAAAACATTTAAACACTACAACCTAAAATGTAATCAAGCAATGTGTACTAGACATGAGTTACCAAGGCTCAAGGCCCAACACTCAACACACATATACCTCAATCACAAATTAGAATTGCTACAAAATTTCACAAAACATCTAAACAACTCTACAGGCCAAAATGTAATCAAGCAATGTGTACTGGACACGAGTTTCGATTAGCCCCTTCTCATACTAATGATTCAACGGCTTCATAAAAATACACGATTCAAGCCAAGTGGTTGGCGGTAACAAATAATTAAAAGCAAATATGCCATAAATTATTATTATCATACTAATGATTCAACGGTTTCATAAAAATATACGATTCAAGCCAAGTGGTTGGCGGTTACAAATTATTAAAAGCAAATATGCGATAAATTATATGCACTCACCGTTTCGTTTGCAAGTAAAACTGTAAAAATCTTTCCTGTGGATGTTCTTAATCACTCCAAGCAACAATATGACATAAATTTAGCATTTGTGAAGGTCTAAAGCAGTAAAATAGTCCAACATAATCCTTACTTTCCAGCCGTTACGGTTTGAACTGGCGGGCTTTAGTTTGAAATGAAGGCATCATGGGTAATGTTGAAGGTAGCAAGGACTTATGGGATTGATTTGTACCCAGGTCTACTCAAAATCGTGGTATGGGAGAAGGGAGGGGTATCCATAGAAAGGGAGGCCGCTTCTCCCCTTCTTCCTACCAAAGTGTCTTTATACATTTTTCTTTTGAGAGCCTTTGAGTACTTTGAGTTGAGAAACTCTGTTCTGCAAATGTTTCGCATTTAAAAAAATGGATGAATTTACAACTGAATCTAAATACTTCTCACATGTCACAAACGCTCTTGATTCTGACAAGATGAAATGAAATGAAACGAAATGAAACGAAATGAAATGAAATGAAATGAAATGAAATGAAATAAGATTTTCGCTTTACTGTTTAGCGATGTTTTTTCATTCAGGCCATCTTAGGGCTACTTTAGATTTTTAACACCATTTGGGACATTTTGATCTATGTAAGGGCCAAATCAACCCAAAGGCAAAGGGGCTGTTTCGGATTTTAGGGCTGAAACATGTACTGAGTTCTATTGATTTTACATGTGGTCAAAGTTAAGAGACTTTTAACTTTTAACTTTGGTGGTTACTGGGAGGTTCATTAAACTTAATTTGGCTGAATTAATCAGTATTATAACAATTTCATTCGAGATGAAATCTGCTATGATCAAAATGGTCCAAAATGGGGTTGATATGGAACTGACTGGGGTCATTTCGGAAAAACATGGGGCTAAAATAGGCTTTTATGGGTCTGTTTCAGCCACTTGGTATCAATACAGCACCGTCAGGGACTGAATCGGCTCTTGTCTATTTGGGGCCGATTTGGATTTTAGGGCTGAATCGACTCTTTACAATTTACAGTGTAGACAGCCACATCTGCATGCTAGAGCAAGCTGCCAGTGTCAACAGGTGTCAACACTCAATGCACTGAAAACACCTCTGGGAAGCGAACAGTAGATCTCACTCTCAGCTGGACCTCGTTTCGCAAACACAGCCCAAATGTGGAAACCATAGTCTGCTGACTAGACATCAAGAATGGGAGGATCAGAACGACGAGCCACCAAGTGTATCCTTGATGGACCATTTTCGTGCACACTCGCTTACAGTTCCTCTAAAATTCCGACTTGGATACTACCAATGACTGGTACCACAAATAGAAAAATCTTTGCTAACGACCATGTGGCAAAATGAGCTTTCCATGCAAATTGGAGCTCTTGACACATAAAATAGTTTTGGCGCAGTGCAGCTTTGAAACTCCAGATCTTACAGAGGATGGATTGGCTCGTTGGCGCGTATGTCCCCAAAACATTGGAAAGCTGATATCTCGTTTAATATGAAGTAATACCGAATCAACTTAGAATGTTGAAAATACATGGCAAAATTAACTTTCCCTGCAAATTGGCGCACAAAATAGTTTTTGCGATGCGGCTTGGAAACGGAGAGATTTCACAGAGAATTAGAGGCTCATTAGAGCTAGCACTCTAGCGTTCCAAGAAATGTAAAAGCTGGTATCTCGTTTAATATTACATGCAAAGAGCTAACAAATTCCTAGAATACCTATAGAAATGAGCTGGTTTATGTTTTGGACTCAGGTTCAAATTTGTCAGACATTAATCCGTTTGCTAATGAGCCCACAATTGCAAACAAAAATTTGCATAGACCGAAGTACGTTTGGATTGACCTGTGGCCTGGTACGAGTCACCAGCTAGCTCTTCAAGTTGCATAAACCTTGTTCGCACTCATGCGTGCTGCATGTTAATTTATAGCATGGAAGACTGATTGGGATTCCATTGAATTCTTAGGTATTATTCATGGACGAATGGAGAGTTAAATGACCACTCGATAGATGTGCCTTCAAGGACCCTCTCAGTGATTGGTGCTTGCCTAGCTGCGGTTTTCCTGCTATATAACATAGTTTTCCTAAAATTAACACTCAGCGAGCATAATTTCAAATGAGATAAATTACTGTTTCTTCGTATATTTCGTGGTCTGTCACGAATTGCAGACTGGATCTTCGCAGCGCATGCTTACACTCCTTACCAAACGGGTGTCGCACAAAGTGCATGCTCTGTATCCATCGATGACGGTCGGAAGGATCGTCAACAGTAAGCCGAAATGGAGTTCGATGGTCCATTAGGTGACGTCGAGACACAGGATTCCACGAAGAGCTCTTGGTATTGCAAGTCGAATGACCAATCAGCAATTTTTTTATATATATATTGTGACCGCTCCGAAGGTCTATAAAGGGTTGTTTCATACTGTTCGTGAAGTCTCTTAACTCATTTCTGTACATACAAACGCATACGCCCTTCGCGACATGCAGGCGTACGCTTAATTCAGAGATGTCGAGCATATGAACGGAGCTGGTGAGACCACGGCAACTACAAACGAGCTACAGAGAAACTACAGAGGAGAGCTAGCTGGACCACTTATTGTAACCTAACACTTACTTATGTATTCTTAAATGACATGGCATACAAAGATAATATTACATGGTCGCCACTGCAGTGAAAAGAAATGAAAGCCTCTTTGCAATTGATAAGAATTCTACCTCCTTAGGATTAACTAAGGAGAAAAATTAGACTGCATAGTATTCATTGGATTTCCTGACTGACTTATTCTGGGAGAGATGGGGGCTCCACTGTCAACAATTGGGACGTGCAAAGGCAGCAGCATTGTCATTATCATAAATATGCAAAATAAACTTACAGGTTGTCAGAGACAAATCAAATGTGCTTCCCTCTTCAGTTTCAGCAAGTAGTTATTTTCAAGCCGCGAGATCCACAATTGTTACCTTTCGGAAAACCCAGCCAGTATGTTCCTTCCTAGGTAGGTGTACCAACTACTCCGTCTAAACAGGCCAAGATTTAAAGAGGTACTTGGATGAAAATAAATTAAAATTGGAAATGACTTGAAACTTAGTAAAACCTATGTCGACTCCCAACAATCACCAAAGGCAACATTTTCTTTACATTCAAACGAGACGAATAGAAATTGTCAAGTATTTTAGCATTGACGTTGAAAGTAAGTGACGTCATTTCTCAACCCTATTGTTCTTTTGAGACTTAATATAAAAATTTCCCTTTGATAATAAGCTTGAAATGCAGATTTTGGGGCAGAGGGTAGCTAGTTATTTAACTACCCTCATCTTCAGATATATAATTAATAATTAGTTTCCAATTTTCATCGATTTTCATCAAAGAGGGCCTTTAAAAATAATTGTTTAAAGTGACCGAAATTCGCGTGGATCATCCAATTCACAGTACTGAGAGTCGTGTTACTCGGCTTGAGCATGAATTGAAATGTGAAATGTTTCCAACTTGGGCAGGATTGAAAGTGGTCCGGTTGGACAAGTGGGGTGACCTTCCCAGTTCATATCGTACGCGTATACACATCAAATATTGAGAGTTCCAAGGGTTCATATTTTCCTTCCAATACTGGACAAGTGACAAACAAACGGAACGAATGGACCAGACTTCGAAACGGAAAAGATCGAATTCCACGAACAAGCTAAGATCATTGAATTGCTATTACCAAATAGGTTCGGGCTATGAAAAGAAGAAAAAACTGCCTTAAGGGTTCGTTGAATTTTAAGCACTACAATGTTCGGACTATTAGAGAAGTATCCGAATAGGCTTAGAAGTGAAAGAAAACTAAATTAGAAACAAACGACTTTGGAACTCCTCGTGCGCAATACTGTTTTGTGGAAATTTCGTAGATGTGCACTTCTGACAAAATAATACTTTGGTACTGAGGAGTTAATTGGTCTTAATTAAGAAACCAAGGGAAGGCCCCCACCATCCAACCGGACCAGGAACCCGCCCAAAGGCAAGTTATAGGGTGAAAGTTTAGTTTACCCTTCTGGTCGCGGCGGAAAAAGTGGAGAGAGAGTCCCAGGCCAAGAAAAAACAAATCAAGCGGAAAAGAAAAACTTAATGTTCGAGACCGGAAAGTTATCTTCAAGTATCTTCAATTGGCAGCCATGGCTATAAATGAGTTACACCGCTTTGAACCCGAGAGAAATTGTCAAGCGATACCAGCGAAGCGAGGAAAGCTCAAGAAGGCCAAGGAGAAAAGCATACTATGATCACTTAGAGAACAAACTATTGAACTATGCCGACACACGGCCATATTCACTAGGAAGACACACAGGTATCTTTTCTATACCGACACACGGCCATATTTACTATGCCGACACACGGCCATATTTACTATGCCGACACACGGCCATATTTACTATGCCGACACACGGCCATATTTACTATGCTGACACACGGCCACATTTGCTATGCCGACACAGGGCCATATTGACTAAAATTATGCCGACACAGGGCCATATTCACTAGGAAGACACACAGCCATCTTTTCTATGCCGACACACGGCCATATTTACGTTGCCGACACGCGGCTACTTTGCAAACATATAGCTAACTGCCGACACACGGCTACTTTATTACGCGTGACCGATTCACTTTTGGATGCCAAACCTGCTGACACACGGCTACTTTATATACACGTAATCAAGTCACTTTTGGACGCCAAACTTACCGACACACGGCTATCCTGCCAACATATGGCTACACTGCCGAGCCACGGCTACTTTATCTACACGTGACCAATTACTTTTGGATGCCGAGCTTGCCGACACACGGTCACATTACTGTGCCGACACAAGGCCATATTTACTAAGCCGACACACGGCCAAATCACTATGCCGACACACGGCCAAATCACTATGCCGACACATGGTCTCGTATTCATTAGGCCGATACATAAATGAATTCTCTGTAGGGGAGATTTACCAACTATTCCGTCACGCACTAGCCAGACAAAATCACTTTCCGATGGTTAGCAAAATTAAATTGATGTGCTTACATGGAGCTACGCTGAGATAAATGTGTTTATATTTATTTCTTTAAAACAAACTATTAATTGTAATTATAATGGAATACTTTTAAACGAGAAATAAAACAACCAAACAAACAGACAACCTGTGACCCGAGGAATTTTGCAGAGTCGTGGCACGTGGCTACACCATGGCCAAACGAAGTGATATAGACGGCTAATAATTTACCGTTAACCCAAAAAAAAAAATTATCCGTAATTTGCTAGGGTTGCACGAGCACGAGCATAAGATAAACTACATGGAACAAACTGAATAAATAAGAAGCCATACTAGAAAAACGCTTACTAGAAAAAACAGAACTAAAAGCGTATGCCGTGGTAAAAATACCTAAACGAAGCAAGGTGCGAGCATAAAGTAACGAATCCACAATTTTATGAAAATAAATCCCGAGGGAGGAGATGGCGCCCGGAATTCACTGAAGTAAACTTTGCAACGAGCGCGAATATGAATGCGAATGAAATAGCCTTAGACGAAAACAGCAAACTTATGGAAGCGCTAAGGCGAACCAGGGTCCCCCAAAACAACGTTAAATACTGAAGAGATACAATAAAATTTGTGAGAAAACACAACGAAACGAATTACACCGAAGCTTAGACTAAAAGTACCTGAAGTAGTCGTACAACATTTTAACTCCTGGAAGCACTGCTTCTATTGTTACCACACCGACTGGTTCTTAGTTTCGCTGTCGTATTTCGTTGAAGGCGAAGGAATGAGCTAAAGTCTTGAAGGGTTGAGAGGTAGGTTGCTTCGGCGACGCCAGGAAAAACCAAGAGAAGAAATCTTTGAAGAGGCCTTGATGGAGACTTTGTCGAAATGCTCTCGAAATGGACAGAATTAACTCTTATATGGGCCAATGAGAAAGCGTGGCAATGCAGAACATTCTAAGCAAACATTCCCGTGGGAAATAAGAATCAATAGTCACGCGTGGTGCGAATTTGCGGAGTTTTTTAGTAGTGAAAATAATTGGACCAGCTTCACTGAAATAGCTAGAGCTTGACCAGTTGCCTCAGGGCATTGTACTTCAATCATTTCGTAATTCCATTTTAATCCAAGATGTTGAGCAATAGCACAGCCGTTTACAGACAACGAGTCTTCGTTCTTGAGTGCAAAAGTGGCTACAAAAAAAGCAGTGTTCATTTTTGACAATGTGCACGAAAGAAGGAAGCTAGTGGTTTTGCGTAGCTGCGTTGTCCAATTGTTGTCGTTGCCAAACCAATAATGACCGGTTCTTCTTAATCCCTTCCTTTTGTTTGTTTTGATTGAGTCAGTTCGTAAATTTGCAGTTTATAGTAAATGCTTATAGCTACAAATCCTCGGCAGTGTTTCCGTATCTGAGAACATATTAGGCAGTCTTTTGGCACTGCTGGATTTTTGTTCTTCGTCGCCAGCAGATAAATTAACTCTTCCGTGCCCCGAAGAGAAGCGATTTTGTGATTTGCTTTCCCTCCTTAACAATGGCCTTAGTGGTATGTATACAGTTAATGTTGTAATGAGATGAATCGTTTTGTCAAGCAAAACTATGTGTTTGTACTTTTTTTATTTGGACAAATAAAATGCGCTTCTTGATAGCCAACAAAAATTGACTACGAACGGAAGTTAGGATGATGCAGACCACGGCAATTACATAGAGGCCTGATTCATTTGTCTAACTTAGATTCTTTCTTTCTTTCTTTCTTTCTTTCTTTCTTTTTTTTTTCTTTTTTCTCTCTCTCTGTTAACAAACATGGCGGACGTGTTGACCGATGCTCTTCAAGAAGCGAATTTTTCAAGCTCTCTTAGTGCTCCAACCCTGATAAATCTCCTAAAATATGATGATAAGGATGATATCTTCATGTGGGACGGTAATTTCTGTGAGTTAAGAAATTTTCTTGATGAAATTCTGAACAAATCTGGGAGTACCGCCGAAATCAGTGAAGACAAGGCGCATAACGCAATATCCTACAAGAAAGAGGACAACACTGTCCGTTTCTACAATACCACCAAAAAATTAAAATTCTATGGAAGTGCTGGACCTACTCTGACGTCCACCCTGCACCAAATGCTGAAATCCAACTTAAATAGTACAAGTCAAGTCGAAAATCATTCAACAACCAGCGAAGGCAACACTTCTTCAACGCCCGACCTTACACTTCCTACTGCCGATGCTCCTCATGGTTTTACTCCATCCTTAGCCCACAGACTTAATGTCCTCTGTAAGGAAGTCGAGCAATTAAAATCTCAAGTTTCAAGTAATGAAGTAAAAGATCAAGAAATACAAAGATTGAAGGAGATAATTAATATTCAAAAAATGAATATCTCAAACCTGCAGTGTGAAAGAATTCAAATCATGAATGAAAGAGATAGCCTTATAAAAACACTGGGCATCATGATGACTAAAGGTTATTGTTTTGATGCAACACCTGACATGCAGAATGGTGCGACACTTGAAATTCCAAGCAATGCCTTGCCAGGTCACCCGTTTGGATATAAAATTAGAAATGAAACGACAGAAATCACAGATGAAACTACTGCGGTGACTAACAGCAACGGAGGGGGAAAGAAAAAGAAAAAGAAGAAGAAGAAAAAGAAGCAACCTTCGTCAAATACCTCCCCCCAAGGGAATAATGAATCTACTCGAGATATGAACAATAAGCCAGGGAAAAGTACCTCCCCCCAAGGGAATAATGAATCAACTCAAGATATGAACAGTGAGCTAAGGAAGACTAACACAGTAATTATTGGTGACTCTATAATATCGAGGCTTGAAGGTTGGAAAATGTCAAACAGGTCCAACAGAGTAACTATAAGACCTTTCCCAGGAGCCACAGTAGAGGACTTGGAGGACCACATAAAACCTATCATCAGAAGAGAACCAGATAATCTTATTATTCATATTGGTACAAATAATCTTGAAAGAGACCAGCCACACGACATCGCCGATAGAATTGTTGGCATCTGCGAATCTGTTGAAGAACAGCTTCCTCTTTGTAGAATAGCAATATCTGAACTAACCATACGCCAAGACTCAACTGCCCTTGAAACCGCAAGAAAAGATGTAAACAAATCCCTCAGAGCTTTCTGCAATGGACGGGATTGGGACTACATTGCTCATAACGTAACAGAGAAAGGACTTAACACCAAAGGACTGCATTTGAATCGTTCAGGACTGGGGGTCTTTGCGCAAGATTTTAACAAATATATTAAAACTAAGGCATGATTCGCAGGTAAGGATCCATTAGGCGAGACAGATTCCCCTATTTATTTCCCTAGTATCGTTTCTAACGCTATGTCCGACGGTAATAGCAGACCTAATTTTGTCCCAAATGTAAGGGGATTTAAAATGGCCTCTCTGAATATAACTAGCCTCGTAGCTCATATAGATGAACTGAGAATGTGGGTATTTCAGCAAAATCTTGATCTTCTTTGTATAAATGAGTCAAGACTCGATCCATCTATCCCAAGTTCTATAGTGAGCATCGAGGGTTTTGAGATTTTTAGGTCTGATAGAAACCGTTTTGGTGGGGGAGTCTGTGTATACTTAAAAATGGGCATAAATGGGAAAAACCGTAGTGACTTAACTGATAACAAAGTGGAGTCGCTATGTTTTGAAATTATGAAACCAAATAGTAAGTCTTTTGCTGTATTAGCTTGTTATAGGCCTCCTAACTATGATCCATGTTCATTTTTTAATATATTTGAAAATATATTAACAAAGATAGATTCTGAATTTAAAGAAGCCTATATCCTAGGGGATTTAAACTGTGATCTATTATCTACTATTGTGAGTCAACAAACCCGACATCTAAAGTCAACTGCTGAATTGTTTCAGCTTATTCAGTTAATTACAGAACCAACTCGAGTCACAGAAAAAAGTAAAACTCTCATTGATGTGATTCTAACGAATAGCCCAGATAGGGTAGTTCAAAGTGGCGTGATCCACATTGGAATCAGTGATCATAGTTTGGTTTATGTAATCCGTAAAATAGCAATACCAACAAACAACAATCATTGTTCAATCTCATACAGGTCGGTTAAAAACTTTGACTCCGATAAGTTTCTTATGGATTTAGAAGAACTCCCCTGGGATTCCTTGAATGATATGGAAAGCCCGGATGATATGTGGGACAAATGGAAGGAGCTTTTCCTCTCTGTTCTTGACTCACATGCACCGGTCAAAACAAAACGAATAAGAAACAAAAAGTCTCCCTGGATGTCTATTGACTTGAGGAAAGCTATGTTCAATAGAGATAAAAAGAAACGGATAGCTATTCAAACAAACTCGAGGGATGACTGGAATAATTTTAAGGCTGTAAAGAATCGAGTCAACAACGAAATAAAAAGAGCTAAGAAATTATATTATGAAAATCATTTTGCTCAGAATTCAAAAAACTCTAAGGAGACTTGGAAAACTATCAATGAGGTCCTTTCAAGAAGGACTAAATCTAGCTCTTATATTTCATCTATCAAAGTAGACAATATATCGTTGAGTGACTCGAAGGAAATTGCAGAAATTTTCAATTCCCACTTCTCGGAAATTGGTACTAAACTAGCAAGTTCAGTTCCAGATGGACCGATTGCTTTTAATGACTATTTGATAAGAGCTCGTTCAACCTTCACCTTACGGCACACGTCAGTTGAAGAACTTATGAAAGTCATTAAATCCATAGACAGTAAAAAAGCAACAGGTCTTGACGGTATTCCGTCATACTTCATTAAAGTAGCTTCGCCGATCATAAGTCAATCGTTAGTGGGAGTATTTAATCGTTCAATTGATAAAGGAATTTTTCCTGAAGGCATGAAACTTGCAAAAGTTACGCCAATTCACAAAGCAAATAGCAAAGACGACTTGAATAATTATCGTCCTATTTCGGTCTTATCCTCAGTTGCCAAAATTTTCGAGAGAATAGTTTTCAACCAATTATATGAGTATTTGAATTCAAATAACCTACTTTCACAAAATCAGTCTGGGTTTAGGCCGCTTCATTCGACTGCTACTGCCTTGCTAGAAGCCACAACAGAGTGGCTCACAAATATGGATGAAGGTAAAATGAACTGTGTCACATTTTTAGATTTTACAAAAGCCTTCGACACGGTAAATCATTTTATCCTTCTCCAAAAGTTAAAATATTATGGCATTGCAGAGCAGTCGACGAGGTGGTTTAAATCCTACCTGACAGGTCGAACTCAGAAATGCTACATAAATAATACTTTATCAAGTCTAAAAACACTTGATTGTGGCATACCCCAGGGTTCAATCCTTGGGCCATTATTATTCATTTTATATATAAACGATCTACCTAACAGTATTCATTTCTCAAATGCCAGAATGTACGCCGATGACACAAGTCTCACCACTTGTGGTACATCACAAAAGTCATTATTCAACGACGTAAATGCTGACATTTCTGGAATCTGTAATTGGTTGAAGGCTAATAAACTTAGCTTAAACTCAGCCAAGACTGAGCACATGTTCATTGCTTCTGATGATAAATTAAGGAAAATTATCCCTGAGCCACACATATATTTAGACAACGAACCAGTTACTAGAGTCTCAAAGGCGAAAACTCTAGGTGTTGTAATTGATGAAAGACTGTCTTGGGCCGCTCACATTGATTATATTTGTAAGAAAATATCATCTGGGTTGGGAGGCATAAGGCAGGTACGTGATTGCATTCCCTTAGAGACAGCCATTACCATCTATAACTCCCTAGTTTTACCTTGGTTCGATTACTGCGATGTGGTGTGGGATAATTTACCAGCAACATCGGCTGAAAGATTGCAAAAAATGCAAAATCGAGCTGCAAGAATATTAACAAAAAGCAGCTACGATATCAGATCCAGTGATATTCTAGCTTCTCTTGGCTGGATAAGCTTACAAAGAAGAAGAAGCGAACATAAAGCATTGATGATGTTTAAGACACTAAATGCTCTTGCACCAAAATCAATTAGAGAGCTCTTTCAGTTTCAAGAAAATACCTACGATCTTCGTGATAGAGAAAAGTGCCTAGCCCTACCAGGCCCTCGCACTGAGTACCTAAAAAGAGCGCTCTCGTATAATGGTGCAAAAGTATGGAACTCATTACCCTCAAACGTCAGACTGTCCAATAGTTTAAAAGCTTTTAAGAGGAATCTCTCGTCTGTTGGATCCTTGATATTTTAAATTTGTGATAGTGTTATGATATATTTTTAGGTTATTGAGTATTATTTTTCATCATTATAGTTTTATGTACATATATATTTTTCTCGGTTTTCATGAAAACCAATTTTGTAATTGATGAAAATTTTACCGAGGTTAAATAAAAGAGATCTCTCTCTCTCTCTCTCTTTCTTTCTTTCTTTCTTTCTTCCTTCCTTTCTTTCTTTCTTTCTTTCTTTCTTTCTTTCTTTCTTTCTTTCTTTCTTTCTTTCTTTCTTTCTTTCTTTCTTTCTTTCTTTCTTTCTTTCTTTCTTTCTTTCTTTCTTTCTTTCTTTCTTTCTTTCTTTCTTTCTTTCTTTCTTTCTTTCTTTCTTTCTTTCTTTCTTTCTTTCTTTCTTTCTTTCTTTCTTTCTTTCTTTCTTTCTTTCTTTCTTTCTTTCTTTCTTTCTTTCTTTCTTTCTTTCTTTCTTTCTTTCTTTCTTTCTTTTAAATGACGCCGTCATGCAAATATCCTATTTCTAGCATATAGTGTTAGTCGGTTATAGCTGTTTATCTCAAGCCACTTCAGACCCAGAAATTTATCCGTGGCTAATGTTCGTGTTCGTTTTTTCTAGAATGATAATTTAGTACATAAGTGGAGGATGCGGTGAGGTCTAACGATTTCAAAATTACGTACTTACTAAGGCTACTTATTTCTCATATATCAAATAGTGTATTAAATGGTTTCACTGCTCACAATCATTTACTCTATTTACACTTAATTCAACACTTACTTCATCAATTCATCATGTCATCAGACTTCATCAATTCAACAATTAGTCAGTCTAAGTTTATTCGATCATTCTTTCGTTTCTTCGCTTTTTGTTGTTGTTGTTGTTTTTTTTTTTGTTGTTGTTGTTGTTGTTGTTTTTTGTTTTGTTTTGTTTTTGTTTGTTTGTTTGTTTGTTGTTTCTTTTATAGAGCAGTTGGTTCTGGCATTTTTGTCAGTATTCTCGAGGCCGGTTTCCCGGATGTTCCAGCTTAAATCCCGGTGTCTGTCTGTTTGTTCGTTTCGTTTCGTTTTGCACTCCACACTGTTTTATTTTTGTTTTGCATTTTGTTCTGTTCTGTTCTGTTCTGTTCTGTTCTGTTCTGTTCTGTTCTGTTCTGTTCTGTTCTGTTCTGTTCTGTTCTGTTCTGTTCTGTTCTGTTCTGTTCTGTTCTGTTCTGTTCTGTTCTGTTCTGTTCTGTTCTGTTCTGTTCTGTTCTGTTCTGTTCTGTTCTGTTCTGTTCTGTTCTGTTCTGTTCTGTTCTGTTCTGTTCTGTTCTGTTCTGTTCTGTTCTGTTCTGTTCTGTTCTGTTCTGTTCTGTTCTGTTCTGTTCTGTTCTGTTCTGTTCTGTTCTGTTCTGTTCTGTTCTGTTCTGTTCTGTTCTGTTCTGTTCTGTTCTGTTCTGTTCTGTTCTGTTCTGTTCTGTTCTGTTCTGTTCTGTTCTGTTCTGTTCTGTTCTGTTCTGTTCTGTTCTGTTCTGTTCTGTTCTGTTCTGTTCTGTTCTGTTCTGTTCTGTTCTGTTCTGTTCTGTTCTGTTCTGTTCTGTTCTGTTCTGTTCTGTTCTGTTCTGTTCTGTTCTGTTCTGTTCTGTTCTGTTCTGTTCTGTTCTGTTCTGTTCTGTTCTGTTCTGTTCTGTTCTGTTCTGTTCTGTTCTGTTCTGTTCTGTTCTGTTCTGTTCTGTTCTGTTCTGTTCTGTTCTGTTCTGTTCTGTTCTGTTCTGTTTTCTTTTCTTTTCTTTTCTTTTGTTTTTCTGATGAAAACAAGCATCAGTACAGTAGGCCGAAACGGGGAATACAAAAGTCGAACCTAATTAACTTTTTAAATCCGGTCGTCCTCACGAAACATGGATTCACACCTCACTGGCATTGTTAAAGATTTCTGGCTCTAGTATAAAAAGCTATCGAACTATCATAATTCAAAGTTCAGTTTTCTATATGATGCACTTATAAGAGGCTGATCACTTGAACTTGAACTTTGAATCAAATTTATCTTTTCAATCAGTAACATTATGTATCGTCACGTACCACAAGTGAAGTAAACTCAGAGTGCAAATAATGTACCAGCGATATAAGCGCTAACAAATAATAGTATCAGTAAGTTTTAATAATAATAGTATCGTGAGTTTTATTTGAATGTCGGATTCACTTGTTATTCGCAGCAGCATGCTGTTTCAATTTTGGGAAACCCAACCAGGACGTCTTTCAAATTCGATACTTATCTCTCCATCAGAGCGTAGCAATATTATCCTCCACGTGTCTTTAAACATTACATAGCATGACTCATTAGCATAATGCACGGTAACGTACCTCACATATAATACTAGCACTTTCGAACCATTTCTACCAATGTATCAGGCTTAATAATAAGCTTAGTTAGTTTACAATACCATAGGTGTCTGACTCCATTTTTCTTTTCTCAATGAAGCAAGGTGATACAGGACAAGGAAGGCAAGGAGGACGCAGGGATACCTCGTGGTACTACAACTTCTCAGAGCCAATTGAAGACACGAAGGCGGTAAGAAAAGACATGAAAGTAAAGCAAAAATAATGTAATATCAAAAATATTTGATCAGTATGACAAGTAGTGATAAGTCGCCGATCTTCCCAAAAAATGGTATAAGACATGACAAGGTTGTTTCGTAGAAAGCAATGTATGTTGAATTAATTTGCATTGAGTCCTACAGTTTTTGTGCTGACGTTAATGATGTGTAAATGACCTACTAAATCAGTGTACAGAGAGTAAACGGTTTTTTAATCTCATGGTCTAGAATCACTCATACGTACGCCATTAGACTAAAAAGCCTCTTAAAGTGGGATAGGATTAGAGAAATGATGGACGACAAGACTTTTGAAGAACCGTACTACACAAACCAGTACCAGTACAATGCGGTTTTTTTGCTACTTAACTTATATGGCCCGTTCACATGAAGGCGAGTTGTCCTATAAAGTAGCTAGGATAACTCTTTTGTTTTCTTTTCCCTGAGGGGCACAAAACAAAAGAGTTATCCCTGCTACCACGGACAACTCGCCTTCATGTGAACAGGCTCTTAGAATGAAAGCTCCGGAAGGATTTGGTGGAATTTTTTTTGGTGAAATGGAAGTATCGTACCGGTGTATCGAAACTGACATGAAACTGAACTGAAGAGCATGACCCTAGCATAAATTGCACATTTTTCATTCTACTTCCAGCAATATAAAAACACTGTATAAACAACACTTATGTTATTCAAAATAAATAAGACTAATCCGACAGAAACGGATTGACACGGTTGACAGGTAGATAAACAAAACGAAAATTAGCAATCTTTTTCTAAGGAAAACTTTAGTATCAGTTTAACGAGTTTCTAGTGCTGATTTCACCCGTCCCTCCGTTTCTTCAGACAAAATTTAAACCACTACCCTCCCCTCCCCTAGCTCCCCTCGACATTCAAACCATACCGAGCACGTAACTAAATTCTAGCAGGAATCATGATACATAATGCAAATATGAGTCATGAAAAAACTACCTAATCGTTCACCTAAACAACATGACGCACTGAGAAACCATATATTTCTTTTCGCTACAGCAAACCCCGTTGTTATGACATCGTGTGTCACAAAAGACTCAGATCCAACCCCATACGTGGTATCAACACATTTTTTGTCCACATCCGGATGTCAAAACACAATAAAATATTATCTACTGAGCCATAATATCAATATGAACCTTTTGGGATAATTATAACGTTCAATATACTTGAAACGAAGGTGTGGAAATTGACAACACATGAATTCGACCATAAAAACCGCACATTGCTATCAGAGTTCTGTTACAAGAGATCACACTATCTTGGTCTCTTGGTATGTATAGACACTCAACCAAAGTTTCTGATGGGACTGATTTTGAGGGGTTTCTTGAACAGTGTTGATAATCATCGAAATTTCTTCTTTCTTCTAGAATACGAGGATCAATATACTGGAAATTTACATTAATGGTAAAGAAAATAACACACTAGGATTTGAAGCGGACAGTTCGCCGCTTTTCAGTAGAAGAAGAGACCGCTGTTGTTTCTGTTGTTTTTGCTGTCCGTTTGAGTGGTAAGTGAGGTTGTTTAGTATACTAAAGCCTTGTTCTAACGCCGTTTCAGTCATATGTTGTACCAAATTGTTGCAATGAAATCGTAATGAAAAGTTCAGCGTTTAAAAAAAATTTTGGAACTGCTCAGTGGTTCGATATAGAATGGCCATGGAATTCAACGGCATACCAGAGCCAACAGAAAAATAATTTCAGTTGAGACGGACACATGAGGCACAGCGTCAGAACCAGGCCTAATTTAATTCATCAAAGTTCCAATATCGTAGTTCAATGATAGTAAATTGGCGAACGATTGAACAGATTCAAGGGATTCACAGAAATCTTGTTCTCCAGTAATCATTCATTTAACGGAAGCTAGATTTATTTTGGTCAAAGTCGACCCAATTGAACTTGGTTAAAAAATTGTAGAGGTCAATATAGAACAGGACGCTGAAAAAATAAATATATATATCGATTAGGAAAATCCATAAAGCTTTTAGATTATACAAGCTATATCGACATTGAAGCAGAATATCACAGCGAAACAGCATACATTTGTTAGTAAAATGTTTTGGACAATGAAAGCAAACGTAACGCACAATGACAATACCCTTGAGCTATAATTGTGACGTCATCAATATGGCCGCTGGAGTATCATAGGCTTGATACGTATGATCAAACAAAACCAGAACTCAAACACACTGTTCAGTGACGTCCGTTCCAGTTGCTGTAAACCTTGAATAAAACAAAGAGAGAAAAGAGTAACGCAAGGTCCAATATTATAATGTGTTAGAATCTTTGACGTATTAGCCGAAGCTCATTACACCAAAAATGTTTGCGTGCAGGTAATACTGACGGAAGTTTTGGTCAAGGAAGAATGAGGTGTGTCGATTGAAGACGCATAGGATGTTAAGGGCAAAAAAAAAATCATTAATTCTAATCCACACATCATCATCATCTTCATCACAGTCATCATCATCATCATCATTATCATCATCATCATTATTATCAAATGGTTGTCTCTCAATTCGCGTCACATACTGACATACTGTAGGCCATTAACTGGATTCCCTTGTGACGGAATCGAAAAGCCTACTGTAATCTTAGGTCCAGCGTATTTTTTTTCAAAGCAGTTCTGGTCTTGATTTTTTGTATTAGCAGTTTTTCAGTGGGTATTTCAATTTCTTTGACGTTTCAAACGAATAAAAAAGTCTCTCCAATTAAATGATTGAAGATCGTGATGGTGAATATCAAAGTTATTTTTATTTTTATTTTTATTTCTATTTTATTTATTTTTATTATTATCATTTTTTGGTTTCAATGATTTCAACAGCTTTTAAAACTCAAAGCATTAACCGTTGATATCAATATTTGACGACCTAAGCCTGATAAAGCGATCTCCTGTCAACATTCCATCTTCATTTCAAGCTCGTTAAAGATTTAATTAGCTCTTGGGCCTCGATAAGAAAGACTGAAAGCCTTGTAATTATGGGACCACTTAGATTATCACTGAATTGAAATTTGAACCACTCTTATATCGTTAAACTGTCCTTTTATTATAGTTCTCAACAAGTGAACGAGCCGTTTCATGCGGTCTTTCTTCTTATTCTTCTTATGTCGTTTTTCTTCGTCTTAATATTTTGAGGGCATCAATGCAACATTCGGCTTCAACCGAAAAATATTTGATTATAAAAGCAGGTGTTTTGTTGTTAAAGCTTTTAAGCAGGTCGTGAGGCATCGATTTGCAGTCTAGACTGATTTTCACTCTTATGGTCGTCCCGCTGTGGAAATAACAAAATGCTGAATGCCTCAGTTTGAATCACCGCGGCCGATCGTCAGCCTAGTCTTTTTTTGTTTTGTTTTTTATCGATTTTCCCTGTGGTTTTAGATACCTCCCAATACCCCCTCGATAAGATGTACACTCTCTAGTGTAGACAGTTTTCTTAGTTTTTTTTAAGAAAAACTACGCTTTTACCTCGGCTTAGAACGAATACTAAAATTACTTAGGTTTAATGCAAAGGAAATCCATTTTTAATGACAGGAATAACTACAGACAATACTACCATCTGATTAAGATCATTTGAGTATAATATTTGCTTCGACCGAAACGTTTTTGACGCGGTCACGTCATTAAAGATTAAACTGAACATTCTATACAACAAATTCGTTCTTTTATTAAAGTATATTTCAACGTTAATCTCTGTAAAATATGAGTTTTGCCTGAACGTTTTATTAATAGTTCTTCCTAATTACATTCTATGCTATTAGCAGCAGTCTGTCAATTTGGCGGGAAGCAAAGCGCGCGCGCGTGTTGTCCAAATGATTAATTTGGAGCTGCGCATGCGTTTTCTTCTATTAATCTACCAAATAAGGCAAAAAAAGAAGAGAGTGACTATAAAAGCTTACAAATGAAGAATAATGAATTATTTAGGACAAAGTAATTTACTTGAAGCTCGTGCCATGACAAGGAGTTATTCGGTGTATAGTAATTTTTACATTTTTTTGTAACATTAATTTTACAAAAAGTCTCTTTGTTTAAAAGTTGTCACCAAAAGTGTTTTGGATTTTTAAAATGTAACATGTCGTAGTTGTGCTTGTGGCCAATTTACAAATGCACTTTTACATCTATGAATGGAGTTTGTGGTTTTCATAAACACCTTTGCTATACTTCCTGGGAACATCTGCTTTGCATATGAGGGCGCTTTTGAAGTCTTTACACCGAATTTTGGCAAAAAAAATCTTGATTATTTGCTAAGTTACTCGTCGTAGGGAATACTGATTTCTAATTAAGTGACGTCAGATCATCGGTTAACTGTGTCCAGTGCTGAAAAAAACAAACCGAATTCAGAGCAGTAATCAAGCCTTTGTAAGTGGAAGGCTTTTATTCTATTCATTATTGTAAGCCAGCTTTTGTAAACAGCGCGCGAGGAGCAGGTCAAATTCGTGTAGCGGTGACCGAAAGAATCTTCTTTGTTTTTTTTTATTTCTATCTCTTCGAGGGAAAACGCGTCGAGAGCATCTTGAGAACCCCTCCCAATTTGTCGACAAGCTTTCTAAACGTCAAAGGTAATAATGCTCAAACAATTTCCGGAATCATTCGTATCTGTTACAACTCAAACCCTTCGACCCTAATTTTAACACAAATTTAGCTTTGTTTGTTTTACACTGCTTGATTTGTGCCTTCCGAAATCGCCGTTCATAGTAGCCTGTTGTATCTTCTTGGCTAGTAGCCCTTTTAGTACCAAAAGCGAATCGAAACATTTGATTTTTGAATATCTCTCCGGTAAATATCACCAGCATTCCGCACTGTTTTCATAGGGCTGACTTTATTAAAACGACATATTTCTTTGTGAGAGAACAGTGGGGGGTTACTAATCTAAATGCTCAACCAACAAAGTTGTTTCTCCTTTAATCTTAGTATTTGTCTTTTTATTTTAGCCCTGGAAGCAGAGGTCGCGTTGGGAACATGGACCAAGCAAGTCGCTATAATCCCAGGTCAGTTCACGTCAAATTCAACGATCTTTTTGGATTTAGAATTTTATCTTTGTTCACGAATATCATATCGGAGATTAAGAGAAATCGAAGCAGTTGGTCGCCGTTTGGGTAGAATCCTTCAAGGATAAAATCCTTTTTTGAGGGTTAAAAAAACGGGACGGGGAAACCATTCATGTGCAAACGAGATGCTGAATGCAAGACAAAAAAATCGTCTCGTACATTAGAATAGCAAAACTTGTACATTTAGCACAATTTCACTATCACAAATATAAAATTATATTTTCGACAAGTAGAACTTGTATTTCCTACTAAAACTTTGGGTGATTTTACAAAAACCATTTTTGTCAATTTGAACCACGATGTAGAGTCGCGTTAACATTAGTTCTACTGGCAGGTGTTTTCACACTTCATTTTTACTTGGACCTGTACAGGAAGACATAACTAGTATATTGCCCTGACTTTATCTTTGCAACATAAAATTATTTTTATCGTTTTTTCAAAATCGTGTACTATTAACGAAAAGTGCTAGGTCAGCCACGATGTCAATTTAAATTTCGTTCTGCGGCCGCCCAGTTTTCATACAGATTGAGTTAAAAAGTGTGTACATTTCACCTGTACTGGTTTGCATATTGAATCCGATAAATTTCAAAATTTCCAGCTTATTTGAGTCCAACTGTTCAGTATTTTGGGAATGGGAGTTTTGGTGAAGTTTACTAGCCAAGATAACTCGGTACGACGTCTAGAGACGTCGTTAAGGATAACCCAAACTGAAAATAACCCAGAGATAAAAACGCTAGTGAATATATATATGTGAAAGGAAAATATTTTGCTTTTAGGTTAAATAACAAGGTGTTTTGAGGCTTGTTGTTTATGTTATCCTTCGGGTGATATCTTCAAAACATCAGATAAAGCGGTGTTTGAAAAAGTGCACGCCGAAAATATATTTGATTTAAAAGAGAGAGAAAATTGAACGAGAAGAAATATTGAATTCGCAGAAGAAACCCCGAGTATGAATCTTATAGTCAAGAATAAAACTGAAAATCAAATAAACTGTCAAGTACAATGAAAAATGAAAATTTGGAAGAGAAAAAGGAGAATAATGATCGAAAGATAAAAATTTGAAATTTAATTCACACAAGGAACTCTGTGTATGCATATTACAATCATGAAATGAAAATAAAAATCAAATAAGCTGTCTTCTTTATACTGCCTCAGGATAAAAGGATTTTCTCAAGAAGGTCTCAAGAAATCATGATAAAACAGTGAGAACTCGTTTAGAGGCAGCCTTATCAGCATAACTGACGTTTCTGCTGAGAGATTTTCCATCTTAACAAACGCTTTGATGTCGGACATCCTGAGTTGTTTGTCGTACACTTGTGTGTAATCCACGGTCTAATTAATCAACGATGAAATATTACAGAAATTACTGAGAACTTTCAGTATTAAATCACTTGCTTGCTTTTCGCCCTGGTGACCTTCATGGAAAAAAATAATCAGTGAGCATATAAAAAATCACTTGTCTCAAAGTCTCAAAGCCGGCGACGTGGTTTAATTAAACTTCCTTTTTACTTCTAACTTAATTCAGTGGGAAATTATTGCCCATATTTAAGCTGTTTCTTCGTGGACGTCCTTCCGGTAAAACTCATAGGTGGTTTGTTTTTTTCAAGAAAGAAAAATATAATTGGTTCTGCTTTAACATAAGGAGTTTTAATGTCAGTTTTACCACAGGGAAACAATTAAATGCCGATAAATGTTCGACCTATCTTGCACTCAATTGGTCTCTACTTATCAACTCAAGATGTACGGATTTTGACTGAAATCATTTGGTCAGTCGAACATCGACTACGGGGTCTTCTACCAGATTGATTATTGCCGTTCAAAATTATTAACTACTGTTTACTTTTTTCATGTCACGAGTTCTAAAAGGTGATTTAAAGGTTGTCCCATATGAAGGGCTGATATTCAAACCAGTTTAAGGACTGTGTAATTGGATGTCAGTTCGTGAAAAATTGTTTGCCTGTTAGTGAAAATCAGTTCTTAACCAAAAGAGTGTTGTGGTAGACATCTTTGCAAGAGATCTGGATAGTTACCATCTTGAAATGATTACCTCCCTTCGAGTTTGAGCTTGAAGAGCTTTTATCACTCAGGTATTTTTAAATTCGTAAAACAGAAAAAGAGTACCATAGCTGGAAATAGCATGTTAAAATTAGCAAGACAGTGAAGTTTAAAAAAATTACATCCAAAACTCGCGGGAATATAAATTTTTGAAAAGTGTGAATTTGTAAGAAAACCTTTGCTGGTAGGCATCTCTTGCCTACCAGCGAATGGTTTCATACAAAATTTCGATTTCGGAAAATTCATATCTTCGTGAGTTTGAAAGTTACTTCATTCAAACTTCATAGTTTTACTAATTTCGACGTGCTCTTTCCAGCTATGGTCATTATATTTCTGTACTGTGACTTTTAGAATTACATGATAAAAGCTCATTGGAAAGCGCTTTGTTAAACATAATGACGAAAAAGATAAAAACGAAACTATAGAAATGGTTCCTTGAGGAATTAAAAGCTTAAAATTACAACTTTGTACCGAAAAGACTGAACGCGAAAGCGTCAATTAAAATAGAAGGAGATATTCACTAACAAGGCAAGCGTAAGGCAGAGACACATGTATACACACACACAAGAAGAGCGGGAACGTTTTTTGTTCTTGCACTAGCAATTCGTCATCAATAAAAGTAATCCTTTATTCTTTCAAATCTAATTAACAGTTCGGTTAGTTAGCACCAGCAAAATGATATAATCTTTAATCTATTGCCAGCAATAGCTGAGTTACATACTATCTGTCAAAGCAAAGCTGGCGAGTCCTTTTTGACAAGACTTTTGTTTGAACATCAATTACTAATCTCTCAGAGTTGGCAATCGCGCTTACTTAAAATTGACAAAAAGGATTTACTGAACATATCCAATATTAATTAGATGAAAATCAGATTCACAAGATGACATTTTTGAAGTATACCTATTTCAAAACGTTGACGTTGGTCGATTTAAGACAATTGGTGATTTTTCCTTTTGTACTTTTTGCCTAAAATACACACGATTCTAACTTAAAGGTTCGAACTTATATTCCATTATCACCGCATACTGAGCTGTTGGCTAGAAACATATCAAAATACAATTTTTATGAGCTAGCACAACTGAATTTCAAATTTACGAGTCGACGTTTTGCACTGATTATTCATCTTTATGCCATTAATTTAAGTAGTTAAATTGCCCCCTATCTTCCCAATTTTGGAACAATTAAATCGTTCGACATAGCGCAGACTTATACAAAAACCCGCAGTTCGTTTATTCTTTAAAAGCTGGAACTCACTTATATGATAAGGGACAAAATTTAAAGACGGGTATTTTTAATATTTCGAAGAATTTTTAATGATGAATATTTATTAAAAAATTAAATTTACACGAATCATTTCTGTGATTCGAGTTACAAAGCCGAGTTGGTCTCAAAGGCAAGTCATTACCGTTAAGTCATTTGCTTCTCACGTGTTGCACGTCAGTACGAGCTTGGTTTGGCCTGTACATGTATGTTTCCTGGTGACTCCTTGCCCCCTGAACCGGGCACTGTGCCCTAAAACTCATTAAACCGATGTACCAGTTGACCTTTCAAAGACCAACGCTTTCTTGGGAATTATATTTCAATCGTCCAAAAACTGATTTTCTACTCAAATATTTCAAGTTTTCCATTTTCATTAAGGGGCAACGCCAACGCAATGCCCAAGGACAGAACCCCACAACGGCATAACCAATTACTGTGGGTCCGTGTATGGTACGGTGTAACTAAAAAATTAACCGTATAGATGTGAATTTAAATTAAAAGTTGCAAATGAGCAAAACCAACTAGAGCCGGACCTTTAGTTGTCTTGGTAAAACTGATCTTTGTACAAGATGTGACAAATGCAAAACAAGAGAAATTTTCTCTTGTGCAACGGCCATTCATCGATCGTTTGTATAGTGAAGCTGATGTTCCGCTACAACTGTGACGATTTGCAACGGCGATTTTTCAGGGGCGGATTTAGGGGAGGGGTGCAGGTGGTGCGCACCCCCTCCTAGACGACTTTGAGTCCTTTTCCCCTATACTTTTCCAAAATATTCTCTCGGCAGTTTCCAATTTATATGATGGTGCACCCCCTCCTGAAGATAATCCTGGATCTGCCCCTGTTTTTTGCGCAACGCTAAGTTGAAGCCGGGTGAAATACCACACGAAATGATTTAATTTGCCGTCGACAACACGTTGCGAGTTTTTGATTTGAAGTTAAGAACTTGCAACATAAAATAATGAATTTTACCCAAATTGTCGAGGCGTTGCGCAAAAAACCGTCGTAAAGCCCGCCGCACACGTTGAGTAACTGCGTGAAGAAACTGCCACGCGAGGCACTTAGCTCAGACGATTTCTCGCCGCAGACGTTGCATCTTTGGCTACGCGAGGCCAAAAATAGGGCAAGTAAAAGAGCACATGGTGAGAAAAGTGCCCCGCGTGGCAGTTTCCTCAGACAGCTTCCGCTCAACGTGTGCGGCGGGCTTATATCGTACTTTTACATGCTAATGAGCTCTGAATATTCTAATAAGCTGTACTACTTTGCGAAAACTATAATGAAGGGAAATAAAATCGATCAGAGTTTTATTTTCATTTTTAAAAGTCAGGATTGAAAAAAAAAAGAATAAAAATTAACAGTTTTCTAGAACTGTTCCAAGCTTAGCTTTGCTCACAATGGTATACTATTCGACTTTAACAAAAGCTGATTAACACTGTCTACTGGATATTACTTAAGACAAACTTCGTTAACATGCCATTTAATGGTATTTGGGGGCTTTTTCCCTGTTCGTGCAACTCCAAACAGCTCATTACAATATAAGCCGAGCTCATTAGCATGTAAAACTGATCAGCTTAAGGGAACCGCCGGCGATTTGGAGGGAAACAAGATACCGTCCCAAATGTATTAGTGGACTTACCGACAGACGATTTCTTTTGAGATAGAATGTTATTTGCGCATATGGTCATTTTGTCATTCCAGGATTAAGGGAACCGTGATTTGGAGGGAAACAAGATACGTTTCCAAATTTATTGTTGGACGTAGCGACAGACGACTTCTTTTGAGATAGAGTGTTATTTGCGCATATGATTATTTTGTCATTCCGGGATCGATGTTTATAATTCGTAAAGTCGTCCTAAAATGACGATAGATTATATATGTTTGGCTCAATCTTATTATTTTTATTTTAGACCAAGTACAGAAGAAGTTTTAGAATGGACAAAATCCTTTGAAAAATTACTAAGCAGCAAATGTGAGTATTGAGTATTGCGCGCATACTCTTTTGTGTGAATCAAATGATCATAATCATCATCATCATCATCATCATCATCTGGTATCAGACCATTTTCATTATCACTATCGACCGGTCATCATCATCATTGTTAACTTCATCAATCATCGTTACCATCGTCTTTATGAGAGCAACACGGTTCAACACAGGAATCCCAATGTTTTCACCATTTGAATATATCATTACTAAGAAAGCACCATCTCTTCGCTTATATAAAGACCCCTAGTGTTGGTCCTCGCATGACTCAAGCCACGAGTCACCAAGTGAGCCAATCATGGGTTGCGCTTCGATTGATTATCCATAGCCAACGTTTGTCAGCAGGGAGGGGAGCGTTAGGGAGGCACTGTTCCCCTCTTGTAAGTTAATCATCCCTTTTCTTCCAATCTTATAGTGTTTGTGGGGACTGTAAACCACGTGCTTTTTCTTTTTTTACAGCTGGTATAAAACTTTTCCATGATTTCCTCAAGAGCGAATACGCAGAAGAAAATCTATTGTTTTGGTTAGCTGTAGAAAAACTGAAGAAAGAAACTGAACCCGCAAATATTAAGAATCTAGCACAAATGATTTATAATGATTACGTTTCTACTGAATCACCAAAAGAGGTAAGAAGAGAAATAATACACATAACAAATCCAAAAATCAGAAATTAGTTCCAACCGGCAAAAGAGCCAATCGACATGACAGCACGCGCTCCATGGCCACTCACATTTTTGGCGGGAAAAACTGACTTAGAATGAGATTAGTCTAGTGTGACATTATGTTAAGGGTATTTCATGAAAACTAGTTGCGCGCAACTTTTCCTGCAATGGTGACATTTCTTTTTTTGTCCATACCTCTAGATTTCGTATGACTGCGAAAACGGCACCGGTACGGTCACGGCACAGTTACGGCAGGAATTTCGAATATTTTTTATATACATCACGGCACTGACACGGTTACGACACGGTGCGGTCTATTTCACACTCATTCGAAATCTGCTCTAGCTCTATCTGTTGCGCATGACGCTAAAGACGACCTTAAGCCCGCCGTACACGTTGAGAAGTTGTGTGAGGAAACTGCCACGCGAAGCACTTTTCTCACCGTGTGCTCTTTTTTGTTTGATATTTTTGGCCTCGCGTAGCCAAAGATGCAACGTCTGCGGCGAGAAATCGTCTGAGCTAAGTGCCTCGCGTATAGTTTCCTCACGCAGTTTCTCAATGTGTGCGGTGGGCTTAACAGACGCTATGAATAAAAAAGTGCGCATCGCATTTGCTTGTGTGAAGTTGCGCGCAACGTAATTTCACGGCGTGAAACACTTTTAATGGTGGTATTATTTATTTCGCAATGTTGGCTGCGAAATAACATCCCTTCTTGTGTCCATACCTGTAATTAACTTGCGCGACCTTTTTTACAGTTATCAAACTAGTGCTACTACATCATATCGAGGTTAACGTTGACCAAGCATTGATACTGACCCTCTTTCTTTTGACATGTAACTCAGTGTTATTATAAGAACCTCCACTTTGAACAAAAACCAATGAAAATAGAAAGAATTTGATTTGCTCATTCGCACCTTCCTGGTTCGTTCGTTTGCATTTCTTGCATTTCCACGGGCTGTTACCAAACCTGGAAAGGCTGAGCAAATAGACACGCATCGAGTATTGCTTCTGCAGGGACGGATCCAGGATTATCTTCAGGAGGGGGTGCACCGTCTTCAGGAGGGGGTGCACCATCATAAAGATTGAAAACTACCGAGAGGATACTTTTGGAAAAAGATTAAGAAAAAAGAAATCAAAGTCGTCTTAGGAGGGGGTACGCACCCCCTGCACCCGGCACCTCTCCACTAAATCCGCCCCTGCTTCTCAGGTCGCGCGCAAAAAAATCACTATATGAAACCTTTTTAACGCAGTTCTCCATGCTAATGAAGCTTGACCCAATACTTTCTGTATTTTCAGGTGAGCATTGATCACAAGACAAGGCAAGTGATCGACCATGAGATCGTTGAACCTACACAAAACACTTTCAACAAAGCCCAACAGCATGTTTACTACGTCATGTTCCAAGATTGTTATCCACGCTTCCTCGTCTCGTCCTCCATGAAAGAACTCTTAAACAATGCCAACCAATAACCATGGCATTATTTACCTTCTGGTGCTTAGATTTCTACATGACCTTTGGATACTGGATAAATAGTGACCAAGGTTTTGATTCTGATTGATGATGACATTGACCGCATGATACACAAAGTTGATCGCACTTACTGAATCCACAAAGGACGACTCTGTTGATGGTTGTTTGAAATTGGGGAATTTATTGAGCTCACAATGGAGTCATCTCAACGTCCAACTTTGTACATTTGACTAAAATTACTTCTGTACTTTTTTAGTACTTTCATTATCACTTATGTACTTTATTTGATCCTCGAAAGAACAGTTTTGTCGCATTCCAATGCAATGATGTAAATTTTAAAAGCTCTTTGGGACGTGATTTATGGGGGGGGGGGGAATTCCACAAGGCCACATTCTGCGCATAATCCCATGACTTTCAGTTCTCTATTTTTCCTTCCTTCCTTTTTCTTTCTAAACTTTCTTTTTTTGCGCAAGACACTGCCACTAATTATTCTTGGTTTTCATGTGACGTCATCGGAAAAATTCATGCTTCATATTGATCACATTTAATTTAGTCTGAAGTATGTTGCTTATATACCCTAAGAGAAGTTTTTCTTGAATATTTGAGAAATTTTCCTCGTTTGGTTTTCGAGTTATCAAAGGTAAAAACTTTGTCACGCAACACTGTCACGCGTTTTCCTCAGGACGTAAAACGATGAATTTGTTAGAAGTTAACACACATTTGGCTTGTTCTATGAATAAAACCATTGTTTATTGGGTATCTGTATCAAAATATATGAGTAAGTTGATATTTTAAATGATTTTGCCAATCGTATTTATTGTCCGCCATGTTGGTGTACTAAAGTTGTACACCAATATGGCGGCCCCATACATTTCTTTGTAATAACTAAGTTTGTAAAACCGTTGATATCTTTGCATCGCAACATCTTTTGGACTCAAAATTTCCTGGTGTTATAAAGTTTTTCCTCCTCTTTAAGAGGATGTGCTCTGATTTTACTCCGAGACGTGAGATCCGCTGTTATTTTGATGACCTGTGAAGTGACTCCAACTGCGAAGTGCCATACATTTCTTACTAAAAATTGAGCACTTCAAAGGTCAATATCTTCGCAACAAAAGCTCATTTTAATTTGAAAATTCGTGAAGTTACAAAGTTTTACTTGCTCTTTAGAGTGATATTACTTTTATTTCACTCAGGGCTCTGGAAATTTTTCGATGACGTAGGTGAAAACCGAGAATTGCTCCGTATGAATTTTTCTACGCACTGAATCCATTACCACACCAATCCATATACACCAAATTCGATCTGACATAGGCCCAATGCGTGATGACCTTCCTCTCCTGGCTATACCAGAATACTGTCAGTAGCTGTTGTATAGATGCACAAATTTATCTGTGCCATTGTATTCTCCAGGGGCGGATCTAGCGGGTTTGTGTCCATAGGAGAACCAGACACCCCCCAGCGCCGTACTTACTTTTTTTGTATAGGTTTCTTGCGAGATGACATCATCAGATTCCATTGTTAGGAGGCCGCCATCTTGGATGTGACGTCATCTCTCAAGAGGCCTATTTGGGACACCCTCTTTACAAAATGCTGGATCTGTCCCTGTTCTCAAAGGGATTTTGAGAATTTGAATATGAAAGGTTATTGTGGAAAACGATTTTGGTAGTGATGAGTATATGGAACCCCTTTTGGAATTTATCAAAAAATACTCCGACATTTAAAAGTGTCAGACAAGACAAAATGAATCAGATAACTTGGTATTCCGCAGTAGTACAGTTGGTTCTTTATCAAGTATTTCATGATAGAATAACTCTAACTCTTTTTGTATTAATTTCATAAAATTGTGATTTCTTTCATTTATCACACTGCCCCGCAGGACTGGGAGTGGTGAGGAGAGGGGAGAGGGTTAAGGGACCAATTAAAAAAGGTTGAATGTCTGGTCTCAGATCTGAGACAACATTAAGAAATACAAAAAAAGGAAAAAAATACAGTCCCAAACTAGAAAACTCTAGTTCCAGAAAATATGCTCCAAAGCGGAGGGAATTTGAAATAAGACCTCTACCTTGTTGCTTAAGAACTCAAATTTTCCTCGTTCCGAATTCCCTTCTTAGTGGAAATGGTTATTTTCTGGAAATTAAATAATACACTGAAATTTTATACTAGTTTTACATTTGCATTTTGTCCTTTTATAAGCTTGCCACTGACTATACAAATGCAAATTTTTCCTTGGCATGTAACAGTCTGTCAGTGGTCTAGCTTATAGAGGCATCAATTGAATACACAGTTCTCTGAAATTTCCACTTGCAAATTATTGAAGTTGATGAATGAATGATTGTATGTATGTACGTATGTATATAAAACCAATCAAATTAATGAAGAATGCTTGGTTTTGTATTTTTGTTATGATTGTTTTTGACCACATCTGTAAAGGTCCTAATTTTGGTGTAGCCTCCTACACAATAGGGTCTGGTTGTTTGAAGGACGATTAAAGTTAATCCAGGCTTAAAGTCAATGGTTTTCTTTAGATTTAATCCTGGATTACCACTAATCGCCTTTTGAACATGGACATATGCAACATTTCCTGTCACCACTCCTGCATTTTTGCTTGCAATGTTGTAGCTCAATTCTAAACCTGCAGATGTTGCCTGCAACACTGGGTGCAACAGTTGCAGGGGTGGACACATGGTGCGACAATGTGTTGCATGCGATGTTGTACACCATGTTGCAGGGAATGTTACATTGTGTGTTTGCACCTTTAAGGTGATGTTGCACAGCCAGTCGATTTGCAGCAATGATTTTTTGTGCAACACTTGGTCAAATTGATAATTATCCATTCAAAGTTTTAAAAATTCATATTAAACATTTGTAACTTGTTTGCTAAGCAAAAATATTGCTAAAAATAGTTGAGTTTTGTATTTTCCATGGCATAAACTCTACGGACAACATTTGCAGAAAATCATTGTTGCAAATCGACCTGTTTAACATCACCTTAAGAGTTAATTCTCATGCAACACTAATCAACGACATGTAGCATTAAGAATGTCTGCATAGGAGGCTAATTTTGGTGGGGATTTGAATCTATTAGAGATGAGTTGTTTTAGAATACAGATGTTTCTCTCTATTCACCACAATTTGTCCACTGCTTTAGGTCTGGCTAACAATGCATACAACCACAAGAAAGACCTGTAGTGTAAACTTATTCTGTACATGGAAAACATGTAAGCTTGAGGGGAAAATAACATGCAAAAAGGCATTTGTGCAAACATTATGTTTTGCAGAGGATCAGTCATTTCCTAATGAAGGATCATGAACCATTAAATACATTGTATGGCAGTATTTCAAAATATAAGAAAATAATGAATTTGTAAATGCCTTTCAAGTGACAAAAAGGGATTCATTCCCAATTCCTGTTCAAATGAAGCAGATTTCCTATGACCTTGAAAATGTAATGACAATATTATTGTACCACACTTTGTTATAATATAATTACCAGTTCAGTACCAGAACATTCAAAGATCTATGCCATAACTCTGCAGGGCTTGAAAAGTTAATATCACTTTTGGCCCATTCCATATGCTGCTCCTCTCATGTGTTGTGCCTAATACTATGAAGTGTGAATCTGGAGTGACATTGGAGTGGCAAGTGATTCAGATGGCATACTTAATTCTGTTGAACCACTGCTCTGCCAATAATGCAACAGATGCTCTCAAACTAACAATAGTTGTCACACCAAATAAAAGGTGTCATCCTGAATTTTTTCAGGTGCTGCTCTTTTGCCAAACTTAATTCAGCAATTAGGTATGGCACAAGATAGGTTTGGCATATGGAACAGGCCTCAGAGTGAATAAGTGACTGGTGGTAAATCAATTGACCAAAACAATCCTGTAAAAGCCTTCCAGTTTCTATAAAGATCAACATATTCTTCTCTCATTAGCTCTGACACCAATACTCAACTCTCTTTCTTGCCACCAAGCCATGAGGGAGTCATTATCTCCTTCACCACTCTCCATAATGCATCCCCAGTTTCTTTCTGAATAACCTCATCACTTACAACCTGATGTGTGACATTTTTGCCAAGTTCAACTGCTTTATTAGTAACAACAGCAGAAGCCACCAAACTACCTAATGACTCTGCCATGAAAGCCTTTAGTTGTGGGTCTTCTAGCAAATCTTTTATCATTTCAGTGCAAGCTTGCCTTGTAGTATCATCTAGAATCAAAGCCTTGATATAACCAAGCAACAGAGTTCTAGTTTCTTGTCTTTGCATAAGGTCTTTTAAAGTTGCAGCTGCAAGTTCGGAAACCTTTTCATCAGTTTTAGGGTCTTTTAGTACATACAATGTCAAATCAACAGCAGAATTACGGACATCTTCACGGTTAAGAACACTCATGACAAAGTTACTGGCTAATCTTGATGTTTCAGGGTCATTGATGATGTCTTGTAAAACCAGTTTGGTTATTTCGTTTGCCTTGTTGACTACATTCTCATCTCCTACAAATGAAAGATCAGAAGATTAAATGCAAATCAGTTCAAAATAGAACTTCTGATAAGACCAGCCAGCTGTCAGTAATGCAGTTGGCAAGTTGTCACTGGACTTGATCTCCTATAAATGGTAAACAGACCACACATTGCCATAGCTGTGTCAATACCATAATGTCTATGACAACATTCAAAATTTCTGCTGCAACCATGCTGTGCCATGACTGTGCCATTTTCACAGTCATATGAAATCTGCTCTAGATTGCAATGTGCACAATTGCAATATCCCTACCCCCACCACAGGGGGAATTTGAAAATAGACACCTAGAACTTCCATTTTTCTTCCATACAAATTCTGTAATTTTGTTCTTTCTCTACCACCCCCAACTGTTTAATAATCAGCGGAGTTTGCCTTGGAGAAGTCCTGGCTTACAAGAAACCACAATCAATCAAGAGCTCACATGTGCTGTTTTAATAAATATGCAAACAAACGATTGACCACATAAACTTACCACTTACCTAGAGACCTACTAGCTACTCCAGCAACCTCGTCTGCAACATTTTCTCTCACTTCTTCACGAAAAAAATAAAGTGTAGTCAAGATGAAAGCCACTGCTACTAAACCCCAGCGTAGCAACGAATAACCTTTAACACGCATTCTCTCCTCCAGTTCATAAAGTCTTTGAACTACGCTAGCTACACTATGGTGCACAGTGCTGTCGTGAGGTGGTTGATGGTGAGGTTGGTTTGATGGTTGGTTGGAGAAATGGCTCCTTGAATAATCTTTGCTCCCAGTGTTGGTTTGATATCTCAAAAAAATTGCTAAGCGGCTCCAAGAAGTACATATTTTAGATTCAGTCCATAAAAAGCCTCTTAAATAAGTTGTAGTTCTTAAAATGGGACTGTTTGTGAATGAAACAACACGCAACGAAAACATTTCAGTATTTTTCTCAGCCAGCTGATCGCTGATCAGCGGTGATACCCATTGTTAAGATACTTCGTATATGGAGCACATCATGTACTCAACAGGAAGCCCAAGCCATGTTTCTACCCAAGAAAAGAACTTTTGTCAATGTTCCTGTCTTTTTTCCCCCGAGTTTACAATGAATCATGGCTATTATTGCAGTAGTTTCGAAATCGTTTATGTGTATACAATAACTACAATGTAGACACGAAGCCTTATCTGGCGCAAAGACATCTCATTCACTCATTTATTTATCCATTCATTCATCTTTCATTCATTTATTTAATCTTACTAAATCACCCATACTAGGATTAAACTGACACTGAGGACTTGGTAGAACAGTGATTGAAAGCCTTTTCTTGTTGAGGCGGTGTTACACACGACTTCTGGTTTGGGTAAAGGAGTGGTGATCTTGACTTTCGTCGTTTGATATTTTTCACTTAGCAACTCCTATGGTAGCATAGAAACATGTTAGTAACAGGGGCAGATTCAGTATTATCTTGAGGAGGGGGGTGCACTGTCTTCAGGAGGGGCTGCACCATTATATGAATTGGAAACTGACGAGAGGATATTTTGGAAAAATGTTGAGAAAAAATGGACTCAAAGTCGTCCCAGGAGTTGGTGCACAGGTAGCCCAAGCTCACTATTAGTGGCTATTTATAAGAGAATGTATGGCACTCAATATCACTCAAAATTTCTGTCTTAATTTTAATAAAATTCCACGAGACTTCTAGAGTATGTTGTTCATGCTTTCTTCTAACCTCTGAATGAGTTTCAGTGAAATTCGTCGATTTTAACTGCTCGCCCTAAGCCACTCAAAAATGGGGAGAAGGTAGGAAGCGATGGCCGACTCGAAGCCATCATACTGCTCAACTCCAGTCCAAATATCTTCCCGAAATATCGCTCTAGTTCAAAAATTCCTTCGCACAGGGTTGAAACGATAAATAAGCCACGTCCTCATGCCAGCCAAATCGAAGCAAACGCCTTTCCAAACGAGCCACGGGACTTGAACTTCAAAAACTGTTCGCTTACGAGGAGAAGAAAATGCGTGACCGACAAAAGTTGTCACAACCAAACCGTTAAAAATTAGAGAGAGCCTGGGATCGAGCTACAATTTCTACTTTGACGGACATATTTTAACAGTTCTAAAACCTTCGCTGCGGTGTTTTGAGATATTTTACAACCGTATTTGACTTCAAGAATCTTGTAATGTAGCTATATCTTCTTGGATTAGGAATAATATTTATCAAATTTGCCTAGCAAAGTAGTAGTTGTTGCTCGATCCCAGGCTCTCTCTATTTTTTAACGGTTTGGTTGTGACAACTTTTGTCGGTCACGCATTTTCTTCTCCTCGTAAGCGAGCATTTTTTGAAGTTCAAGTCCCGTGGCTCGTTTGGAAAGGCGTTTGCTTCGATTTGGCTGGCATGAGGACGTGGCTTATTTATCGTTTCAACCCTGTGCGAAGGAATTTTTGAACTAGAGCGATATTTCGGGAAGATATTTGGACTGGAGTTGAGCAGTATGATGGCTTCGAGTCGGCCATCGCTTCCTACCTTCTCCCCATTTTTGAGTGGCTTAGGGCGAGCAGTTAAAATCGACGAATTTCACTGAAACTCATTCAGAGGTTAGAAGAAAGCATGAACAACATACTCTAGAAGTCTCGTGGAATTTTATTAAAATTAAGACAGAAATTTTGAGTGATATTGAGTGCCATACATTCTCTTATAAATAGCCACTAATAGTGAGCTTGGGCTACCTGTGGTTGGTGCGCACCCCCTGCACCCCTCCCCTAAACCTGTCCTTGAGTGACATACACGTATATAACAAATGATATTTTTGATACTTGTGCATATCATCAACCTGGTATTACGTCTCAGTTTCCGTGTCTCTAACGGTATCGACTGAGAACAGCCAGCCGAGTGAACACTTCGTCTTGGCATTAAAAATCTGTTACAAATTAAAATCAGCCTTTATTTGCTATTACTTGCTCTTCTTTTTGCTATTGTTTGTTCTCCTCGTCCTGTCTTTTGCTGTAGAAATGCTGATGAGCACAAGAGAGTTTGCCCGCCTCAAGCTCACTCCCCTTCAGCGTGAAAGGGAATTGAATCTTTTAATGCATGTGTGTCTGACTTGTAGTTGTTCGTGTCGATGAGCATTACCGAGAAGGTGTATGTTGCTTGCGCTTTGATTATCTTATGCGGCTTGTGTAGATCTAACGGGCTTATTGCACATGTATATCTATATGACAGAACTTACAGAAATCGTGGTATTCTCGCCGGCCTGCGTACACCATGGTGAAAACAACGTTGTTTCTTCAGTGGTAAACTTTCTGTAGTCATCCGCCATTTCCTTTGTCCAAGTCTTGTTGCTGTCCCTGATGGGATTAACCAAAAATCCACCTTTGTTTACCAGCAATCTATGAACAAGAGTTAGTTTTCAATCTAATATTGAGACTAGTACTGGATAGCATGCATAGAATACTGGAAAAATGGTAACTCCATATTTGGTAATATAATTCATTATCAGAATAGTCACGTGACAGGCACATACGGATTTTCTAAGGAGGTACGGATAAAAACCGTATCAAGGTGCGAACCAGCGCGCGCATATAAAAATAGAAATGAAATGGTCAAAAAGAGTCAATGATAAAATGCTTATTGACTGAGTTGTTCTGTACTGCCCTTAGCCTCGATTATTTTCCCGTCCGGCCCTCCCACTCAGTCAACAATCTGGCGTGGCATTTCTCTATTTGGCAGAGTGAATTTATCATGAACAGACACTTTTCATTACTTACGGATAATGCTTCTTTACCAGTTCCACACCAGCCTTGAGATCCGTAGAAGTGCAAGTACTTTGCAGCTGTGGTAGGAAGGGGTAGTAGTAGACGATATTCAAACACATTTCTTCTTGAGCCGATGGGCCACCCTGGAATAATAAAACACTTGAACGAACCGGGCTGGCCCGGTTTAGCGGGCTGACTTCTTTTGTTTTCGTTTCCCATGGGGCCACAAAACAAAAGACTGATCAGCTGGCTTAACCTGCCCGGTTCATATAATCAGGCCCTTAGTTACTTCACATCAACAAGAGACCATAATACTAAGAGAGCGAAACTCAGTATTGATGTCTGTACGATGTTCGTGGCGCCTAAGGCTATTTTTAGTCATTTCGCCATCGCGCGCGCAAGGCACTTAAGGACGTTCGCGGGCATTGTTCACGCGCACTTTTACTGCGCAGGCTAGCGCGCGCGCTCAACTAAATTCAAGATGGCGGCCGTAAAACAATTTTTTCGATAATTTATTTGTTTCTTTTTTTGAAGAAAAAATTGTTCAAGTTCGTAGGAATAATTAATATAATGGAAATTCAAGGTCGAAAAAAAATATTTGGGTTGAAAAAGCGCAGAAAAAAAGAAAGAAAAAGGCAGAATAGGAACGCACGAAACCCAGTCTCCACTCGATTTTCAAGATGGCGATGGACTTGGCTTGTCACGGTCATCACGGATCCAGTTTTTAACGGTGAATATCTCTTCAAAATTAACGGTGACCCCCATTTTTTATTTTTTCATTTTGAAGAGCTACTAAATATCAACATCCTGTTAGTTTTTCAGAAAATCGACATTTATTTTTCGTACCGAAAAACGACATTTTCTGCCTAATTTTGATCCACGAATTCGAAAGAATGCGACAATTTTGTTGGAGACCATTACTTGTTGTTGCCTAAAAGAACAAGTTGCTTTTTTCATACGGCATCTAAATAACGTTTTTAAAACAGATGGATAGTTGGAGAAGCATTCTTGTACCTTTTTTACTATGTCCGGTGATTTTTTCACGGAAAACAAATTTTCGTTCTCTTTACTTTATGCTTCGTGAAGAAGGCTCTGCAAAGTGCAAAATTGGCCAACTTCTCAGCGATATAGCTCTCGAAATTTAACGGTGACCCCCAACTTTTTTGGCCTTATTTGATGAGTTTCATGATGATTTATCAACATGCTAAATTGCAGCGATTTTTCATTTATTTGCATTTTCCCGCGAACGTCCTTAAACAATAGAATTCAAACGGTCCCGTCCGCGCGCACGTCAAAAATCAAATTCTATTGGTTGAGGGCCTTGCGCGCGCGATGGCGAAGTTACTAAAAATAGCCTTAGTCACCGCGAACATCGCACAGACATCAATACTGAGTTTCTCTCTCTTAGTATTATGGTCTCTTGACATCATTCAACTCTTCCATTAATGATGCACCATCTCTCGTCTCCATATATTGACAGCCATTGTTAAGAGTGAGAAAACTATAATTAATGTTCTGGAGAGACTGCGGACATTATGATGAGGCGTAAGAGACTGAGACTTCGCGCGTGCCCTTATTAAAACCTTTGACAGCCAAATCTTATGTATTGCCCCATTTGAACTATTTTTAGAATTGGTCCCCGACGTCTGTTATTAGACTGATTTAGCAAACACGACACGACGTGAAAGATGACGCATAGCGCATGCTCAAAAATTCGGCGGAAATTCGAAAACGCGTTCGTGTTGTCGCTCGCGTTTGCGAATAAAATTATCGTCGATTCAACTGTCGTGTATATCACGCTAATTACTCGTGTATTATTTGACCAAGGGAAAGAGAACAACTAAAGCGATGTTTTAGGAAAAAATAAGCGCTAACTTTTCACGGACAGCCTTAACTTTCAAGGTTTACTAAACCTCCAATGGTTTTATTGAAACTTCCGAGTATGCGCAATGCGTTTTTCACCCGTGTCGTGTGCGTCTGGTATGTGCTATTATACGACGCGACGCAACATAGTCCTTTGGTCAATCAGAGCGCGCGTTACGTTATATCAGAGGTATTTTAGCACTTACATAGGTGGGCTTGTCACAATCCATGGTATTGTAGATACAAGTGTGGATGAGATCATCTCCCTATCAATAGAAAAATTGCTACCCTGTATTGTATATGTACCTGTCTTATTGAGCATCGCCAAGGCCTGGTTTTCACGAGGGGCCGAAGCAGAAGCGGAAGCAACATACGCAGACTTAAGGTACAGTAATACGAGCAACAAAATCACTCAATTTGTATCACAACATCGTTGCGAAGTTGAAGAGCGATTTTCCACCAGAAAACAAACTTGTCTCGCAACAAAATAATTTGCTGCAAGTTGAGTGAATCCTGATTTATGATTGGCTGCGAGACAAGTTGACTTTGGAGTGGTAATACGCGCAACATCATGAAATTTTGTTGCAAAAAGTTGAACGACTGTCTTCTCGTTGCAACAGACTTTTTTAACTTGCAGCAAACTATTTTGTTGCGAGACAAGGTTGTTTTTGGGTGGAAAAACACGCATTGCTCTTCAACATTATTCTTTGACAAGTTGAGTGATTTTGTTGCTCGTATTACCGTACCTTTATTAGGCGCTATTTATATGAAAGCGAGTTGTCCCTGGTAGCCGAGATACAGCAAGTCTGCCGTTCTTGCCGATTAGCAATTAAGTCATTCTATTTTAAGCTGGTCAATGGTGGATCAGTGGATTCTGGTTGTGAATACAATTAGGATTCCATCTTATAAAGGAAAACAGGAATAGCACTAATATTTAGCGTCAGAAGTTCCTTCAACAAGCTAGTCTCCCAGGAAGCCGACGGTGCTCTCTTTGCCCCCTCTCTCCATCAGTACTCCATTATAAGAGTATTTAAAGCTACTTAAAGCTACACAGAATGGAAAGAAGTCGAAACAAGTGTGAAGTCATTGGGAATCGAACTCGGAACCCCTCGCTCCGAAAGCCGCACACACTAACCAACTGAGCTACGCTTGAGCCAACGCTGTAAAGTACTCACAGGTTTGAAGTGAATTTCTTTTTGCAAAAACTGTATGTCCTGTGGAAAAAATATCAAAACTATATCAACTGTACGTCATGATATAAAGCAGGAAGTGATACGTACCCGACTATTTAAGAAGTGGAATCTCCTGATGGAATAGGACTGCTCCATAGCGATGTGTAGAGCATTATCGCAGCATTATCACAAGAATTATCATAATCCAGCCCAAGCCCAAGCGCAAGCATAATACTCCATTTTCATTGACATAACATAAACACAAGCACTAGCACAAAAAAAGCCGATTTTTATCCTAGTGCTTGCGGTTTGCTTATAGTCATGCTTGCGTAGCCGTGAAAAACAGGCTTACCTTCACCTAAAGGCAGTAGCCGGTGAATTTCTCTTTGAGTAATAAGCTAAAACGCGGTAAATCCGCTCACCTGGATCAAACCTACACTAAGTAAAGGATAAAACTTACCTGAAAGTTAAAGTCGTAGTTGTCATCTCGAGCGATCTCAGGCAGTTCAACACCGTCTCTGACGTGTTTCGTCCACAACGCACGACCTTGTGAAAGTAAGTCTTATCTCAGAACATGAAAACATCTCGGAGAACCAATATTCTCTAGAAATACGTTTTCCTATGTGTTATAGTCACCTGCTAGATGGGTGTGAAGAAGTGCTGAAAAAATCTTGATTCCCCCTTCTGGTAATACGCTGTTCTGTAGGGCCTTAAGAAAAACATAAAAATATCGAATTATGCTTTGGGAGATAATCATGGAAAGTGCAATCCTAACTAGAACACCGCCGCAAGGGAGAAGCTGCAATCGCCGCCAATTTACATTGAAACAATTTGGGCAAATGGTGAAAATTGTATAGGTTTGTGTCAGAGTTCTCCTGCCTCTCTTCATTGAGCAATGACTCCAAGTCGATATTTTTTACCTCAACAATAAATGGGGGAAGCTATTTAATTAAAAAGACCTCGTATTGCTAGTGAGGACGACTTTTGGTAGAAATTGATTTTTTGTATACAGTATTCAATCAAAACTGGCGGAGACTTTAGCCTTTTAATTGATAGTGTTTCCCTTCAGTAACAGTATCCTTACCTAGACTGCATATCCGCAAACCCTTACCCTTACCCCTTAAAAAGAATTGTTACGTATGCTACGTACGACACCGCAGTAAGACGACTACGCTTGCGCCAGTTTACGCGGGCTTGCGCGCGCGCGCGCTTCTGCATGGACCACAGGAATATAAAAATATTTTTAGGATATATTTTTTCACATCATATGTTTGAGCTTCAATTTTGAGCATTGGTACAAACATGAAAGTACTTGGTGCAAAAGACAGGCGACAGAATATACTACAATTTCCTCGAACTGATTTTTTGGGACTTTTTTCGCCGGATGTTTTCGGAGGAATGTTTTCATCGGGATCCTTTCATAAGTCGTACATGCGTGGTACATTTTGACAAGTGGTGCAACTAAGGGGGTGAGGGGTAGGGATAAAATCTCACCTTTTTAGTACATGATTTTGTACAATATCCGGTAGTGATCCATGATTCTTGTTTTGGAGGAATCATCATCCACGGAGTTATAGAAGATCCAACTTGCCAGACTCCAGCGTCGTATTTCCTCAGCTTAGAAGTGTAGAAAAATCTTACCCCTGATCTGTCCACAATATCTACATTGAGATGATTATAAACAATGAAGTAAAGTGAGACAAAGAGGAAGGAACATTGAGGGGTCGTTTTACCCAGTTAGAATCAACCAAGAAAAATGATTCTCTACTTTCACATGTTCACCATCCCTTGTACCTTGGGGATGGGGTGGGCTAGAGGCTAGCCAGCTCTAAGAGACTTTTCAAAATCAACTGAAATGAGTTTATAGACTTCTTTTGAGCTCTTGATTTATCAATTTGCAGACATCTTCATAAGATTTTGGGAGCTGTTTCATCATCGATCCCATTTTGTTTCTATTCTACTACTATACTAACAGGGTCCTACACAGCACAGGGGGCAGAGAGGGCAGTTGCCCCATCCCACCCCCCTCCCCCAACTAGCCAAGGGAATACATGTCTTACTCTATATACATAAACATAATTCCTAAAGGAAACAATGGACTGTTCCCCGCCACCCCTCCCCCAAGAAATTTGGGTTATGTATCGCCCTGAATAATTGCTCCCGAACAGTAAAGTAAATATTCCCGCAATGAAAAATAGTGAGAATTCAATCTTACTACTTTTTAATGTCGGGTTATCGTAGTGTATTTCCAATACAACATGTCTACCACTGAACTCTACTCCAATTGGGAAACCAGCGATGTCAGGGTAGACAAACGGCTAAAACAGAGATGGAAAGGAGGAGTTAAATACCAAAACTGAATAGAGGAGTGCAAACGAAAGGTATTCGGATTAGAGGATCGAAATAGAAAGGGAACAGCAAAAGCCGGCTTACGAACCAGTTGGCCAGTAATAAAAAGAGCAAGGGACTGGGTCTAAGTTTGGAAAACCAACTTAATTAAGGTTCCAGAAAAGAATATACCCTATTACATGAAAGAGTAGCATACATTTAGCCTGCTGACCAAGTGTGAGCATGTTTGACTCAATAGAAACAGTGTTATAAGCATTCAAACCCTGCTAAAATTACAAAGAAATGTATGGTGTCCAGCCAAAACGTCCAGCCAAACCATACATTCTCTGTATTTTAAGAAAATTTTGAAACACCGTAATTCTATTTTCATTTGCTCAAACCTGATCAAATTTTCATTTCTTGCTAATTTTTATGTGTTCTTTCTTATTATGGAGTCTGTTTGCAAATTAACCCGTATTTAAGAAACTTGGTACCAGTCCCCTGCTCGTTTTGTTACTGGCTTTTGTTGCGCACCACTGAATAAGCCTGCGTAGTGTACGTGCGTACGTACACCTTTCCTGAATTCTTTTCGACAATTTCCAGAACCATTCTTGTGGGGGTCGAAACAGTTAAGAATGAGAACATAATACATACTAACGTACGTAGATCTTTCCTCGATCCACATTCACCAGAGTTCAATATCAGTACACACGCAGGGGGTGGAAATAACCCTTTCAAAATCATCAACATAGAAAATGAGAATGTTTGTACAATTAGCTATAAATAGAGAGCTAAGATATGAAACTCACTCCTCCTCCCACTGCCCACACAGCCATATAAACTCGAGTTGCAAGTCCATGACATTTCAAAACCTCAGCAGGCATGTTAGCAAAATAATCACAATCTCCGGAGAAATTGACCAAATGTTCAGGAAAGGTTGGGTCACAAGCCATTATGACAAAATGATGGACGACACCTTCGTTGCCACGCTGTATAACAGGGTCAAACTAGAAGTGAATGAAAAATGAAATAAGACTATAGATAGATGGATAGATGGATGGATAGATGGATGGATAAAATGATGGATGGGAGGGAGGGAGGAAGTAGAAAGGAGGAAAGGAAGGAAGGGGGAAAGGAAGGAAGGAACTAAGGAAGGAGACTTACACGATCGACTAGTGTGACAGAGACCTGGGCACTAGTAAAAACACTTTTTATGACGTTTGACGATTAAAATTTCCCTCATTTGACGGTTGACGGTTAAAATTTAGGCCGTTTGACGGTTAACCCCATTGAGACCTTCAGTTAAGGGTTACAGCGGGATGGCGGGATGGGGGGGGGGAAAGAACAATAGCAATTAATTAAGGAATGAAGAAGGAAACGGAGAAAGGAAGGCCGCGGGGGAGAACAAACGACGACACGTGCATCATGATAGGATGCATTGAATGAGCGATGAAACAGTCAGTCATTTTCTGAATTAAACTTACTCGTACGATGTGGTTTTTCTCTTTGAACTCAGGAATCTTGTGCACCGAACAGTGATAAGTTGTCTGTTTGGCTGGAACGCTGTACTGTAATACATGTTTAAAGCCCGTTAGTCGTCCAGCAATCTGATTAATTCGCCCCATGTATAAGGGAATCCGGAATGATGCAAGATTCCGGATTCTTAGAGCTGTACATGTCTTATAGATTCAAATGGTCGGATTCCGGATTCCAAGGACCGGATTCCGGATTCCAAAAATCAAATTGTTTGTGGATTCCGGTTTCTGATGATTTCCTTACATAGGGCGAATTACATTTTTACTAAAGAGAGTTCTTTGTTCTTACATTTAAGTTTAGAATGTCAAAATACTTCCAACTGGAATCAGGCTTGTCTCCTCTTCCTTGTGAGTTCAAAAGTAGAATACTTCGAACTCCTCTGAAAGTATGTTTCATTATATCATCTGGTGACTCAGGATCTTTTTCATTGAGTGCAAATATCACCTTTGTAGTACCCTCCTGAGGAGCAAACAGACAAATTGAAATATGTATATTGCAGACTGTCTTTCGCATTCCCCTGCCTCGCTTCACTATTCAAAGTCCATTTGAATTGGTAATATGGTCCATGGGGATTGCATATAAATGAGAACAATTCTTGTAATTAATGCAGTTCATTCGAGTTGCGACGAAGAACGGTTGGCGACCCACCCACCCACCCACTTTAGCGAGTAAGTCGGGTTCAAAGTTGCCAAATAATCTTTGTTGGCACTTCGCCTGGCTTTGGTTGGTCCCAGGCCAGAGCGATTCCCCATACCTCATTATCATACTCATGAATAACAATACACAGGGAAGAATATTACACTATATCAGTGTAGCGAAGCACCGACAGGGGAGGGGGTAGTGGGTGCATTGTCCGCCCACTGGGAGATTGCTTTCTGGTGAAGAGATACAGACGTACGTTAGAAAAAGGTTTCTTCTTTCCTAACATAAAGAGTCAGCACGCTCAATAAAACCTGGCGTGTTCAACCAATGTTTTGCACGCTGGGTCAAACTCGCCCCGAGTTCCGAGTCACACTTCCCGCATATCCATTTGTAAAGGAAAAAGTAGCCTGCCTACAGGCTCTCAAAGGGGAGGGGGAGGGGGAGGGAAAAGGGGAAGGGGAAGGGGAGGGAACTGGAACCTCCTCAGTCCCCTCCCCTTCCCCTTTCCCCCTCCCCCTCCCCCTCCCCTTTGAGAGCCTGTAGGGAGGCTAAGGAAAAAGGTACCCCTTTCACAAATACCGTTCAACAAAAATTGCACCCTTCTCACATACGTTTCTAAGAGGGTGCTCAACCAAAGTTTTGCACGTGGGAAAGCCCCGCCCTGAGTTTAGAGTTATACATTTCCTTCTTATATACCATTTTTGAAAGAAAATAGGTACTCCTTTCACGTATAATATCTTTCAACGAAAATTGCACCCTTCCCATATACGTTTCAAAGAAAATCGGACTGACATATACAGTATCCTTGTTATGGCTGGCTGGTGTCCCTTTTAGGGGTAGGACTATCAAGGGTATTTAAGGTTTCCCAACATTATTTTGTTTTTATGACGCAAGCTAGACATGGATGTCGTGTTGATATTCGTGTGGTTTTATTGTTTTAATAATTTCTATCCATACTCCCTTTCGGGTGAGTCGCGTTTGCTTGAGGTCTTTGGCCCGACAACTTTTTTGAAATAGGTGTATATTGACGTATTTTAGTCCAGTGACTCACCAGCCATCATAAAAGGGCTGCAAAATCCCAGGTTAAAGAATTTTAGGTAATTTCAAAAGCACTTTTACAATTTTTTTTTTCATAATTTGTTTACCTAATCTTTGTCGGTAGTTGGTTGAGTTTTTTTACCTGTAGTGTTCTGTCCTGTTTGTCACACGTGTCAATCTTACGACTAAACCTCAGAATGGTACGACCATTGCTTTCTTCGCCAGAGATCAGTTTGTAATCGTTGTGGTCGTCTAGTTTGGGATAATGTCCAACACCATGGCGATCCTGATGGTAATAGAAATGATTAACAAAAGTTAAGCAATGTCTCGTCCCCCCCCCCCCCCCCCAAGCAGTCCCTCTCTCTCTTTAATTTAAAAATTAAAGCTAATTAAAGCTTACAAACAAGTATAAATCTGGTTTTCTTGTGGAATTTGATCTGCAATATGTTTAAGCGTATTTTCAGAACAATATCAAATATCAAAAAAATCAGAATTCCTAAAAAATCTAAAATATTAAAAATTAGCTCTCAAAAAAAATATCCTGCAAGCAAATCATGTGGGGAAAAAAATTCCTGCACCGCCACAAAGGCCAAAAAAAAATTCGTGCACGGCAAAAATTGCCCAACCCCCCCCCCCCCCCCCCCCCTCAAAAATCTAATGGTCCGCCCCTAAGTTAGTATTACAAAGTATGAATTTCTTATTATTAATTAGCAAATATCTGGATTGACAAATACTTGAGAGCTATCCGTTTGGTGTCGTCAGAGTCTTAGCTTGAGAGACGACGCGTAAATGGCTCATTTAGGGATATACAGATTTCTGGACTCACTCTTTCTCTACAAAAAATACATGGACTACCCTGAATACTTTTAATAAATAAAAATTTAAATTCTTGAATAAAACCCCCCCGGGGGGGGGGTACTCCCTATATTGGTGTGCTAGGGGGTTGAAATCGCCGATTTGGTATTTTTTAGGGGTCGTCAGAGAAAATCCAAGGTTTTTCAGAAAAGATGGTATTTTTTAGGGGTACAAAATAAACGAGACGATTTTTTTTTTTACTTACTTACTTCTTTGTTAGTTTTTTGTTTGATTTTTTGGTATTTTTAGGGGTATTTTTGAGCTGTTATGTATTTTTTAGGGTCGAAAATTTTGGCATTTGGGTATTTTTTAGGGTACGTTTTGGAGGTTTCCGACGATCATCCCTAGCGTTTTGACCCCGAAGAACCCCCCCCCCCCCCCCCCGGGATAAAAACTTTTGCTCCTACGTCTTTGGTAGGGGGTATTATACCAACACGTAGAATTGACTAGGACCCGGTTAATGTAGCTTTTAAAATGTCTCTCTCCATGGCCCGGGGATAGTGGGGTTGGCGCCGAAATCTTCATCATAACCTTTACCGTGATCCCGCAACTCATGGTTTTACTGGCAAAAGAAACATGCTATTGACTTCAATCTCGGATTTCACCTTTACAATGGCCGGCCTATTGGCACGAGTAATCTGACTTGACAGATCTAAGTCTAGGCCGGAAAGAAGGCCAAACCACTAGATAAATTATTTGATTTGACCAACTGAATATAATAATACAATGTCGAGAGTCATGAAATATTGTTTTTGTCGGTAATTAGTAAATTTTTCCCAAGTTTGTCGGTAGTCAGTTTTTTTGTTTGTTTTTTTGTTTGTTGTTGTTGTTTTGTTTGTTTGTTTGTTTGTTTGGTTGGTTGGTTGGTTGGTTGGGTTTTTTGTTTTGTTTTGTTGTTTTGTTGTTTTGTTTGTTTGTTTTTGTTTTGTTTTTTTGTTGTTGTTTTTGTTTTTTTTTCCTGTTTGAATTGTCGCTAGTCGGTTAACCCTATCCAGACGCCGATATACGTGATGTATATTATCACAATACGCAGACTGTGAAAGTTCTGTATAGTTGAAAACTATAGGGAAAAGACATCTATTAATTCTTACCGTTAGAAACGCTTTTCCATCTTTAACCCAACCAATAACCATATCAGCTTGATTCATCTTTCCCTGGCCAGTTGAAAACCCTAAACCTACCCAACCTGTACAAGCAACGTCGAAAGCAAACGAGACGCTTTCAGTAACCCTGTCAATAGTCCAGTAAAGCTTGAATTTTTCGTCAGGATCCAGAGCAGCAAAATGCTTGTAATCATCAGTGAGATTTGCACGAACAACGCATGAGAAAGCAATGACTACCATAAGCGAAGTCAAAGACACCATGATGGAATTGAAGAAATGTGGTAGGTGGAGCTCTCGAAAGACGAAGGTCAGGGATACTGGTATCCTGCGTAGCGGCGTAAGGGGAAAGGGGAGGGGGGAAGAAATACCGGTGCATAAACTGTTCACCATACATGAAGTATCCACTGTATTCAAGATGGCGGACGACTCGTGGGAAACTGAAATCCAACGACAGGCAAGAAAACAATTCATTTCTACTTGGAAAGATCACTTCTCTCCAGATCGTTTAGCAGGCCTTTCAATGGTTTGGGCAAATATGAAGTTTTTGGGCTGCAGATATCCATCGTCTGTGGAAAATTTAGTTCGAGATTTGGAATCCAAAGCACCAATTTCTGTAGACTTTGATAAACTCGAAAAGTCGAAAAAAGTTGCTTTCAAACCAGCTCAAATGGTTGAGAATTTTGTACTTTATGAACCATGTGATGACAAAGATTTAGGACAAAATGCGATATGTTTGTTATACGAGAGCGCCCAAAAATCTAAAAAGACGATTTCATTCGATGAACTGCCGTCGACCAAATCTGGAATGTATTCGTTTGCTGTGTTGATAGAAAACAAGTTAATTGCAACTGGAGAAGCGACGAATAAAAAAGAAGCAAAAAGAATAGCTGCTGAAAATGCATTTAAAGTATTAAAACCTTGTCAAACTGTAGTTAGGAAAAGAAAAATCGACCACGAAGCTGCATCAACTGTAACCAAAACAGAGCTTACCAAGAAAGCCTATGTCGAAGCACCAAGTATTCCTGATAGTAATGTAGGGAATCAGTTGCTAAGAAAGATGGGCTGGACTGGTGGTGGTGTAGGTATGTTATAAGCCACACCAATAACTAGTAAATTTGCACGTAAAATGCAGAGATTAGCCCCTGGGGGTCCTCCTTCCAGTTTTGGGTAGGGATGTGCCGCTGAGCCTCTTAAATAGTCTCCCTCGCAGCCGTGTTTAGCCTCGTCACGCAACGCTCCCTCGGAAAAACATGGCTGCTTCAATGGGCGCTACATTCCATTCCAAGTCCTTAACCAATCAGAGCTTGACTCTCAAAATCAAGGAGTCATTCGCGCCAAAAATGACAAAAGGTCTACATATAGCGTTCCGTTGACTTGGAGAATAATTGGATTAACCTCGGATCCCAAAACAACAGCTAGTTTACAAACACTTCACTTCGTTTCATTCGAAGTGTCTGGTATCATTTGAGAAATATACAAAGAAGAAAGTTTTACTGATCTTCCATCTGTATATATCTTTTCGTATTCAAAAATTTGAAACTTATTTTTGGTAGTGCAATGTTTACTCTCTTTGTGGTGTTGACAGATATAAAACTTATTTCCGGAACACGGGAAATGGACCGTTTGCTGATGTATCTTCTGATTGGACAACTGATACAATTGAAGCAGCCGTGTTTTTCCGAGGGAGCGTTGCGTGACGAGGCTAAACACGGCTGCGAGGGAGACTACCTCTTAAACCCTGCTCCTGTTCCAGAGCAAAATTTCCAATTCCAGAGTAATGCCATTTGAATAGATACAGAGATTGGGCTACCTGTGGTGGCATAGTTGTTGACCATCGGCTGTCATGGGTTAGAATATGTCCTGGGGGGGAAGGGGTACTTCTAATATTTTGCTGATACAGATATGTGGTGCATCAAGATTCAGTTTTTAGGCTTGCAAAACTAGTGTCTGCAGCTTCTCTCCCCCCTCCCCAAGAGTACATGTATATCACCCAAGTGTGTTTCAATGTGTTTCTCTGTCATTACAATGGTCCCTAACAGTTCCTGTTTCATAGCAATAAATGTTAATTTATAGTCTGATGTCTCTTTTAAGGAAAAGAAGGTCAAGGTAGAGCAGAACCAGTCATGGTTACTGGCGTGGATGGTAAAAGAGGACTTGGACAGGGTTCTACAACAAATGATCTACATAAAGAATCTGTGAAACAAGTCTTAATGGATTTTATCAATGGTACTGAAACTGATATGAAATTCTCCACAGAACTTTCAAAGGAAGATAGAGCACTTGTACATGTGCTTTGTAAGCAGTTTGGACTAAGGCATCAGTCTTATGGAAAAGGAGAAGATAGGTACTTAGTTGTTAGTAAAGTACAATAACATCGATAGACAATACTGATAAAAGTTTACCAACCACTCCCTGGTAGCTCACTAATCACTTCTTGACACTTAACTGTTACCTTACCTACCACTTACTGACACCTTACCAACCACTTACTGACACCTTACCAAACACTTACTGACACCTTACCAAACACTTACTAACACCTTACCAACCACTAACACCTTACCAAACACTTACTGACACCTTACCAACCACTTACTGACACCTTACCAACCACTTACTGACCCCTTACCATTACTTACTGACCCCTTACCAAACACTTGCTTACACCTTACCAACCACTTACTGATGCACAGTACCTCTCACTTTTATTAATACTGACTCCAAAACTAAAGTAAAAGATGTTTTATGTAACCTCTCACATTTCTTATCAGGGGAGGTATTAATGATAAGCAATTAAGATGTCAGTAACTTGATGACATTTCTTGCATAGTTTAGTAGTTACCAATCTGAGTAAATGCTCTTGGTGTCAATATTTATTATAACCAGAGTTAATATAATTCTACAAATACATTACATGATTTGACTTGTCTAGAATTCAAAAAATTTGATTCTAGATTGAATACTATAAATACAAAATCATATAGAATCCATGAGATATACATGGCACTAACAATTTATTTAGTAAAATATTATAAGTGCTGCAATATTCAGATGATCTGCACCTCGTAAGATGTCATCTAATTGGTTTGATAAAACAAAAGAATCTATTGTTGTCATTGCCATTTTCAAAAGTTTCTTTTGTTTAGATTCTCGGGTGGCCCACCAATTGGATGAAATCTTTCGAGAAGTGCAAGTCGCCCCATAATATTTGCTTATTAAATTTAGATTTGCCTAATTTGCATTGAATTCAGCACATGTACATGCAATCTAACTAGGCCTTAAGCTAAATCCAAATTGAGTGATTTTACTAAACGCCTAACACAATTAATTACTTGTAAGAATGTGAAAGTCAATTAGAAAAAAGAAAACAATGCAAATAGTCTACTGCTGTGTATATTTCATAGGTTAGTGAAATCGCTCTACTAATTTACAGATATATTATTAAAATAAACATATCCTTTACATTTGTCAAGGATTTTTTGGCACACCTTTGTGAGTTTTACAATGTATTGTTCACTGAACAAATACTGCTTAGCTTAGTGTTAATTTTTGCAGAGTGTTACTGTTTGATGATTGTATTTTATCTATTTTTTGAGTTGGAAGTGTGCAAGAGAGCACGAAATATTTGATATAAACAGTTTTACAATGTATTGTTCAACCAATACTGCTTAGCTTAGTGTTAATGTTTACAGAGTTTTACATGTTTGATGATTGTGTTTTATCTATTTTGGAATCAAAAGTGTGCAAGAGAGCATGAAATATTTGATATAAACAATTAGCCCCTTCAGTGAAATATAATTGAGGACTAGATAACCCTCAGGCTACACTCGGAAATGACATTGTTGTTAGGAATGTCGTCAATGATTAATATTAGATATAAATGTGTTTTAATTTTTTCTTCTTCTTTAAATTTTTTTGAATATTGTTACGAATAGGGTTTTATGGCGGATAAATTATGTATTTAGGTTTGCTAAAGAGGTCTTAACTAAAGCCGCGGCGAGTGAACAAGTCTTTACAAGTTTTCCTTGAGATGGAAAAAATGGCAATATCTTTTTCGTCTACACTGTCAGCGAGTTTTCCTCGTCAAGGAAAATTTGTCAAAGAAAGGCTTGCTAGTGTAGACGTGGCTTAAAGTGCCAATAAAGCCTAGCCAAATCCTTTTGAATCATTTTGTATTTTAGAAATACATTATATAAATAAACGTTTTATATAAATATTTCTGAATAAAATCAACGCAATTCAAATCTGAAAATGCAAATGAGATGATGTCAAAGTAGGAATTTGCTTGATTTTGATTCTAGTTCTGAAACAAGTGTATTTCAGTTAAGTAGCAAAAATACTCACTTGTACTTTAGCAATGAAATTGTTTTGCAAATAGAAAGAGTATAAAATTCGTATCTTGTGTATTTGTATACTTAATAATTCCTGCTTTGACGTCATCTCATTTAATTCTCAGAGAGGAGTTGATTTTATTCAGAGATATTTATATAAAACGTTTATTTATATGATGTATTTCTAGATTCAAAAGGATTTGGCTAGGCTTTAGAAAGTAAGTAGTAAGAGAGCAAATCAATGCGCTAAAAATTAAATAAGTGGAAAATTTTAAACCACAACTATCGGAATCACGTAAAATATTTATTATATTCAATAACAATATACATTTCATGAAATACATATCCCAATATTTACATTGTACATATGTACTGTCATCAAAAGAGGAAATATTTATATTTACCGAAAAATGCAAACATAAAATATATTCAAAAAGTATCAAATAATGATTATTGGGTATTCATAGATTCATATCTTGTTCTTTCAAGTTTTGTGTGTGTAATTTTTCTGTGGCCATATTTTGTGTAATTTTCTCTAACCATATTTGGAATTTATGTTAGTATTCACTTAGATCAGCCCTTCGTGACCTACTGGCGGTCACGAGAGATTAAACGCGATAAGTGCAATATTGCTACATTATGTTAAGTGATCTTGAATATTTTTCAACAAGAAAGAAATCTATTTCTTGAAAAAATTGACACATTTACAAAATGTGTATAACGCAAATAAATTAATTAACACTATGCATCGCTTTTATTTCAAGCCATAAAGATTTATAATATCTTAAAGGCTTGTAAAATTATAAGCATTATAAAAATAATGTATTCAATGTTATTAAAATATTAAAAATCGCATTGATTCCCATTTGGGGAACGCTTTCATCATTGCACAGAGCTTTTCAATTGAGGAAGTCAGTCACACTTCACCAACCTCGGATGACACATTCTTGCTCGTTCTCACTGGTCTTGTCTGACATTTCTTCTTTTTTAAGTCACGTAAAAGATTTTCATACTGCTTTAATTCGCTGTTCATATTTTCCAGCATTTTCTTCAAGTGTCCTCCTCTTCTTTCGATCATTTTCGACCGGCTATTGACAGCATGAAGATTCATTTTCATCAAATAAATTACCATAGCTTCCAAAGCGCTTTGATGAAATTCCTTTACTTTCTTTGAATCGTAAACATTTTGAAGTTGAGTTTTCATCCGAGAAATCTTTTCCTTTGTCGATTTGATCTGAAATTTTCTCATCAATAGTTCTTCTCGCTTAATTTCGAGTTTGTCTCGACAGTTGCTTTGATTTGAAGAAGCAATACAAATGTTTCGTTTGGTTTCCTCAATGGAAGCCAAAAGCCCGACTCAGCTGGACTTGAAGAGTCCAAGTTCGAGTCGGCAGTTGCTGATGATATGCTTCGAGCTGTCGACACGCGTCTAGATTTTCACGATTTTTTTCCATCACCTTCGTCAACGCTTTGTCCATCTTAGAAATCTCCTCATTAACCTTCTCAAGTCTCGCCAGTTTTTCTTTGATACGCTCAAGGAGTGATTTCTTTTCGTCTGATGCCTTGTTTAACCGTTCTGCTGCATTTTCGCGTTGTATTTGTAATTGAGATTCATAAGAAAAAGTCTCATCAACCTGTGTTTGTAGACTGTCCAAAGAAGCCAAGGATTCACTCAGTTTCTTTTTACTCTTGCGAAGCTGTCTTCGCCTGAAAAAGCTCTTGCTCAACAACCCCATTATTTTCGAGAAATATTTGAAGTCTTGCTTATAATTCTTTTGCAAGTCACAGAACACACTGAGCCAAACTGATGACTGTTGCACAATATATAAACGCTAACAATGTAAACTTCGACCTTGGATCAAAGCACTTGTGTCTGAATTTCTTAATGATTAGTTCGAGCAATTTTGGGATTCCAACCATATCGAGAACAATGCTTAAAATTCTGTTCTAAAAAAGGCCAAAAAGCCTTTTGTTCGATGACCACTGAGTGGAACAACAAGGGGCAAAGATTATGAATAAGCTAAACAGCTTATTTGTAGATGTTTTTAGACGTGATTTACTGTGTTTATAAAACAATTATCGTGACAGGTTCCCGCTCGTATTTAATATTTTTAATGACATCGAGCGTGAGTCAGTATCGGCTTTAGTACGGTTCTGGAATGTTATGAATTCGACGGTCCGACGGTCCGGGTCGTTGCTATGCGTTTTATCTTCCGACTTTTGTAATGGGATTTTATTACACGTTTTCTAAATGTTTTTGGCATTATTCTTTGATTTTGAGGATTAGGGTTTTAGTTTCATTGCCTTAAAAAGGTGGTCTTTGCAGAGTGCTTCATTTTTCCTCAGTTCTCACGGCTACATCCGCTACTCACGCTTGTTGGTTCAACCTTTTAGATTGAAGCTAGAAAACTTGCTGGAGATATTTGACTAGTTGTGATAATTCACTTATACCCTATTATCTGTCTATGCCCCGTTATAGACAAAGCTGGTGAAGTTTTGCTCATCTGAACTTAGAAAACACGCTCAGACTTAAGGTGGCCGACAGCAATTTTTTCAGAGCGCACCTACTAACTTTCAAACGGCCATAACTCTTATTCTAAAGCTTCAATGGACTAGACATTTCTAACACAAGCTAGACAAGGATGAAGCTTTTCAAAACTATTACTGAAGTTGACTTTAAATCGACTCTATTGTTGTGATGTCACGACGGGTGATGTCGTAGAAATCATTAACTACTAAATATCTCAAGGAAATGATCTAAACTTTCAAGAAGACATCAAAGTACTAATCAAGGCCTACAACATAACGAAGAATGACAAAAATCTATGGGAGTGTTTTGGAAATATAAAGCGACAAAAATACAAACGCATAGGAACATCAGAAAACGGACATTCAGTCAAGCGAAAAGAAACAAACAAGCAATGATGAACGTTGATATCCGAATGCGTTCGTGTGTTTTTTTGTTTTTTTTGTCTGACTGTCTTAAAAACACTCGAAAACACGCCACAGTATTCAGTAATGACGCAACGCTACTTAAGATTTAGAAAAAAATATATACGCTACTTAAGATTTAGAAAAAAATATATCGACGATTATTTAAATGCCGAATTCAACAATAAATCTATTGAAATTTGGAATAATAATTGCAAATATAGCTGTAGAATTTTTTTTACAAACTTAAGACAAATGAAGAGACTCCATGCATTCATATTTGTATTAGAAAATTGTAGTTATAGCCTATAACTACAGCGTAGTCCCAAGATATTGTTGAATTTATAAACTCGATTTTATCGGCCAAACAACAAGGGGGAAAAATCTTAATTTTTCGTCTCAAAACATCAAAGCTTTATATTTCCAAAACGCTCTCATAGATTTTTGTCATTCTTCTTTAAATTTGTCGGGATATTCAGTACTACGTAATTGATTTCGATGACGTCATCGTGGCGTCACAGCAATAGAGTCGATTTCAGTCAACTTGATAGTTTTGAAAAGTTCAGTGCTTACCTAGCTTGTGATAGAAATGTCTAGTCTATTGAAGGTTTGGAATAAAAGTTAATTATAGCCGTTTTTAAGTTGGTAGGTGCGCTCTGATAAAAATGCTGTCAATCACCTAAAAAACTCATGGGTATTCACTCGGGCTACCTGAGTAAATACAGAAGCTTTTATGTAAGTCAGCTCAAGTCATTATTAACCGTTAACAGTACTAAATATGAAGTGAAGCTCAGATTTATATAATTGTCATAGACATTCAGTCGGGCTTGTTGAGGTCTCAAATGTAATAATTGGCCCTATGTGTAATAAAGGTCTTAAATGTAATACATTTTGGTCCTAAATGTAATAAAAGTCTTAAATTTAATACCTTTAGGTCTTAAATGCAATAAAGCTGTTAATGTAACCATGGTTTTAAGGTGGCCCGCTACCGATATATTCTTGGTACAGTTTTGATTAGTGTTCTTCGTCAACTAATTAATCTTTTGCCGATTTCTGTACTTTTGTTCAGATGTACGTTTTTTGTTGTACAATTTTTTGTACATTTTTTTGTTGTACAATTTTTCTGAGATATAAATGCATTTAAAAAAGAATTATTTTTATTTACAAATTAATCAAATAACTTTAAATAAATTAACCAAAATTAACTTCTGACGCCTTAACATTTTTAACGATTTTTTTCTTTCTTTTAAAAAACTGAGTTCATATACACCTATTTCAATAAACGTTATCAGTATCAAGCCTACGCAACTCACCGAAAGGGATTATGGATAGAAATAACACCCAAAAAAACACACTACCATTAAAATTTACCTTGCTTTTACCTTATACAATTACAAACTTTACTTGTTGAAGCTAAAGTTAAAACCAAAGCGGACAAAAGACTGCTTGTTTTGCACTCCTTTTTGGTCTAGTCGCATAGGCTTGAGAACAGCTGGCACTACAACCTTTTTGAACTAGCTGCATCAACATTTACATTCACATTGCCTTTGTTGATTTTCAAAGCCATACATTATCATAAGGATATCATATGAACACCAATGAAAATTAGCATGTGCCACTTGGAATCACTTTTGTACACTGCTACCGATTCATCTGGCATTATTTATTTGTTCTGCAAACTTACTTTCAAGTGTAATAAACACTTTTAACAATGGCAGATCATCAGATTTTGGATAAAAGGGTGGAGAAGTGTTTGATATACTTCCTGTGATGACATTTTAACGCTCTCAAAATGATTTCTTAAAAATGTAATTCAAACCAAAACGTGTCTGTATGATGCGCCCCACCCTGATTACACTTTATTACATTTAATACGGTGGCCCACAGGGGCAAAACACAATGCAAAATTCCTTTGAAAACACAACAAAGTTTTATGGAACACAACAATCCTTCACTGAACATAACAAAGTTTCGGGGAACACAACAATCCTTCACTGAACACAACGAAGTTTCGTGGAACACAACAATCTTTCACTGAACACAACAAAGTTTCGTGGAACACAACAAGCTTTCACTGAACACAACAAAGTTTCGTGGAACACAACAATCTCTCACAGAACACAACAAAGTTTCACAGTACACAAGTCTTTCACAAGCAACTAAAATCTTTCATGGGGCAACACTCTTTCAAGCACAGCTGCCACAGGCTTCCCAGTCTGACTATCTGTGGATTATGTCTAGTAATGGTCATTTCCAGGTTGAAAGCCAAATATACCCTGTTAGAAATGCTCTCAAAATGACTGACCATGGCAAATATTGAGTTCAAAAATAAAGATTAATGCTTATTTAATTCTCGGAACTCAGGGATAGCTTGTTACTTCTTTCCCTCATCCCTCTCCTCCCCTCACCCCTATTTGCGTGTTCAAATGGAACGTTCTGGTGTACATCGATCAGGTGGCACATACAGCACAATCGGAGAACAGTGAAAACGATAGCCTGGTTTTCACTATCGAAGCAAGACAACGCCAAGCTCGTGTTTTCACTTGTAAAAGTAGCGACTCAAGCATAAACGCTAGCGCAAAAGAACGGAAGGTTTTATTTTTCTTGCGCGGGCTTGCGTCGTCTTGCTTCGTCTTGCGTTGTCTTGCGTCGTCTTGCATGCGTTGTGTTGAGTCATCGTGCGTGGTCTTGCGTGGTTTTCCGTTGTCTTGCGTCGTCTTGTGTTGTCTTGCGTCGTCTTGCGTCGTTAGCGTGAACCAGGCATTATGTCGTGTTTTATCCCACACCATAGGAAATGCAGCCAATCAGAAAGCAGGAAAGCCGTTGTATATTCTTCCCATGAGACATTGCCATTATTTGCTTTATTTTCTATGGTGTGGGCTTAGTGTAGGATAAAATAATTGTATGTATTTGCTACCTGACGCATAAAATCAAATCAAAGCGATTTGAATTCATGCTACGGGGACAAATTCTAATGTAAGTCTGATCAGGAATTTTGTAAGAAATGGTTTCCAATTTTATTATTCAAATAGGTATTTAAAAGTAAAAATATTATCACTTGCGAGAAAAAAAGTCCTGATATTCGAAAAAAGAAAAAGATAGGAAAAAAACGTCCAGATATTCGAAAAAAGAAAAGGAAAAAAGGAAAAAAAGAAAGAAATTTGTAATGTCTAGGAAATGCACCCCACAGAAACAAAGCAGTGAGATATATGAATAATTATAACTAAAAATAAAAAATAAAAATGAAATTTATCAGAAAAAATATCAAAAACACCAAACATTTAAAAACAAGTTCAAAACGATGTGATTGTAACTTAAAGCTTGGGAAAGAAATTGAAAAAATGAAGAAAAAAGAAGTCAGAAAAGAACCCGGCGTCGACGAGGATCGAACCTGTAACCCCTTAAAGAGCATCCCCCGGAAATAAAATAACAGACTGAATGAATAATTGTAAAAAGGAAAAAAGAAAATGAAATTTTGGGACGATTCTCCCGAGACATTCTGAGAAGCTGAGACATCGAATCGACTTACGTTAAGGATGAAGATTTCGGCCCCATCCACGCTATCCCGGTGCTACATATAACAGTTGACTTAGCCCGAAGGCCAGGGAGGGAGACAATATCCGGACCCTAATCCATACCTTTAGATATCACCTTAGACCGCTGCGCTACCTAGACACTTAATAAATTTAATGACTAATCGGGGTAGTCTATTCGGCGAAGTTTCATTGTAATACTAATACTCCCCAGGGAAAGAAATGACCCAATCAGAGTCCAGCTATCAAAAAATAGCTGTTTTGTAAATAAATAAAAAGAGAAAATAAAAGAATAAGTTTTCAGGAACATCGAGCTTGTCTGCATTGTTTAACTCCATCGATTTGTCCCAATTCCCCAGGGAGAGAGAAGAACCAATCAAAATCTAGTCGATTGAAGAGGGATCAATAAATTTCCATGATTATTTTAAGTCCAGCAAGCTTCAAGCCGTTACGTACGCTATTACTTATGGATTTTTATTTCCGTTCCAAAGTGAAATGATCGGCCTCACTGAAGATGTTTACGTTTCTTATTTCGTCAGGAATATCCCTAGAGCTAATCAGATTAAGACATCAGCAAAGGTAAGTTATTTGATAAGTTAAGGTGATTTAAAATTTGGATTGATACTTTTAGCCCATCGTTTTAAAACAAAGCTCGTAGTTGTTTACATGTACACGTTTGTTCTTTAATGTTAACACCAAATTTGTTAGTTACATGGTCGATTTGAGTTTAATTGTGTAAGTAGACGAGAAATTAAATTATTACTGATCTCGTCAAAATGTATCCCCGAAAACTTCACAGAGAATCTCGTGATGCAGAATGCCAAACTCGCGCAAGTTTATATATTGTCGTATTCAAAATATTGGGAAATACCATTTCTGCCTAGAAACTTAACAACACAAAAAAGTAAACCTTTTAAATCTTTCATAGTGCTTTCATTACATGATGAAATCTTTCAAGTCAGTTCACTGCTCTGCCTGACGAATTATCCTATACATAGTCTCATGCGACCTGCGCTGGGGCTATTGTTAATGGGGCTTGTTGCTTAATTTGTAGAAACCCAGAACACAAGATGTTATTTTCCCTGTAGCTTGTAACATTGTACACAACATGCATCGTGCGTGTGTCCGACCCTGCAACAGATGCGCGCAACGTTAGAGAAGTAGAAACGAGTTCTTTTTCTGAAGCCATACCAACAGATCGCTCAACGTTTTGCGCAACAGCTACAAAAGTACAACCGAGCTTTTTCTGGGGCATTACGCGCGCCTGTTGCAGGGGTTAACACGTTCTGTTGCGCGCAACATTGCAATAACCTTGGACTACTTAAATTGTTATGAGTTGGATTTTGGTATTTCAAACCTTAGTGGCTACCATTTCCAGAGCTAATGCACACATTCCAGATGGCGCGGTGCTTCAGTAACGAAAATTCGTTCTTTTACTCAAGTAAGCATACGTCTGTTGTGGGCAGGACCAGAGTTCAAACGTCGCCCGAACAAAAATTCTTACACATGTTCTAAAATGAAACACTTATAATCGTAGATAAAAACAGTTTTCTGATAAACGTCTTCAAAGTCCGTATGCTTTTTCCTTGTGCTTGTCTACTGACACCTATCGTTTCCTTGACAGCAGCCTAGATATGAGCATAGTCTGGATTTTAACCTTCTTCTCTGGATGGACTGGATGGAGAAGGTCGAAATATGGCACTATGTATTCTAAATGATGCATTATTTTTAGCAAGCAGCGCTATTAAACGTTTGATAGATAAAACGGTTTTCTGATTTACATCGTTAACGAATCCGACATAAAACGCGGTTTTCGTTTTCGTGACAGCCTAGATATGAACATAGTTCGAATTTTAACCCTTTTCGATCTCTGAATGGAGAAGGTTGAAATTCGAGTACCATGTATTATAATTGCTGCATTATTTATTATTTCTTTAGCAAGCGGCGTTATTAAACTGCATGATTGATTAACTATACTAATAATAATAATAATAACTTTATTTCCAACATTGTAGACATGCGTCTAAAATACATTGGTATACACAGAAATATGAAATAAATATATAGGTAAAGAAAATGTAAAAATGTCAGTATGTGGACACGAGATTACTGGTTTCTTATTAGTTCATTGTTATATATAGTTCCTACTTGCTTTTATAATGAATGAGTAAGCAGTTCTTTTAGTACGGGTTGTTGCCACTTGGAGCGTGCCCTCTAGCTTGTGATCTTGTGGAGTATTGGTTTTTGTAATATTAAGGAAACAGATGGTTTAGTTTGTGTTCTTTATCTTCCATTTGCTTAAAATATGATGGCATGAAGTCGTTGTTCGATGGTTGGTATGTTAGCTGACTTTAAGGTATCACAATACTTGCAGTGTGGGAATATTATTCTTAGTATACGTCTCTGTATTGATTCGAGCTGTTCAACGAGATATGCAGTACACGGAAAAAACCATGCTGGAGCTGCGTATTCCATAATTGATCTGATTGACGTTATATAGATGTGCACAAGGTCCTTACTAGCTACTCCAGCCCGTTTAAGCAGTCTAATGGAGTAGATGCGTTTCGCTGCTTTCTTGGTAACGAAGTTGATATGATCGTTCCATGTTAAGTTATTTGCAACGTGAATACCGAGGAGTTTGTAGCTAGACACTCTCGAGATGGTCATCTCCAATGGTAATTCCTAGAATGTCCGGTACACGTTTTGAGAAGCACACAAGCAAGCATCTCTTCACATTTTGATGGATTGGTCAAACGAAAAGCACTAATGAGCAGTGCACCACCACCATTTATATACAAAATAGAACATAATGAGACTAATGCAATTAGCAGTGTTGTTCGTCCACTTTGAAGCTCCATTTCCACGGACCTGAAAAATGTTCAACCAAAACGACATTAATATAAAAATCTGAAAGAAATCTCTCATCCTCATTAACTAATTAGTTGCTTGTGAAAGACTTGTGTACTGTAAAACATTGTTGCGTTCTGTGAAAAATTGTTGTGTTCCACGAAACTTTGTTGTGTTCAGTGAAAGATTGTTGTGTTCCACGAAACTTTGTTGTGTTTTCAAAGCAATTTTGCATTGTGTTTTGCCCCTGTGGGCCACCGTACATTTAGGACCTAAAGGTATTGCATTTAAGACCTTTATTACATTTAGGACCAAAACGTATTACATTTAAGACCTTTATTACATTTAGGACCAAAACGTATTACATTTAAGACCTTTATTACATTTAGGACCAAAACGTATTACATTTAAGACCTTTATTACATTTAGGACCAAAACGTATTACATTTAAGACCTTTATTACATTTAGGACCAAAACGTATTACATTTAAGACCTTTATTACATTTAGGACCAAAACGTATTACATTTAAGACCTTTATTACATTTAGGACCAAAACGTATTACATTTAAGACCTTTATTACATTTAGGACCAAAACGTATTACATTTAAGACCTTTATTACATTTAGGACCAAAACGTATTACATTTAAGACCTTTATTACATTTAGGACCAAAACGTATTACATTTAAGACCTTTATTACATTTAGGACCAAAACGTATTACATTTAAGACCTTTATTACATTTAGGACCAAAACGTATTACATTTAAGACCTTTATTACATTTAGGACCAAAACGTATTACATTTGAGGCCTCAACAAGGCTACCTGCATCAAAATATGAACAGGGCCTCTACCCAGAGACGGTAACTGAGTTTGAGGATCGAGTACAGGCCAATTTCGCGAACAGTCTTCATCAACTACGTAATGCTGGTTTACACTGAGTATACTGTAGCTGCTGCTGCTGCTGCTGCTGCTGCTGCTGCTCCTCCTCCTCCTCCTCCCCCCCTTGAAACGTCAGCGTTTGACTGATAAGTTATGTTTTCGTTAAGCGGAGGGCGCGTGTAGACCCGTGTGATTGGCCCGCCCACTGCACTTGCGTAAAAGTCGGAGTTACAAGTTTGAATGATGCAGTAAGAAGATGGAAGTATAAAGTTTAGAGAAGTTAGAAGTTGAAAGAGTACGTAATAGCTGCGATACGTGACGTTGAATAGTACGTTGTTACATAATATTGTTGACCTTTGGCAAGCAGTACTAGCATGCAGTCAAACCGGTCATAAAAGACCCGCGCAAGAGCGGGAAATTAATTAACGAATAAAGGATGGTGCGCCAACGCGGGTTTTAGTATTATTTGGTTTTTAAATTTTCAATTGATTTCTTTTTCTACTGTGGGGCATGCTGTAAGAAGAACCTGTACCTTCCCTTCACTCCCTATTTTGATTCTGTTTCCTGCTGAATCTTCCGCCTTAAAAGGATGTAGAAATTTATCCATTTAGTTGCAGTCACGCGATTTCATTAAGAATTGATTGATCGATGACGTTGATAGATAAATATATTAATTGATTGAATGATTCATTCATCCATTCATCCATTTATTCAATCATTCATTCATTCATTCATTCATTCATTCATTCATTCATCCATCCATCCATTCATCCATTCATCCATTCATTCCATTCATTCATTCATCCATCCATCCATTTATTCAATCATTCATTCATTCATTCATTCATGTATTCATTACAAACGTTATAAGACCGCACACAATAAGATCAAGGGTCAAACGACACCTAACTGGGAATTCCATGTCCTACTCTTCGTCAGTTGGGGTGCATGGGTTCTAAATGTCTTAATTATAAATGCAGGCTGAAATAAATATAATCTTTTTTTGAGATAGTAACTAACAAATTCAATCTGATACCCACTCATCAATCACTTTACAGACCCTGACTGTTAAGTATTGACTTATTCAACTATTTATTTTAATATATAATTTATTCATTGATCTGTTTTTTTTGACAGATCACCGCGAACATTTACGGTAATTTAATAAGTATTCCTTCCCGTTCGGTTACGTTACATGTAATATATACCGGTAGAATCTATCTGAGCTGACCAGACGTTCCAAAATCTATTCAGACTGATGAGGAATGTTTATTGTATGAGTAAAAGAGAAGTCACCCTGACATTCGCAGTTAAGATTTCTTAGCTTCGATCGAAAGTTTGGATTGTCAACCCAAAATTTCGAGGTAAGCACATAGCAGTTTACTTGTCTAGTAAATACTTTTTGTGTTATGTTGGTGTAACTCGGCCGGCAACCGTTTCTCGTTCACTTAGTAGGTTACAATTTTATCAGTGAGCACTAAATGTTTTTGCTTATTTCCTATGTCTAGGAAATATCTAGCAAATTGCATTTCCCTATGATAGGAAAATTTCCTAGATGTTTCCCATCATAGGAAATTGCATTTTCCTAGATATTTCCTATCATAGGAAAATGAAAAGGTAGGAAATATGTAGGACATTTCCTATGATAGGAACTATCTAGGAGATATCTAGGAAAATGTATTTTCCTACATTTTATCTAGTTCCTTTCAAAGAAAAATGCAATTTCCTAGATATTTCCTATCATAGGAAATGGGCAAAAATTTCCAGTGAAATTTGAATGTCCATGTACCCGATAAAGCAGCTTGGAGTGCCATTTAACTTTAGCTAGTTACAAAATGTTTGAGATATAACGCGCGCGCTAACTGGCTGGCTACCATGTTTACATCAGTGACTGGCTACCATGTTTACATCAGAGGACAGAGACATGGCTCGCTCAAAAAACGTCGAAAATATTTTATAAAAGCAATATAAAACGATCGCTTATGTCTCTGTACTGTGATATAAATACTCCGGAAGATGTAAAGCACTCGAAAAGCAAGAGAAACACTTGGCTACGCCTCGTTTTTCTCTTGTTCACAGAGACATGCGCGCGCGTTTTATATTCCTTAATTAACATTTACACTTTTACTTTACAAGGATGATGGTAAAAATAATTGACGTTAGTAACCCTGGGTTAACGATTACCCGCTTTAGAAGTGCCTGGACCAAGAATATCAATGAATAGTAGTTTGGCATACGACGTATCCGGGTCTGGGCCCATTTCTCCAAATCAAAGACCCCACAACTTTACGTGCCCGCTTACGGAAAAAATTACGGCAGTGCGCGAGCTCCCGTAAACTAGCTTGCTTGTAAAATCAGAACCAAATGAAAGATGTACGTTGTCTGGGGTCTTGTCTTTACTGTGTTTTTTTAAACATAGGTCGAAATCAGTCGGCCTATCTATAGACTAAGAGCTTTATTGACTGACTCACGCCAAGATACACGCCAAACCAATTTCAGGTCAAGACAATGGCTCGTCAAGACCGAGACGACAACACGCGTACGATAGATCAAGAAGAAGAGCACGACCAACCTCTAGCTCGCGAATATGACGATCTCTTCCAGTACGTCTCAGTCGTTTGGTCGATATCAAAAAGTGGTCTTCTTTTCGTCGTGTTGTCTAGTCATGATGACATCGATGCAGTTTGCTGCTTTGTTGTTCGTGTTTGGAACGCCTAATTTCCACTGTAACACACCGACAAACTCGACTTGTCCACCCAACAAATGTTGTGACAACTGTACCAACTACGTGTTTGATGGACCTTTTCACAGCGTCGTTTCTGAGGTGATTTTAACCACTATATCATTAAGGTTTATTGTAATTTTGAGAGAGAAGAAACTGCATATTGAAAAGGAGAGAAGGAAAGAGAATGGAATAGAATGGAGAAGGGACAATGCAGAATCGAATAGAAATATAGAAAAAAGGAAGGGGAGAAAAGGAAGTGCTTTCATTTTCAGAGCCCCGGGGCTATTAAGACAGCCAGGGTACAATTTTCATGCCACAAGACTCTGCCAGCGTATTTGTAATACAAAACCTAAAATCAAACTAACAATCCCGTTATACTTCCAATCAAAGAAAAATTATATTCCTCGCATTCATAAAAAGAGAGTAATAATTCTGAAATATTTTGGCATCTTGTTATTTCGTTCTCTCCCTTGCTTTGAGGATTTTTTCTCCGGGTACTCTGTTTTTTTCCACCCTCAGTAAAAACGAACTAGTTTAGATCTAAGCTGTGCTCCGTCCGTGATCAGCCGACTTGGGTCGCATGGCGGCTGCTACGTGTGTTTGTATGTAAGACATGTAAATGTATGTATTAAAATGTATGTATGTATTAAAATGTATTGTAATAAATAAATGTGTAAATTTGTAAGTGTCTCGTAATGAAAGCGCCCTTTGGCATCTGTGGCTTGAGTTTCGCCGGCAAAGGTTTGTTTGTTTGCCTGCCGAATGTTTTCAACGAGGCAATATATTGATGGACTGAGGACCCGAGTTCGTCAAAACAAGACTTTCAGAGGGGTCGTTGACTTAGCCTCGCCCCCCTTTAGTAGACAATAAAAAGCTGGGGTGAGTTCTATAAAGCACATGCACTTTTAATTTTCAAGTGTAGCTGTTTTCAGCTGCCGAGAACAATAGCTACACTTGTAAATTCCATGTGTAAAAGTTTTATTGAAGTCTCCTTTAATATGATATCAGTGGAACCTAATCTGTGACAAAGCATACGTTGGTGCTACTCTACAAGCCTGCTTCTATGCTGGGATGTTAGCTGGTTCAATTCTCTCAGGAACTATGGCCGACTCCATTGGAAGAAAGAAAACCAATTTTATTGTCATCTTTATTTTGGTATGTTATCTACGAGCTCGCATTCATCATTTTGTTCTACTTTCTATAAGGACACTGGGGGACACTGAAGGGACACTGAAATGACAGTCACACTGAAAGGACATTGAAGGGACATTGAAGGGACAATGAGAAGAGACATTAAAGGGACCATGAAGGAATGGGAAAGGGGAGGTCGTTTTCTTCACCTTTGCATGTATTGAACTGTATTATATCCTTTATATCTGAGTTGTTTAGGAATTTAAAGGTTGTGGAAAGGGGGAGGGGGGTTGTTTACACCTACGAACCACTCCTGGGGAAGGGCCTACCACAAGTATAACAGAATCATGACCAGCTGCTCCGAAATAACGGCCATGTTTGGCCGCCTGTTTGTAAGCGACTCAGTTATTCGAAGGCAGTTAGCGCTAACCCGTGCGTCTTAAGAAAAACATTCATTTTAACCCAGAATTCATATTAATCACCTTTTGAACAACCCGACCTGGGCTCCAAAGGCTTTGTTCGTTTAATTTGTGATGAACGAACGTGAGGACGAGACGATAAACTCAACTCCTGGCCTAAAACCAGAATAGTACGTAAGCTCTGTAAGTAAGTGTACGTATGATGATCACACGTATGATTAAGATACTGTATACTTTAATTTTCCACCCAGATTGTTCCTTTGTTTTGCTCTGCTTTTGCTGACTGTATATCGTTACTTGGGCTTCTTCGCTTTTTCGTCGGTTTTGGCGCTGCTGGGAACCAGTCTGTTCACTTCGCATTTGTCATAGAACTCCTGGGTCCGAAGCACCGCTCACTAGCCAGTACCATATACCAAATGTACTTCACTGCAGGATTTTATGTCTTCAATCTCTTTGCTTATTTTGTAAGAGACTGGCGATACTTGTGTCTCATGAGCAGCTTGCCTGGACTTTTGCTGTTTTTATTTGTAAGGTATGTGCATAAATTAGGAAATAAACGTGTCAGGGGACGATCGCGCGCATAGTGTAGCGAAACATAACGAAAGATAAATACACCTATTTCAATAAACGTTGTCGGTAAAAGCCTACGCGACTCACCCGAATGGAAGCATGGGTAAAAATTACTAAAGCTGTAAAACCACACAAATATCAACACCATAATTCAACTTGAGCTTGTCATGACCTAATACATTTTGCAACTACCCATACTCCTTTTCGGTCTAGTCGCGTAGGCTTGAGACCTCTCATACAACAACCTTTTTTGAAATAGGTGTATACATCAAAATAAATGACATTTTCTCCCTTAATTCAACGTTTAATTGTTTGCTAATGATCCAAATTTCGAGGGCTTAATGGCCAAACAATATAAGAATGAGAGGTGGAGCAAGGGAGGGGATCCCTGAAATAAATGTATTTTTCAAAAGAATAACAGTAATTTATAAAAAACATGGGGAAGACAATATCAAGGGTTTTGAACCGTATAATAGCATGGTCATATAAAAGTCGGATAGATGTCCACTATTCAAAGTCCATTTGAATTGGTAATATATATGGTCCCTGGAGATTGCATATAAAGGAGAACAATTCTTGTAATTAATGCAGTTCATTCGAGTTGCGACGAAGAACGGTTGGCGACCCACGTCACCCACCCACCCACTTTAGCGAGTAAGTCGGGTTCAAAGTTGCCAAATAATCTTTGTTTGCACTTCGCCTGGCTTTGGTTGGTTCCAGGCCAGAGCGATTCCCCATACCTCATTATCATACTCATGAATAACAATACACAGGGAAGAATATTACACTATACAGACATAGTCGACGCCGATTAAATTAATTAAGTCTTCACTGACTGTATCAGTTGATTCCTGAAATTGTTATAAATGTTATCCTTCGTTCTTGACTGTTGCAGAGTTTACCCAGAATCCTCTCGATGGTTGGTGAGTAAAAACAAACTAAATGAGGCCCAAACCATTCTTGTGAAGTGTGGAAGTGCTACTTCTGAGCGCCTCGACCAGACGAAGCTTAGAAAAGCCATCCAAGAGGTCAACAAAGAACAGTTCAGTAGCGAGAAGATTAAACAGGAAAAAGTTTACACCCCTCTTGATTTGGTCCGTACACCCAAACTGAGAAAACGAAGTTTTATTCTCGCTATAAATTGGTAAGTCTCGTGCGGGTTTCCTGTGGTTTGGATTGATCTAGAGAACCTTGTAAACTCCGTTGACGTTTTTATTTTCCACTTCACAGGTTTTCAGTTAGTTTCCTTGGTAACGCATTCCTTCTGTACATTGGAAACTTGGCGGGAAATATCTATCTTAATTTCTTCATTATACACGCTATTCAGCCATTAGCTATTATTGCTTCATTATTCTTCTTAAAACGGTATGTATTTGTAAGGTTACTTGTGTTTCTAACGTGCGTAAGTCAGTGCTTACTGGACTGACCGACCGACCGACCGACCGACCGGCCGACCGACCGACCGACCGACCGACCGACCGACCGACCGACCGACCGACCGACCGACCGACCGACCGACCGACCGACCGACCGACCTGACTGCCTGACTGCCTGACTATTTTTGTTTTACTTTTTTCGAAGGACTGGTCGACGTCCGTCACATGCTGGAGTGTTGGTAATCATTGGGGTACTCTGCCTTGGGTCACTGGCTGTACCTAATGGTAAGTAATAGAATTCAAATATCCCAAAAATTCTTTAAACGTATTTTCAGAAACTTGACTATCTGCCTATATCCCGATAACCCCTTGTGGGACTGTCTTTATTCCATATAGTTGGTATAGTTTTCCCTTGCCAAACATTTTTGTACATTTTTCAAGTCAGCTATAGTCTAGCTATATATATATATATACTTTCTCTTTCTTTGCCAATCTATTCTACAATATCCCATGCATGTCATTTGCTCTAGATCAGTCAATGATTAGGACATGGATCTTCGTGGCAGCCTCAGTTGTTGGAGTGGCAATGTGGGTGAACATATTTCTTCTTGGAACAGAATTATTTCCTACAGTTCTAAGGTGACAAATTAGTCTTGCATGGCGACCGCTATAACTTACGCTTTAACTAGCTAGTGAAGTAAATTACAATGGGTGTAGACGTTGACACGATTGGATATATATACTTGTGCTTGTTAGTTCTTTTTAGTAACTTCTTTTTATCTGTTACCAATAGGAGTAACGCTGTAGGAACAGGTTATACCATTGGTCGCTTTGGTGCAATCATCGCGCCGTATGTTGGAATATTGGTAAGAGCTACATGAGTCATTAGATAAGCTTAGATAATCAAAGTCAAATCGCCTATAGTACTCAAATCACTCAGTATTCAAATCATCCATTGTGGGTAAGGTGTACAGTGCAGTGGGTAAGGTGTACAGTGCAGTGGGTAAGGTGTACAATGAGCAAGGTGTACAGTGGGTAAAGTGTACAGTGACCAAGGTGTACAGTGGGTAAGGTGTATAGTGAGTAAGGACCACCGCCATTTTGAAAAAGCGAGCTAAAAGAGAAGGTCCTAGGAACGAGGTTAATGCTAAAGCTGATATTTTCATTTAGGGTCAACTTCCAGGGCTTACCATAACACTACCGCTGACCATCTTTGGTGTCGTTGCCATCGCAACGTCTGTCACGATGCTATGGCTTCCTGAAACACTGAATGCCAAGATGCATCAGACCATTGAAGAGGAAGAGAAGGCCGAAGAGGATTATGGGATTCCATGTTGTGGGAAAACAAACGAGAAAGACATGACTTTTGTTTATCACAACGCTGAATTTGAAAATACAACAGCGTTGTAGAAGGCCTTTGTATATGTAAACAGTACGGCATGTGATTTGGGGTTCTTTAGTTTCAGTTAAGAAACGAGCAACACTGAGGCCTCAAATGTCTGCGCATGTGTGAGATTTCGCTGGCTTTTGCGCGAAAAAAATATTGCTTTTAAAATTGTCTTTCGTTTTTTTTGCCGTGCGCTTCTTAAGAATTCACATCCTCGTTCCCAGGCCCTTTGGGAACGAGGATGAAGAATTCATACCTAGTGGTGTTAAGGAACAAGTGTAGTCCCCGGGGAGTACTTAACCAAGTTGGATAGTACATAACTTATCTATTCAAAGACCCATCAACTACTTATAAACTTAGAAGAAACCAAATTAAATTATTAATTTAGATTTTAAGAAATGTTGTGGCCTGAGGGAAGATATTTAAAGATTTCACTATTATATATTATAGGAATATTTAAATTTGACCATGTATGCGATCAGCTTTTAACAGTTTTTTATCGATTTTTGTGGCTATAGCCTCGAAGAGGCGAAGGCTATAGCCTCGAAGAGGCGAAGCCACTTAGTCATCGGCTACTAATTGCCTACGGCAAAAAATTACTGTGAAAATCCTTACAATCAAGAATTAAACCAAGTAGAAATTCATCTTTAAAAGTGTTCAATTCAAAATTGGCAAAGGAATATTTTTTGTGGACTTTTTTCGCTAACTTAATTATATTTGCTTTTCGTATCGACAATTCTCGCATTGTCCAAACCAAATGTATGCGCAGTTTCGTTGGTATGTTGGGCGACCTTCAATGTTCGTGCATTGCTGCAGGCCGATCTTTTATGTTCTGCAAGTCTCATTTTTAATGATCTTTTCGTTTGTCCATAGTAGTTAAAATTGCACTTCAAATATTTGATTTTATAAACATTTCCTGTGCACGATTGAAATGTAATTAAGTTCAAACAAAAAGTCAAAAGTTATGAGTACTCTTGACTGCAAAAAAATCTTTGTTACAATACGCATGATATCCGTATTATAAATACTAGTTATACAATGGTTTGGAGTGGAATACCGTGGAATATCCCACAAATCACTTGTATTTTTAACTCGTGGATTGCGTTGATAGATAAATGTATTAATTGATTGAATGATTCATTCATCCATTCATCCATTTATTCAATCATTCATTTATTCATTCATTCATTCATTCATCCATCCATTCATTCATTCATCCATTTATTCAATCATTCATCCATCCATTCATTCATTCATCCATTTATTCAATCATTCGTTTATTCATTCATGTATTCATTCATTCATTCATTCATGTATTCATTACATACGTTATAGGACCGCACACAATAAGATCAAGGATCAAACGACACCTAACTGGGAATTCCATGTCCTACTCTTCGTCAGTTGGGGTGCATGGGTTCTAAATGTCTTGAATGCAGGCTGAACGTCTCTAAATATAATCTTTTTTTGAGATAGTAACTGACAAATTCAATCTGATACCCACTCATCAATTCTTTACAGACCTCACTGTTAAGTATTGACATATATTCAACTATTTATCCAATTGTAAATTTATATAATTTATTCATTGATCTGTTTTTTTCGACATATATATCACCGCAAACGTACATTTACGGTAATTTAATACGTATTCCTTCTCGTTGGGTCATGTAATATAAACTGGTAGAATCTGAGCTGACCAGACGTCCCGGGACAATCTATTCCGACTGAGGAGTGTTTATTGTATGAGTAAAAAAGAAGTCACCCAGCTGTCATTCACAGTTAAGATTTCTTAGCTTCGATACGATCGAAAGTTTGGATTGTCAACCCAAAATTTCGAGGTAAGCACATAGCAGTTTACTTGTCTACTTTTTGTGTTATGTTGATGTAATTAAATCGGCCGGCAACCATTTCTCGTTCACATTATCACCCGGGCATTACTACTAAGTAGTGGGTTAGAATTTCATCAGTGAACACTGGAAATTTTTGCTTATTTCCTATGATAGGAAATATCTAGGAAATATCTAGGAAATTGCATTTTCCTATGACAGGAACTGGACAAAATGTAGGAAAATATACTTTCCTAGACTGATATTTCCTATCATGGGAAGTGGGCAAAAATTCCCAGTGAAATTTGAATGTCTACGTACCCGATAAAGCAGCTTGGAGTGCCAAACGAATCATTTAACTTTAGTTAACTTTTACACTTTTACTTTACACGGATGATGGTAAAATAATTGCTCATGCAGGGCTCGGTTGGGTTAAATCTAAAGAAAAAAAACATTGACGTTAACCCTGGGTTAACGCTAACTCACTTTAGAATGCCTGGACCAAGAACTGATATCAATGAATAGTAGTTTGCATACGACATATCCGGGTCTGGGCCCATTTCTCCAAATCAAAGACTTCATAACTTTACGTGCCCGCTTACGGAAAAAATTACGGCAGTGCGCGAGCTCCGATCCCGTAAACTTGCCTGTAAAATCAGAACCAAATGAAAGAATGTACGTTGTCTTTACTGTGTTTTTTTTAACATAGGTCGAAATCAGTTGGCCTATATCTATTAGACTAAGAGCTTTATTGACTGACTCACGCCAAGATACACGCCAAACCAATTTCATGTCAAGACAATGGCTCGTCAAGACCGAGACGACAACACGATAGAACAAGAACAAGAAAAAGAGCACGACCAGCCTCTAGCTCGCGAATATGACGATCTCTTCCAGTACGTCTCGTCGTTTGGTCGATATCAAAAAAAGGTCTTCTTTTCGTCGTGTTGTCTAGTCATGATGACATCGATGCAGTTTGCTGCTTTGTTGTTCGTGTTTGGAACGCCTAATTTCCACTGTAACACACCGGCAAACTCGACTTGTCCACCCAACAAATGTTGTGACAACTGTACCAACTACGTGTTTGATGGACCTTTTCACAGCGTCGTTTCTGAGGTGATTTGAACCACTATATTCTTTATATCATTAAGGTTTATTGTATTTTTGAGAGAGAAGAAACTGCGTATTGAAAAGAAGGAGAGAAGGAAAGAGAATGGAATAGGAGCGGAGAAGGGATAATGCAGAATGGAAATATAGAAAAAAGGAAGGGGAGAAAAGGAAGTTAAAAATGCTTTTATTTTCAGAGCCTCTAAAAATAGCCCGGGGCTATTAAGACAGCCAGGGCACGTACACAATTTTCATGCCACAAGACTCTGCCAGCGTATTTGTAATACAAAACCTAAAATCAAACTAACAATCCCGTTAAAGTTCCAATGAAAAATTATATTCCTCGCATTCATAAAAAGAGAGTAATAATTCTGAAATATTTTGGCATCTTGTTAATTCGTTCTCTCCCTTGCTTTGAGGATTTTTTCTCCGGGTACTCTGGTTTTTCCTCCCTCAGTAAAAACAAACTAGTTTTGATCTAAGCTGTGCTCCGTGATCTGTATGTCTGATCTGACATGGGTCACATGGTGGCTGCTATGTGCCTGTTTATGTAAATGTATGTACGTAAAATTAATGTGTAAATTTGTAAGTGTCTCGTAATGAAAGCGCCCTTTGGCTTCTGTGGCTTGAATTTCGCCGGCAAAGGTTTCTTTGTTTGCCTGCCGAACGTTTTCATTGAGGACAAATGTTGAGGAGGACTGAGGACCTGAGTCGTCAAAACAAGACTTTCAGGGGGGGGGGGGTCGTTGACTTAGCCTCACTCCTCGTTAGTAGACAATAAAAAGCTAACTACTGGGGTGACTTCTATTAAAGCACATGCACTTTTAATTTTCAAGTATATATAGCTATTTTTCAGCTGCCCAGAACAACAGCTACACTTGTAAATTCCATGTGTAAAAGTTTTATTGAAGTCTTCTTTAATATGATATCAGTGGAACCTAATCTGTGACAAAGCATACGTTGGTGCTACTCTACAAGCCTGCTTCTATGCTGGGATGTTAGCTTCAATTCTCTCAGGAACTATGGCCGACTCCATTGGAAGAAAGAAAACCAATTTTATTGTCATCTTTATTTTGGTATGTTATCTACGAGCTCACATTCATCATTTTGTCCTACTTTCTAAGGACAATGGGGGACACTGAAGGACTGACTGAAGGGACGTTAAAGGGACATTAATTAATGGAAGGGACATTGGAAAGAACTTAAGGAGACATTATTTGAAGGGACGTTGAAGGGACACTGAAGGGACACTGAAGGGACACTGCAGCGGCGGATCGAAGGCAGGGGAGGGTGGGGGGGCGGTACCCCCCTTTTCAGATGGGCCCTACTTATTTTTTTTTTCCTTTCTTTCTCTCTCTCTCTCTCTCTCTCTCTCTCTCTCTCTCTCTCTCTCTCTCTCTCTCTTCTGTATAAACGTGTAGTACAATATACTTTCCCAAAGCTTTACTTTCTAAATGTTTGTTGTTGGTTTTATCGTAATTGTTAATCGAATTGACGCGCTTTAGATCAAATTTCACGCTCTCTACGCTCGCGCAAAAGGGTATTCATGATATCGGTTGTTTTTGCCCCTCAGAATGTTATGGCTTGCTAAAGCCCTGCGAGGTTACTTTAGAAGGGGGTTTGAGGAAGTTACCCCCCACCAACGTGTTTTGTAAAATGGTGCCCCCTCCATTTCAAAAGGTCTAGATCCGCATAATTCTTGGGTTGCATGTGACGTCACGGCAGCCATCTTGGATGAACTTCAACAAAAGATTAATTCTCATTAGCGTCACTTGTTTGTTCATCTAACATGGCTACCGCTCTATTGTCTTCTGAATTGAATTGAATGGACATTGGAGGGACAATGAGAAGAGACATTAAAGAAACCATGAAGAAATGGGAAAGGGGAGGTCGTTTTCTTCACCTTTGCATGTATTGAACTGTATTATATCCTTTATATCTGAGTTGTTTAGGAATTTGAAGATTGTGGAAAGGGGGAGGGGGGTTGTTTAAGCCTTTGAACCACCCCTGGGGAAGAGCTTACTACAAGTATAACAGTATCATGACCAGCTGCTCCGAAATAACGGCTATGTTTGGCCGCCTGTTTGTAAGCGACTCAGTTATTCGAAGGCAGTTAGCGCTAACCCCTGCGTCTTAAGAAAAACATTCATTTTAACCAAGAATTCATATTAATCACCTTTTGAACAACCCGACCTGGGCTCCAAAGGTTTTATTTGTTTAATTTGTGATGAACGAACGTGAGGACGAGACGATAAACTCAACTCCTGGCCTAAAACCAGAATAGTACGTAAGCTCTGTAAGTAAGTGTACGTATGATGATCACACGTATGATTAAGATACTGTATACTTTAATTCTCCACCCAGATTGTTCCTTTGTTTTGCTCTGCTTTTGCTGATTGTATATCGCTACTTGGGCTTCTTCGCTTTTTCGTCGGTTTTGGCGCTGCTGGGAACCAGTCTGTTCTCTTCACGTTTGTCCTAGAACTCCTGGGTCCGAAGCACCGCTCACTGGCCAGTACCATATTCCAAGTGTACTTCACTGCAGGATTTTATGTCTTCAATCTCTTTGCTTATTTTGTAAGAGACTGGCGATACTTGTGTCTCATGAGCAGCTTGCCTGGACTTTTGCTGTTTTTATTTGTAAGGTATGTGCATAAATTAGGAAATAAACGTGACAGGGGACGATCACATAAGGTAGCATTTGTAAATGGGGAACGAAAGATAAATACGCGCACCCTAATGAGCATGAGCCAGACCACACCCACACCCACGCACACCGGGGACTCCATGCCATGCCATGCCCTAATCTTGATAGTAGTGTGGGTTCGTTTGCGTAAGACCTCCCATGAAGGGGTTTATGTACAGTTGTTTTGGGGTCAGCTTAGAGTCTTTGTAGAAGACGTGAAGATCTTACCATTTTCAGATGTCATTTCTAAGGGAGTACCTTCGATTCGTAGTTCCTTGCAGGGGGGAGGAGGTGACTCCAATGGTATATTTTAGGCGCGCGCTGGTATAGTGATGTCTGCGATGTGACGTCACGGATGGCATACATAGCAACCAAAATTGAGTTCTCAAAATGCTTCGAAAAACAGATTCCAAACTGTAGTTGAAAATGTACTTTTTAGAAATTCCTTAAGGCATTTACTACCTTCACACTTGCAATATTGCTATTGCTTTACCTTCAATCTGTATCAGTCTTGTCTTTGACACCAATCTGACGATGAAATCGGCTCAAAACAAAGGAAAGTTGAAGTGCTAGACAAGGCGCAAAAACTGGAAAAGTCGATCGCAAAAAGTGCAGAAGGCATTTTGGGGTAGAGGCTGGTAACATAACTATTCTAAACTAGTTTTTCATGCTGAATGCGAATATGACTGTTACCAAGACGTATTCTGCAATCTTATAGTGTAAATGACGTATTTTGTGAATTGCTACAGTCATTTCATACTAACGGCGTTTTCATGTAATTCCAAAAGTTCCCAAACTTAAAAACAATTACCATAGCTGGAAAGAGCACATCAAAATCAGTAAAACTGTGAAGTTTGAAGGATATCAGTTGAAAAATCAAGGAGATACGAATTTTCAAAAATCGAAATTTGTTTGTATCTCTTGCATAACTGTAAGTGTTTTCATACAAAATTTCGTTTTTTGAAAATTCGTATCTCCTTGACGTTTCAACTGATATCCTTCAAACTTCACAGTTTTACTGATTTTGATGTGCTCGTTCCAGCTATGGTAATTGTTTTTAAGTTTGGGATCTTTTGGAATTACATGAAAAAGCCGTTAGTATGAAATGACTGTAGCAATTCACAAAATACGTTATTTACACGTATGATTGCAGAATACGTCTTGGTAACAGTCATATTCGTATTCAGCATGAAAAATCGTTTTAGAATAGTTATGTTACCAGCCTCTACCCCAAAATGCCTCGAGGTATCTGATTTTTCGAAAATGCGCCTTGTCTATGCTGTCTTGTTCAGTTTCCGCCATTTTTTCGTTTTTTGAGGAGGAGGACGCGCAAGAAAAAAATATTTTTTAGCATTTTGAATCCTAGAAAAAGTTCCACGTACTCGTAAGTAATATATAGGCCTTTTGCCTGAACTGTGCTATTAGCTTCGAATTTCTACAGTTTTGCTTAACAATCCCTTTTTGTCCCTTTTTGTCTCTCCTGAACGACTCAGCTCAGTAAATACAAAACATATAGACCTAGAAGCACCAATATGCTTTGAACTTCTTTTCACGCTCTATCAGTGAATGATGGCAGTTTTGTCTTCGATAAATCTCAATCCTGGTTCCTTGAGTATTGGCAGGAGCGGATCCAGGGGATGCCCATAGGTGCACCGGACCCCCTACCCCTCCCCTAGCGCCGTACGAGATTACGTCATCAGATTCCATTGTTAGGAACCGCTTTCTTGGATGTGAAATCATCTCTCAGGAGACCTATTTGGGACACCTCCTTTGCAAAATTCAGGATCCGCCCTGATTGGTTTGATTTGCAAATTGACACTCTTGACACTTTTGCGCGAACAAAATCCGGTACAAAATAAATGGCATTTCTCCCTTAATTCCATAATTTAAGTTGTTTGCTAATGATCCAAATTTCAAGGGCTCAATGGCCAAACAATATAAAAATGAGAGGTGGAGCAAGGGAGGGGATCCCTGAAATGTATTTCGCAAAAGAATAACAGTAATTTATGAAAAACATGGGGAAGACAATATCAAGGGTTTTAAACCGATAATTAGAGGTTAACGCACGCAGCAAGTGAATTATCGGGATTTGTCTTCACGAGTTTGCTAACAATGAACGAGAAAATTTAAATACTGCACGAGGCGCTAGCCGAGTGCAGTATGAGAAAATTTCGAGTTCATTGTTAGTAAACGAGTGAAGATAAATCCCGATAATTCACGAGCAAAGAGTGCGTTAACCTTTTTATTATTCAATTTGAATACACTGCAGAAGCAGGCTAAAACTGTCAGTCGACATCTAAGATCACTAGAAATAACTCAAGTCACTCAAAATAGTATTATATTTTTAATGTAATTTTACTGATGATTTTTTTCCGTGTGTTTAAATAAAGTTATCTAAAACACAGTAAATATTATAATAAGATGAATTTGGAAAGCCGGCGAACTCTGTTTTTAAGCCGTTGAAATATGTTGATCTCAGTAAGCTCTAAAAATTTCAATGACTAGAGTTTACCTTCAAAACAGGCACGCTAAGCAGTTTTAACTATGCTTGTTGATCTATTCTCTTTTTCGAAAAATCCTCAAATTTATCACCAGGAACATTTTTTCTTTCCAACTGTGCTGTAATGCCGTTTATTATATACATATCGAGATTTACTCACATAAAAGCCATTCAATAGATTTTCGTTTGTTTACCAATCACCGCGAATCAAAATGCACGTATCGATTTTTCACGTGTGAGAAAAACAATACGTCCAATCAGAAGCCGCGTACGGCTTTTTTTCTCGCTCGCTCGAGGACTCGCTCGTTTGTTTTATGATACTTCACAACTCGTGAATAAAAACCGTACGCGCGCACTTTCCATGAAGTACTCTCTATAGATTGTATACACCTATTTCAAAAAAGGTTGTCACCGCTAAGAGCGAATACCGGTTGTTTCGATCCATGGTCGTTTCGATCCAAGTCGTTTCGATCCACATCTGACACATTCGATCCACCTTAAATACACATTCGATCCACACATATAAACAACTTTAAACATGTATTTTAAACTATTATATGAGTTTACACTTTTTTTTTTACACTTTTTTTACAGTTTAAACTACAAAGTAAACATTAAGTGCATGTTTTGGGAATATAATAACAATTCGGAAGGGAGTAGTTTGCTACGAGTTGAAGTGAAGTGTCGGCCGGGGTTCACACTTAGAACAGCATCGTGAAATAACGTAAGACTCCGAGCAATCAGTGATAATTTTCAGTGAAATCGAATAGCGGAATGAAAGTTTCTTGTCGAATCGTGTTCTTTTGTGATGTTTGAAGTTAGAATAAAGTGACTCTTTAAATCAATAGTGCTTTGCGGTCTTGGAATGACCTATTACCTATCGCCTATCGCTCTTAGCGGTGACAACCTTTTTTGAAATGGGTGTATATTTATTGCATAGGTATTATTGCATAGTGACGTGTTGTCACGTCATAACAACGCGTCACCTGGTACAAACTGACCAATCAGAAAATCAGAATTTGTACAGTGTTAGAAAATTGAATAATAATATGGTCATCAAGAGACCATAATACTAAGAGAGCGAAGCTCAGTATTGATGTCTGTGCCATGTTCGTGGCGGCTAAGGCTATTTTTAGTAACTTCGCCATCGCGCGCGCAAGGCGCTTAAACAATAGAATTCAAACGGTCCCGTCCGCGCGCACGTCAAAAATCAAATTCTATTGGTTGAGGGACTTGCGCGCGCGATGGCGAAGTTACTAAAAATAGCCTTAGCCGCCACGAACATGGCACAGACATCAATACTGAGCTTCGCTCTCTTAGTATTATGGTCTCTTGGGTCATATAAAAGTCGGATAGATGTCCACTATACAGACGTAGTCGACGCCGATTAATTAAGTCTTCACTGACTGTATCAGTTGATTCCTGAAATTGTTATAAATGTTATCCTTCGTTCTTGACTGTTGCAGAGTTTACCCAGAATCCCCTCGATGGTTGGTGAGTAACAGCAAACTAAACGAGGCCCAAACCATTCTTGTGAAGTGTGGAAGTGCTACTTCTGAGCCCCTCGACCAGACGAAGCTTAGAAAAGCCATCCAAGAGGTCAACAAAGAACAGTTTAGTAGCGAGAAGATTAAACAGGAAAACGTTTACACCCCTCTTGATTTGGTCCGTACACCCAAACTCAGAAAACGAATTGTTATTATTGCTATAAATTGGTAAGTCTCGTGCGGGTTTCCTGTGGTTTGGATTGATCTAGAGGAACTTGTAGGTGAAACAGACCTAATCTAAGGATCGCAATGCTTTGGCAATTCATGCGTGACAAACCTCTAGAGGATTGTTTTCTTTCATTTATATTCTTCAAAAAATTCGAGAGTATCCAAAAGGAATAGAGAGGTGGATATTCACGTGAACGGCAAACGGCGGACAGGATCACGCGACCTATATTTTCACGTGCCTGGCTTTGTGTGTTTGGCACTCAAATGATAGACTGACGTTTCAGCTTTTACGCCAAATGCAAAATCATTCGCTGTCGCGTTAAAACGGCAACGCCAGACCCGGAAAAAGCAGATCACGCGATTCTCTCTGCCGTTTGCCGTTTACGTGAATCTTTAGGCAGAGAGGAACACGTGACCTACGAATTTCGCACCTGACGTTGCGCGTTTGGTACTCAAACGAAAGAGCGACTTTTGACGTTTACGGCAAACGCTGAATGATCCATCCTCGCGTTGAAACAGCAACGCCAGACGCGAAAAAAGCAGGTCACGTGATCCTCTTTGCCGTTTGCCGTTTCTCGTGTACGTGATGCTTATCGACGATAATCCGACGAGTTTCAAAACGAAAGCAGGTCACCCTTGGGAGGCATGTCACGGGATTGTCACACGATGGATTAGGTTGATACGAGAACTGAAGGCGCTGTTACACGTTGAAACGTTTCTCTGAAACTTCCCTCAATGGCCGTTGTGAGACAAGTTTCACAACGCATTGCACCGTATAACATGGTCATTTAGCTGAAACTTTAAAGTAGAACTGCTTTCTACTCCTGCATGCAACAGAAACTTGTGTCGCGAACAAGTTTCAGATAAAAGTTTCAGTGTGTAACAGCCCCTTAACTGAACAAACTCCGTTGACGTTTATATTTTCCACTTCACAGGTTTTCAGTCAGTTTCCTTGGTAACGCATTCCTTCTGTACATTGGAAACTTGGCGGGAAATATCTATCTTAATTTCTTCATTATAAACGCTATTCAGCCATTAGCTATTATTGCTTCATTATTCTTCTTAAAACGGTATGTATTTGTAAGGTTACTTGTGTTTCTAACGTGCGTAAGTCAGTGCTTACTGGACTGGCTGACCGACCGACCGACCGACTGACTGCCCGACTGCCTGACTGTCTGACTATTTTTGTTTTACTTTTTTCGAAGGACTGGTCGACGTCCGTCACATGCTGGAGTGTTGATAATTATTGGGGTACTCTGCCTTGGGTCACTGGCTGTACCTAATGGTAAGTAATAGAATTCAAAGATCCCGAAAATTCATTATTTCTGAAACGTATTTTCAGAAATTAACTTGACCATCTGCCTATATCCCAATAACCCCTTATGGGACTGCCTTTGTTCCATATAGTTGGTATAGTTTTCCCTTGCCAAACATTTTGTAATTTTTTAAGTCAGCTATATACTTTCTCTTTCTTTGCCAATCTATTCTACAATATCCCATGCATGTCATTTGCTCTAGATCAGCCAATGATTAGGACATGGATCTTCGTGGCAGCCGCAGTTGTTGGAGTGGCAATGTGGGTGAACATATTTCTTCTTGGAACAGAATTATTTCCTACAGTTCTAAGGTGAGATAATAGTCTTCATGGTGACCGCTATAACTGACGCTTTAACTAGTGAATTAAACTACAATGGGTGCAGACGTTGACATGATTGGATATATAAACTTGTGCTTGTTAGTTCTTTTTAGTAATTTCATGTTATCATTAGGAGTACGGCAATAGGAACAGGTTATACCATTGGTCGCTGTGGTGCAATCATCGCGCCGTATGTTGGAATATTGGTAAGAGCTACATGAGTCATTTTATCACTAGATAAGCTTAGATAATCAAAGTCAAATCACCTAGTACTCAAATCACTCAGTATTCAAATCATCCATTGTGGGTAAGGTGTACAGTGCAGTGGGTAAGGTGTACAGTGACCAAGGTGTACAGTGGGTAAGGTGTATAGTGATCAGCAAGGATCACCGCCATTTTGAAAAAGCTAGCTAAAAGAGAAGGCCCTACGAACGAGGTTAATGCTAAAGCTGATATTTTCATTTAGGGTCAACTTCCAGGGCTCACCATAACGCTACCGCTGACCATCTTTGGTGTCGTTGCCATCGCAACGTCTGTCACGATGCTATGGCTACCTGAAACACTGAATGCCAAGATGCATCAGACCATTGAAGAGGAAGAGAAGGCCGAAGAGGACTATGGGATTCCATGTTGTGGAAAAAACAAACTTTATAACATGAACGAGAAAGACATGACTTTTGTTAATCGCAACGCTCAATTTGAAAATACAACAGCGTTGTAGAAGGCCTTGGTATATGTAAACAGTACGGCATGTGATTTGGGGTTCTTTAGTTTCGCAGTTAAGAAACGAGCAACACTGAGGCCTTAAATGTCTGCGCATGTGCGAAATTGCGCTGGCTTCTGCGCGAAAAAAATATTGCTTTTAAAGTTGTCTTTCGATTTTTTGCCATATGTTTCTTAATAATTCATACCTAGTGGTGTTAAGGAACAAGTGTGGTCCCCGGGAAGTACTCAACCAAGTTGAATAGTTATTAACTTATCTAATTAAGTTAGGGGCAAACAAAATAATTGATAATCAGAGAAAGCAGTGTTCTTTCGTGAGCTCAGTTTAGAGAAATAATTCTGCTAAGGTGGATACAACAACTGTTTTCTTGCTCGCAGCATTCCACTTTCTATTAGAAACGTCTAGTTAACTTATCTAATTAAGTTGACGTCAACTATTCAACAGTGAGACTCAGTAAAAGCACTCTTCTGTTTAAAGTTGCTCATAGGTATAAACTTCCCAAAGGAATTGGCAAACAATTCAAATTAAGAACTACTTGTAAACTTAGAGGAAACCATATGTACTGGAGCTGAGCTGCCGAATGTTAATACAATAACTTATAGATTTTACCAAATTTAATTATTAACTTAGATTTAAAGAAATGTTTTTGTTTGGGGTAGGGGGACCTCCAGGGCCCCAGGGGAGGGAGGGGGAAAGGGGAGGGGCCTTTTACCCTCCCCCCTCCCCTTCTCCCTCCCCTTCCCCCCCCCCCCCCCCCCCCCCCCTCCCTCCCTTGGAGAGCCTGTAGGCAGGCGACGCGGTATCAGGATTGTATGCGAAACTTGCTTTCTAAAACAATGTCTGTATTTAATTACTATTAGAGTGTTGAAATTCTACTCGTGACTCCTCCATGAGTTGAAATGGTGGAGCCTTCAAGATGGTCAGATGATGGACACGACTTATTGTAGCGTACTTTTGCATTCAAGCCGGGAAGAACAACAAAAGAGTTGTCGGGGAAGTCTGATCTTTGCCAGCTTTTACAAACTTTGGAAGACTTTGTTGGAAAATAGTGTTACGGCAAAAAGGTCTAGTGGATCTACTTGACCCGTTTTTGTAAAATCTTATGTAATCGATTGACTTTACACTTTGAGACACATATTGTAACTAATACCTCAGATGCTGATAAAATGAGAGATTTATATGCATTGTATGCAATGGAATTGTATTTATTATTCGTTGTATCTAAAGCGTCGAATACAGTAGACAATGCAGCATCTTTGACCGTGATGCCACATACAAAGTCTGATGTAACATCACGCAATACAGGAAACCATAATATTTCTTAATGCCGGTAATAATGGCAAGATGGCGAGACAGGAATTTTTTGTTTTTGTTTGTTTGTTTGTTTGTTTTTTGTTGTTGTTGTTTTGTTGTTGCTGTTGCTGTTGCTGTTGCTGTTGCTGTTGTTGTTGTTGTTGTTGTTGTTGTTGTTGTTGTTGTTTGTTTGTTTTTTGCAAGGGTATAGCTCATGGAAAATGAGCAAACATATCCCAAAATTGACCGAAAACACTGGACATTTTTGTCCATTTCATATAATAGGAAATATGTAGAAAATTGCAATAGACGACATTGATGAGGATGGAAGAACAGCGCTGTTCTTTACATCAATAAACTGTAGGAAATAAAATTTTAAATTTATGGACTAATTCATATTGTAAGCGATATTTTCTATGCCTGGGAGCCATTTAAATATTTTAAATGACAATCCCAGATGGTGGCCATTTTCCATTTTTAAGTAATACGAGATAGACATTTGATCGCGTGGCCAAACCAAAATCACAAAATCTATCTTCAAGACAGAAGTCGACGTAGAATTCAGCTAGGCTTGGCTTTCTTAACTCAGAGCTAAATTCTGGAGCTAAATTCCACAAGCGCCTACACGCCATACACGGTATAGTATAGTATATGTATATATTTCTTGTATAAATATATATGCGTGTATATTCCAGATGATGTGAAATGCGGTAGTATTTACAAGGGCTAGCAAATGGCTAATGCAAGATTTGCGAGAAAGCGAGATGCGTTGTACGTGAGGGTGTTTCATTTTTCCGGCTAACTTTCTTGTTTCTAATAATTTGAGGCTCTGGAACACTTTTTGACAAAGAAAACAGAGACTTGTGAAATTTGACTTAAATTTTGCGTGACCCTATTCTTGGGGTGAACATTAATTCACAATCAAATCCTAAGCAGTAAGATGAACTACCATTTTCACCATTTTGAATTTAGAACTTGAGTCAGGTGAAGCGTAGATACAAGTTAATAGTATCTACTATTTGTGTTTGACATAGTGCAACATACGGCCCGCCGCTAGTTGCTACGATTTTTAACGATACTGTGTTGCGTCTAATACCTAGTAACTATACATGACTATATCATGACTTTTACTCTTCTAGTAGTAAAATAGACACCGAATTCTGTTTTAGGTGACATGAGTGAATTCAGCTCGAAGTGCCAAATGTACCGACTAAAAATTACAAACCCAACTACAAAACTAATTTTGTGAAACTTTTGATTACTGCTTTTTTGATTGCCCATATTTTTAATTGTGTTTTCAGCTGTTGACGGATTCCTATTCAATAATCGCCACCAAAAAGGCCAAAGTCAATTTCAGGTCAAGACAATGGCTCTTGAAGACCCAGACAACACAGTAGACCAAGAACAAGAAGACGAAGAGCACGACCAACCTCTAGCTCGTGAATATGACGATCTCTTCCAGTACGTCTCGTCGTTTGGTCGATATCAAAAAAAGGTCTTCTTTTCGTCGTGTTGTCTAGTCATGATGACATCGATGCAGTTTGCTGCTTTGTTGTTCGTGTTTGGAACGCCTAATTTCCACTGTAACACACCGGCAAACTCGACTTGTCCACCCAACAAATGTTGTGACAACTGTACCAACTACGTGTTTGATGGACCTTTTCACAGCGTCGTTTCTGAGGTGATTTTTACAAAAGTATATATTGTGGTTTAACATCTATATTAGGTAAAGGGCAATGCCAACAAAGGGAAGAGATGGAGAATGTAAGCTAAGTTACATACAGAAGTGGGGAAAAGAAAACAAAAAAATGATTTATTTTTTGCCGCGCGTCCATGTCTCTACATAAACTTATTATATGATTGAGTCGGGTTTCTTTGTTATTCATAGCACTTTATATCGCTTATTTCACGATCATTATGAATTCAAGGGTTTTATATGGATCTTTCCCGGGATGTATCTGTATACATCCCTTGAATTTATAATTCCCGGGGTTTATACAGATACACCCCTTGAATTTATAATTTCGTCCCATACTTTCTTAGACCATCTATGTGTTGATCGAGACTTACAAATTTTCTTAGAAAGATACTAAGTAGCGATTACTGGTGAAAAAAAAGTCTTTGATTAACGACTGGGATTCGAACCCGAGACCTTCTGCACTCCTTTACCCTCCTTTAACCACTATACTACTGAGCTAACTGATGAAATTTCTTCAACAAAAAAACGTTTTGTGTATTATCATGAAGTTCGTTAGTATTGCCCTGAATAGAATTGAAAAGCAATTCTTTAGGGTTTCCTTCTGTAAATTCAGTAACAATGATCTAATCAGTGATTGTGTTTTTGAATGGTTTTTGTGTGAAACCCTCCTCAATCACATAATAAGGCAGATAAATACCTCGAAGCTCGGCTTTTATCCATATACATCCCTCGGGCCTACGGCCCTCGGGATGTATATGGCTAAAAGCCTCGCTTCTCGGTATTTATCCCTTCCATACACCTATTTCAATAAACAATGTCGGTATCAAGCCATCACCCGAAAGGGAATATGAGAAGAAATCACTTAAGTTATAAAACCACACAAATCCCATACGATTACTGAAATTCAGCTTGCTCTGACCTTATACGCTAAAGAACTTAACTTCAGTTACTGATGCTAAAGTCTAAAGCGGAAAAGAAAGTAAAGTTGTGCTATTATACTCCTTTTCGGTCTAGTCGCGTGGGCTTCAGAGTTCTCATACGACACCCTTTTTTGAAATAGGTTTATAATAGGGGATGTACACACAGTACAAGAAAGGAGAGTTTATAAACAGAGTGTAGCCCAGTGTCTTTCATGTTTTAGGCTGCTCTACATCGTTCCAGAGTGTTCGTATCACAGTATAGAGACATAAGCGATGATATATTTTTCGCCTTTTTTGTGCGTTGTCTCCGCCTTTAACTGTTATAAACGCGGCAGCCAGTAAGACAATCAGCGCGCAAATAATTTATCAATCATAGATGCTGCATGCTTTGTATTGTTTTTTTTTTTATCCCTGCCTCGACCAAGCAGTTTGTCATGCAACACACCCAGCATTTTTAGACACAATTACAAACTGACGTTTAGTTATTAATGTTCACTTCATCAGTGGAACCTGATTTGTGACAAAGCATACGTTGGTGCTACTCTACAAGCCTGCTTCTATGCTGGGATGTTAGCTGGTTCAATTCTCTCGGGCAGCTTGTCGGACGCTATTGGAAGAAAGAAACTCACCTTTGTATCGATCTTGGTCCTGGTACGTCATAATGATATCCATCAGTTAAATCTAAATCAAATATAACGATATAATATCCACGAGTTGCCCACGAGACATCATCTATATAGACTCCACCTTCATATACGCGTGCCTCTCTCTCAGCTCGGCCTCGATCGTCCATATGCGTTGGGGTTAAGATGTGTAGGGTTTAAACATCGTATATTTCAATTTTCCTCACAGATTGTTCCTTTGTGTTGCTCCGCTTTTGCTGACTGCGTATCGTTGCTCGGCCTTCTTCGCTTTCTGGTCGGTTTTGGTTCGTCTGGTATCCAGGTCTCTCACTTCACGTTTGTTTTAGAACTCCTGGGTCCGAAGCACCGCTCCATGGTCAGCACGATATCCTCAACGTACTTCATAGTTGGATATTATGTCTTCAATCTCTTTGCTTATCTGGTGAGAGACTGGCGACACTTGTGTCTGATGAGCAGCTTGCCTGGACTTTTGCTGTATTTCTTTATAAGGTATATCCATATAGGGGTTTCCAGTCTGAATTATAAACTAAACAATCTATTTTGAGATGTAGAAGTTAATTTTGTGCGCAATCACAGACAGGCCGCTATATAGAGGTCCATGGTTACTTTATAGAGGTTGGCCGTCAAATAGAAGTGTGCACAATAATAAAATGCTGTGTTCAACCGCTATATAGAGGTCCGTGGTCACTTTATAGAGGTTGGCCGTCAAATAGAAGTGTGCACAATAATAAAATACCTTGATCAACCGCTATGTAGAGGTCCGTGGTCACTTTATAGAGGTTGGCCGTCAAATAGAAGTGTGCACAACAATAAAATGCCTTGATCAACCGCTATATAGAGGTCCGTGGTCACTTTATAGAGGTTGGTCGTCAAATAGAAGTGTGCACAATATAATAAAATGCCTTGATCAACCGCTATATAGAGGTCCGTGGTCACTTTATAGAGGTTGGCCGTCAAGTAGAAGTGTGCACAATAATAAAATGCCTTGATCAACCGCTATATAGAGGTCCGTGGTCACTTTATAGAGGTTGGCCGTCAAATAGAAGTGTGCACAATAATAAAATGCCTTGATCAACCCCTATATAGAGGTCCGTGGTCACTTTATAGAGGTTGGCCGTCAAATAGAAGTGTGCACAACAATAAAATGCCTTGATCAACCGCTATATAGAGGTCCGTGGTCACTTTATAGAGGTTGGCCGTCAAATAGAAGTGTGCACAATAATAAAATGCCTTGATCAACCGCTATATAGAGGTCCGTGGTCATTTTATAGAGGTTGGCCGTCAAATAGAAGTGTGCACAATCAAATGATGTGACCGTCGGCTATATGGAGGTACATGGTCACTTTATAGTTTGGCCATTTTACAGCTGGTTATAATATAAAACATGTTTGTCAGGAATGACTGGCCGCTAGAGGTGCATTGTTGTTTTATAGAGGTTTGCCATTCATTACAAGTGTGCGTATATGCATGCGCAGGCAACCGCGCGGTCGACCGGACTGTCTGGCCGCTAAATACGGGTGTATAGTTACTTAATAAAGGTTGGTCATTCAATAGAAGTGTGTACAAGCATACAGAGTTTATCCAGACTGACTTGCCGCTAAAAGGAGGGCCTCAATGGGGTTAACTGTCAACCGTCAAACGGCCTAAACTTTAACCGTCAACCGTCAAATGAGGGAAATTTTATCGTCAAGCGTCAAGAAATTTAACCGTCAAATACACTCTGAAACAATTTTTCTAAGTTATTTTCTCCAAATGCGCGTATTTTTCAAGACTTTACAGTGGCGGATCCAGGGGTAGTGCGTTGGGTGCGGGCGCACCCCCCCTTTCGGACGACGATGAAAGCTTTTTTCATACATAAACTGTTTTTGCTATCGTTGGGCGGGAAGTCTTTGGTTATATTCAGAGGAGGGTGGTCAACTGGCACGTGACAAAAATAAGCCAATCATAGCGCGTAAAATTTTGTAAACATGATTAGCCGGAAGTCAACAAAATCGACGGGTAAGCTTCCGGAAAATGCATGTTTATTTCCTTTTCTTCTTATACAAATACTGTTTCTGTCGGGAAATCATCTCAATATGCATACATGGTACTGGTGTAAAAATCTTACAGCATATGATAAACGTTAGCCGCGAAAAATTAAAGGAGATTTGCACAATTTCCCAATGACGTAAATCATCGTCAAGCCAAAAAGGGAGACCCGAAATAATGTATTTTTCTCAATTATTATTGTGTGTGGATTCACTGTAACATCTTAAATCGTTAGAAAAATGTCTGTTCTATTTAAAAAGTGAACCCCACATAACCCCACATCTTATCGTTTCGGAGATATTTTCAGTTTTGTACGACAAGAGGTGGAATGAGTAACAGATCGATAATGGCGCCAATGACAACACATATGCAGTGAGACAGAAAGGCACTGAAAATAAAATTTGTATGTTACATTGTTGTTTTAGGTTTTAAAGTGTAACGTGGAATTGAGGGAAAGTGATCATAATCTTCAAATGGGGTTTCACGGACTGCACCCACTACTAAAAACCCAAAAGACATTTGGGGAAAACAAGAAAGGATTATAAGCAATAAATCTTACGGAAACTTTCACTCACAAAGTTGTACGAAAACAAGTGTGAAAAGAAAGTCAAAACAACATTTTTCGTTGTTACTGAAATTGCTGCAAATAAAACTTGTTTACTCTGCTTTTAACTTCTTTTTAGCATTAGCGTTTTGTTTTTTGAAATTTTCTCTTCTCCAGTTTTTCTCTCTCTAGTTTTTCCTCTGAGAATTTACGAACCATTCGATTTCAGTGCTTTTTATTTTCCATGCAATATGAATTTATCTTGCTGTTCAAAATTACAAAGAAGCTCTTAACTGTCATATTTGAGGATTTTGATCTATAGGTGCGATCAGAGAAAGTGTTGTCGTGGTCTTGCACAACAAGCTACTGAACGTGTGGTGCTTCGTAGCTTTGCGAAAAGGCTGAAGCTAAAACTCGAAAATCAAATATAATCATGCATGTAGAAGCGTATACAAAACGAGAACAGGCTATATTCACAGCATTTTCAATGGAGATGAAAAATGTTGTTTTGAATATTAACTTACCGGCTTGCCTGCATGTTTTCATTTTCCCGCTCTTTTCGCTTGATTGCACAACTTTGTTATAAGTGAACGTGATGTTTTTTCCAAAACTCTTCAGTAATTTTAATGGAAAATCCGCCAAAGGTCTTCACAGATTAGATTACTAGTTTGTTTTCCATTGAAAATCAACATGATAACGATTTGGGCATAATATGGTTTGGTTCTTGGCCTTTCTTTTATTAAATTCTCCTTGTCTTTGACCAAACTAACTGATTTGATCTCAAATGTTCTCTGACACAGTCTTGACAGTCTTCACATGTATTTCTTCATGTTATTCTCACAAAAGCAGATTTTTTTTACATAAACATAAGCTGTTCATACTTTTCATGCTGTCTACTAACACCAAACGAAGACAGTTTGGCAAATATTTTGAAGCACGGAGATCCTCACAGTTCGACGGTCAGAGAAGACTGACAAGAAAAAAGCAAAATCGACCATCATGCTTTGCGCGCGTTGACCAACCTCCTCTGGGTTATATTTGTATTGGGAAAAACGGCACCTCCACGTGCGCCTGCTAATTTGAGACCGGGAAGCCTGTGGTGGCGGGAAAAATGGCGCGGCCGTGTTTGCAAGTTTGGCAGAGTTTGGAATCACATCCGATCCGATCACCATCGAGAGCGAACATGAAGCGAACAACGATTGATTCGTTTTTTAAGAGGTAAAATCAACCCGAATTATGTATTATGAATTATGTATAAGGCTATCAGATGATATAATAGATGTACATAAATATATCAGACAATGTAATAGGGATTTTTTATCATCCAGTGATGGAATCTTCTCTCCTTTTTAGCGAAGCTCAGGGAAGCTCACGAGTAAACATACCGTAAGCTATTCACCGCCACAAAACGATAAATTCGGATCTCCTAAGCAGCGACAATGTAATTTTGTTGCTAAATTTGATAGATTTAGTATACTTTTTTGAGCTAAAGTAGTCTGCTTTTACACGAGTAAATGTTGTAGTTTCTAATTTTCAAAAATTGTACAAAACGCCGTACATGCCCAAAGAAATTCGCGCGAAATCGTAAGTGTGATGATATCTCTAAGAATACCCTGATAACCGCGATTTTTTTTCGCTTTTTAGATTAAGTTAATAAATATCTTTTACTGTACGAAGTATGGAAAAGATCTTAACGTTAGAACATTTATCCGCGAACGTCATTAAGTTGTAACAAAGTAAATGTCAATTTGCATGCGATCAAGTTGTGCATAATTTACTTCTTTGGTCTAAATATAGCGCAGTCGGCAATACATTATCCGATTTTCATAGCTGCCTATACTGATCATTTTGGCTATCAATGTAAACGCACCCCCCTTTGAAAATCACTGGATCCGCCCCTGCTTTATAACAATTTCACTATTTCAATACTGAACTTCATATTATCCAGAACTGCTGGCTTGTCGCAAGCATATTGATAGGAGAGGTTTCCACCATTTTCGGCTGGGATTAGGGAGTACTTAAATGACCTGTATAAGTATCAGAGGTCCCGTTGGCTTTTGGAAAGTGGAATGAAATTTTTTTTAGATAACTCTTATTTCAAGGAATGTGCATGTTTTTCTAAATTACGCAAAATTTGAAAGCATCAAGCTCATGTAAAGAGTTAAACCTGAATTTTTTAAGCCAAAAAAAGTAGAGAAGAGAAATAGAATCCATTAAAAACAAGAAAGAAAAAAGAAAAAAAAAAAAGAAAAGTTGTTGGCCCAGGCAGGACTCGAACCCGGTACCCAAAGAAATTAGTATGCTAATTTTATGTAAAACCCAAAAAATCGGACCATGCATCCAGACAAATCGCTGAATCATCGCATGTTACGTATAGGATGGAGATTTCGGCCCCTTCCGCGCTATCCGGTAGAACGCAGCAAGCTTCGCAGTCAAAGAGGGAGGAAACAGTCGGATCCTAGGCCATAGATAACTGAACCTTACCACTAGGCTAACTGGTCTACTGAGGGATTTGGAGGACAAAATAATCTAGTGTATTCTGTGAATTGGCTATCTATTGTTGTGCAAATTACGCGATCCCGTGGCGCAGTTGGAAAACCCTTGAACTGTGAAGCAAATGAACAGATGTAAGAGTCGGGTTCGAAACCGGCTGGGGACCCATCCTTTTTTTTTTTTTTTTTTTTTTTTTTCTTTTTTGTCCCGTCTCAAGATCAAAATTAGCTAGTTGTCAATTAAAACAGTGAGAAAAAAGACAGAAACAGAAAAAGATTATGAAAGAATAAAAAATGATTGAAAATACTTCAGTTGTTAAAATAGTGCAGGCATATCGTGCACAAAAAGTGCAGAATTGTTCAGTTTTTTGCTACAAGCATGAAAATTGGCACAATGATAGAAGACAACATGCTGACTAATTCCTGATATAGCGCCACGCCCAAAAATCAATACTTCCAGTTTTACACATGTGGAATTAATTTTCACTTAAAATTAAATACAATTGTTGCATTAACTAGTTGGTTCATGAAATGTGATAATTCTTTATGAGTACTGTTCCTTCTACCTAACTGACTATAGTGCCCCACCCTATTCCTCGTACTTCCAGTTTTATGTTAATGGATTTAATTAAATTCAAAATTACTGAAAATAACCGTTTTCTACAATGCTATCACTACCAACTAATCCAAATTGGTCTAATGATGCATGCCCTTTTCATTTCACATGCACTGCCACACCCTAAACTTAGTACTGCCAGTATAGATACATAGGAATACCTCAAGTCTCTCAAGTATCAAAATTATTCACCTTGTTTTAAAGTCAAGGAGATAGAATAATAGACGGATATGATTGAAACAACGCAATTTGCATAACATGCAACCATGGCAACGCCTTTTCAAAAGTACTTCCAGTAATAATACTTTGGAATTGATGATCTGGAATTAGGTTTGGGTATATGGCAATCTGACATCTTTCTGTAGGGATTCCTGCATAAAGGCCACTGTTATTGCACTTCCCTCGTAACAATCAATAATTCTCACTATTTTATCATTTTCCACATAAAGAAAACCCGTTCACAATAGCCTGATCAATTACACATGACACTGTGAAGACCCAGTTTAATACAGAATGTCTCCAGGGGTTGATGTAATGTGGAGCGAATATTGCGGCACTGATAGCCTCAAATCACAGACCATATCTAGAAGTTAACAAAGCCATGGTCAACCAAAGCGTGTAGAACTGGGAAAGATTCCTTAGGGTATTGAGCTTTTTTTAATTTTTTGCTGAAATTTGCAAATCCATCATATTGCCCAACAAGAAACACTTGATTTCTTCTGTTGGAGAAAAATTAGTGTTGAACGGGAATTCGCTGGATTCCTTAGGTTTTTGAGAGCTTTTTACTTTTAGTTGAAATTTGCAAATGAAAGTCATCAAGTTGCCTGGAAACATACACTTGATTTCTTCTTTTGGACAAGGATTAGCATGTGATGTAGAATGGGAATTCACTGGATTGGCAACATGCACTTAAGAGGAATCAGACTCAAGGCTTTTTTTTCATTTGTAAGGATTGTGATATTGCAGTTCTTGAAGTTTTCAGAGCACTAGGCCCTAGCAAAGCAGCTGCACTTCCTGCTTTCCATGGCTTCAACGACTTTTAGGAGCAAGGATTGCACAGTTGGTTAGTGCGAGAGGTCCCAAGTTTGATCCCCATCGAATATCAGTGACTTCCTATCCTTGTTTCGACTTCTGTTCTTTCCGTGTAGCTTTAATATACTGTAAATACCCTTAAAATGGAGCATCAGTGGAGAGAGGGAGAAAAGGGCCCATCTTCAATTGCTTTTTCCACAAGCCTCTGGCTCTGGAAATAGGCCTACTCCGGGCACTAAAATCGCCGTAATTTTGGGCGATTTTAGCTAAATTATCCCCAAAGATACTCAAAACTTAAGGCGATTTTCGGCGATTTTAGGGCCTGGAATAGGCCAACGTCCCGCGATTTCGAAGTAAAACTTCAACTTTTCATTTCTTTGTCTTCACGGGCTGCAATAATGAAATGTCTATATTCGGGAAAATCTCTGCCTTGGAGACTTGAAGGTATTGTTTGCAGAAGTAAAAACAACATTTGAACGGCCTTTGAATGATTCTGTATGTAAAGATCTGTTGGAAATATGTCAGTCTACTGCAGCAATTTGTTGTACTACTGTACAGTTAAACTAACTTTTGCCAAATAGTTATTGACTTTATAGAAGGAAATGTTTTCAAAAAAGCCAAATCAATGGGGGCAGCATCCCATCTGCAGCACTCCGCCAAATTAAATCACATTAAGAGACTAACCGCTTATCAAGCCAGGTCAGTCGTTGCAGCTACCCTCTGCGCCGCACTTGGCAGTAGACAAAGGCGGACCAAAAAGATTAAATTGACGCAATTGTGGGAAAACTAAGCAAGAGATTTTGGAAATGTGTAGCCACCTGACCAGATGTAAATGTCAGCAAGATAAAAATGTGCAAAATTGCAGCTCGTGTGCACAGCCATGTGTGATTGTGGAGGCGATTGCAAATGGAATTAACTCGTTTGGGAAGTTATTGAAACTAGACGCACACGTGCGTTCACTCGTGCCTATGCCTGGAGCCCTTTTTAAGAGAGGCTCCAATGACCGGCTCCGTTCGTACTCTTCCCCTAGCCGTTTCACGCATTCTTCACCATTCCGGGAAATAGCTAACCGTAACAAATGACCTTTTTTGAATCGGCTAACTTAAACTAAAAAATATCTTGATTAGTTAGTTTGTCTGTCAACAGCTATTAGTGCCTTTGTCTTTCTATTATCATGCATAGGTATTAGATATCTCCAACATGCAAAAATATACCAGTTTTATATTCAACTTCTTATTCACTATATATCTCAATTGTTTGCTGTAAAGACCTCTACAACGGCATATTTGACACAATAACAAATCGTGTATTTTTTCGTTCATGTTTCGGATGTTATATATATGAATAAAAGACGTTACGTGACCAAACGCGAAATACAAGGTCAATGGAATCTATAGTTTCATGCCATTCCGATATTAAATTAAAATTCACTACAAAAACCTCTCAAGATCTCTTGAATGCTTGAATGAGGAATATAATTGACTTGCTTCTATGTATGTTCGTTTAGCAACATGTAGGATGAGAAATTCGTAGTTTTCCAGCTCATAGGAAATAGTCGTTATCGCGAGGGCCTCGGCTTTCAAGTACTCCATTTAGAGTTCGATATTTGGTCAAAGTATTGGAGATGAAGCTCAAAATAACAGCCCATTCTGAAGCTCATATAAGTATATAGGTATATCTCGAGTTAAAAGCTCCAAATTACATTGTTCTACTGCAGGAAAAGCCTGTCTCTGAAAGCTATTTTCTTTGAAGTCGGCCATCTTGCATTCCTAAAGTTCCTGGCTTGCGTTCGCTGTCGCTTAAAGGTGATGAATGAAGGGCATTGTTTTTACGCTCTTAACCAATCAGAGGTCCCTCAGGACGAACACAGGAAAAAAAAAAAAAAAAAAAAAAAAAAAAAAAACATTTGCAGTTTATAACTCGTTCCCGGCCTAAAGGCCTGGGCACGAGTAATAATTAATAAAATTTAGTGATTGCTACGAGTGAACTGCAATAGCCCTCTCCCTTGTCAAAGATTCTTACCTTAAAAAATATTAGATTTTCCATAATCCAAAATTAATAAATTCCAGTAACCCCAATAATCAATTCCAAAGTATTATTACTGGAAGTACTTTTGAAAAGGCGTTGCCATGGTTGCATGTTATGCAAATTGCGTTGTTTCAATCATATCCGTCTATTATTCTATCTCCTTGACTTTAAAACAAGGTGAACAATTTTGATACTTGAGAGACTTGAGGTATTCCTATGTATCTATACTGGCAGTACTAAGTTTAGGGTGTGGCAGTGCATGTGAAATGAAAAGGGCATGTATCATTAGACCAATTTGGATTAGTTGGTAGTGATAGCATTGTAGAAAACGGTTATTTTCAGTAATTTTGAATTTAATTAAATCCATTAACATAAAACTGGAAGTACGAGGAATAGGGTGGGGCACTATAGTCAGTTAGGTAGAAGGAACAGTACTCATAAAGAATTATCACATTTCATGAACCAACTAGTTAATGCAACAATTGTATTTAATTTTAAGTGAAAATTAATTCCACATGTGTAAAACTGGAAGTATTGATTTTTGGGCGTGGCGCTATATCAGGAATTAGTCAGCATGTTGTCTTCTATCATTGTGCCAATTTTCATGCTTGTAGCAAAAAACTGAACAATTCTGCACGATATGCCTGCACTAAAACAGTCGTTAAGATAAATAGCTGAAAATCGGCTAAGCCTTAGCGGATATTTTCTGTGGGAAGGGAGGATGGTTCGTTCGAACCTTCGAACCACCTCAAGCGACGGGCCTGCATGTAACTAATCCTTCACGATATCGAATTTCGCCTAATACAGCATATTCATTCTTACCCTGGTCCCAGAGGCTTTCCTTGTATTTTTTACGATTTTTATTAATTTTACGAACCGCGAAGCAGCAAGACGTTTACGTTTTTGAGTGAAAAAATAAGCGCTTATTTCATCTTAACTCGATCAACAATGTAAACGTCTCGCCGCTTAGCGGCTGGTAAAATAAAAATCGTAAAAAAATACAAGGAAAGCGTCTGGGACCAGGGTAATTCATTCTATTTTTTGGTCAAATATTAAACCGCTTTCTTGTATAATACAAGAAACTGGGCAAGTTCGACAACAACAAGTTGCAACAGTAACAACTGGCGAATTTCATAACTAAAATTGATGGTTAACTATTGGTTATAGTAATATTTAAGTGGCTTTTTTTAACCGTCAAAGAGTAGAATTAACCGTCAAAGCACCGAATTTCTTACCGTCAACCGTCAAAAAGGCAAAAATTTAACAGTCAATCGTCAAAGCTATACCCCTATTGAGACCTTCTAATAGAGGTGGCCACGGAGTTTAACATTACATTGATAAATCATTTATGCTGTATTCCTAATTTTTTGGCTGTTCTAGAGTTTACCCAGAATCCCCTCGATGGCTGGTGAGTAAAAGCAAACTAAACGAGGCTCAAACCATTCTGGTGAGATGTGGAGGTGCTACTTCTGAGCCCCTCGACCAGACGAAGCTTAGAAAAGCCATCCAAGAGGTCAACAAAGAACAGTTCAGTAGTAAGAAGATTAAACAAGAAACAATTTACACCCCTCTTGATTTGGTCCGTACACCCAAACTGAGAAAACGCAGCTTCATTCTTGCTATAAATTGGTAAGTCTCGGGAGGGTTTCCTGTGGTTCAATTTGATAGAGAGGAACGAGAGAGGATAGAGACTACAGTTAAAAAAATAAAAGTTAAAAGCGAAGTTTACAGTTAAAAGCGGCTGAAAATGTTGCGCAATTTAACAGAATTTGGCATACATCGTATGTCAACAGTTGCGCCACCAGATACAGGAGTAGCACTGAGTTAAGCATTTGAGCTATTGTGTGCAGTGTTGCACGCAGGTAATGACACGTTCGCTTAACGTCAAAGAAGAAGTTTCAGGAAAAAGCATCGTGTATGCAGATTGTCACTGGAGCTGGTTGATGTACAGTCGAACATAAAGTTGTCCACAAGTTGCTCCAAATTTTTTAAAAAGATACTGAAAAGTTGCTGAAAAATTGCTCCAAAAATCTAAATTTGTTCAAAAGTTGTTCCAGCATGTTAAAGTTCCTGCAATGTTGCCTTTTCATAGATGCTAATGACGCATTCATGCAAAGGAAGATTTCTAAACATTTTTTCTCATTTTTTTATAATACTGTTAGTACACCTTGAGTTGTCGATGAATATTTAAAAGTAATTTACAACAATTTGTTGGCATCTGCAATCAACAATGATGAGCATGATGAATTGTCATTGTCCGCCATTTTTTTATTCTTTAAGTAACCGCTGACTACGTGAATCGCCTCGTCAAATAACCACAGGCAGACCACTGCTCCACAAGCCCTAACCCAGTCCTGAACCCAGTTAGATTAATACATGCTCTTTTAATACAAACTGTATTATGACCTATAAATCGAAAGAAATCAATTTTAGTACTTAATACACCTCTTTATTGTCTGTTAAATTGTGGAAATGTTTGAGAAAGAAAGAATTAAGTTGCTCGAAAGAAAAATATTCACCGAAATTGAAAAAGTTGCTCAACTGTGTACAGCTCTAGTCGAACCTCGGTCTAACGGTCTGTCACCTCTGCCAAGCGCCGACCACCACTTTCCGTCCATTCCATATTGATCAGATTCGATCCACTTGGCAGCTGATGCTGATCATTAATTTGAATTTATGGGATGGAATCACCAAACACTGATATTTTATTTTCGTTTCACAGGTTTTCAGTTAGTTTCCTTGGCAACGCACTCCTTTTGTATGTTGGTAACCTGGCGGGAGATATCTATCTCAACTTCTTTATTATAAACGCTATTATGCTGCCAGCTCTTGTTGCTACAGAATTCTTTTTGAAGCGGTATGTGCCTGTGGTACATGTGGTGGGTTTCCTGTGTTTCTTGGGATTGAGACAGAAATGAGAGAGAGACTAGACACTTTGACTGGACAATCAGTCTTGCTAATTTACATCGACACACTTTCGAAAAAATGGTGGAAATTGTAAGGTTAAGAAATGTGACTTTCGCCCCCTCCGGTAATGTTGTCAAGTGATCAGATTCCTTGGTGCTGCGACTGACTATTTCCATTGTTTCCTTTGTAAAGGGTTGGTCGACGTCTGTCACATGCTGGAGTGTTTATAATTATAGGGGTACTCTGTCTTGGGTCACTGGCTGCACCCAATGGTAAGTGATGGACATCAAAACCAGTATTGGTAGGAAGAGATACCCTGAATTACTGAAATATTTACTTATAATTGAAATCTTGTGGTACCAAACGGTCAATCTGAAAAAGTAAGCAAATTTAGGTGAGAAAGTGCACAAGCAAGGTGACTTATTATATAAACATAAAGGCCCAGGAACACAACGTAACTTTTCTCGCAACTTGTCCCACAACACTACGCGCAGCACAGAATCGGCGGAGAGACCCTTCCGCAGCGTTGCGTGTACCATCTTCTACTCGTGCAACTTTTTCTGTGAACTTGAATGGCATGCGCGCGACATTGAAGGGTACGTAAATGTACGGTGCAACAGTGTTGCGCGAAATGTTGACACTCTTTTCAAAATTCTTTCGTAATCTCTTTGACAATGTACATTCAAACCTACTTGTCATTTGCTTCAGATCAACCAATGATCATAACATGGATCTTCGTGGCAGCCTCAGTTGTTGGGATAGCAATGTGGGTGACCATCTTTCTTATTGGCACAGAAATGTTTCCTACAGTTCTTAGGTGAGACGTTGTTAATGTTTCTCAACTTTGTGTGGGAAATCAATTGCAATTCACTTGTCTTAGACTTTGGTTTGGGGATGGTAGGTATGCATGTGTTTGCATAGGTACTTTTGTTTTTGCGCGCTTATGATTGGACGAAGTCGTTAAGTACAAACGAAGTTTCAAAAAAGGGCTTTTGCAAATTATATTTTAAAAATGTGTTATCCATAGGTTAATATGTTGTTAGCCTGAAAACCAAAACATTCTTATGTGGGGAAGTTTCTTACCACTTACTCAGACCAGTACTTAATCAGAATAAGCACCCAACCATTTCTTTCCATATGTTATCATTAGGAGTACGGCAATGGGAACAGGTTATACCATTGGTCGCTTTGGTGCTGTTATTGCACCTTACGTTGGAATATTGGTAAGACCTAAATTCGATACTCTAATTTATTCAGTTTATCATCAAATTATGGAGGTGGAGGAGGAGGAACAGACGAAGAAGAAGAAGGAAGAGGAGGAGAACGAGAACGAGAAGGAAGAGGAGGAGAAGGAGAACGAGAGGGAGGAGGAAGAGAAGTAGAAAGAGGAGGAGAAGAAGAAGGGGGAGGAGGAGAAGGAGAACGAGAAGGAGGAGGAGGAGAACGAGAACGAGAACGAGAACGAGAAGGAGCACGAGAAGGAGGAGGAGGAGGAGGAGGAGAAGAAGGAGAATGAGAACGAGAAGGAGGAGGAGGAGAAGGGGAAGGAGGAGGAGGAGGAGAAAGAGAAAGAGGAGGAGGAATAGGAGGAGGAAGTCTGAAAAGCAGGACCGACGTCGTGCATGACTGTCGCGATGGAGTTGAATTAAGGATAGTGCAGGAACTAAATTGTGACAATTGACACGCATGGAAAACATCACCTTCAAGTGTGAAGTCTACGCGGTGGCTTAAAGACCTGTACACTTTATACAGGCGATTTTGTTGCGACTAGCAACATGCTTTAAAAATTGAAAAAGAGGGATTTGAGTACGAATACAACATATCTTCCTCTGCATCAATGAAACGTCACAAAGAGGAAGTACGCATATATTTTGATTACAAATCCCGATCGAAATATGTCTCTTTCCATGAAATCGCTGAGGTCGATGTCTTGCTAAAATCGCCCGCATAAACGGCCTACAAAAGGTCCCAACTATAGTGCATGATTTGAATGGAAAACTAGATAGAAGTTCAACTGTACTGACAAAGGTCTGCTATCTTCATTTAGGGTCAACTTCCAGGGCTTACCATACGACTACCGCTGACCATCTTTGGTGTCGTTGCCATCGCAACGTCTGTCACGATGCTATGGCTTCCTGAAACACTGAATGCCAAGATGCATCAGACCATTGAAGAGGAAGAGAAGGCCGAAGAGGATTATGGGATTCCATATTGTGGGAAAGGGAAGCAATATGAAGAGAAGACAGAGGAGACAAACAAACGACTTCTCAGCAAAAACACCGAATTAGAAAACATTAAAACATAGTAGAGGATCTTTGTTAGATTATCGGTAAACAGTATAGGCAAAGTTTTTGGAGTTCTTAGTTAATTTGGAGTTATGGTTGAGAAGGGTACCGTGGCCCATAAGGGACATGCAAGATGGACGATGCAAGATTTTCTGATACTACAAGATATACGGTGTAAAATGTAAGATGCAAGCTAAGATGTCCGATACAAGATATAATCCATTTGAAAAGGTTTATATAAAGTAAATTACGTTTTCTCTTGCTAAAAAACGTTGTTTTAACCGCTTATATCTTGCATCTTGCTTGCATCTTGCATCAAGCATCTTACATCTTGCATATTGCATCTTGCATTTTAATGTACCTTATATCTTGTATCGGACATCTTGCATGTCCCTCATGGGCCACGGTAGAAGGAAGCAACTGCAGGTGTGTGCTTCGTGCAAAGTAAATTCGATCCAGGGCAGCAGCGCACATGTTCTAACTTCCCCTTATTCGTATATAGGTTAAAAACAAAGTGCGAGATTTTTCATGGAAATTCATGACGTCGAAGCCCGAGATCTTGAATTTCAATGAAAGACTGAATACAAGGATTGTTAAGTTGTTTATGGACAGATCACACCCTATTTTACGTTTCTAAGATGTCTTGGAATCTCCTCTGGAAAGTGGAGAACAAAAAGATAAATTTCCAACTTTGCGCAGTGCACTAAGCAAGAAGCAGCGATCATAGAAGTTAGGTCAGAAAGGTCCAACAGGGTCCTTGCAAGAACCTTGTTAAGGCTATGGTATTTCTCATAAACGCCTTTAAGATGGATGAGCGGCGTATGGGACAAGGAGGTCTTTATTTTTCTTTTTGACCTCTGTTTCTTGTTGACCTGTTTAATTTATTGTATCATTTTATTGGAAACAAGAGAATATGGTGCAGTCGGTCTAGGGTCTATAAAATAGCTTTAATTTAAAACATTTATAAAATGAAGCACTACTGCTGGAGATAGGGAAAAAGTGTACGTCGTCTGTTTACATGTAAGTACTTGTCTTTGTACAAGTATAAACTTACTGAAACAAGATTTTAAAAGATGTCCCTTCTGTATGCGTTATATCCGGTAGAACACAGTGAGCTTCGCGGTCAAAGAGGGAGGAAACAGTCGGATCCTAGGCCATAAATTCACTGTACCATACCACTAGGCTAACTGGTTTACTAGTGATTTAGAGAATTATATAACAAAATAACCTAGTGTACTTTTTTTCTTATTAAAAGTCCTCGCTCTTTTTGTTTGCTTGAGTATTTTTACAGCGGCGGATCCAAGGGGGGCCTGGAGAGCCGGTGCCCCCTTTCAAGTTGGGCCCTACTGTTTTTTTTTTTTTTCTTTCTCTCTCTCTCTCTTTATCACTCTCTCTTCTGCCTAAACGTGTAGGGCAATATCCTTTCCCAAAGCTTTACTTTCTGAATGTTTGTTGTTGGTGGTTTTATCGTAATTGTTAATTGAATTGACGCGCCTTAGCTCAAATGTTGCAAAAGGATATTCATGATATCGGTTGTTTTTGTCCCTCAGAGTTTTATGGCTTGCTAAAACCCTGCAAAGTTTCTTTAGAAGGGGGGTTTGAGGAAAAAAATGGTGCCCCACCTTTCAAAAGGTCTAGATCCGGCGTACCTTTATATAAGGCGCAAACTTCTCCGTATAAAGGGCCCTTTGAGTTCGCTTATTATTCAAGCCTTATCGACCGCAAGGAACAGTTCAGAACTATGCATGTTCCTCGATAAGGGCGTCTTAGACTAAAACTGCCGTTTATACGCAGAGGTTCACGCCCTATTTAGCACTGGCCATTCACCGCTGTGGTCCGGGTTGGCGTCCCAGCTCGGGCGCTGGATCATATTATTGTGAACTGAGTTTATTTGATGTGTTGTTCTCTACCATGCCACGAGGGTTTTTTCTCGGGGCTCTCCGGTTTTTCCTCCCTCAGCAAATTGAATCAACATGTGAGTTGAGCAATGTATGCAAAATATTTAATGCAGAGGTAGTGAGTGTGAGTGCCAGCAGATGAGGAACCACTATTTGGATATGCTGCTGTGAAAATATTATTTAATTTATTTATTTATTATTTATTTATTTATTTATTTATTTAAGTGGCGCTTTACGTCAGACACGTCTTATTTTTGCTCTTAGTTTTAAGAGAGTTATTAGAGGGAGGCGTACGCTCATTAGTGCAGAAGAAAAATTTTTCTTCTGCACTAGTGAGCGTACGCCTCCCTCTAATAACTCTCTTAAAACTCATCGGACGACAAAACAAAATTCATATCTGATAAATATAAGGATTGAAGTTTATTTTGACACAATATTTTGAATTTCAAGATGTAGAGCAATCAAGTAAAATCGCCAGTGAAAAGCACTAATTTTCAGCTTGTTTGAAACCAACGGCCATCCGACCCTGACACAGGAAGCCCAAACCACAAATTGAGAGGATGGTCCGCCTGTGCTTAACTAATGCTTTTATTAGAAGAGTTAGTAATGTTTTTGTTATTTATTTAGCGATGGTGGTTTATGATGCCTTAATAAAGAATCTACAAAAAAGAACAAACTCGAATGTTCTTTTTCTAATTTTCTACACGGGATAAAAGCAGCGTCACGGACGTTACATCAAAATTCCCCAACACTTTTACCAGCTAACAATTTGTCAAGATTCCTGCGAATTCCTTAGTAAACAATACTACCACTCTCTATGAATGTTATCGTGAATGGATAGGGTTTGCAAATTAGGCAAAGAAAATATAATTTGTTTGTATTAAGTTTAAAAATAATAATATATTTTAACGTCACGGACGTTACACAGTTTCGTCACGGATGTTACACTCTAAAATACATCAAAAGATAATATTGTAAAAGTGTAATGCTGAGGTGTCAATTGAATAATTTTCTTACAATTTGTTGTACATAAATTTCTCAGCGTGATAATTTTTGTTTCACCGTAAATTGCTGCTAATTACGTTTATGAAATCGTTGTATTTAGACTGGGCGCATTTTCGAAAAATCAGACACCTGGAGGCATGCATTTTGGGGTAGAGGCTGGTAACATAACTATTCTAAACTGATTTTTCATGCTGAATGCGAATATGAGTGTTACCAAGACATATTCTGCAATCTTATACGTGTAAATGACGTATTTTGTGAATAGCTACAGTCATTTCATACTAACGGCTTTTTTTGTGTAATTCCAAAAGTTTCCAAACTTAAAAACAATGACCATAGTTGGAAAGAGCATATCAAAATCAGTAAAACTGTGAAGTTTGAAGGATATAAGTTGAAAAATCAAGGAGATACGAATTTTCAAAAATCGAAATTTGTTGGTATCTCTTGCATAACTGTAAGTGTTTTCATACAAAATTTCGTTTTTGTATTGAGAAAAGATGCCAGATTATAGTCCAATTAACAACATTTATTTATTTTTTTATGCTGAATCTCAGTGGTAAAGCAATCAACATAGAACGGAATAAAATAAAAATAATTAATTAAATAAATAAATATGTTTTCTCATTATATACAGAAACCAAGAAATAGTTTAGATTCAGTGAACATTGTTAAAAATCAATTATATTGACACTTGACAAACAAAAGTAAAAACATAAATATTTATATAAATGCTTCAAGATTACACTTTGTAACGACAGTGGCAATGTAAGTGTAACGTCCGTGACGCTGAAAGTGTAACGTCCGTGACGCATTTTTAAAATGTAAGCAGCAGATTTTTGCAAATCTTTCGGTGTTGTTATATTGGTCAGGACTAATAAAAAGAAAATCCGAAATAGTGCTAAATTTTACGCACACGATAAAATGTAATCTAAAAAAATAATGTTTTTGGGCTTACGCCATTGTAACGTCCGTGACAAAATTTACGTTACATTTTTTTCCGCAGAAAAAGTATAAGTTAAAGTAAAATGTCTTTCGTCATTAAAGCATGTGATATAGTAATAATAATAACCAAAACACATTAGAAACAGTAAAAGCTTCATATTTTTTTCAGAGTTCAAACTTAGTATTGTTATTTTGCAATTGGAATAGCTTATCGAACCATCAACTTTCTCATCCCATGGGTACCCCCAGTCTTTTAAGTGTCGCCTTTTACTAATGGTTTTGAATCTTCGGTTACTAAGGAAGAAATTTCACTGATGTTTAATCGTGAAAAAAGAGTTTGAAAATTTGTACTTTTTATCTCTCTCATAGAGAACTGACCTAAATGTATAGCAGGTAGGATGATTCGCCTGCTAGGATGATCCTAGTGCTAGGATAATCCTAGTGTCATGTGAACCCCCTTCCTAAATAATACGAGAGAGAAATTTGATCGCCTGGCCAAACCAAAATCACAAGACTCAACTGAGTCTTGACTAAGAGAGAAGTCGACGTAGAATTCAGCTTGGCTTGGCTTTCTTAACTCAGAGCTAAATTCTGGATAACCGTCTACAAGCACCTACACGCCATACACGGTATAGTATAGTATAGGTGTTTATTTATTGTATAAATATATATGCGTGTATACTCCAGATGATGTGAAATACGGTAGTATTTACAAGGGCTAGCAAATGGCTAATGCAAGATTTGCGAGAAAGCGAGATGCGTTGTACGGTACGTGTTTCATTTTTCCGGCTAACTTTTTTGTTTCTAATAATTTGAGGCTCTGGAACACTTTTGGACAAAGAAAACAGAGACTTGTGAAATTTGACTTAAATTTTGCGTGACCCTATTCTTGGGGTGAACATTAATTCACAATCAAATCCTAAGCAGTAAGATGAACTACCATTTTCACCATTTTGAATTTAGAACTTGAGTCAGGAGAAGCGTAGATACAAGTTAATAGTATCTACTATTTTGACATAGTGCAACATACGGCCCGCCGCTAGCTGCAACGATTTTTAACGATACTGTGTTGCGTCTATAAATACCTAGTAAATATATAATGACTTTTACTCTTCTAGTAGTAAAACGGACACCGAATTCTGTTTTAGGTGACATGAGTGAATTCAGCTCGAAGTGCCAAATGTATCGACTAAAAATACAAACCCAACTACAAAACTAATTTTTTTAAATTTTTGTTTTCAGTTGTTGACGGATCCCTATTCAATAATCGCCACCAAAAAGACCAAAGTCAATTTCAGGTCAAGACAATGGCTCTTGAAGACACAGAGAACACAGTAGACCAAGAACAAGAAGACGAAGAGCACGACCAGCCTCTAGCTCGCGAATATGACGATCTCTTCCAGTACGTCTCATCGTTTGGTCGATATCAAAAAGTGGTCTTCTTTTCGTCGTGTTGTCTAGTCATGATGACATCGATGCAGTTTGCTGCTTTGTTGTTCGTGTTTGGAACGCCTAATTTCCACTGTAACACACCGACAAACTCGACTTGTCCACCCAACAAATGTTGTGACAACTGTACCAACTACGTGTTTGATGGACCTTTTCACAGCGTCGTTTCTGAGGTGAATTTTACAAAAGTATATATTGTGGTTTAACATCTATATTAGGTAAAGGGCAATACCAACAAAGGGAAGAGATGGAGAATGTAAGCTAAGTTACATACAGAAGTGGGGAAAAGAAGACTGAAAATTGATTTATTTAAGGTGTCTAGAAACATTTATTTTGGTCACTAATCAATAACTAATAAACGGTTAAAAAACTGCTTTCCTTTTGTCGGATCTTGAATATATTATACGACATAGTTGCTGAATGATTGAAGTTTGAGTGTTGGGTTTGCATGGCAATCGGCGTTAATTTATGTTAATTTATGCGTAATATGGGGAAATCTCTTAAAACAGACTTTTAGTTCTTTCTTCAAAACTTTCCTATAGAATCTTAAATAGATTCTGGAAATTCATTTTGGACTAAAGTATAAACTAACTATTCGCAGAGCTTCGAGGAATTTTATTTTGTGGACTCAAAATTACCACACTAGTGAAAAACGTCTGCGCATGCGTGTATATTACGATGTGTTCTTAAGAAATGTGTGAGTTTCAGCTTGAAATAGAATGCTCGTGTTCTCGGTGTATACATACGAGCATGCGCAGTGTCAGTATACAGTACATATTACAGTACAGAGACATAAAGCAATCGCTTAGCGAGCTATTACGAAATATTTTTCGATTTTTTGTGCGATGTCTCTGCCTTTAACTGTTATAATCGTGGCAGCTAGTTAGACAATCAGCGCGCAAATACTTTACAATTTCAAATAATCAATTCATCATAGATGCTGTATGCTTTGTATTGGTTTTTATCCCTGCCTCGACCAAGCATGCGCAGTTTGTCATGCAACACGCTCAGCATTTCTAGACACAATTACAAACTGACGTTTAGTTATTAATGTTCACTTCATCAGTGGAACCTTATCTGTGACAAAGCATACGTTGGTGCTACTCTGCAAGGCTGCTTCTTTGCTGGTATGTTAACTGGTTCAATTCTCTCGGGCAGCCTGTCCGACGCTATTGGAAGAAAGATACTCACCTTTGTATCGATCTTGGTTCTGGTACGTCTATCCACAAGTTAGGTTTAATAGCGCTGCGCGTCGGTTCTAAATATAGCCACGTAACACATGGTAATAGATGTATGACACAGAAGACAAACATTATGAAACCGTAATCAAACTCAAAAGAAGACGGAAAAATACATTTTATTATGAAAACATTGTTTGTTTTCAAAAAAGTGGTCAGTAAAAAAACAAACTGCAAACGTCACCCAGACTCAAAAAAGTTGGTTTGTTTGTCTGAGTTGTGACGTCACTGACGCGCTCCGCTATTATATCCTTGAGTTGTCCCACAGGGGACCCGGCTTGGGAGTCTTTTATCAAGAATAATATTAACTAAAGCTCTTTGGGTTTCCTGTGGCAACCTCAATGAAAACCTCAATCACGTAAATGTAACGCGTAACTTGATAGCATCACGTACTAGTGTAACGCACTCACCTTAGTACACACAGAAAGAGAGAAGGGCTGAAACAAAGCCAGTTAAGAGTTAAATGTGTACCTCCAATTGATGAGACCAGTGTGAACAAAGGCTTCCCATGCTCTGCGTGAGTACGGGGGTAATATGAGTTGGGGTCGTTGGGCTGCCTGTGGTAACAATCTCAATGGCCTTCCATATGTGTTCAAATTTTCTGTTCTGAATTGAAGATATTTGATGTTGAAATTTCAAAAATGGCAAATAAATATAGTTTAATAGCTACTGAAATTTTGCCGAAGCCTGAACTGCCTCGCTTGCCTAGCCTCATGGTAGCTACAGCCCAGCTATTTCAAACAAAGAATACCATTCAAATGTTTTGATGCAAGCATACGAGCTTCTCATCTTTCCAGCTAAGTCCAGAGCGCTCCGTTTGCAGTGTGTAACTAGCCGTGGGGAGAATGGGCAATGGATCCTGGGCTGACATACCAGAAGTTCAAAGGCTCTCGGCCCTCCTAACCGCAACCAACTTATTTTTGTGGCCGTGATCACGCTATACAAACCAAATTGGACTTCCTTCAATGGTCGAATATTTCATTTGGTTCAAAAGAAAAGAAATCTAAAAACCGAATTTGTAAGCTTGCTCGATATTTTTTACCATATCCGACGCTGCACGATATTTTTTTGAAAGATCGAGAGCTTGCTCGATATTTTTTGGGGAATTTAACCTCCGCCCCCCCTCCCCTCCCCCCCAAACAAATATCAGTCCCTAATAAAGGTGAGCGCGGTACGTGATGCGATCAAGTTACGCGGAACATTCACGTGATCGATTTTCATTGAGGTTGCCACAGGAAACCCAAATAGCTTTAGTTCATGTTAGTCTTGATAAAAGTCTATCGGGTCCCCTGTGTATAGACTAAACGTGCTATAGTGGTAATTCATGGTCACTAGGTCACTAGTAAGGATATGAAGGAAGTTTGTCACATAAACGCCGTTTTTAAGGAGAGGGGGGAGGAGGAGGTTGATAGGCTACACGCTGGATACACGCTGGAAATTGCCAAGGCTATCCTCCTCGATATGCCTCTCTCTCTCTCTCTCTCTCTCTCTCTCTCTCTCTCTCTCTCCTCTCTCTCTCTCTGCCTCGATCCTCCACCTGCTTTGGGGTTGAGATGGGTAGAATTTAAACATCGTATATTTCATTTCTTTCACACAGATTGTTCCTTTGTTTTGTTCCGCTTTTGCCGACTGCGTATCGTTACTCGGCCTTCTTCGCTTTCTCGTCGGTTTTGGCGCGTCTGGGGTCCAGGCCTCTCACTTCACGTTTGTTCTAGAACTCCTGGGTCCGAAGCACCGTTCCATGGTCAGCACGATATATGAAATGTACTTCATAGCTGGATTTTATGTCTTCAATCTCTTTGCTTATCTGGTGAGAGACTGGCGACACTTGTGTCTGATGAGCAGCTTGCCTGGACTTTTGCTGTATTTCTTTATAAGGTATATCCATATATATCAGTACGAGGAAATTAACCAGGGTCCGGTTGTTCGAAAGTGGATTAGCGTTAACCCAGGATTAACTCCGAATGTTTTCTTTAGAGTTAACCCCGGATTAGCGCTAATCGGCTAATCGGGCCCAAGGGCTTTTACAGTCTTAATAATAAACTAAAAATTCTGTGCCTTTTTTATTTTATTTATTTATAAGCTTCGCCCTAGGGCGGGAGCAACTCACAGAACCGTTGTTCCAAAACGAGACTCCCTCCCTTTTTCAAGCAATTGACGTTAATTTTCGACTGTGTGCAATCACAGGCCGCTATATGGAGCTCTATGGTTACTTTATAGAGGTTGGCCGTCAAATAGAAGTGTGCACAATAATAAAATGCCGTGATCAACCGCCATATAGAGGTCCGTGGTCACTTTATAGAGGTTGGCCGTCAAATAGAAGTGTACATAAATAACACAAATCATGTTCTATAGACCCCCAACGGTCGGTCCTTCTGATTTTGAAAAAACGCTTGTGATTGGCTTAAAAGTGAAGTTCATTCTAACGCCGTTTCGTATTGGACGTTCTTTCACGCCAACATGACGTGAATAACTATACATTTCTACGGCAATACCCAATGGTAAGCAGCGATATTTTTAGACAATCACAAGCTTCTTTTCAAAATAAGAAAGAAGTTAGAGCAGGATTCTTGTCGGTGTTACGCAGACTGACTAAACGAGAGTTTTCTTGAATGTGACGCGGACTGACTGGCGAGATGACCACTTAATTATGCTGTATTTCTGATTTTGGCTTTTGTAGAGTTTACCCAGAATCCCCTCGATGGCTGGTGAGTAAAAGCAAACTAAACGAGGCTCAAACCATTCTGGTGAGATGTGGAGGTGCTACTTCTGAGCCCCTCGACCAGACGAAGCTTAGAAAAGCCATCCAAGAGGTCAACAAAGAACAGTTCAGTAGTAAGAAGATTAAACAAGAAAAAATTTACACCCCTCTTGATTTGGTCCGTACACCCAAACTTAGAAAACGCAGCTTCATTCTTGCTATAAATTGGTAAGTCTCGGGAGGGGTTCCTGTGGTTCAAATTTATTCGAGAGAAATGAGAGAGGGTAGAGACTGCAGGTAAAAAAATGTTAAAAATTAAAAGCGAAGTTTACATGCAGTTTAAAAGCTAAAACTATTTCATCCTGATAAACAGAACTAATATCAAAGTGTTGCGCAATTTAACAGCATTTGAAATAGGTCGTGTGTGCACCAGATGCAGGAGTAGCACTGACTTAACAACTGTTGCGCGCAATATTGCACGCAGGTAGTTACACATGCGCAACTGCTCAGTGTCAAAGAAGAAGTTTCAGGAAAAACATCGCGTATGCAGGCCGTCACTGCAGCTAGCTGGTTGAGGTACGGTCGAACCTCGGTCTAACGGTCAACTCTCCAAAGCGGCCACTATTTTCCGTCCAATCCATATTGATCTGATTCATACATGTACTCGTTGTATTCATAGTCGTCTTGGCAGATGATCATTAATTTGAATTTATGGGATGGAATCACCAAACACTGATATTTCATTTGCGTTCCACAGGTTTTCAGTCAGTTTCCTTGGCAACGCACTCCTTTTGTATGTTGGTAACCTGGCGGGAGATATCTATCTCAACTTTTTTATTATAAACGCTATTATTCCGCCAGCTCTAGTTGCTACAGAATTCTTTTTGAAGCGGTATGTGCCAGTGGTACATGTGGTGGGTTTCCTGTTTCCTGTTTTGTAGAATTGGCGGCGATTGTAGTCACAAGACAGATGAATATCAACTGAGAGTAAACTGACTGACTGACTGACTGACTGACTGACTGACTGACTGATTCACTAACTGACTGACTGACTGACTCACTCACTCACTCACTCACTCACTCACTGACCACTGACTGACTGACTGACTGACTCACTCACTCACTAACTAACCACTGACTGACTGACTGACTGACTGACTGACTGACTGACTGACTGACTGACTGACTGACTGACTGACTGACTGACTGACTGACTGACTGACTATTTTCATTGTTTTACCCTTTCTAAGGAGTGGTCGACGTCTGTCACATGCTGGAGTGTTGATAATTATTGGGGTACTCTGTCTTGGGTCACTGGCTGTACCTAATGGTAGGTGATGGACATAAAAGCTAGTATGAGAGGAAGGGAATCTGAACCTTTTTTCTCAGATACCCTGAATTCCCGACAAATTTTGGTACTTATTCTGAAAAAGTACACAAATTTAGGTGATGACATGTACGAACAAGATGACTTAAACTTATAATATGGTCTCAAGGGGGATATAGCTTTGTATTGACGGTTAAAGTTTTGCCTTTTTGATGTTTGACGGTAAGAAATTCGGTATTTTGACGGCTAACGGTTAATTCTACTCTTAGACGGTTCAAATAAGCCAATTAAATATTACTAACCAATAATTAACCGTCAATTTTTATGAAATTATATCGCTAGTTGTTACTAGCTGTTGCAACTTGCTGTCTAACTTGCCCGTTTCTTGTATATTGCGGTTAAATATTTGACCAGAAAATAGGCGAAATTCGGATATGGCGAAGGATTAGTTCCAGGCCCGTCTCTTGGAGTGGTTCGAAGGTTGGAACGAACCCCCCTCCCTTCCCACAAAGAATAGCCACTTAGCCTAGGCTACTAGCAATTTTTCTTAAGAAACTACAGCCAAATTGTTGCATTTCTCTCTAAATGAACCTTGAATGCTGGTGAATTATGGTTTTATCAAAACCCCGACCTTCAGCTATATATTTTAACGATTTCTTAGTGTTAACAACTGAAGTTATTTTCACCATTTTTCATTTTTTCATAATCTTTTTCTGTTTCTCTCATTTCTCTCTCCCTCTCTAATTTTTAATTAACAATTAATTTTGATTTTGAGACAGGAAAAAAAAAAGCCCCTAGCCGGTTTCGAACCCGGCTCTTACATCTGTTCATTTGCTTCACAGTTCAAGGGTTTTCCAACTGCGCCATGGGATCGCGTAATTTGCACAACAATAGATAGCCAATTCACAGAATACACTAGGTTATTTTGTCCTCCAAATCCCTCAGTAGACCAGTTAGCCTAGTGGTAAGCAGTGGCGGATCCAGGGGTAGTGCGTTGGGTGCGGGCGCACCCCCCCTTTCGGACGACGATGAAAGCTTTTTTCATACATAAACTGTTTTTGCTATCGTTGGGCGGGAAGTCTTTGGTTATATTCAGAGGAGGGTGGTCAACTGGCACGTGACAAAAATAAGCCAATCATAGCGCGTAAAATTTTGTAAACATGATTAGCCGGAAGTCAACAAAATCGACGGGTAAGCTTCCGGAAAATGCATGTTTATTTCCTTTTCTTCTTATACAAATACTGTTTCTGTCGGGAAATCATCTCAATATGCATACATGGTACTGGTGTAAAAATCTTACAGCATATGATAAACGTTAGCCGCGAAAAATTAAAGGAGATTTGCACAATTTCCCAATGACGTAAATCATCGTCAAGCCAAAAAGGGAGACCCGAAATAATGTATTTTTCTCAATTATTATTGTGTGTGGATTCACTGTAACATCTTAAATCGTTAGAAAAATGTCTGTTCTATTTAAAAAGTGAACCCCACATAACCCCACATCTTATCGTTTCGGAGATATTTTCAGTTTTGTACGACAAGAGGTGGAATGAGTAACAGATCGATAATGGCGCCAATGACAACACATATGCAGTGAGACAGAAAGGCACTGAAAATAAAATTTGTATGTTACATTGTTGTTTTAGGTTTTAAAGTGTAACGTGGAATTGAGGGAAAGTGATCATAATCTTCAAATGGGGTTTCACGGACTGCACCCACTACTAAAAACCCAAAAGACATTTGGGGAAAACAAGAAAGGATTATAAGCAATAAATCTTACGGAAACTTTCACTCACAAAGTTGTACGAAAACAAGTGTGAAAAGAAAGTCAAAACAACATTTTTCGTTGTTACTGAAATTGCTGCAAATAAAACTTGTTTACTCTGCTTTTAACTTCTTTTTAGCATTAGCGTTTTGTTTTTTGAAATTTTCTCTTCTCCAGTTTTTCTCTCTCTAGTTTTTCCTCTGAGAATTTACGAACCATTCGATTTCAGTGCTTTTTATTTTCCATGCAATATGAATTTATCTTGCTGTTCAAAATTACAAAGAAGCTCTTAACTGTCATATTTGAGGATTTTGATCTATAGGTGCGATCAGAGAAAGTGTTGTCGTGGTCTTGCACAACAAGCTACTGAACGTGTGGTGCTTCGTAGCTTTGCGAAAAGGCTGAAGCTAAAACTCGAAAATCAAATATAATCATGCATGTAGAAGCGTATACAAAACGAGAACAGGCTATATTCACAGCATTTTCAATGGAGATGAAAAATGTTGTTTTGAATATTAACTTACCGGCTTGCCTGCATGTTTTCATTTTCCCGCTCTTTTCGCTTGATTGCACAACTTTGTTATAAGTGAACGTGATGTTTTTTCCAAAACTCTTCAGTAATTTTAATGGAAAATCCGCCAAAGGTCTTCACAGATTAGATTACTAGTTTGTTTTCCATTGAAAATCAACATGATAACGATTTGGGCATAATATGGTTTGGTTCTTGGCCTTTCTTTTATTAAATTCTCCTTGTCTTTGACCAAACTAACTGATTTGATCTCAAATGTTCTCTGACACAGTCTTGACAGTCTTCACATGTATTTCTTCATGTTATTCTCACAAAAGCAGATTTTTTTTACATAAACATAAGCTGTTCATACTTTTCATGCTGTCTACTAACACCAAACGAAGACAGTTTGGCAAATATTTTGAAGCACGGAGATCCTCACAGTTCGACGGTCAGAGAAGACTGACAAGAAAAAAGCAAAATCGACCATCATGCTTTGCGCGCGTTGACCAACCTCCTCTGGGTTATATTTGTATTGGGAAAAACGGCACCTCCACGTGCGCCTGCTAATTTGAGACCGGGAAGCCTGTGGTGGCGGGAAAAATGGCGCGGCCGTGTTTGCAAGTTTGGCAGAGTTTGGAATCACATCCGATCCGATCACCATCGAGAGCGAACATGAAGCGAACAACGATTGATTCGTTTTTTAAGAGGTAAAATCAACCCGAATTATGTATTATGAATTATGTATAAGGCTATCAGATGATATAATAGATGTACATAAATATATCAGACAATGTAATAGGGATTTTTTATCATCCAGTGATGGAATCTTCTCTCCTTTTTAGCGAAGCTCAGGGAAGCTCACGAGTAAACATACCGTAAGCTATTCACCGCCACAAAACGATAAATTCGGATCTCCTAAGCAGCGACAATGTAATTTTGTTGCTAAATTTGATAGATTTAGTATACTTTTTTGAGCTAAAGTAGTCTGCTTTTACACGAGTAAATGTTGTAGTTTCTAATTTTCAAAAATTGTACAAAACGCCGTACATGCCCAAAGAAATTCGCGCGAAATCGTAAGTGTGATGATATCTCTAAGAATACCCTGATAACCGCGATTTTTTTTCGCTTTTTAGATTAAGTTAATAAATATCTTTTACTGTACGAAGTATGGAAAAGATCTTAACGTTAGAACATTTATCCGCGAACGTCATTAAGTTGTAACAAAGTAAATGTCAATTTGCATGCGATCAAGTTGTGCATAATTTACTTCTTTGGTCTAAATATAGCGCAGTCGGCAATACATTATCCGATTTTCATAGCTGCCTATACTGATCATTTTGGCTATCAATGTAAACGCACCCCCCTTTGAAAATCACTGGATCCGCCCCTGGTAAGGTTCAGTTATCTATGGCCTAGGATCCGACTGTTTCCTCCCTCTTTGACTGCGAAGCTTGCTGCGTTCTACCGGATAGCGCGGAAGGGGCCGAAATCTCCATCCTATACGTAACATGCGATGATTCAGCGATTTGTCTGGATGCATGGTCCGATTTTTTGGGTTTTACATAAAATTAGCATACTAATTTCTTTGGGTACCGGGTTCGAATCCTGTCTGCGCCAACAACTTTTCTTCTTTTTTTTTCTTTTTTTTTCTTTTTCCTGTTTTTAATGGATTCTATTTCTCTTCTTTAATTTTTTCTTGGCTTAAAATTCAGGTTTCAACGAAAAAAAACGACATAAACTCTTTACTTAGCTTGATGCTTTCAAATTTTGCGTAATTTGGATAAACATGCACATTCCTTGAAATAAGAGTTACCTAAAAAAAATTCATTCCACTTTCCAAAAGCCTGCAGTGGGACAGGTAACTCTAAAGCATTGCCTAATCCAAAGCCGAAAACGGTGGAAATCGAACCTCTCCTATCAATATGCTTGCGATGAGCGAGCAGTTCTGGACAATATGAACTTCAGTATGACTTTTATAAAGTTTTTAACGGTATTGAAATAATGAAATTGTTATAACGTCTTGAAATATACGCGCATTTGGAAAAAATATCTTAGAAAAATTAATTGTTCCAGAATGTATTTGACGGTTAATTTTTTTGACGTTTGACCACGGTAAAAAGTTCCCCCATTTGACGGTTGACAGTTAAGATTTAGGCGTTAACCCCGTTGAGACACCCTTATAAGACCCAGGCACACAACGTAACTTTTCTCGCAAATTTTCCTGCAACATTGCGCGCAGCCCAGAATCGAATTGCCTCTCCCGCAACGCTGCGCGTACCATTTGCAGACTTAGAATCGAGTTCTACTTGTGCAACTTTTTCTATGTATACGCGCAACATCGCAGGGGCATAGATACGCGGTGTAACAGTGCTGCACGCAATGTTGCAGAAAAAGGTTTATCGTCTAACCCGTACGTACGGTCCTAACGTGATCGGGGCCGGACGGCTTTGCGCGAGCGGGCCGTAAAAACCCATCCTTTATAAGGACCAACTTATCCTTGCACGTGTGAGCAATGAAATGGATTTATTTTACTGTAATGAAAAATCTTTATCAAAATACTTGCAACTAATCAAGAGTATGCGCAATATTCTATGACGTCATTCCTAGATCTGTGTTCTAATAACACATGGTTCTCGACCAATCAGAGTGCGCGTAACGTGACAGTCTCTCTTTAATTCTACTAGTCCTTTCGCAATTAATCTCTTTGACAATGTATATCTCAAGCTACTTAAGGCCTGGGTCATAAGAGTTTTAAGAATTAAACGTTTTTATTCATAACTTGGCAGAAATTGCTTTAGTTTGTATAGAGCCTCGTAAGGGTATGCCATTTGTGGTTCTTAATTTTTTTAGCTGAATGGTTTGGTGATCACGTGACTTGTGACGTCATAATTGAAAAAAGTAGTAAAAATGCTTTCCGGCTCCCAGTGTTTGATATTGGAAAATTCTGAGTGCAAAACCTTGAAGTCCACTATTGGTCCATTCCCACTCTAATTGGATAATTGAACATTGTTGCAACTAACAGAAGATATAGGCTAAAAAGTATTTTTTGAGTTTGATCACGTGACCTGTTTCGCACAATAACTCCTCAAGAAATCGGAAATGTCAAACTATCCAGCTAGATATTCAAACCTACTTGTCATTTGCTTCAGATCAACCAATAATCATAACATGGATCTTCGTGGCAGCCGCAGTTGTTGGATCGGCAATGTGGGTGACCATCTTTCTTATTGGCACAGAAATGTTTCCTACAGTTCTTAGGTGAGACGGTATTAATGTTTCTCCACTTTTTGTGGGAAATCAATTGCAAGTCACTTATCTTAGACTTTGGTTTGGGGATGGTAGGTATGCATGCGTTTGCATGGTAGGTATGCATGCGTTTGCATGGTAGGTATGCATGCGTTTGCATAGGTACTTTTGGTTGCTCCATGAGAATAGTGTCAATGTAGAAATTTCATTCTTTTTGACAACTTTACGAGATCGCAGGGGGAATCGACGCGAGGGTGAGGCTATCTGTATGCGAATTATTTATAATAACTTAATCCCAACCATTTCTTTCCATATGTTATCATTAGGAGTACAGCAATGGGAACAGGTTATACCATTGGTCGCTTTGGTGCTGTTATTGCACCTTACGTTGGAATATTGGTAAGACCTGAATGCTTCGATACTCTTATTTATTTAGTATGTTATCAAATTAATTTAAAGCTATTTGTGGGAGATAGGAGGAAGAATACGAGAAGTTCGACTGTCCTAACAAAGGTCTGCTACTTTCATTTAGGGTCAACTTCCAGGGCTCACCATAACGCTACCGCTGACGATCTTTGGTGTCGTTGCCATCGCAACGTCTGTCACGATGCTATGGCTTCCTGAAACACTGAATGCCAAGATGCATCAGACCATTGAAGAGGAAGAGAAGGCCGAAGAGGATTATGGGATTCCATATTGTGGGAAAGGGAAGCAATATGAAGAGAAGACAGAGGAGACAAACAAACGACTTCTCAGCAAAAACACAGAATTAGAAAACATTAAAGCATAGTAGAGGACCTTTGTAAGGTTGTCGGTAAACAGTATAGGCAAAGTTTTTAGATCAGTTCTTAATTTCGAGTTATGGTTTAGAAAGGAGCAAGTCTGCATGTCTGCGTGCAAAGTGAATTCGAACCAAGGCAGCGACCAAGTACAAGAAATTCTTGACGTCAATGCTCGAGGTCTTGAGTTTCAATGAAGACCAAGCACGTTTTTTTTAATACTCAGGTCACACCCTATTTTTCGTTTCTAAGAGATCTTGGAATCTCCACTGGCAAGGGGAGACCAAAAAGATAAATTTTAACGGTTGTTTTGCAAGAGTAAAAAAACATGCGCAGTGCACTAGGCAAGAAGCAGTAAGTAGGTCCCACAAGTGCTGAAGAGATCAAAGATGTTAGGTCAAAGTGATGAACATATTGATTGAAGTTCCCAACCAAGTCCTTGCGAGAATTAGCCTCGAGAGGCATGTAAGGGCTATGATACTTTTCATCCTTTAAGCTATGAACTCCTTTACAGGCTGTAAGATGAGTTGTGTATGAGACTAGGAATAAAGTTTGTGCCGTCCGTTTACATGTGAGCTACACCCATTTAGAAAGTCCTTGTCTTTGTACAAGTATAAATTGACTGAAACAAGATTTAAAAAGATGAAAGATATTAAGCTTTAATCAAGTTATTTTTCAGTTCATTATCAAGTTCGTGACTCATTTATTTTAAGTTTCTTTTCTTTTACGCTCTCTTCAAGAAACTATGAAATCATAATGTACATTTTGAAAATAAATGGACTTTGCATGAGCTTTATCTCATTATCTTGAAAGATGCCCTTTTCGCCTGCACATCCCTCGCCCAAAGGAATCTCAAGAATACAGGGAAACCTCCTCCACAGCAAAAATCGTTACATTGCGACTGTATTTTAACATCTTTGGTTAGGATTTTGTCTTTTTTGATCCAACAATCATCCTTGGGGTTGAAGCTTATTTCAAATCAACCATTGATTGAACAAATTCACATTAGCTTTGCCCCAAAGGATGATTGACAGCTCAGAAAAGACAAAAACCTTACTGAAGATGGAAAAAATGTGACGTGATGCAACGATTTTTGCTTTAAAGGAAACACACAAGGGCTGAAAAAGTGTCAGTGACACAGAGGGTATGTCCATTTCATTTCCAAAGAAATAATAGAGATTCTATCTATTGTGACAAAGACAGCTCTCTGTTATAAAGAGGAGTCCTTATTATGGGGGTTGTCTGGAAGGAGGTTCTACTGTACTGGGTAGGGTCTCCTTAAGTAATGAGAGAGAGTACTGCTATCAGTAGTGAGCTTTTTGAAGAGCCTTCACACAACTTTGATTCCACAACAGGCAATCATTATTTCTCCATGTACCAGACACAATTGAAGTAGGAATGAATGAACAAAAGATGCCAAGGTAGTGTAATAGAACAACTATCGGTGATAGTTGTGGCACATGAAGAAATGAATACCCCAAGGTGTTAGTCACAATAAGTGATATTGCTGATACTCTTCAGTGACTCTGAGTAAAGGTTTCAATTCAAGGCTATCAGGCCAAAAGTACAAGAAATGCATGGAAACTTGCCAAATAGTCTTGACCTGAAATGTTTGTTCCAAGTCATTAAGTGTAATGGTAATATGAGCCAATCTCTTATTACACTGATATTACATAAAGTATGGTAACCTCAACTAGGTATACACTTATTTCAAAAACGTTGTTGCAGTTCAAAGCAACAAGCATCAAGCCGGCCAAGACCAAAATGAATGCTGGTTTTAACTTTCAAGAAAAAAATCAAAACAGACTGTTTACTATCTTATACTTAACTACAACATTATCTTAATAATTGACGTCTTTCTCAGAATTTTCATTTTCTACCTGCGATATTTATTTTATTATATATACATAATCATTTACATGTGCTTAGTCCATCTATTGCGCATGTGAATGATTATATAATGACTATAGTAAGTGCCATTTAACAATGATCAACTTTTGGGGGGCTGGTTTTGAAAACTTTACAGTTACTTCAGCTTTCCAGCATTTTTGTTTTGTTTTTCTTGCCTTTTAATACTATACCTCTTTTTCTTTTTCACTTTCATGACATTAGAATGTCCGTATAATTGTTTGTATTTTATGTGATAGTAAGTTTATTACTTGAATCTTATGTTGGTAATGTATTCAAATCAGACTTGTTTCTATTGCACTCTTTTGAAAACAAGTCTGATTTTGAATACAATACCAGCACTAAACCTGCATTCATTTCAGTCTTGGATTGATGCTTGTTGCTTTGAACTACAACAATTTTTTTGAAATATAAGTGTTTAACATTACATCAATAGTACAAAAGCTATAAACCAATGCAATATTGCTAAACCCTTAATTATCCAAGGGCAGAAATAATTTAAATTTTAAAATGGGAAAGGAAACAGAAATAAGGACAAAAACATGAATGAAAGAAAAGAACTGATTGATGAAGTTCAACACATCTCTTTCTTTCCCATTTTAATTTCAGACAATTCTACTCTCCTATAGAGCTGTATTTACTCTCATTACATAAAGATTTCTAGAACACACTTATAGAGCATTGAGTGACAAGAATATACACAGCTCTGTAGGACACAAAATGTATTCCTATCATACAATCACACAATCCTCAACTATGTTTTTTCTTACAAAAATCACATTTTACTCCATGTTCTTCAATATCCTACATTTTCCTTAGACTTAGCTGGATTATTTAAAGAATTTCTGTACATTGAGCATAGATTACTGATAGTTCTAAATCTAACAAAACTGTTGTTATACAATCAGTGCTGACCACTCATATTTTGTTCATTTGTAACTATCATCACAATGACGAGTCTCTTTGGACAAGTCCAATCATGATGATCATGATGATGATGATGATGATGATGATGATGATTTCTAAATGGAAAATCATTGGGAAAATGTTTTATAAAACATGTACATGAAGGTTCTTATACTGGATTCACAGGAAAAAAATGTCAATTCCCAACTTGGGTCTTCCCTGGGTCTAAACTGGGAATCTGTTCTATTTTACTTGAGAAATCTGTAATACCAAAGTTCTAAAAATAGTACAGATTCCCAGGGATTCCGTTTTTTCCTGTGATTGAAGTATGACATGAATTGACAACTAAATTGAGTGATGAAAGGGTAGTATACTGATCACAAACCACTTGTTCTAAAACTCATGAATCACATGCTTTAAAAACCTATTATCTCTTGCTTTTCGTAAATCACTAAAGAAATTTAGGCTCAATCATGAATGACTCCTTTACCACCCTCTTTAAAAGAGGGGGGGTAGGGATATTTTCTGGAACTACACATTGTTGCAAAGATTTTAAGAACATAGAGCAAGTAGCATGCATGTGTACAGCACAAAACACTGACATGGACTGTGATTTTCCACTCATATTCTTAGTAGTTTTCATATGACTGGGAACATGGCACGGTTACAGCACACTACAGATACCACAAGAAAAACTTGTTAATTCCCAACTTGTCAAATATGGGGCTTTAGCTTTCCTGGGTCTAACTTGGGAATCTGTTCCATTTTTACAAGTTTGGGTATTACAGATTTCCCAGGTTGAAATATAGAATAGATTCTCAGGTCAGACCCAGGGAAGCCCCAACTTGGGAAATGACATCTTTTTCCTGTGATAAAGCAAGAATTTCTAATGTTTTTTTTTTATAAAATAACTATGATATAAGGCGTGCTCTGATTGGCCAAAGGAGGCATTTTGCGTGTTCTCTCTGAGAATACACAGCACGCGTGCTCACATTTTCAAACTTTCTCCAACGAAAAAAGAAAATAAAACTTCAATGTATTTTATAAAAGAAATAGAAAACTCGGAAGCAGTGCTACGTTGAGTTATAGAAGCACTTGGGAATTGTAAGAAGACTCGAGAAGTGTTGAGAAGTCTTCTCCTAACACTTCTCTCATCGTCTTACAATTCCTGCGTGCTTCTATAACTCAACATAGCACACTGCCTCATTTTCTATTTCTACAATAAACATCACTGACAACACCATGCAGTCTGTTCCCACTCATACAAAAAGTATAACACAAAAATTACACATATTGGACGTACAGTATACAGTTACTGGCCTTTACGGTGTGGTTTTCAGGTGATAAATATGCCAATTCTACAAGCAATAATTTCATGGAGACCATCAATTTGAATTACTGATAAAAATATGACTTCTCCTTGTATTTCTCTGAAAAATAGCACTATCCCCCAGTATGGTTCTCTTTTTAAATGTTGGGTTTCCTGTGTTGCTTATACAGAGAGAGACTAGGCACTAGTAGGCAGGTGAGACAAAAGAAAGGTGAGGATAGGCCAGACACCAGATCTCTTATTTCATCTTTCCCTCTCCTTAGTCCATCTCTTTTCATTTTCAACACAGGAATCCAAAAAAAAAAATGCTTGCATAGGAGACACTATTTTCAGACTGGATCACACAAGTGCAAAATCTTGTTCAAATCAAAAGTATAAGGAATTCTTTAAATTGCAGCACTTCGCAAGCTTCAACTGCCTTAAGTTTACACTCTCACAGTTTTTCATACCCTCCGAGAAAACACCTACGGGTCACCCAAGCTGTACGATTTTTGTATTTGCGATATATACCAGATTTATCCCTGATATAGTGTTTCATGAATGATATAATTTTGTAAAATTAGTAAGTACGTACATCAACAATTTAAACTCAAAATGCTGTTATGTTTGATTTTTTGTGGAAAATTTATGCATGAGCAGTCGTTTTGTAAGCATGTGAGACTTGATGCACCTCTAAGGACATAAGCCTCCATCACCAATGAAAACCACTAAATTGAGATTAAGAAAACATCAATCATGTATGTACATATTGCAAATAGAATTGTTTTCATATCACTGAAATATAAGTTTATCATAGTACAATACTAAAGAACCAAATATCAAAAGGTGATATAGCAAGGCAATAGAGAACCAATCAAAACACAGGCATTGCAATGACGTGGGCACAGTACAGCACAGTTTTACACAGTCATATATAAACTGCTCCACTTAGTGTTATACAGATTCAAAGCCATTTTGGCTTGAATTACATATACATTCAAATGTTATGATACTGGGTTTTAAATACCCAAATCATAGGTACTATTAAAGGAACCTCAAATGTTGAGACAAATGACATTTAAAATGTTGGTAATCTATACTAGATTGAAAACCTTTCAACACAAAAAACTTTTTTAGTCTTTTTCAATTAACACCAAGAACTAACCATTATCATGTCTGAAGCTTGAGGGTACTACCGTCTTGAATCATATTACATTTCTCGGTTGCAATAATATTATTGTCAGGGTTTTTTTTTACATAACAAAAGATTAAATGCATTCAAGCATGACAATGGCTAGTACTTGACTTTGGATAAAAAATACTAAAAAATGTAAAGGTCTTCAAACTAGTACATATTACCAACATTTTAAAGGTAATTTGTCTCAACATTGGAGTTTTCTTTTGACAATTGAAAATATATCTCAATAAAAACAAGACAGTACACAAATGAACTGAATAAGTACAAAAGACATTTTGTTAGGAAAAAATCCCCTCAACCATTATATGCATAGTCAGCTTTGTTATGCATCACTAACTTGTTGTCCACAAAGTAAAAACTATCTGATTTGGTTTCGAAAGGATGGTCTATCATTTCTTGAACTGAAAAGAGAAAAACAAAATGATTATGAGAATATACGAAAAGGTTTTGAAGTATTTGCTTGAAATAGAAAGGGAATCAACACAAAAGAGACAGGACAAAAAAGGACAAAAGAAAGAATAAAAGAACAAAAGAAAGAATGCAAGAAAGAGAGGGAGAGAAAGAATAAATGAAGGAAAGAACAAATGAAAGAAAGAGCAAATGAAAGAAGAACAAAAGAAAGGAAGAAAGGAAACAAGGAGTAATCCAAAAAAGAATGGAAGGAGCAAAAAGGGATTTTACAAGATTTTTCTTTGCACAATTCTTTCCCTCTCATCTCTCTCATTCTTTCTTTTATATCACACTTGATTATACAATTCATATATCAAAATGTGAGTTACAAAATAATGTTAAATTAATCTATTATTACTATCATAACAGCAGGTCTAACCAGTTATTATGCTTGTAGAAAAAATGCAAAAAATCATTATTTTTTCATGATGTTATTTGATTGAAATAAATCTCTTATGAAAGAAGACAATAGAAGTGAATTTTGTAGATGAATAAAACAAAGTGATTTTTAAAGGGATTGCTTGTTGAGATTAGAAAAGTTATAATTATCAATTTGTGACAATTGTTGTGAATTAATTATAACTTTGCTAATTTCAAAAAGTAATCCTTTTGGAAATGGCTCTTCTGAGTGATTGTCTCTTATCAAAATTATATGGAATATTCAAAGGGAAATATTCTTCTAGATTTTTCTTTAACGAAGCTACCTATATTACTATACATTAATTAACATGACCTCCAAAAAGGAATATTATAGAAGAACAAGCTTCAAGACAAGTTCAAGCTCTTTTCAATAAACTCTGGGGAGGAAGTTCTATTCAGCTACACAATTATTGTTGAGGAGAGTTTTCATTTACCCTGAATGCATGGCATTCTGACAGCACTATGCTGTAGCCTGAAACAGTGGCTTATACAACATACATCTCTGTAGTAACTTGAAGTAATAATTTGCAATGACGCTGTCTTACTGTTCAACATCTTACCCTATGGCATTTGTCTTATATTATTTAATTTTACTCTATGGGTTGGAGGGGGAACTGGTCATAAAAATTATTGGATGGGAAGGGTTAAAACAATGTCCTGTACTAATAAAAATTATTAGAATATTGCAACTTTCTAGGTAGCATGTAGCAGCTTGCTGCTTGGACCTTTTTACAGGTTCAGTTCCCTACTTCAGCAGGGCTTTTCCCAGTCTTTTTCTTTTTTCTTTCTTTCTTTCTTCCTTCCTTCCATTCTTTCTTTCTTTCTTTTTGATCCCTTACCAGAAAAATCAACATGCAAGTCATGTGTGAAGTGGATGAGCATTCTCGAATGTATTTGGGTGCATTCACATGGATGATTTTGTCCTAGGTTAAATAGTCACAGGATACATTTCAGCTCCAGACAAAAAGATCATCATGTTGTCCCAGGTAGAAAAGCCTTGTGTAAACCTCTTGTCTTGGTCTCCATGTAAACCAAAATTATGTAAAGCCTATCCTGTGATAAAACTTAGACCAGGACAAAATCACCCACATAAAAACATCCCAAGTCCTATCAACAGACCTAATTTTTGCTTGCCCCAGTGTTTTCCATTACAATCCTCTTGAGCAATAGGATTCTTTGTTTGAGTTGAACATCCTTTCATGTCTTCCTAATTAAAGCATTTCAAACAAAGAAACGTATTTCTCAAGAGGAGAAGCCATTGGAAGTAAATAAGGTTTATTGATGACAAAAATAGCCAAATGGTCATCTATGATAAACATGACATTATTATTTTTTATAAATAATTGCATACTTATATCAACCCCCAAATAATAACGTTAGCTAATATCTAACAGCAACCTGCTATTCACTTAAACATAACATTATGAGTTACATTATTTTACTATTATAAATATTGCATGCCCGTCATATAAATACTGAATAAAAACGTCTCATGCAATATCAATTTTACAAGATAACTAAAACTTGTCCCCATGCAAAAAGAATGTAATTTAACAGACAAGAAAATAAGATTCTATCTGGTATCCTGAGGGCTACGTAGATCTATGTCTATAGTTAGTACGTTAGTATAATATTCAAGTATTAATCCCTAGCATTATCCAATCAAATCCATTGAACAGCATGACATGCTTTTTGGTCTCTATAATGCTGATTAGGCCTCAAGGCATTCCTAAAATACTGCACTGCAATTTTCAGCTTGCAAGGGTATTGTGATCACTGAATAAAGGGTTGGCCTGTGGAGTATACATCCTTTGGTATGAAGTCAAAGGGATAACAAACTACATTTCAACTCTTTATAGGTTTGTGATTGCCTACAAAATGAGAACATCTAACCTGTACCGACTGCAGGAAATGAGACAGACTGAATTCCCAACAACCTAGTTTAGACTTGAAATTATAATAAAGAGTAATAAGCTTGCGTGCGTGATTGTCTACAAAAAGATTATCGATTTAGTCATTTTCTATCCTCTTATTCATTTCTTTTTTAGAAAATCTTGAAATGACAAATAAAATATACGATTCGAAAGTTCATCGATTGATTCATTAGCAGAATCTATTATATCGATTAGCCACAACTTATGCTCTAATCTTCTAATTCCTGGGTAACATTGTGATCATCCATTCCTTTGGAAAGTAATGAAACAACTATCTATCAACGTATACACATATTACATCAATAAAAAGTAAAATGTAGGTTTTTTGAAAGAAATCGAGTGATAACAGATGTCTAAATTAGTTAATTCCATTCGGTGAGATCAAGGAATCTATTAGAGCTAGCAACAAACATATTGTACCTTGGTCTGGTGTAAGAGCTGGAAATTCGTAAATATGTTCGCATGTATTCTTGCTGTTGGGAATACAAAATCCAAAGTCGAAATCGAAGCTTTTTAGTAGACGATCATGAAAATAATGTCGTTCAACCATCCGGAAACTCTGAATAGGTTTATCACCGACGGTAAATTCGACCCTAGAAAAGAAAAAATTTAGATAGAGTACGATGGTCTTGGTGATTGATTGATCACTTGTGTACACTTTCAACAGCGTCTGTCATTATGTGAAACGAGATGTTTTCATCAATACGAATATAGCAGTCTGTACTTACGTTGCTCCTACTGTCTTTAGCCGAAGAAATTCTGAGGTAAACTTGTATCGTACAAAGCGGCCAGCATTCGGATCTTCGTCGTTGTCTATTATGTCGTCGCCATCAAAACCGTCCGGCTTGGCAATCTCGAATAACACATCTCCTGTCTCCATGTCTCTAATTTTAAATCTCGTGAAGTCAATGTTGTATACGTTTGCTTGTGGCTCACAAAGGTAGTCTACAAGACAAAGCACAAAAGTTTAAACAGTCCTTGAAAATTGTTTGCATTCGTAACGACCAGTTCTATTGATTTGGCCTCGGACAAAAACAACTTCTATCCCGTGGCAAAATTGCCAGAAAATACTTACTTTCTGTCGATTTGGTAAGCTTTAATACATCCTCAGGTGATACAGAACTTTTTTTAAGTAAATCTTCTTCAGTTACTGTCTTTTTAGCTTTTGCTTGTCGGGCAAGAAATCCTCCTCCTTTCTTCTTAGAAGTTGAGCGACTGCCATCATCACCTGAACTCGCTGACGATTTCTTGCTCATATTTAATACAAAAACACTCCTTCTAGATTAAGTGCAAATCTTGGCAGGTACTTTTGTGATCAAACCGAGGGCTTAATAAGTACAGAAGTTAAGGATTACAACAATCTTTTCTCCTCTTTTCACACTACCACAAACCTTAACATGGACGCTTTATCGACCGCGAAGTTCAACTCCAGCTGGTCAGCGGTCAAGGCCGTATACTTGCGTTGTCATAGAGACTGTGGCGATAGATTTGATTTTTTAAGCTAGAGTGCTTTTAGGCTGTCAGAATATTGACGTCAGCTAAATTAGATAACTTATTCAATAGTTTAGGTGACATCACCTAAACATGAATTCACGTGAAAACAGTTCATTTCTTCCTGGGGGGGAATGCCTTGTTCCTGCATTCTCTCTTGTAAATGTTCGGTCATCGATTAGTGGAGCCCCCCTGATTTGCTTGATTGTTGCTTTGGGGGAAGGACTTTTACTATTTTAGGTGATGTCACCCGGGGGGGGGGGGACTCCATTGTAAAAGGATTGGGTATGCTCATTGGAAATTTTAAAAAATTCCCCAAAAAGATTGCCGGAAGTCTTTTAAGAAGGGCACGGCTGGACGATTTTTAGCCCCCAAGAGATACCAACGATAACAAGCTAATGAACATTATGATCCTGAACATAAAATTGAATGTTGCAAAACACTTTTGTTGGGCAAATTTCTTCCATTTGAGAACAAGATAATAAGCGATGGGCTCTTGTGATGCCCTAAAAGATACCAGGAAATGCTAAAACTGTAAACTTCAATTTTAACACCCTAAAAGATACCAAATCGCTGATTTTTACCCCTAAGAGATACGAGGAGCATACCCGATCCTTTTACAATGGGGTCCTGAATAAATAAATAAATAAATAAATAAATAAATAAATAAATAAATAAATAAATAAATAAATAAATAAATAAATAAATAAATAAATAAATAAATAAATAAATAAATAAATAAATAAATAAATAAATAAATAAATAAATAAATAAATAAATAAATGAATGAATGAATGAATGAATGAACAGAAATGCTATTTTTAGTGTCAACATAATTTAGCAAATTATTTTAATGAGTTCCTCAAAATTGCTCAATTTTGTTCTAGCTAAAATTAGTATATCTCCATTCTTGGTCATTTGTAGTGCTGTCATTTCTCCTAAAAATCACTAACTAAATCTTCCCCCAGAGAAATAACTAAATTTAGTAGTCATTAAAAATATTTCCTCCTGAGGTGACAAGACACAAAATTGCTGATAAACACAAATACAAGGTACATATGGTAGTTGAGGTTTATTATTTTGACTATCACAAGAGAATATAAAAATAGCCTTAGTTATCCATGCAGTAAAGAACTAGACAACCTATCTCCCTAGATCATTCTTCCCACTCAGCTACGATGCAGTGTGAGTGCAAAGTATTAAAGAGCAAATGAGAAATTGAAGCTATTTTTACTGAAAGATAATAAAATAAGATAGCTAGAGGGTTAGTATCAATAGTTACTTTGACAAAGATCAGGATGAATTAGGAAACGTTTTAAAATTAAAAAAGTTGAGCAATTTAATCAAGACAAGATCAAAATTATTACTATTAACATACCACACATCTAATAGTGGGGCTCACAGTGCAGTATGTCTCTAAATACAGCATATAATTTGTGGGCGTAACCTGCTGATACTAATTTTGAACAAAAAAGTTTGGCTCACAAAAGATTTAACTCAATTTTAGCAACAAAAATTTTAATAAAAGCTGGATTGCAATCAATGAAACCTACTGGATACATAATTTATGAGACATTCATTCAGTCTATTTGCATAAAATGTCTTAATACACAACACCTGTTCTTGCTTCAAGCCCTGTAAAGGCACAGCTTTTGATACAAGACTGATCTATTTTCTGTCAAGCACTGGTTTCCATCACTACTAAGTTACAGACAAGCTTGAAGTAAAAACTTTATAAGCGGTTATTACATTACAAGTAGGGGCTGATAATTGAGTTATATTACAAGGAGAAGAATTTAAGATGTCGGTCCATGCTTGAGGAGACCACCGAGCCTGCATGTCGGCCAAACTTAACTCCTGTCACCAATGATGTGTGATCTGAAATAAATGTGAATAATACACTTTTATCGAGATCAAGAAATGGCAATCAAAGATGACCAAATGGTTGACTGGTGTGGCATTGTTTGAATGGCATAAAGAGAATAAAGGAACTAAAAGAATCCTATATCAACTGAAAAATACTTTTTCAACATATAGAAGGGAATATTGGGACTTGAGACCATGTGGTTACTGCAGCAGTTTCAGGACCCCTTTTTATGGTATTTTGCTAATTCCACTGTTTATATTTTAAGTAGTTTTTCATTTTACAGTATAGATAACACCCCCTCAACACAAACAAGCACTTAGTACACAAATTAGTAAAAAAAAACACATATCAAACAAAAACATATCAAAAAATAAAACCAAAAAAACAACAAGCAAACAAAACAAAACAAACCCAAAAGAAAACAACAGTAAAAACTAAACTAAACTAATCTTAAGTTTACAAATAAAACTTACCAGTGAAGCTATTCAAGAGTTCCCACTGTTTGACCAAGTAAATCCTGACAAACACACAAACAGTTTAATTACAAACACAAGCAATAATATTCTCGTATCTTATGGACCACTATTCTCTAATGATGATATCAGTCAAAGACATTCAATTTTGAAATTGTAGTATTTAAAATCAAAGTTCTGGCCTTTATTCATTCATACAAAATATTTTTCATTCTAAAACTGTTTGCTTTTAGGGTTTTGTTCAAGTGGTTAGCACTATATGGTACAGTCTCACTAACTGAAGTACAGATGTGCAACAGAGAAATTAGCAATTAATGCCTCCTTTGACAATAGCTCACTTTTGATATATTGGAAGAGTGATAGCAAACAATGGGTTGAGTTGAGGCGAGTCGAGTCGAGTCGTTAGACCAGAGCCTTGTTTTGAATTGCTTTGTGCCATTGATCACTCAACCAATAGAGGAGATTTCTTATGAGTGTGAAACAGACCGTACCATACCATGACCGTGTCAGTGCTGTGATGTCTATAAAAACATTTGAAATTCCTGCCATAACCATACCATACCGTGGCCGTGTCAGTGCTGTGTTGTCTATAAAAACATTCGAAATTCCTGCCATAACCGTGCTGTGACTGTGTGGTGCCATTTTCACAGTCATGCGAAATCTACCCTATATCAAAAGTGGTCTATTGAGTGGATAAAGGCTTTATTTGTTAATTTATAGCTGGTTGATATGTAGTTGGCCAATGAGAGATAGTTCTTTAAGACTAATTTATTTATTTAGCTTCACCTGCGAAAGGCATTACCCACAAAGGGAAAGTGATCACTTTGGGTGCCAAAATAAAAAATATGACCTCTGTGCACAGTCTGTGCTATTTCTTCATATAATGCATCAAGTAGTTGAGATAGGGAAAGAAAGACTTACTGAATTTCTGATCCACCTACAGCCAAATAGGTACCACTTTGATCAAAACTTAGAGATTTAACCTAAAAATAATGAGATAAAGCTAAATGAATTCTAGGTATTTTTAATACTGACAGCTGTAATTGAAAAACAAACAAATGGATGAATGAATTAATGAATGGATGGATGAAGAAACAAATGAGTGAACCAACAAATGAATGAACAAGTGAATGAATGAACAAATGAATGAATGAACAAATGAATGAATGAACAAATGATTTAAGGAACCAATGAATTAATGAATGAGCAAACAAACAAATGAATGAACAAACAAACAAACAAATGAACGAACAATTAAACAAATGAACGAACGAACGAATGAATGAATGAATAAGAAAGGGTATTCTAATTACCGGAAATAAAGACGGATAATTAACATAACAATGAGATCCCACAATGCTTTGCAACGCATATATTAATCAGCCCTCGGGCTTTTGTCACAGTTCCTCTTGACAACCGAGGAGCAAACATCTCGACTTTTGGAATCTTTCCTGATCGCGACACGCCGTCATCTCACTTATGGATGTTCAATTTCCTCAAGTCAACGATCAAGCACCCGACGTTACTCAAGGTCAACTCCCCCCACAAGGAAACCTTGAGGTATAGGTTCTAATTCAACCTTCGTTACCAGTGTGGGTACGTGGTTAGCTCAAGTTTGAAAGGTTTTGTATTTTTCTCCACTCCTTCCTAGCCTCTTAAGTCTTTAACGGTTTACACTTAATCGGTACGCTGTGTGTTCGTACAAGCTCATTTTCTTTTACAAATGTAGTGTTGCACGCTGTGTGTTCGTGCTAGGAGATATATTTTCTCAAAGCCCCCCAAAAAATCACACCTCCGGAACGTTTAGTTTGATTGTATTGTCCCAAAATCGTACCAGGATTAGAACGCTGTTAGGATTACTCAGAAGCTCATTTGTTTGTTGACTTTTAATTTGAACTGTGTTTCGTACTTTAAATCCCCCCAGTTACCACCCAAAGAGTCAAACAACATTTTGTAAGTCAAAAACTGAACTGACTACGCTTAATCGGTACGCTGTGTGTTCGTACAAGCCTATTCCCTTTTACCGAATTAAATGTAGTGTTGCACGCTGTGTGTTCGTGCTAGGAGATATATTTCTCAAAGCCCCTAAAAGAACCACACCAAATAACGTCCAGTTGATTGTATTGTCCCAAAATCGAATCAGCTAGAACGCGGTTAGAATAACCCCAAAATCTCATTTGTTTAATTTGCACACTGTGTGTCGTGCTTAAATTCCCTCAGTTACCATCCAGGGAGTCAAACAACATTTTGCAATACCAAAAGTTCTTCCCTCGCTTCCCAAAACTCGTAAAACTAAATTCGCAAGTTCTTTTTTAAATGTACTTAATTTCCAAGTTCTGTATCCGTGCCTAAAGTTTTTTCCTTTATTAAATGGTCTAGAAGAGAGTTTCACTAAAAATACTTTAACTTTGGTTTTATTTTCTTAAAGTTCACATCGTTCTATAACTTTAATTATTCCCTTCTTTTGTCAAAATTTCCTTTAGTCTCTTTTCGCATAAATTATCCTTTTGTACTTAATTAAGTTTGTATTCCCTTGGAGATTCCTCCCCCTTTGTCCACTTGCTTTGCTCAAAATCCTTTTGTTTCGTCGCTCTTTTAGCCTTTAGGCCAGCATCCAGCCCAACCATTAGCGCCTCAGCTTCCAGCGTTACAGCCAGATAATCAACAGGCTCACTTACCTCCCCAAAACGGTCCAGCCCAACAACCAGCCCAGCAAATCCCTCCCCTGCAGCAAGGTCGAATTTTTTGGAAGTACATGCATTTTTGACCTTATTTTCAAGAACAAAACGCGATTTTCATCAAAAATTGCACGTTGCTATTTGAAAACTAAGGAATAACAGAGAAAGAATTAAAGCTGAAAACACGATTTCTGCCCTTACTGATCAAACCCGTTTATGAGATTCAACTCAATTTCCAATTTACCCTTTATTGAATTGTAATAAATTCATTCAGCGTCCTTTTTTACTGAGTCTTTTTGGTTTTGGTTTTGTTTTCCTTTTCACAACTCATTCCCGAGGGGGGAGACGTCAGCCTGAAAAAGGAGTAAAATTCTCCCCCCAGTTTATCTGGGTCAGGCTGTCCTCCCTTCCCTCTCCTGGGGTCTATGTCTCATGCCGTTTTTTGCTTTCAAATTTAGTTTGTTTATTTATTATTCTCAGCCCCGTCCCGCCATCGTGTTAAATGATATAGATCTCTTTGAACTGGACAAGCTTAGTAACAACGTTCGCGTCCAATGGGTGGACTTTGAAGGCATCCCCCAGGAGAACTCGGAAGGGACGACAGCCCGACCTTTTGACCTGGATTTGGTTGTTAATATCTCAATGGGCTCTGTGACCCCAAATTTAAGGGATCTACTTTTTCCTTTTTGGTGTAAGGCGAAACCCTAACCCAGATATCTGCCCAGTAAAAGGTATCGACGACTACTATAACTTTTCTAAAAGAATTAATATCAACCTCAGTGATGGCTTCCCAACAACACCTCAAGGAGGAATCGCTAATAAAGCTCTCTCGTCGTCAGCGGCAGAATCCCGGCTTCACTTTTACCTCAAAGAATCTGGTTTGTACAAGGGGAATGAGACGGCCCTACATGGTTTCCGGGCTGGTTGTGCTATCACCCTTGCCCTCACAGGAAGTGAGTTACAAGACATCATGTCACACGTTGGTTGGCGCAGCTCAAGTACCGCTGCATACTATATCCAACTAGCCAGAATAATGTCGGCGTCGTCACCCTCCTCTCTTCTCTCGGGAGTCTCATCCAATATTGGCCAAGTAGGAACTGCTTACGCCAATTTAAATATGTTAAGAGGTTTTAGCCCAGCTTTCCCTTAATGTCCTCCTTTAACTTGAAGAATGGGAGGAACGTGCTAATAAAATTTCTCGTTCTATGATACCATGTGTTCTTGCAGTTTTTCATATTCAACCCTACGCATATCCGGTCAGAGGATGTGACACCTTTTTTTCCCGATTCCATATCTCATTGGTTATCCGTGTGTATTGTAGGTACTTAGAATATAGTACTATTCTAATTACCGGAAATAAAGACGGATAATTAACATAACAATGAGATCCCACAATGCTTTGCAACGCATATATTAATCAGCCCTCGGGCTTTTGTCACAGTTCCTCTTGACAACCGAGGAGCAAACATCTCAACGACCCACCCACCCACCCCCGACGGCGTGTCGCGAATCCCTACACACGGATAACTCTTTACTCCCACGCTGTCCACTCTGTGGACGCACACCTTTTTTTCCCGATTCCATATCTCATTGGTTATCCGTGTGTATTGTAGGTACTTAGAATATAGTACTGTTTTCAATCATGGAAATCATGCAGGTTTTTAATGACACAAAGAGGTTTGATTTTGATCATTTGTACTTCATAACATAAATGGTGTACAAAGAAAAAGGGTAAAAAAGAAATGCAAATATTACCTCAAATGTATCCTCAAGTGTGATGGTTTTAAAGTTTTTCAGTTTTCTCAAATCCCACAGTTTTACCACTGCATCATCAGCTGAGGTAGCTAAGTAGTAACTGGAAAACAAAAATGTTAAAGTTATAACTGAAAACACAACACAATACAATACAGCACAACAAAACAAAAGACAACACAACAATACAACACAACACAAAACACAATACTCACCCATTTTCTGAGAAGCTGATATCTGTTATAGGTCCTGAGTGGCCAGGGAATTTGGCAACATTTGCTCGTTCTTTCAAATCCCAGATTTTAATTAAGCTAAGAAAAAGAAAATTTATTCAAATCTACCAGTTAAATGTTGTAATCTTTAAATCTTAATTGGGCTCAATCAGATTGTTTAAGTTTTTCTAGAATGTTTGATCTAGAATAAGTGATAGTTCTCTATTCAGAGTACAATACACTAATCAAAAAGCTACTTCAGAGTCCTACTTATGAAGGTTTTTCCTGCTCCCCAGATAAAACCCTGAAAATGGAGCTACAAAGTCACTTACAACATACTAGCTTAAGCTTAATATTAGTAGTAAAAGAGCTAAAAAATTATGACAAACTATGTGAGCCAGTAGGCCCCATGTCCTACAATAAGTACACTACAGACATTTAATATATGAAAATTGGTAAATGTCTCCCACCTATCAGATGTACCAGTACCGAAGATAAGACCATCAGGATGAAATTGTGCACATGTAAGACCTACAGCACAAGAAAAAACAAACAAGTTTGTTAATGCATTAATTAGTAACATGATAAATTAACAGGACAAAATATCTTACCTTGATTGACAGAGGGGTCAGACAGACACTTGTTCAATACATGGCCAGTACGAATATCAGAGAATGCCCAGTACTGTAAGTTTAATAAAATCATAGATTATTCACTCAATCACTTTGTCTTCTCTACCTCGTATTTATTGTACATGTACCTACATGTCAAGACAACTCCACATTACTATGAAAAATGTGAGTGCTGTGCTGCACCATGTTTTATATTTATAAATGGATAAAAGTGAAAGTATTGAACATCCACAATTCTTAAACGTTTTTTTACTCGTGCCCAGGCCTTTAGGCCGGGAACGAGTTATAAACTGCAAATGTTTTTTTTTTTTTTTTTTTTTTTTTTTTTTTCCTCTGTTCGTCCTCAGCTACTTCTGATTGGTTAAGAACGTAAAAACAATGCCCTTCATTCATCACCTTTGAGCGACAGCGAACGCAAGCCAGGAACTTGAGGAATGCAAGATGGCCGACTATAAAGAAAATAGCTTTCAGAGACAGGCTTTTCCTGCAGTAGAACAATGTAATTTGGAGCTTTTAACTCGAGATATACCTATATACTTATATGAGCTTCAGAATGGGCTGTTATTTTGAGCTTCATCTCCAATACTTTGACCAAATATCGAACTCTAAATGGAGTACTTGAAAGAGAACCCTCGCGATAAACATGGATAAACTGAGTATTTCCTATGAGCTGTGAATCTACGAATTTCTCATCCTACATGTTGCTAAACGAACATACGTAGAAGCAAGTCAATTGTATTCCTCATTCAAGCATTCAAGAGATCTTGAGAGGTTTTTGTACTGAATTTTAATACGGAATTCTAAAGCAGACCATTGCATGGAACGGATAGGTTCCATTGACCTTGTTGGTCACGTAACGTCTTTTATTATTTAAAACATCCGAAACATGAACGAAAATATTCACGATTTGTTATTTTGTTAAAAACGCCGTTGTAGAAGTCTTTACAGCAAACAATTGAGACACATAGTGAAATTAAAAGTTGAATAAACTGGTATATTCGCTGGTAATATTTTGCATGTCGACTAATAGCTGCTGACAGACAAATTGACTAATCAGATATTCTTTAAAAAGGTCAAAAAAGGTCTTTATTATGTTATGGTTAAGTGAAGAATGCGTGAAACGGCTCGGGGAAGAGTACGAACGGGGCTGGTCATTGAAGCCTCTCCTATAAGGGGGCTTCCGGGGCACGAGTGAACGCACGTGTGCGTCTAGTTTGTTTTTTGTTTTCAGTCAGATGAAATCTAGTGTTTTGGTCAATCACAAGTAAATCTACTCAACAGGGAACTCAAGCAACCCAAAATGATGACAAAGACATCACATGTACATTCTTTTTATGCGTATTCCATCATCGTCAAGGTTCCCTTCTCACAAGAATGCCAGTCGAGGCTTTCTCATGATCTAAAATTTTGACAATGAATGATGGCACACACATGAAAAGAACCTACACATGATGTCCATGTCACTGTTTTGGGTTCTTAAGATCCCCAATAAGAATTCAAAACCCACCTGATCAGCAGAGCAGCTTAGTAAATAGTCACCTGAAATATAAGAATTTGCATAAATAAACAATGAAGGAAACACTGTGAAAAATCCTCACTAGGAGATGCAAGGAAAAGTCAATGATCATACCAGTAGCATGCAAACTGAGTCCTGTAACTCCTTGGTCATGAGCCTACAATGGAAGTTATAGAATTTAGAAACATACATTTAGCAATAGTCTCAGTGTTGAGAAAAAGGTATACAAAGGTGCTTTTATTACGAAGACAGTTATGCAGTTAAATACACACACACACACATAGCAGCCACCATCTGACCCCCCATGCCTGATCACAGAGCACAGCTTAGATCAAAACTAGTTTGTTTTTACTGAGGGAGGAAAAACCAGAGTACCTGGAGTATGACCTTTCAATAGGGGTCAGTGTTAAAAAGAGGAAGCCAAAAACACCATAGTATCAAAAAGAAATTAAAACACCAAATAAACCCGCAAAGACAAAAAGGGATTGAGCCAATCACTGTAAAGATGGGAGCCAAATGTTTTAAACATCATGATATCTTGTGTAGAGGATCCCAGCTAATAGGCAGTCCCTATCCCCATCTCTCTCTTTATGGCATCAATCAATAATGTTGATGGGTGGTGGTCACACCTCAGTGTACCTACCTTAATGGTATGAGAGCAAGTTCCATTTGATATTGACCACACCCTAATACTACTATCGGCAGACCCAGTGATACCAATTTCCTAAGAAAAAACATACAGTCACCTTTAAAAATGTTAAAAGAATGATAATTCAATGATAACTAACTAGATGTATGGTACAGAGTTTTTTGCAGTGACATGTGATAACTGCTATAACAATGACTTGGACTACAAACCTCTGTTGGATGGTAGATGACATTAGTAACTTTCTTAGTATGTCCTTTAAGAGTTGCCACAACCTGTTGAAAATATGGTAAAATAACTTAGCTGTATAACATTGCTAAACAACACTGAATGACCTTAGCATAAGACATTCAATTGATATATTCTTGAGTTGACATCCTCAACTCAAAAGGTTATTGCCAGCTTAATGGGGGTCATCTTTAAGATGCACCTTTCTTTCTTATCCATGAATATTTGGCTTGTGCCTGTCTGTCTAGAGAACATAGTTTGTACAATACAAAATGGTTGTACAACAACTAACCTGTTCAGAATCCTTGTAGAAAACAACAACATTTTTATCAAGACCACCTAACATGGACATAAAACAGATCAAGATATTAAATTTCACATAAGTAATAGCCTGAAAAAAGCTATCTTTCCCCTTCTTCTTCTTTATATGTTAATCAATTTAATTGTTTCTTCAGGGATAATAAAGTCTTCACCTGTGAGAACTTTAGATGTGTCTGATAATTGGACATCCAGTGCCAATATTCCTGGTGTACTTGCACTGTGCAAACCCTGAAAGATCAAAGACAATAATCAATAGGTGCCCATAAAAATGAACTGAAAGACTTTTCCAAAAACTGTCCAAGTTTTGGAACAGTCTACACAGTATCAATGAATATTCCATAGCAAAAATAACAATGCCCTGACATCAAAAAGTCACTTACTAGGTGTTTTCCAATATCTTTTTCTAATATCTTCAATATTAGTGACAGATTAAAAGGTAGTGACAGTACAAGAGACAATGCACAAGGACTATGGAGGTTAGTTTTGTGGCTTATCAACATAAGCCAGGCCAGAATATATATATTCCAAAAGATTTTCTAAATTACTGGGGCTTGGAGCCCACCCTTTTCACAGTCTATGCATATGCAACACCTGCAACAGGTGCATTTCCTGCAATGCTGTTCATACTGTTGTAGGACATATTGCAATATTGGTTCACATTCCATTGGATGCAACAAATTGCATTATGTCAGTAAATGCACCCAAAGAGTGCACTTAACACCCACTACATGTATAAATATAACATGTCATACTATAAATGACAGTCATGTTTAAAGCTAGTATTTACAAAATTTGTAGAGACTGGCAACTCAATGCAAAAGTGTTGCAAACAATCTTACAGTGTATGTGCAATTTTGCATTGCACAAATCTTTAACACGAAATGGAAAAACCACAAAATTGTTGAGTAACAAAGGGCATCTTACTGGGTATGTAGCAACTTGTTTGTAGTTTCTAAGCTTGTCTGGTTGTGTGAGGTCTTCTGGCATTTTCTTTCCTCTCTGTATCAAGAAAATAAACATCTTAGCTTACAAAGGGAATTGTTAATCTTTTGGACTAAGGAGGATTCAAAGTGTCTAACATCACGGTAACCACAAATGATCCAAGACAAGAGGCTTGTAATCAAGACCACAAAGTTTGAGATATGGGTAATCAAATAAGTGGATTACAAAATACAATTAGTTTGGAAATCAAACAAAAGAAGATTAAAAAAGAAGATTAAACTCACCTTTTTACGCTCAGCAGTAAGAAGGGTAGCTTTCTTTTGCAACTGGAATACAAAACAAAAAGAAATTTAAAATGTGAAACAACTTACAGGCAAATTGCTGAAAAATTAATTTTTTGAATACTTACTTTCTGGAGTACTTCTTCACTCATACCAGTCTCTCCAGCAGGCTAAAATAAAGCAGAACAAAGTGTATAATTTCATAATAATGTCATGATAATATCATGCTACTCTCAGGGGAGCATTTCATATTAATATCAAGATAACTTAAATGCTATGGTATGTGTAAAGAACATTCTTGTCATCTTCTAGCTAGAATGATATAGCCAAACTTCAGATCCAACTACGAGTACAATTATAATGTGTGTGAGTATGAAGTTTTAAAATTTGAACTGTGGACATGCTTAAGGTAATTCCGCAGTTTTGCAGTGCGCATCTCTACTGCGCATAGCATAGTTCAGCCTATTTTGATTTGTTTGATTGTAAAAGATATATATTTGACTTAAAATGATGCAAACTTTAGTCTTATGAAGTTTTGAGCAGTAGACACGCTCTAAGAGGCGCTATAGTGGTTACTCGCCTTAGTCCTCTTCGGTCACAGGCTGTTTACGACGTCTTGTTTCACACTTTAGCGCGTCGTAGTGTGGAAACGAGCACGGGCACCTATTCTTTTTATTTTTGCAAATCAACGGTAATAAGGTTCTCTATCATATATATAATTATAGTCAAGATTCCATTTCCAGTTTTTTAGATATTTTACAAAACGTGCGGTCGGAAGGTTCTTTCACGCTGCTTCAAGGGCACGTACTATCAACCAATTTTACCTTCTTTCTTGTAGCAAACGCATTTTTACAACAATTTATTGTATCATAATACCAGGCTATTGCCCAAAGAGAGAAAATGAGCTCATATTAGTCAGCTAGCACTGTTCAGATTTAAGAAATTAATCATTTTTGATGCGATTTTGATCTTCGAATCTTGAGCCCTCAAGACACAAAAGATGGTGTACTTTAAAGCAATCTAGCGCAAAAACGGCTACGGTGATCCCCATTTTATATTTCATTTTTGGGATAAGCAACTCAAAAATTATAACTGTGTGAAATTTTATGAGAATTCCATTTCTAGTTTTATTTCTACGGAATTACCTTAAAACTGGGTCATACTAGATTTCCAATTTTTTTACACACAAGAATTTCAATCTATATATATGTAAGTTTTTGAGTGTTCAAAACTCGTACTTGTTCTTGTATTTGAAGTCAGATCTGAAGTTCGCTAATATAGCAAATGTGACTTCACAGAATAAATATCATATCAACAGAGTACTACTCTACAACTGACACAATTGAAATAAAATTATTGTATAACTCACTGCTGCAACTTCCATGTTTTCTTCAGCCTGAAAATATACAGAGAGGAATATAAGAATGTGATTAATGAAACCAACCAATCAATATACAGAGAGACAAAATGTTTCAATAAGTATTGCAAGAAACAGCACAGGTTCTGTAGTGTTTGAGTACTAGATGAGCAAAATATTCTTCAGTCTACTTATAAAGTCTGTTCATGGATCTTTTAAAAAAAGGTCTGCTTTCATTATGTTAAAATTGTCTATACTCTATGTAATAGCATAATGGCTACTGGTAAGTGTGCAGTAGCCACAATCAGTCTACTTACAGGTACAGATGCAGGTGGAGGTACTGGTACAACAGGAGCAGCAACAATACCAGCTTGAGGTTTGAGAGTGGCCAAGGCTAAATATCAAAAATATGAAATGCAATTCAGTGATATTTCCCACTTGGGCTTCCTGTGGAATTTATACACAGGTAGCCCAAAAGTATTCAGCTTAGCACATTCTCATTGTAATCATAACCCATTACCTTCACGAGCTGCAGTGACTTCTTTGGTTAATCTTGCAATAACACGACAAGCTGCATCATGCTGGTATAAGGCATGGGAAAGTTCTAAAATAAAACATTTATTGTGTGATCCTTTTTATTGCATGAACATCTTATTAACCCTTTGACTACTAGAGCCCAATCCCATTATGTGCCCATGTTCCTGAAGCAAATTAGAGAGTCATAGATGATTTTGACCTCAAATCAAAATACATATGCTCAGTAGGAAATGGGAGTTCTTAAGCAAGCAATAACTACCTAATGTTGAAGAGGATGACCTATTTTATTAAACCAATGGGTTAAAGGAAAGGAAAGGCCTTACAAGAAGAGATTTTGACAAGACAATTCAAATATGAAAATAAATTCAAAACTCGCGCCATTTTTCAGTGACCAATTAATTCTCACAACTTCATAAATCCTTCATAAATCAAAAAGATACCAATTTTTACTACATAAACTGACATTTCCATTCACAGGAAACCTTTCAGAATAGTGTTTTAGGTAAAACATGTTCATAATTGTTATAAATAAAGTTTTGTTTTACGATCTGTGTTCTATGTTGTGAAACTGTGCGAAGCACCTCACTTTACACAGAGCAACATCACATTGCTTGCACTTGAATCTTGTTTCAATCGGATAGCCTTTGGCTGTCCTTTTGCCATCTCTCTTACACTGGATGCACTCCTTTTTTCTCCCTTCACATCGTACTGAACTATGTTGAGCTGCTAACGATGCAGCAGCAATTAAACTAGCGCCAAATGCTCTCTTTCGTTGAGTGAATGCACCGATCAACTGCTTGCCGAGTTCCATCCTAAAACCGATTTGTCGTTTCGTTGGGGTTTGTCTGTGCATGTTTTCTAAAATTCGGGCATTACAAACTGCCAAGTTTAACACAAACCAGAAAAGATATCTATACCATTTCCTGCATTGCCTCCCCACAGTATACGAGGAACGAAGGTGATCAGCCTTATCTACACCTCCCATCTTTGCTGTGTACAAGTCGGACACTCGGGGCTTGTCGATTTCAATCTCTCGGCCTTTAACTTTCCTTTTCACAGCCCTTTGTGGCTCAGAATGGCTAACATTTGTCGAGATGAAACTAACGTCCCTTTTGTCGTGCCATTTAGTAAAGGTAATGCCTCCCTTTTGCTGTCTGATCATTTCTCCTGGCCTCTTCAATTTTCTCTTCGAACACTCTGGTAGGCCCTTTCGGCCTGGTCGAACTGTGGAGCAAGCGTAAGTGTTTTGCAGTAATAAATGCTCTAAAAGTCTCACCGAAGAAAAAAAATTGTCAAAGAATAAGTGATGAAACTTATTAAGGAATGGTCTGGCCATTTTCATCACAACATTGTACCCCAATCCATGAATTAGCTGAGCTTCGGCTTCTTTTCCAAGGTAAACACTAAAATTCACTACGAAGGCATTTTCTGAATCAGCGGCCATCCAACATTTAATGCCGTATTTAGTTGGCTTTGCCGGCATATACTGCAGGAACGATAAACGTCCTTTAAAAGCTATCATACCCTCGTCTATAGAAATGTTCTTTCCAGGATAGTAAGTTCTTTGTATATTGTTCAAAACACCAGATAATATCGGCCGGACTTTGTATAAACGATCGTAATCTCTCTCGCCTCGCCTTGGTTCTTTTTCAGCATCGTTAAAATGTAGAAATTGGGCAAGTTCTTCAAAGCGGTTTTTCGTCATGACTTGTTTAATGCCATCATTTCTTAAAAATGGATCGTTGGACCAGTAGTTTGCGATATTGGGGAGCTTATTGATGCCCATCATGACCCAAATTCCGATGAAAGCTTTCATCTCCTCAACGGTTGTATCTTTCCACTGTGCGAGTCGATGTGGTTTGTCTCTCAACTTTTGTCTCGCAAATCTGTTTGTTTCATCTACTAATATTTTAAATTCTCCCTCTCCAAATAAGAGAGCGAAGTAGTCAGCTTCTCTGGCATCATTAGGTATTTGCACAAGAATCCCAGGATGTCCTTGGAAAGCTAAAACGTTAGTGTTCGTGAGGTTATTACTCCACTCGGCCTCTTCGTTTTCGTCTTCGCTACTTGAGGTTTCATCCGACTGTTCACTGCTTTCAACATCTTGAATCCCGTCAAAATCTATATCAGAATCAAATCCCTCGAAGTCTGGCTCGTCAGCATCTAAATCATCATCGCTTTCTCCAAATATGTCCCTATATTCTTGTACTCCATTCACGCTTGCCGCCATGTACGCGTCAACAAGACTTCGCTCGCGCGATAAATTTCAAATCCATGTGCTGGCGCCTGTGAGCAATAAAATTATGCGCAGTTGCTGCAATTTGATTGGCTAATGTGTCTAGAATGACAATAGAACAATAGTGGTAGAATTCCAACTCTCTAGGGTGACCACGGGAGCTTTAATTACATGCGTAATTTTTGGCCGGTTTTGGCCGGTTCAGGAAATTCTAAGGATTTTGTATTGGCCGGTTTTGGCCGGTTCAGTAGTCAAAGGGTTAAAATTGATTTGAAGTAAAGTTTTGATTGTATTTGTAGGCCAACTTGATAGCTCATCAGTTGTTAGAGCCATGGACATGGATATTGTGCATCAAAAGGACTGTGCTGTGGGAGTGCATACCCACATCTTGACCACACCCAAGCAATATTTTTAGAATTTTTATCAATTAAATAAAATTTTACATGTTATATCTTTGAGCTTGATTTTGAGCTGACTGGTGCAAACAGGAATTACTTGGTACAAAAGAAAGGCAACAAAAAATACTACAATGTCCTCAAACTGATTTTTGGGAGACTAACTTTGGCTTCTGTGGTTTAGTTTTTGCCGGCAAGTACACGACCAATGTTTTCATTGAGATTGCTTTATAGATCACACATGTGTGGTACATATTGATGCAGTGCTGTGGACATGTTAATTGGGGGTCATAGGCTCAAGTCCCACTTGAGTCAGAGGTATTTTCCTCTGACACTCGTAGGGTGTACAACCTGATAACTATAACAATCTGACACTGAGCCTTCATGGTTAATAACACTTTTGTTTGGTGTTATTTATCTGAGTTAACCATTCCAGAATGCATTTCCTCTCCAGGTACAAGATGGTGGACTAGCAATATAATCTTCTGTTGCTTCAACAATACACATAAGGCAAGTAATTATCAACTGTGTTACCTTGTCTTGCTGTTTGTAGCTGTTGTCTGAGAGTGAAAGAATGTAACATACATGCATCCTGAAAACAATCAAATACAACAGTCTAATTAAACAATAGTGAAGCATTCAGTTCTAGACAATAATATTATAAACATACATGGATTTGTATGCACAGTTGTCTGATGTATTTGAGATTTCATTGGAAATAAAAAAATGTTTTCCTTACAATAGAATCATGTATTGTACTATACAGTATATACTATATAGATCATGAGATTCAAGGACTTTTATCAGCTGATTGAAAACAAGCAATTGGCAAGTTTTTGTACTTTTCTTGTGCTTTTTGCCTGATAGCCTCAAATTGAAACCTTTGTTCAGAATCAGTGGACTATATCTGTGATATCCATGTTGCATTTGGCTATAAATGAGTTCATTGTATTATTAAATTAAGCTGAATATTACCCATTCATCTTGAAGTCCTTTCAAAATAGCAGGAATACTTGTTGCTGATGGTGGTCTGGGCTTTACCAAAGGACTTGCTAAAGAATAGAAGAAAGAATTGAATAATAGGGTCATTGTGAACTAGAACTGAACTGACATGGTCATATCACACTGTTGTTGGTTTCACACTCACATGAAAACTGTTAGGCAATAATGCTACAATTCACCAATTGGCCCCTAGCCGTCACGTGGAATACTTCATGTCGTGGTCATAAAATTCTTTGGACATTGTCACTGAATTGCCGTATAAATGTACAAACTTTTCCATAATGTTTCGACTTGAAATAACTTGATTTACAGCTGTTTCATTCATTTTATAAAAATATAGTTCTAATCCTACTTTGAAATAGTATTTTCAACAAAGTTCTTTCAATAACTAAATGACTGAATCGAGCTGGAAAAGTCTGTACATTTGTACAACAATTAATTTACCCATATACTAATACCAAATATTTTACATTTACAAGATATACCTTTGATTTCGATAAGCTGTTCTTCTGCTAAAGCTTCTCCAGTAATTGGATCTGTGCCATTCTCAGCTATGTACTTTTCAATGAGTCTTCTTTCAAAAACATGTCCAGATAAAGGAGAAACACAAGGGTGTTCAGGTACCTCATTACTGACTGGAAAACAAGATTGGACAAAAATGGTGTCATAAAAAAATAATAGCACAATGTTCAAAGTGTGATGTTATAAAACGTAGAACATAGAAGCTAAGAACGAAATGGTGCTTTGGTCAATAATAATATTCTGATTTATTCATTTATGTTTTGCCTTTGATGCAAAATGCCAAAAGCGTGTTCAGGACCTGGGTTGGTGGGCTGTTTGGCTTCGATTTTTTATTAGTTGCAGCTTAAATGAATAAATCAGAACATAATTATTGACATCTCATGCACCATTTCGGTCTCAGCTATGTTTAGGACCTGAAAACGTTGCTTCAATTGACTATTATGTATTTTAGTATCTGTGGCTGGAAGATGAAAACTGGTTATATATAAGCAATTCCATCTAAAAGTTTGTTTACCCCTCACTGTTTGAGATTTGAATCAAAACACTGTATAACATGCCCAAAATAACAAAGTTTGTGTGATACTGACAAAAACATCAAACTTTGGAAGATTTGACATTGCATGTCTCTATTTTGGTATGAAATTATTTTTGATATTGAAATGTTCAAACCCATTTCATTTGAATTTTCTATTGTTATGGATTATGATAATGAATATAACCTAATAGGAGATAGGAGTGAAAAATCATTGAACCAGTCCGAAAATCTTCAAATCAAAACTAATTTCAAACCACAACTTATATGTTGCACATCTCAGCCATTCAGTTCTCATTTGACCTCAAAATAATATAATTTTGTTATAGTCTATAAAAAACAATGGTTTAAATAGAAAAGGTGAAACATAGTTCTGCTTCAATGATGTATTCTGTAAGAGCTCCAAAAAAACTTGACATTGTTACAAAACAAATTTGACAAACAGATATATTTTGATACATTATTTATATGAGTATCTAATTTTGCCAATTTCTATATTGTAAATAGATTCTATAATGTTTAAGTAGATCTCTATTATAGTGCCCAAATTTATCCTACAGCACAAATTATCTATCCAGATGCATTATCTATTAGATGATAATCTTCTGTAAATAAATATGTAGACAAAATGTAGACAGGAAAACATATTGTTTGCATATGTTTTCACATAGAAGACTCGACTGGCAATATGGCCTACTATCTGTAATAGGTCCAAATTTAGTTTGAACAGGTTATACAAATATTTTGCTCCCAGTCTAATGAGGAATATTTTCTAACTGAATGACAAGTTTTCAGCAGAATATTGCATGGCTGATATCACATAAAGTGTGATGTTTGGCTGTCATTTGAAGGCTGAAAAGATGATTCATGGACTTTTACCAGATGATTGAAAACAAGTAGAGTATGGGTAGCCTCAATTTGACATTTTCCTGTAATAGTAATGACAACCCTAATTGCAAAACAAAATAACAACTACTGTTTAAAGTTTCCAAAGCATCTTTTTCTTTGAAATTGGAATAATCCCCAAAACAAACTAATAACAAACATTTTTAACATTTCAAAGCTTCAAAAATTTCATTGGAAATGCTGAAATGTTGAAATAGTAAGGGATGTTTGAGAAATGGCAATAAATGTTTTATACCTGCTAAATGACTAAGTTTACAGTTGTAGGAGCTCACTTGTAACACTACTATTTTAGAAAAGTTCTAGAAAAGCCTTTGATTTGCTATTAAACATTAATTTTGGAGTCACAGTGTTATTTGTAAACGTCTTTAAGAAATTTACGGATGCTTCTGAAACCAAATCATAGTCAAGAAAATCTACTCTTCTATATTTTCCAAAGCGTTGTTTTCCAAGTCCTATCCAAGTTATAAATTAATTAACTTGTTTATACGAGTAGTTGACAGCATACAAGCGATTGCTTACAGTAAGAAATGAGAATAAATTCCTCAAATAAGTTACCATCCACATTAAGCACGATTTGAAATAATTATGAGCTGCATAATTATATATTCAATGCTGTATTAAATAAACAGAAGAAAGACAGTCGAAAGTAAAAAATTCGCCGGCTTCGTACACGTGCATGTCCAACCTTACAACAAAGTCAACCTTTTCACCAACTTTGCCTTCAATTTTTGCACGATCTATCTCTTATTTGATTATAAAATGAACAGATTACAATATATACGATAAAATGCAACTGCCACACTGATGTGAAGGTAAAAAGTCGTGTGGTAATTGCATTAAATCAAAGACACAAGAACTTTACTCACTTGAACAGTACAACGCCATCTTGGATTCTTTACCTCATGCAAGGAGTGAAGCATGATGGGACTAGATTCCAGTCTCTTCCTAGCTAGAACTTCGAAAAAACGCGCGCAAAATGATTTGATCAACTTGGAAATACCTACAAACCTCAACAAATGCAAATTGAATGAGAAATTTTGTGAAGTTGTGTAACTACCACTCGGTTGGCTTACTTGCTTGAGCATCGGTATTTCAGCTCAGGTACTGGCTGAATTTTTGAAATCTGCGGCCTTGTTCTAGAGTGTAAATTTTTGCATTGTTGGCAAATTTACCAAAACCACATTTTGAGGACAATAGCCTGCTGTGTACTTTTAATTTTCTATAATGTCTCCATTTTGAAGAAATACTATTAACCGGGCTTTGGTTAATTCAAATCATTCGGAACACACACACACACACACAAATATTATATATATATACTTAGATTATTCTTCTGGATGAAGTTGCATTAGTTGTCAGTAGTTGTACAAAGGACAATTCTATATTCATATAACTACGTTACCAGGCGAAGTTGTTATTCAAGAATGGTCTGGAGCAGTTCACCTATATGAGTGACAGGCTGATGAAGGATCGACTTTTTCTGACCAATGGGAATTTTCCGTTGCGTCGGCCCCCTACTTATCCTCTCCCTTCTCCCCTCCCTAACTCTTCCCCACTGCCGCTCGTATCGCGTACTCTAAAAACTCGTCCTTAGTGAATCTAGAGAGGAAAGCGAGACTGCTCGCGCAGATAGCTTGCGTAGCGGTCCTAAGGGGAAGGGGAGGGTCCCTTTCCCCTCCCCTTTCCCCCTTCTCTCTCTCTCTCTCTCTCTCTCTCCCCCCCCCCCTTCCCCTTCCCCTTTACAGGGTCGCTGCCGCAGGCTAGCTCGCTGTCTATTTGGTGGTTGCTTTGTGGGCAGTTGGCCTTTTTGGGGTTGTTCTAAGCCAGTTCTTAGACTAGTTAGTTCTTAGGCTTAATTTTTCAGGGCCTCCATCATTTTAGGCTGAGGAACCAATGAACTCCTGTTTAGGTTTATTCGCTCCTCGCCGTCACTGACAGACCTCTGAAGACCCACCCCTCTTTTCGGGGCGTAACTCTGGGTATCCCCCTTGGGGTCGAAGTTAGTCTACGTTGCAGACGTCTTTTGTACTTCGGCGAACTACAAAAGATGTCTGCAACGGAGGCTAGGGTCGAAGTAGGATCAGCAATAAAGGGTCTGAGACTGGCTAGTGCATGTGCGTCTTGGTAGTATTCTCGGATAAGAATGTTAAACTGTAGGTCTAATAGGGCACAGACCACGTGTTACCCTCTATACTGATAAAATGCATAAGTGAAATATTATGAAATTTGGAGAATTCTGTGGCAAACGACGAATCTGAGAATTTAAGGACGAAGTGTGAGACACGATGAGGTGCACAGGAAAACAAGCTTGAAAAATCTGAAACATTCAGATAAAAAATCTGAAACATTCAGATTTCTCAGTTCAGTCGTTGCACCAACATACTTTGAATTTATATTCATAGACGATCAGGGCGTGGTGTTGACAGATTCCATATGTCACAGTTTTCGGTCCCTTGTATCGTTAAGTCACTCACCACAAGTAGCTCATCAGACTAGACTTATAGAATAAACTTCTCTATAAAGCGTGGTAAATATCATCAACGCACTGGCTATGGCGTGCGTGTATTTTTAGAGATGATTAGGCAGACGATGCTACTTCTTACTGGATTTCAAGCGTTTTGGAGGAAGTGGGAGTAAAAATAGTAGCTATTTTTAACCAAGTTTCGGCAATCCCTAATCTGATTTCCTTACTTTGCATTGTCATTTGCCGTAGCAAGGCTTTCACACTGAAGTGACTGTAGTTTGTGTGGCCGGTCCGGGAGGGGGAGGGGAGGGGAGAGGAGGGGAGAGGAGGGGAGGCGGACTGGGGAAAGGAGAGAGGGGCCCTTGTTTCCTTTCCCCTCCCCTCCCCTCCCCTGCCCCTCCTCCCCTCCCCTCCCCCAAGGCCAGTCACGCAGGTTAAAGTGACTGTTATTAGCAATAGATACAGCTGTGAAAATTGTTACAAAATTTAAAATTACAATCATATCGGAATCTGTGAAGTGTTTGGGTCTGCGCTTATCGAAAAGCGTTCTCAGGGCTATACTCAGAAGTACTTTTGGCTCCAGTTCCAAATGATCTCCAAAGCTTGGGGGAGAATCGTGATCACCCTGGGGGTCGATCAGACGTCACCGTTGGTAACCATTTATAGTTATGCTGTCAAGGGCTATTCTAGTGACTGCCTAACTAAAGTGCTGCACATTAATTGACATTAAAGAATCCGGGGAAATGTACACAGTTGTATAACAGCCAGTGCGGTAAAAAGAATGAAAAGTAGAATCGTAAACTGTGAAGGAATGAGACGGGAAGGGAAAATTAATTAGAAAAGAAATAAATGAGTAAACGAATGCAATCACAGGCTTTCCGTTAATTCAAAGCCTCGCTGCATCTTAACCAAAGTTCTACTTTCGAGGGGTACCACGGGGATCGAGATTTGACCCTTCGCGGGGGCGAAGTGACCAGCAGAAGGAGAACTTTCAGCTTTTGGAACGTACTTTATTTCCGCCAATGGAAATGGAAATGACCTCATTGTCTTCTGACCAATCAGAAAATGCCTTAGTATTTTTATCTGGAGCAACGCTATCTTGATAATGAAAGCTATGATCACAACCTCAAATCAACGCGATTCCGTTATCATTCTCGGTCATCAATTTTTCAAATAGTTAAGTTCTGTCCTGCTAAGCTTGGGCTCCGCTACCGTTGACTGAACGAGGGGACCGTTTAAAACCTTGTTGGAGAGCTTCTCTTCACCATAAAATCCTGAAAACCGGAGTCAAGATTTTAGAGTAAGGGTATGAATCGTTTTGTATTCGCGTTTAGATCCGCTGACGTGCAACAGGGCTATCCGTTTCACCGCCAACGTCATTAATGTTTTCTAGTATTGTTTTAGCACAAAGATTTGATGTCTCGCAGAGTCTCCATAGCCAAAACAGTTTGGACCACGTGTTAGAGAGAAATTCTTGATTTAGGAGGCCACGAAAATGAGAGCCAAAAAAGTAAGTCAATTTCACTTATTGTCGCGCGAGTCTCAGTCAATTTGCCCTTATAGCGCGCACGTTCGAATACCACAAATATGACATTTTAAAGAATATTTCGACTTAATCTCGGCCCGCACCTCAATCAATTGAACATGTAGTCATACAACCACGTGTGGTGGCTTCGATGGCAGTCAGTTTAACTTGGGAAATGTTCTAGAACTTGAAATCAGTCCGACAGGCATCAGGAAGGCCCAGAGATATATTCCACGGATGTTTTGAATGCCGTTCGTAAGTTGAACCGGCCTTTGGTGTTCAAATTAATTTTTCTTCTAGATTATTTGACTTAATATCTAAATTCCATTGCTTGTCAGTTCTGATGAGTGTATATAGAATAGTCAGTGAATAGATTGATTCGGTATTTGATTGGTGCGCCTACAAAGACTGTGTACATACAGAAATCTGAGTGCCGGTACAGATAAGGTTATCCGCCGGGCTAATTACAGCGTATCGGCTCAACCAAAATCTTTGATTGGAAGGTTACTCTGTTATGTTTGGCGTCTGAAAGCAAAGTGTGTTTCGATGATGTAAGCAGAATAATTTTTTCAACGGTATTAATTTGAGTCTGAAATTTTTATCCAACCACAGGAAGCCCAACGCTCAGGAATACAGTCTGTGATTTTTTCTTGTGCTTTATCTCCTCTCGCAGCCCCCGCAGTTATAAGAATTTGACAGATCTCTGTTGTTTCCGAGAGAAATAAATGTGCTACCTTATCAAATTAAGACGGGCCTCCTGTGGATTAAGACAGCTAAAACACAGGGAAACCTGCAATCAAGTTGTCAAAAATGACTTAATATTTTCTCCACTGTGATTGGTTGTATTTTTGTAGAAATTTCTAATACCTTTGTTGTTAACTTTTTCCTTTGTTTTCCGGATTGCAATTTATCATTCTTCATTTTCACTCCTCACGTAGCGGAAGAACGGAACTTTGGTTCACTAGCTCTTTTTCAAAATGTTTTACGTTAGTCTTAAGCATCAGTCATCTATTTGACCTTGGAACAATTATTTGGGCCAGTGATTAATTTTGCTGCATTATTATGTATTTAGTTTAGTTTAGTTTAGTTTAGTTTAGTTTAGTTTAGTTTAGTTTAGTTTAGTTTAGTTTAGTTTAGTTTAGTTTAGTTTAGTTTAGTTTAGTTTAGTTTTGTTTTTCGAAAGTTTTTCATGAATTATTTCTACTTTATTTATCACATTGTTTTCGTATTTTGTTCAGTGCAGTTTCAGATACTAAATCATTCATCATTGACCTTGGAACTGCAATTATTTGGTTCGTGATTTTGCTGTAGTGTTTTGGACTCGCTAACTTAAAGAATGCACCAGAGCTGTAAATTGTTAGCGCTAATAAAAGTTACATTTGCCCTCGAAAATAGATCATAAAGCCATAAATTTTACGATTGCTTTGAGTCAGAGACTCCGAGTCTTCTCTACATGCTCTACGGCTCAAAAATCCACTGACGTACGTGGTTTTTTTGTGTGTGTGTGTGTGTGTGTATTTTTCCTTCTTTCTTTCTTTCTTTCTTTCTTTCTTTCTTTCTTTCTTTCTTTCTTTCTTTCTTTCTTTCTTTCTTTCTTTCTTTCTTTCTTTCTTTCTTTCTTTCTTTCTTTCTTTCTTTCTTTCTTTCTTTCTTTCTTTCTTTCTTTCTTTCTCTCTTTCTTTCTTTCTTTTTCTCTCTTTCTTTCTTTCTTTCTTTCTTTCTTCAAAACGTTTTCTTTTTCTTCTAGAATTTTCATTTGTATATGATCAATCTACAGAACGTGATTATAGAAATATTACACATTTTTCAAAATACATTTGTACATTCCATTGCACTGCACATTCCAATGTACTGTGTTTCAATTTTTCCCTGTTCAGATTTTTAGAACAGTCTTTTTTCGGTCAAATTATGAACACTATTGAGAGATCAAAATGTAGTCTTAACCCAAAATCAAAACGAGAAAAACCTGCCTGGTTCAGAAATTTTACTGGGTTTTGAAACCATTGGAAAAAGTCAACATAGAATATATTGAGTGCCTCGATAGAATTTAGGCATCGTTACATCATCAATATGTCATCTGAACATCACTAGGAATTTGGTGAACATCACTAAGAATTTTTGTGAAGCGGTCTGGGAACGTGTCACAATTTTTCCGGCATGAGGGACCACAGTTTCCGGCCACTAAACTTTTTATAACTTTTATTTGCAAATAAAGTCAACTCACTAATTCCTAATTATTATTCATTGTTTACTGACGTTGAGTGCTGTCAGACGGCCACTTTGCAAAGACCATATACAAGACCCCTTCTTCTTACATAATAATAGGTGTAGTTTATAGGGAGTTTTGACAGCAGATAAAAGAGAATAGAAGAGACCATCCTAGGGTTTAAAGGTCTTATGTACGATGAGGGATGGCCACGTCCAGTCCATTGTCAACAATTGGTCAAGCCTCTTGGGAATGCTCTAATGTCGTATAACTGCACTCCTTACATTGTTCCTTAGTTGTATTATTCGTGACTGGCCGTCGAATTAATTTGGGCTTTGCTATGTGTTTTTGGTCTTGGTGACTCTGCAGAAAGACTTTTGTCGACATCGGAGTGAAGACAGACTATATTTCAGCAGCATTTTGTTGGATATTTTATTGCATACTTACCATTCTTTGGATAATGCGTCCAGCAGAGAGGTAACTTAACGAAGGTACCTTGGATGTCTTAATAGTGCAGAAACAAGTCTATCCATAAGCTACATCATTTCTCCTGTAATTAAGCTGAATCGGTGAAGTATAGCTCAGCACATTTGGTACCGTGTCGCAGACGTAACGAATACTACGTGTTTTTTTAAAGATGAGACAAAGATTTACGAATCTTGAAAATTGACACCGTGGATAATATAGCTTTCTAAGCAGGCACCAAGAAAGAAGAAACCACAGTATCAAACCTACCTCAACAGATACGAGGCAAATCCTTGACAAGAGGTAAGACATATGTAAATTAAACCAAAATCGTTTTCTAATGACCTTGATACAAGTACATTAAGCCTCTGTGAGCTCGTCATAGTGTAAAATCGGCCATTTTGAGGCAATGATTAGGAGTTTGTACAAGTGTCGCTGGACGAATTCTTTTGTTGTGCTAATTTATTGTTCATAGTTTAATCACAACCCAATGGCATTTACTTGGTAAATTAGCAAACCTATGTAGACAAGTCATTTCGTAATAATTTTTGTACAACATCGGCCACAGATCCTTAGGTCAGGAATTCTAAGCTCTCCGATCGATTCTGCCTCGGTGCTGTTTTGTATACAGCCAAGCGGATTTGTACCTCTTGGTCACAACTGTGCTCTTTGGATAACTTTCTGACAAAGATTTGAGTGGTTGTGAATATAATGGCTTGATATCAATCATAAATGAATAAATTTTCTTTAACAATCGAGAGCTCGCAGCTGTTAAATATTGCTGTCATCTTACGTCGTAGTGAAGATGTATGGCAAGAGATTAATGGCACAGAAATTGACAAACATAAAATCGATTTGAATTCTTTTCGACACTTATTAAAGTTTTATTGTTTGAGCTTTTGACGCATAGTTAGGACCAGAGTATTTCTCTTATGAAGTCTACTGTATGGTCTCAATGTTGACGGTCTAGCAGCCTTTCTTCGCTGTATTTATTGCATGAAGTAGCTCGATCAACAAGCGTGAACTTTGCTACGAGAGGTGACATCTCTTATCAATTTTTACGCAAAACACAAGGGAAAAACACTGAGATTCGTAGACTAAACAAACTGATAAATTTATTATTTGTTTTGAAAAAAATTGATATTATGGCTTCAAAATGAAAAGTTATAAATTTGTGGATTCAAATTTTGTTTTCTACAATGATTTTAGGTTTGTTTATAAGGGATTGAAGAGTTGTGTAGCATGAATATATATTAGGATATATTATGGTATTTTTAGGATTTTTTAGATTTTATAGGATAGTTTATTTTTTTTACATTTACTTTTTTCTTAGCGTTTTTTATTTATGTTGTGTTCTCAATTAGCTTTGTAGCTAAATATATTGACACGTTAATAAATTGTATTATTTTTATTATTATAAATATTATTATTATTATTATATTATAATAATAATTATTATTATTATTGATATTATTATCATTATTATTATTTACGCGATATTTTATCATTATTATGGACCAAACAAAGCATGTCAATAGGCGTAATCGGCTAATGCAGTGTTGTACCCAATTCAAATCTTCTGGGATTAGAAATATGGAAATCAATGCAGCATTGACATGGAAATTTAGCAAACAAAAATTTCCAATCCCAGAAGGTTTGAATTGGGTACAACACTGCATTACCCGATTACGTCTATCTCAGTGATTGCATCATCATAAAGAAATAGCACCTTGGTACGATATCAATATCAAAATTGTCAGCGTTTAATTTGTTCTCGAAAAATTCAATCAAAGGGCAACAAACGATGAAAGATTTGGTGACAGTATCTATCTTTTTTTGTGTGTAACTTTAAATTTTCTATTTTTGCAGTTTCCTTTTTGTTTTGTTTTTCCCCTGTCTTCCCTCTTTCTTTCTCTTTCATTTTTATTTTCTTTCTTTATTTCTTTTCCATTAATTAATCAGATGCATGTTACTTTCCACATAGTTTAAAAAATCTTACAGTGACACTCAAATGGTTTCCTCTTCATTGACATTAAACTGGCTTTCACATTTGCGACATTGAAATGGCTTTTTTATCCAATCGACGTTTAAATGGTTTCTTTATTAAATAGTTGCTTTCTTGTCACTGATTAATATTTTTTTCAATATTGATACCCTCGTATACGCATTTGGAGGTAAAATCTTACCAATGAAAAAAATAGGATGGTTTTCAGCTAAATATTTTTGTCATACCTTGGCGCAGTCAATTTTCACAAAAACACTTCGTGTGTAAAATCCCCTTCCCTACTGTGATGAGAAATTCATGTGTTTCTATCATTTTCATTCTATTTTCATCAAAATAACTTAACACTTCTAATCTTTATATTGTTTTTATAGATCTCAAATCATTTTTGTTTTAATCATTTGTAGATAATTTTGCAAACTGCGTCAAAACAGCTTCAGTTGTTGAGTGGTGAAAAAACACGAGATAAAGTGACGAGAGACGATAGATTTCATTTCGTCGTCATCAAATTACGATGTTTTCCAAGACTTCTGGACATACGACTTACGATAAGGGTATGTTGGATTACTTTTGAACTTGTATTTACAACACAATTCTATGCACTACTGTCTCCTAATTCCAAGCCGACGAAATTGTTCGAGATTTTTTTTTTTTTTTTTTTTGAGGCACCAGTAGACAAGGAATGCAAAAAGGCTGCCAAACAACCCATCTCGAGTAGCTAGCATAATCAAGAGACCGAATCTCCGCGTGCGTTCTTAACCCCATAAAATCCTTCAGCAGCTAAATATAACGTGTTGCTCAGCATTTGGTATATTTCTAGACTGATTCCGATCTCTTTCGGTTGTTTGGACCGACTTCGGTATGCGCTGGTAGCGAATGGACTCTAAATATTCAAAAACTTAAAGTACGCATAAGGGGAAAGTATAGTAAGTGCGCGAAACCCGGACGGCTAAAAACTAGCTGAGCCTAGTAAAGACGCTCGCGGTCGAAAATCAGTTTTATATTTCTATAAATAGCCCAAGTTAAAGTGGGGTAACGCGTCACATCAAGTGACGAGCGTATCTCAGATTGATTGATTGATTGATTGATTGATTGATTGATTGATTGATTGATTGATTGATTGATTGATTGATTGATTGATTGAATTTTGGTGCCATGGTTACCTACTTGCTGTGGGCAGTCAGCGCGACTGCCACAGCCTCGAGCTCGTCAGGCACCTCCCTCCAAAGTCATCTGTGCCGATGAGTTTAATGATTGGTTGATTGACTGATGGACTGAATAACTGATTGATCGATTGACTGACTGACTGAATGAATGAATGACCGACTGATTTATTGGTTGGTTGATTGACTGACTGACTGACTGACGGACTGACGGACTGACGGACTGACTGTCTGACGGACTGACTGACTGACTGACTGACTTACTGACTTACTGACTTACTGACTGACTGACTGTCTGATGGACGGACGGACTGACTGACGGACTCACTGACTCACTGACTCACTGACTTACTGACTCACTGACTCACTGACGGACTGACGGACTGACGGACTGACGGACTGACGGACTGACGGACTGACGGACTGACGGACTGACGGACTGACGGACTGACGGACTGACGGACTGACGGACTGACGGACTGACGGACTGACGGACTGACGGACTGACGGACTGACGGACTGACGGACTGACGGACTGACGGACTGACGGACTGACGGACTGACGGACTGACTAATTGATTGATTGATTGATTGATTGATTGATTGATCGATCGATCGATTGATATATTGATTGATTAATTGAGTAATTAATTTATTAAGGAAATCCCAAGCCATCGCTGATCAAAAAGAAAGCAAGGACAACCATTCTCAATGTTCTAAACAAGCGTCAAACTCAAGAGAAAACTTTCACATCTGAAAAGCGAAATTCTCCTATTCAAGAGCAGTCATGGCGTCCTGAATATCCCACTCGTCAACCCGTCGACCATGGACGAGCTAGACCACAGAGTGCAACTGTCACTTCAGTTTATCGACCAAGTTCTGCTCAAGTACCGGTCAAAACACAAAGTACCGACCATGCCACGAAAGATTCCGATAGATCTCCGAAGAATGTCGAACGACAGAGCTCGGTGTCGAACTTGGTGAAAAAGTGGTCCAGTGATAATTTCACACAGGGTACCCAAGAAAAGAGGCAACATGCTGCCACCTTTTCCATTCCAGGAACTACCAAAAGTGTAATTACACCAAGACAAAACTTGTCGTCTAGCTACCCCCCAAATGTTACACCAACCGACGAAGGAGAAAATCGCTATTCTGTTGTCATACAAAGCAGCACAAGCTACCCTCCCCCGGTCAGGAGAAAATCCTCGGCTGACGTCACTCCCCATGACGTCACCGTAAACGCCATTCGAGTCTACGAAGCCACGACCAAGATGGTTGATGCCGATCCTGAACTCATAGCACGGCTTGATATGTATCCGAGCCGCGAACCCCCTGTAATGTCACCCACATCAATGGAAAGGTTTATATGGGAAAGAGATAGTAGCACTGGCATCGAACAAAAGACAAGAGCTGTGGTCCTGAAAGGAAAGCCACTAACACAGGGTTCCCGCACTGTCCCAGCTTCTGAGATGGGAACCAGACCCATGCTTGTCTCCGATTCCGTCCAGGTTTCAATTCCATTCGGAGTTCCCGATTCTCCTACGTCTCCTACCCGAGAGTCTGATTCGGGTTTCGATGGATGGTCGTCGTCCGTCTCGGTTTGCGTTCCTTTTCAGGTTACTGAGAATCAACGCGTCAAACCGCTGCCCGTCAAGGGAGGCATGAGACCCCAGTCCCTCCCGCCTACTGACGGTTTGGCTATTGAAGCATTGAATGAACTGTTTGAAGGCAGTAACAATACCGGCGGAACTACGACCTCTATAACCTCTGCAACAAAACTCAGGAATTCCTCGATGTCTTCAACTGACTCTACCTTTGAAATACCTTCACGTGATGTCTCTGACAGTAACCCCAAGTTAGTCACTGTACGAAGACGACCCGAAGATGAGATGCTGCAAAAAATCGTTCAATTTGACGACTCGTTGCTACGTAATGAGCCGACGTCCGATGTGTTTGATAGTCAGGATGGTATTGGGATTTCAAAACACGGAAAATATTCATTGGTTGACCATAATTTCAACAGCGCTACACCAGGTATTGCGATATAGTTAAAACATGAGCTGAGGCCTGTCCTGCCCGCGGAGTTTAATATTAACAATCGGGTTCGTTGTTGATATATTGTGTCTTTGTTTTGATTTCCGCAGTTTCTCAGAGATTTCGTAATGGCATCGTAAAATTACCAAAAGAGGCATCAATTTCGTTACGCGCTTTTTTTCTTAATTGTACACGAAAATTACAAAAAGAATTTGTCAACCAAAACTGAATAATTACATATGTAATACAAGTAGTTTTCAGAATTGTTTTTTTCGCCAGGACTCTCAAATTCAGCTGCAGGGGTTTCAGCTAGTGAAATCTTCTAAACGTAGTTTGAAAACTGATACTAGTAATATATAATTAAGCAACGGGAGATGAAACGAAATCGGACTGAAGAAACTGAAGTTAAAGACAGTAAAAGAGCAAAAACTGAGAAAGGGATATGGCTCGGCAAAATGTAAAGGTTTTCTTCACTAATGTTAACTTAAGCCACAAAGAATTTGTCGGCTTCGTTGTTCAGATTAGCACCAATTAAAGGTAACAAAAGATTTCCGAGTCACTAAGGAACTGCAGTTAATGAAAAATATGTTGTAAGTAGTGTATTTTTTATTACGTTTTCAGTTCTGACTTGTCTTTGCCGTTTGCAGGTCAGTTTTGGATACCAAGATATAGGACAGTATTGTTAAATGATTTTTAATATTTGCTTCATTCATTATGTGAAAGTCGTTCCAGGCGTCATTCTCTTTCGAATACTGTATTCATTATCGAAACTTATGTGTTCCAAGGCATCACAAGCTCGATTCATCGCCGTTCCCCTAACCGACCTCAAGTTGCGGAGTTTTGCTTTCAGAATAAATACCAGAAAGGGTACTGACATTTGTTTTGGGATTAAATTGTTTATCTACGATCAACTTAAAAAAAACCTTCATTTATTTAGATTTTGAGTCTTTTTATGGAGTGAATTAAGCACTTTTGAAACAGAAGGAAAAGCGCTTGCGGGCTTGTAAAGACATATGTAACAAGAGATCAATTTTCAATCCTCTTTTTTGCCGATTTAGGATCGTTTTGTCGGCAGTTTAATACAAGACAAATTCCTTGTGACAATGTTTACTACCTCTTTTACGCCGCTTATTTGTCGAAAAGCTTTCCCTGCTGTCTTTATAAGTCAGGGTTTTGTGATAAATGACTTTGGGTATGTAGTCAACATTTCGTAATATTTTGGTACAGTTAGTTTTAAAAATTAATTATTGTCGATTTGCGGAGGTAATCGATATGGTCTGTGAACATCTGTGCTATTCAGTTACTGACACTGCGGTCTTGTTTTTGTTAATATTCTTTTGAAAAAGAGCACAGCCTGAATCAGATGTTTCATGTACTAGACCTTAATATAACCACTCTAAAGTTACTCGGGTGAGACCAAACTCAATTAGGATTCAAATCGCTCACGCCATGTTGTCGGCACAAAGACTCCTCGCCAGTTAAACAAACCAAATCGAGGCTTTGCTTTGCTGTAGTGTGTGACCAATACCCTCTCAAGGACCATGAAGCGGTTCTTATCAAACTCTCCAAAATGCGACGTTAAGAAAAACGAAATGGATTCTAATAAAACTCAGAAAAGTCCTCGTGGAAGTCCATCGGTAACGAAAAAGTCTTCGCCATCAGGTACAATCCTTGTGTATGATACTTGCTGCTCATTTGATTTGATATGAATTAATTGGGAATTATGTTTTACTCTATTCTCAATGGCTTTACTATGCGGCTTTCTGTAGTTTGAGTATCCCGTAGGTAGGCTACAAAGCAAGTTTATGAGTTGTATAAACTTTATTTATGCGAACACGCTCCAACGGAACTACAGCGAAATGATCCAGCTGTTTCGATCTGAAAGCTTCAAAACCTCTGAATATGGGGGATAAAGTATTTTCTTAACTGCTTTACAGCTTGCAATTTATTTCAAAAGCAAAAGTAAGGTATCAACGCTTTAAAGAGATTTAAGTTTCCTGTATTTTAAGTTTTTAAATTAAGACAACTGTTGCGAATATTTTTGGTATTGTTGAGTCTTTTCGAAGCCACCTTCCAACTCTCAAACCTTCGCCAAAATTTGACATCCAAAAAAGCGTCAAGTTTTGTCGTTGATTTTGACCATCGCCAGCTGTCATGAATTATTGTTTGTCGTCTGAACATTTGAAATGTTGTCCGTTAATTTTGTATTATAGAATACATAAATATATTCGACGCTACGCTTCACTTCAAATCGCCGAATTAGTTATTCAAAAAATCTCCAAGCTAGACGAAAACAAATTTATCTTGATTTATAACAGTTTAATAAAGACTTGTCAAACAACTCCAAAAGCAAAGCCCCGAAAATATCGCAAATTTTAACCATTAAAATTCAAATAAATCATTTGAATTCTAAAGTTTTTGGCAATGTACACTTAGGTATTTTGTATCTCTGAGCATTTGTGTCTATCTAAAAATAGTTTAAATTGTTTCCTATTATTTTTCAGAGGCCAAAAAGTCGCCTTCCCTAACAAGAAACCAGCAACCACCACAGACAGAGTCAGGGTCACCTAAAATTAGACCGCGTGCTACCCTAGTAGACAGTAAAATACCTTATAGGTAAGATTAAACGCTAATAATTAAATATACTTCTAATGTAAAAGCGGACATTACCACCAAACCTTTGTTTCAGTAAAGGAAAATTCTTTATATTGTGTATATTGCAATGCGGTTTTTTGACACGCACATCCTTGTTCCGTATCTTATATGGGGACGTAGTACAACCAGAAAAGTGAAAGTGAAATTACTTCTGTCGAGCCCGTCAGCTCCACTGTCCATAATCGCTTTGCCACTTCGACTTTTGTCACGTTTTCAAACATTCTTGATCTTCTTTCTTTTTAGCGCTGGGAAAGCGAAGGCTGCAAGTTTACCATCAAGTAAGTACTGTCATTTTTCCCGCGCTTTTCATGAAAAGAGGCGCGCGCGCGTCATGTTTCCGATGTGTGCGCACTTGAATGGCTTTAAGTCAATAACAAGCCTACAAAATGGCAAAAAACCCCGATGTCTTTGAAAGAAAGACTACGTGGCAAAGCGGAAACATGTAGACCTATGAAAGACGGAACTAGTGGAACACACAGAAAAAATTGTTATCTCAAAGTCTAGCTATATTATGATTTTTGTGCTACACAGAATCGACAGTTCTGCAGTCTTCAGATTCTTAGTGCTCGGACACACGATAAAACTTTTTTTTGTGCGCGCAAAGTTGCACGGTGTGTCCACCCCTGCAATGTTACGCGCAACGTTGGAAAAAGTTGCAGAAGTAGAACTCGATCCTATTTGCAACTGTTCCGCGCAGCTGTTGCAGGAGTGGACACATGATGCAACTGTGTTTTGCGCGAAATGTTGTAGAAAAAGTTGCAAAAATTTGCATGGAGAGTCCGGGCCTTTAATTTACTAACCGCCATGTACGATAACTATAAGGTTGAAAATATATGATTGTTTTTTACTTGATTAATAGGTAAAGACGAAGCGGAGATGCTGAGATCTCGTATAAGGCAATTGGAGGAAGAGCTCGAACGAGAGAAGGCCAAACACATCTCCAGCGATGCAATTTTATCATCAATTCCAATCCTTGAAAAAGAAAAATTGCGTCTTCAAGCTCAGGTCAACGAGGCTTTACAAGATTTATCAAAAGCGAAAGCACAATTAAGAACTTCAACATATACTATAAATAGACTTGAAGCTGAGAAAGATGTTTCAGAAACGAAATACCAAAAACTTGAAAAGGATTACGAAAAATTAAAAACTCAGAATGCAGAACTTCAATTTGAGCGGGATCAACTTCGACGAGAAAAGAAGAACTGGGAAAACGATGCAGCGAAGGATTTGGACGCTAATCTGTTTACGATTCAATCCCTTTCGCAAAGGAACGAAGAGCTCGCAGAATCTGAATCAGAACTTCAGGAAAGGGTTTGTGTTTTAGTGAAAGGACTTCAGGACGTTAGGGAGTCTGTGTTGAAAGTGAAAGAAGAGAACGCCCTTCTCCATGAAGAAATTGTCGACAACGGTGTTGAAATGGCGGATAGTATGAAAAAGTGTTTACATGGGTTGCAGCAAGTTGTGGATCAAATGAACAACGAGTATAATAAACAATGTTCTACGCTTTCTTCAAAGGCAGGTGATGAAAATGAAGAGATTCAGCGATTGACAGAGGAGCTAGCAGACAGCAAATCTTGTATGCATGCTTTACTTCAGCGTGTCATCGAGCTAGAAACTACTGGTGTAAACTTGGAGACGACGCATAAAGAAGCAAACTATGATGGCTGTCCTGGCTGTGTCAAGCTTAGAGAAGAGCTGAAAGAACTTCAAATGGATTACGACGAATTGAAAGAAAAATGTGAAAAAATGGAAGAGGAAATGGAAGATTTGAACGCCGACAGAGAAGACTTGCAACAAGAGACCAAGTACCTGAAAAAAGTCTTATCTTATCGAGAGGATGTTATGCAAGTCCAAGTCTCGGAGAAGACAACACGTCAGCTACAGAGATTAGAGACAAACTTAGAAGAAGCCGAAAAGAAATGCAAAGACTTGGAAGATGAAGTGGGTGTGCTTTACAAACAGAAACAATCCCTTCTTGTCAACATCATGAAACTTCATGATGAAGAGGTTGCACAGCAAAACGAAGGTCCCGAGCAGGTTGATGATGATGATGATGACGACGACGATGATTTACATAGCGATGATGACGATGATGATTATTCCAGCGATGAACCAGTTAGAAAGACTTCGTGTCCGCGCTCCAAAACTGGCTCTTTGAAAAGATCGTTTTACGGAAACATCTCGAACGATGCCGAGTTCAGTTCTGGTGCAAGTTTTTACGGCAGCGAAACGTCCTAGTGACAGTGAGAGTGAATGGAGTGAGCTTGAAAACTCCTCGTCAAGACTACGAGACTTAGTTTCAGGACTCAAAAGCGAAAGAAAACGAATGCGATCAAATAGTCAAAGAACTCATGGCCGACAAAAGGAGCTTAAACAAACGAATCGATAAATCCAACGCAGATTTTAAAGCCTTAATGAAGCGCATGGAAAAGCTGGACTCCGAGAACACGTCGTTACGAGAAAAAGTTAAAACCGAGCGAAGAGCTTTAAAATCCAAACTTAAGAAGAAGGAAAAGGAAAGCAAAGAACTGCGAGAAAATCTTCAAGAAATGGAGGGTGAAAAAGCAGCGTTGATGAAATGTATTGAAATGCACAGCTCTGCCGCCAACGAAGTTGAAACAAAGGAACCGGCTGAAGAAATAGACATAGATGACATGGCAAAACTCATTGCAAAAGCACAAGCATTTGCGCAAGAAGAGCGGGAGAGCAAGAGACAAGATACAATTATTGAGGAATCCGAGGGCGAAGAAGAGGAGGGAGAAAGTGAAGAAGAAAAGGAAAATGAAGAGGAAGAAATCGATGGCAAGGAGAGTGAAGGTAAAGAAGACGCGGAGAGTGAAGAAAAGGCATCTTCGAGTAGTGAAGAAGAGGAAGAAGAAAGGGAAGAAATCAAAAAACCAAAAGGTAAGTGTGAGCAACGTGAAAATAATTTACGAGATGCATTGCACTTTAATTTGCCAGTACAGTGACATACAACATAGTTTGGTTATAAAATCGTTGTTTGGGAACTGACGATCTTGAACTGTCCACTATTACGTTACGCGACACGCGATGTTATACGCGGCACGCGATGTTACGCGGCAGAAAACATAGGTGGTCCGCAATGATGTGCGCCGCACAACAAATGCGCGTAAAAAAAAAAAAAAAAAAAAAAAATACGCATCTTATCGCGAATTCTAAAAATCGTAATTCCAACCCCAGATGGAAACCATAATATTTTAGTGGTATTGTTTATAAGGAAGGACAGTTTTCTTTTGTATTACGTATAGAAGAGGTTCAATTCAATAGATAAATAGCACGTCAAATGCCAGCGCTGTTCAAACGAGAACGGAACGGTACGCATGTTTTACCGTGACTTGCGACTTAACTTGCGTTGAAAGTGAAAGTGTTTTTTCTTTTCTTTTTTTTGCAAAATTGCGTTGACTTGCATTTTTTCACAACTTCATGACAATTTTAGGACCGCAATTTTTACCTTGAAAAGTCAACCGCGTTCATTTGCGTTCCACTTGAAACTATTTCCATTTTATTGTGTTTGACAGAAAAACCAGATAACGTGTTTCTTTTCGAGAAGGACGAGAAGGATAATAAGTCAGCTAGTGAGGAAGAACAATCAAGTAGTAAAGGACAAGGACGAAGAAGAAGATCGTGAAAAGTACGAGATGGAGGATTTGATGAGCCCACCCCCACCACCGCCTCATGCTCGTCTACTGCAACGCCGTGCCTCTACTGTAGGAATCAACATGGATCGCGTAAACCGTGAGAAACAACACTTAGAAGAAGAAGTCGCCAGCCTGAAGAAGTACTTAAATCGAAGTGCGTATAGACGGAGATATTCAACTGTGGAATCGCCCAAAGCTCCTCCACTAGGAGCCATGAAAACCCTTGAGTCACTCCTACAGAAATCTGACTTAGAACTGAAGGAGGCCAACGCTAACATCTGCCGTCTGCAGTCCCTCAATGCTGACTTGGAAGAAAGGTTAAAGGACTCGGAGATCAATCAAGATGATCTTCGTCGTGCTGTCGTCATCGCTAACAATTATGCAGCTGAAGAACGAGAAAAGAATAATGCACTCGAAGAAGAGAGAGACAAGTCTTGTACAAAAGCTTGAGACTCTCAAGCGAGAAAACAGTCCGTTTGAGGAAATCCCGTGCGATAAATGCAGTCTACCGCAAAGGCGTCCGCTTCCGTCAAGTCGCTCACCACAAGCGAAGAGGATTTGGTAGACAGCGACGGCGCGGACGTCGAGTCGGACTTTTCGTCGATGTCACGCAAATCAAGTAACGCAAGTGACTTGTGACACTAAGTGATACTAGATGTCACGTTTTCATCATTGCTATGGAAATAAGTACGTGATATAAATGTTGGCATTTACGTCCGTGTCACGCTGCAGCGTTACGGTAGTAATTATTATTGAAAAACCGGATTAAAAGTAGGCGTCAAATTATGGTAAATTTGCTGACAATATGTACCCGTCCAATCCATATTATTCAGCCACTGTTAAAGAAATGGTCAGTCTAATGCCAGTTAATAGAGGCTGCTCTTTAATATGGAGGTACAAATTAGTGCAAGTCTGAGTGCAGAGTACAGGTCTCTTAATACAAGTTCAAGTGTAGCAATCTTTGCATTAGAATGGTTTCATTAACCCGTGAAACAAACTGTATTAGTTAAAGTGTGATATTCAAATATTCACGGATTAATGAAAAGCATTCTACTTTCTATCCAAATACAAGGAATCTGTCGTCACTTTGTTAAAGAGGCTAGATGGCCTCTCATCTTTCCCTTCACTTCCCCTCCTCCCCTTAATCCACCAGATAGACAGACAGACAGACACAGACAGAACTTCACATCATGTGCAGATGTGAGAGATTTAACAAGCCACATTTCTTATAATAATAGTGCAAAGAAAATTTTTTCGATAAACCACAGGTGAATAAGTGTAATTCTCAAAAATATGTATCTTCAATGAAATGTATTTGGTCAAAATATTTTTATGAATTTTTATAAGAACTGTTAATAAAACCACAATTTCTAGAGTTATTTACTTGGTAAGTTACATGTTTCCAAGTCTAGTGTGGAATTCTGGGGGACAGTTGATTGCACAAAGCTTATCTGGTTAGCCGATATTGACAACTCTTGATATTGTGCATATTAATTTCCAATGGATTAAGTTGGAATACCGTATTTACTCGAATAACCGCCCCGGCGCTTATTAAATTTTTCACGTCTAAAACAGGGCGCTTATTCGGGGGAGGCGCTTATTCGAGTAAATACGGTAGCCTCATTTTACACACTGATATTTTATAGAGCTGTCAATTTGAGTTGCATTCATCTTATGACTCTTAACAAAGGTTTCAGCTTGAGGAGCAAAAGTACAAGCCTCAATCTTAAAACTTTTCAATGGTATAATTACACAGGGTTCCCACTGTCCTGGTAAAACAGAATTCCCTAACTTTAGAACTTTTCACTAACCAAATCCCATTTTTCACAGTCTTTTTACTAACCCAAATTTTGAACAATTTCCATTCCACCATTATCAGTCAACGAAATTAAGTAGTTAAGGTTCATGGAATTCCACAGCCAAGCTGCTACTAACACTTTTCACTGACTTTGGTAACATTTAACATTTCCCTCACCAACTTAAAAAAACTCAAAATACTCATCACCTATCAACCAGTATATCAACCCATTCAGGTTTTATTGCTAACTCTTTATTTTTTCTAAACTAGCAAATTTATTATTGTTTTCTAGTAAATTTTGATTTTCTACTTTTTTTGACTAAAATATTTTTTTTGGTACTTGTTGAAACTCAAAATACATTAGAAGCTATATAGAACATACAAAGAGTTGGGTAGGACAATGACACACCCCTGATAAGATCATCAGTTCTCCCTTTCCATACTTTCCATATACTGTAAATGACCAAATAAGCCCCCTGTCTACAACTTTTGAACAGTTCAAGTCCCCTACATCCTTTACCAAAGTAAAAATTCAAGGAGTTTTCAAGAAGTTTGAGCAAACTTTCTAAAATTCAAGAGCTTTTCAAGTGCCCTTGAAAATGTAAATGAAATTGAAGGAGTTTCTAAGAAGTTTAAGGAGTAGCATGAACCCTGATAATTATTTATTTCAAAATTTTTAATAAGCCTCTCTGTTCAAGTAAGTCTCCCTTTTGAATAGCCCCTCCCCTCCCCCTCCCCCAAATTCTGAAGGTTTTTATTAAGTCTCCAGGGGCTTATTTGGTCATTTTATGGTATGTAAGAAGTTTGGATTTTGAGGTTACAGGTTATTGTCAATCCAACATTCAATGAGCTTTTATCAGCTAATAATTTTTAAATTAGTAAACCAGAAAAATAATTACCACAGCTGGAAAGAGCAGATTAAAATTTATTAGCAAAACAGTAAAGTTTGAAGTAAATCAAAACTTGTGAGAATATGAATTTTTGAAAAGTGTAAATTTTGTAAGGCAACCTTTGCTGGTAACAAATGGTTTCATACAAAATTTCTATTTCTGCAAATTAATAGCTTTGTGAATTTTGAACTTACTTTATTCAAACTTCACAGTTATACTAATTCTTCTATTCTTGTGTCTTGTGACTTTTGGAATTATACGATAAAAGCTCATATGTTGAAGAGGCAGCTAGGGCATCTTCAAGTTCTGTAGCAGTGAAAGTAAACTGTATACAATAGGTGCAGTAACTGTGCAGTTCTTATTTACCAGTTTTCAGAGATTGGTATGTACAGCCAGTCTCATTCGCAACATATTCACTATTACAACACTTGTCTCATTAAATAGACATAATTTTTGCTTTGATTTCTTCACTTTCATTGGGTCAGAAGCTGTGAATTTTATACACACAAACCATAGTTCATACATGAAACAAATATTTATGACACACATGACAAGTTTACTGTGGTTTAAAAGTCTTTTTCAGCTGGACAATGATTACATCTCCACCAATCCAATACATGGTAATTGGTTGCAGTTTTTGGTGATCTAGCTTACTGCTACCTCAGATAAACAAGCCAGTCTTATACTTGCCTCCTGTATGTTAAAAAAACAAGAATTGGTAAATCATTTCTTTGGCATGCTGTAAATCTAATTGATATGAGGATTTTATGTCCTTCACCATCTCCATGTGACAGTGTCAGTTAGTTCCTAACCCAGCCCTCCTAGGATGACTTATTTGCAGCCCCCTCCCCCCCTCCCCCATAAAAAGAATCCCAAAGGGGGAAAAATTAGGGACCGGTCATTATTTACAGGGAGGGGGGGCTGGTGGAAATGAGAAATGTGATGCACAATTTTTGATGGCCCCAACCCCCTTTCCACATACATTCTCTTATAACAATAATGCAGTGTGTGCATGAAAAATGATGACCCCCCCATATTTCCACCAGTCCCTCCCCTCCCTGTAAATAATGACTGGTCCCTTAGTCCCCCCAATCCAGAGCAAGTCAGACTAGTCCCTTGCCCACTCCTCACAGGCTGACTTACTGTATTTCTCCCCAGTCCAATCCCAATGGGAGGTCAAAATTAGTCCGCCACCCCATGTGAGAGTTAGTGGCCTAGCCAGCCTGAGTAAAAAGCCATCTAGATAGAGAGAAAATGATTTGCATTCCCCATACAATTAATAGTTTGCTAGTATTTGCCCAGCTTCAGAGGTACACACATGTGTATTGGCATAAAGGTAGCTGTACCACCGAGAGTGTAGTATAGCTAATATGGATATAATATTGACTGCAATGACTTGAAACGGTACCCTTGAAACAAATGTTTCAGGTTAAGGCTATTTAGCAAGTTTAATTTCCATGTATTTCTTGTACTTTTGACCTGAAAGCTATGAATTGAAACCTTTGTCCAGAGTCATTGGAGAGTATCAGCAATATCAGCTATAGAGCAGATTTTGTGTGAGTGTGAAAACAGCACCACTCGGTCACAGCAGGAATTTTGAAGGTCTTTATAGAAAACACGGCACTGACACGGTCACGGCATGGCATGGTCCATTTGACACTCATACGAAATCTGCTCTATTAAGTCCCCCCAATATAAGAGTGTATAGTTAGTCCCTCCCTAGGTGAGGCCATTATTAGTTCTTCATACTTGTTTAACCATTGTCTAATATACAAAGCTTACCCATGCATTAAGAAGAGACGTTACAGAATAAAACCTTGGCATTCTTCTCAACTCTGAAGACAACTGACTTTGTATCTTGAGAAGAAATGGTGTACTCTCTAACAGAACAAAATTTTTAATTTGACAATTTGAGATGAATACATTTTCAATCAATAAACCATTTCACAGTTCTCATCGATCAACCTCAACCTTGACAATGTGTAATATATTGTTTAGAATTTGACTACAGCCTATGGAATTTTAAAGTGTTTCGATTGTTGATGTGTGTGTATTCCTTACATTACCATGGGTTGTAGTCAGTTTCTAAAGAATAATATTACATGCTGTCGAGGCCGAGGTTGTTCGACGAGAACCGTGAAATGGTCTATTAATGAAATTTCCATAATAAAAACAGAATATTCGACAAAACTGTTTTCAAACTTATGAAATGTAAAAATCAGTGATCAGAGGTTAGATTTCTTCAACCTCCAAGGCCGAGCAAGGTAAAGTAATCTTTGCCAGCCCTAATGATTTCAACTTCCACATCCACATTTTTTGGATGTTAAAATTATGGTCTATTTCTTAGTCAGCATGGCTCAGTGGTTACAATATTGAACTTGTACACAAGAGGTAATGATTTTGAGTCCCAACTGTAGATCACTTTGTAGCAGGCATCAAGTTTCAGTCCTGACTGTGGATGAATGTGTTTTATGTCCTTGAGCAGGACAGTGACTATGCAGCTGTATATAGCTTTTTTTATAAAAGGTTGACGGGGCGAATGGTGATCGGCGATTGGTGATTGCACGACTGAAAGGAACTGTTGTCATGCTTTTAGACTACTATCCAATGCAGAGATATGAATTGCCTATCGACCACTAAGTCCAATAAGATCTTAACTGTATGGTATCGGTATTGCTTGGGTATTTAATTAATCAAAATGAAGCAATTCTTATTACCCCAAAACTCCTTTCAGTCATGCAATCACCAATTGCCGATTGCCATTCACCATTTGCAAGGTCAACATTTTTTGAAATAGCTATATATATATATATATCAGTACCACCTATTGCTTGGGTTAAGTTGGGAAAGGAGTGGTGCCACAACTACTCTTGTGGTAGAAGCTTTGGGGTATGAGACTAAGTATAATTTGGCCTAACTGTTCTTACCATATGCCCTTGTCTTACAAGCTGGACTTGAGTGAGGGTAGTTCTGGGGGACTGTCACCTCGATGGGAGGGACTGCTGGCAAGTATTCATCATCTGAGGAAAAAGAAACAATATATTTATAATATATTTTGAGAGCATTTTGATATACATTTTGATAATATAAATTTTGATAGAATTCTTTCCAGTCATTCTCCATTTTTCTCTCATTTATTTTTATTCCATCTTTCAAAACTTAAATTTTCAATATTTTCAATGATGGTGTCTGCACAAAAATAAAAAAATTTAATCAAGAAGCAAACTTTCTTGTGGAATTGAAGAACTTGAGGGAATTCATAATTTAACAGACATTGCCGACAACATTCCTTTCCAGACCCTTTCTACCTTCATTCCCTATCTCTCCTGCTATCTGTCTTGCTTTTCCCCCTCCACTTTTCAACTCTTTCTTTTAACATGATTTACTGCCAAGGACATCATTCAAATTGCATTCAAATTCTTAACTATTTGGTCCTTTTTATTTTGTACTTACGTATCGAGCATCTGAGAAGTGTTGAACTTTGACTACTTGAACTATCAACTTCGGGTTTGACTGTAAATCTGTCAGTAAGTCTTGCAAGTTCTCCCTGGAGTGTGTGTGGTAGTGGACATTTCTTGGTGTTGGCTTCACTTATTCGTAATTTTTTAGATGGTGGAGGAGGAGGACTGTGGGAACAATGACATGCATTTTGAACATATACTTCCATTGAAGCAGAATTAACAGCACCAGAAAATGCAGTAGCAATAGCACTAGCAGCAGCAGAAGCAGCAGTAGTTGTAGCATAGCCGTAGCAGCAGCAGCAGTAGCAGTAAGCAGTAGCAGTAGCAGTAGCAGTAGCAGTAGCAGTAGCAGTATGCAGTAGCAGTAGCAGTAGCAGAGCAGTAGCAGTAGCAGTAGCAGTAGCAGTAGCAGCATAGCAGTCCAGCAGTCAGAGTAAGCAGTAGCAGTAGCAGCAGTAGTAGCAGCAGCAATAGTAGCAGCAGAAGTAGCAGTAGCAGTAGCAGTCAGCAGCTAGCAGTAGCGTAGCAGTAGCAGTAGCAGTAGCAGTAGCAGTAGCAGTAGCAGTAGCAGTAGCAGTAGCAGTAGCAGTAGCAGTAGCAGTAGCAGTAGCAGTAGCAGTAGCAGTAGCAGTAGCAGTAGCAGTAGCAGTAGCAGTAGCAGTAGCAGTAGCAGTAGCAGTAGCAGTAGCAGTAGCAGTAGCAGTAGCAGTAGCAGTAGCAGTAGCAGTAGCAGTAGCAGTAGCAGTAGCAGTAGCAGTAGCAGTAGCAGTAGCAGCAGCAGTAGCAGTAGCAGTAGCAGTAGCAGTAGTAGTAGCAGCAGCAGTAGCAGTAGCAGTAGTAGCAGCAGAAGTAGCAGTGGCAGCAGTAGCAGTAGTAGCAGCAGTAAGCAGTAGCAGTAGCAGTCAGGACAGCTAGCTAGCAGTAGCCGCAGTGCAGTAGATCAGCAGTAGCAAGACCCAGAAGCCAGCCCAGCAGCGCGGCAAGTAGCAGTAGAAGTAGCTAGCCAGTAGCTAGTAGTAGCATCATCAGCAGCAATAGCAGCAGCAACAGCTGTAGCAGCAGAAGCAGTAGCAGACATAGCAGCGGCAGCAGTAGCAGAAGAAGCAGTAGAGCAGTATCAATAGTAACTGTCGCAATCCTACTTAACCAATGCACAAGATGCTTACCATATCGGAGGACCTTCCATAGACTGCACTATTGGAGAAAATGTTCTCTTCAATGTATGAGAAAACATAGGTGACTTCAAATGTTTGACAATGGTATCAAGGAGAGTCTGACCACTAATTTGTTGAGACTGTTCCTCTGATGAGAGTGGTACTAGTGGTTTGGGGATGGTGTTTGACTTTGTAGTTGGTACACTTGTTGATGTTGTGGTTGGAGAAGGCGAAACAGTAGGGGGACGTTGCTGAAGAACACCAAAAAATGAAAAATGTTAAATAGATATTTGAAAAATGATTTTCTTTGTAAAATGTGACTAGAATAAAATCAAACACTTTGAGGAAAGAATGAGATAGGAAGAGAGAAAAGAAGAAAATGAAAATTGAGTGACCTTTGACCTTGTGGTCAAAGTTTCTACTTACAGAGTCCTTAGTGACTAGGATATACTAGGGACCACTTCTAGTTTAAAATAGTATGATTTTTTTAAATAAATCCTCCTGGCTCTTTGGTATGAGGAGAAGGGTATGAGGGAGAGGGGTCTCCCTCTCTTTTAAACTACCAAACTGTAGAGTACACAACACTTACTGGTGGTTTCAGATTCAGCTTCTTTAAAACTTGTTCACATCTTTCAAGAACATTAAGTGGGACTCTGGATTCATAATAAATAGGTATAAATATCAAATAATTAATTGAAATGAATGCTTGTGTTTTGTGATATAAACACACAAGGAGTTGTAGCACAAGAAAAATAGCCTTGCAAGATGCACCAAATTGCAGCCAAGTGCCAAGTGTTTCAAATGTTTTTCAAGTGTTCTATAATTCACAGTATTTACATCAGGCAAAGTGACCATTTTAAATGCTTTTATAAAAATAGCATCAGTGTTTTAGGGTGCTTTCCATTTAATGGAACCAACCAGCCAGAATGGCCTGATTTCTTAGGACTGATTCCAGCCAGAGCTAGGAATTGACATGTACCATTTAAGAACTGGCTGTTCTGGCTGGCTGGTTCCACTAAATGGAAAACACCCTAAGTAGTGTAAGATCAAATCTCTGTTGTCTGATATAAATATCAATTTATGGTAGTTTGTGCATATCTCAAACTTTTATGTAGTTCGTGTACGACTGTATACACTGACCTTCTTGCAGGGTTTTCTAGAATGTCCAGGAAATTTTTCAATTTATTCCGGTCATTGTTACTGTGCTCTGAAAAAAAATGTGATTGCTTGATTACGATGGTGGTGAAATATAATAATGATGGCAATGATAATGATTTCCCATGTCATCATCATCATCATATATCATGATCATTTTCATAAACAGTAGAGCAGAATTCCCTATGACAATGAAAAATTCTGTTTACTTAGTACCATTCCATGTTAGGTTTGTCATGCAGGCCTTAGTGTAATTATTGATAGGTCAATGTTGATGTATAATCCAATCAAAATGCTGAAACAAGGCATGGTATAGACTTTCTCAAAGTCGTCAGCCCCACTTTTTAATTTTTGACTTTTGCGGGACTGGAAAAAAAATTGAAGAAAAATGATTGAAATAAAGATTAAATAAGAAAGGACGACTTGTGGCAAGTCTAGGCATGGCACAACAGAGGCAGATCCAGGATTATTGTTTAGGAGGGGTGCCAGATTATAGAATTAGTAAACCATCCAGAGAATCCAGAAGATATTTTGAAGTGTCAAGAACAAAAGTGTATAAAGTCTCTAGGGAGGGGGTGTGTACTCCCTCCCCCCCCTCCCCTAAATTCATCCCTGCACAATGTGGTACAGATTTCTTCTGGCCCATTACCAGGACTTCGGAAAGGGGGTTCATTTTTGATATTCAAAGGGGGTTCATGTTTGATATTCAGATATAGACTGAAAAGGATTAGGAGGTGGACTGGGTGGTGTTTGACCCTTCAAACCAAAATCACATTCAACAGCTAAATCATTGTGGGTTTGCAAGTGATATCACACAGCCAACTTTAATGGACTTCAAAAAAAGATTCCTCATTAGAATCTGTTGATCGTCTAATATGCATGGCTACTGCTCCATTATCTTTTGACAATTCTCAAGGGAATTATTGAAATCCAGCAATATTACAATTATGAACTGGTTAGTAGGCCATAAAGTATATGTTCTGTCACACCATAAGATAACTTGACTGGGTAATGAACTGGGACTAGAAACAGACAGACTTTCTAAGTACTCAGATCATATTTCTGTTCCTAACAACACCATGACCCTATATCAACAGAGAACACAAAAAAATAAAATCCTGTGTTGGATATAAACATCACACAGTCTGACAGCACAAAAGGAACAACGAGGCATTATCTGACTAAAGCCCTGTGTAAATACTCCCACTGTGGCATCCACAAATGTAAGTCATTTTCAGCAGTTAGCTGGTCAGTCCATTGCATAAATTTAATCTTTGGTAATAACAGAACAAAAGAAAATAATGTTGGATGTTCTACGCTGCATCCAACATGTTACAGTCAACAATCTTTGTAGTTGCTGGCCAAAAATGTTGGGAGCATGTGCATGGACCTTAAAATAATATGGATGACAGGGGGGGAAATGCTACACTGTCTCTCATTATATAAGGACACTAATGGGTATATAAGCTCAGTATTTTGTATACAAGCTCTTTAGAGTAAGGGTCAAAGAAAAAGATATCAATTGTCAACTGAAATTTGAATGCGATCCTGAGATATAACGCCCTGTACTTTTGGAGAGGTGACATTTTGATCAGCAAATAGCACATCCTTTTTCATAAATAGTCTCCCAGTCAGCTTTAGCCTAGATCAGCAATTCTTGCCATACATTTTGAGCAATATTAACACAAATGTAGTCCTTGCAGTTTTAATGTATGATGGCCAGTTCAGGATGAAAAAATTATGAAAATAGGCAGCTTTGATATTTTTCTGCTATGTCAATATGGAATGGATTAATGTCTGGGGAGACAGTATTGACTGTATATCAAGTAACATTTAATCTGTGATTGTGGTATTCATCTAATATTATTATTCATGGTTTATATTACTTTCTGGTATCTATAAACGAATGGCTTGAAGTCAACATTGCAAGCCCTGATGATCTATTTGCTATTAATTTTTCTGGTCAAACACTTTGCCTTTGGCTTGAAAAAGGGTTTTGGACAGTAGAAGAAATTTAATAAATTAATGATTTGTTGTGAATTACTCTTTAACCTCAATGCAGACATTTTTGTTGTTCACTTCAAATGCACATGTAGTCATGCACTTGACAATGTCTATAACTATATGACTTTGTGTTTTATGACATAATACATTATTTTGTATCAAGTATGTGCACTATCAATGATTGATTTACGCCAGTCTTATTGTGTTTAAGCCATCACATCATTAGTTATGAAGTCTTAAAAGGTCAACATCACTCTTTGTAATTGCAAGATTCTAGTCTTTATGTCTGCCAGCTGTCATTATTAATAATTGACTCAAATTGACTAATAACCATGTATACCTATGCAAATTAAATATGAAAGAGGCAAGAAAGTATTGGTGATCCTAAACAAGAGAGAGAAAAAGTAGGAAAAGACACAAAAGGATAAGGGGAAATGTGAGGAAGGAGAAGGAAGTGGGTTTGCCACTTTCTTTCCATTTCATTCATTCATTCATTCATCCATTTATTCATCCTGAATGTTCTTTTAATTTTCTTTCCAGGCAAAGGAAAAGGGGTCAGTTCAAAACAGACAAAGTGACCTTTGATAATATCAAAAATGCTCTTTTGGTTATGAAAGGAAAAGAGGGCTTAGAATTTGTTCAGATAGCATCACTTTAGAGTCCTTCGATTTGATCTTGACTGTTCTTGTCTCTAAGGTTGAATTTACTGTGGTAGAAAAAGAGACTGGGTAGTAGCAAACATGTAGAGGTTGAAGGGTGGGGGTGGGGGGAGTGTAAGAAGGGAAAGGAGACAAAGAAGTTGGCAACTCCTCTTTTTACTTCCTCCCTCTTTTCTTAACCTGCCCCAGGATTACCCATCCCATAATGTACCACAAGAAATCCAACTAGGAGCTGCTTGAAAATGAGTATAGCTATTTTATCACAGATATTAATAATGTTGTTACCTTGATCATTTTTCATTCTATTAATCATCCTTGTTAGTGGTTCAATGTACATAGACAACTGTTTGTGCTAAAAAATAGAATTCAAAATTGCTATATTGTGTTACAAAATACTTGAGATATAACGCGTGCGCTGATTGGCTGGCTACCATGTTTATATCAGAGGACAGAGACATGGCTCGCTCAAAAAACGTTGAAAATATTTTATAAAAGCAATATAAAACGATCGCTTATGTCTCTGTTCTGTGATATAAACACACTGGAAGATGTAGAGCACTCGAAAAGCAAGAGAAACACTCGGCTACGCCTCGTGTTCCTAAGCTTGCTTTTCTCTTGCTATACATGTACATCTTCCATTGTGTTTATATCACAGAACAGAGACATGCGCGCGCGTTTTATATTCCTTAAATATATCATTAGACAACTGTATTGATTTATATTTATATATTATTATTACTATTGTTACTATTAATATTGTTATTATTTCACAAATATTTTTCATTCTTTTAGTGTGATTGAGTCATGCCTCTGTCCTCTGATATAAATGTGATAGCTAGTCAATGAACACGTTGCCCTCCAATGAACGTTTCTATATACAAAAAGCACAAACTTCGACTGCCCATAACTTTGGCGCTATTCATCGAAACTACCTCAAAATTTCAATTTTTGCTAGCTTTGGGATGGTCTTTTCAAATATTATTTTTTGCTGTTAGATAAAAAAATCAAAATGTCAGGCAAGGGGTGAGAAAAGCTCATTTGCATGCAGTCATTATATCTAATATCTAAAATATATGATAATATACCTTTTCTGATTTGCTTGAATAACCATTGAACAAATTAATGACTCAGGGTGAAGCTGGATTTTTCAAAATACAGTGAATGTATGCATTTGAAAACCCAAGCATCTACTTGAATCTATTATTATGTGGTCAGTCATGTGAATTCAGAAAGGTCTATTGGTCATTAAAACAAATTACAACAACAATATTGAGGTACAGTAGTTGGTACAGTCTGTCCTACCTTTTCTAAGTAAGCTTGCTCTTCAGCAGCACTCAACGGTGCTGGACTTGTTACAGGTGGGCCAACTGATGCAGGATTTAAAATAGAAGCTGGGGATTGAACATTTAGGGTACCTGGTGTTGGTACAGATGATGTGGCTGGGGATTGAGCAACCATCTAAATAAACACATGTAAAGAAAGAATGTGAACTTCATAAAGGGAAGCAAGGGTGGCCAAATGGTGGGAGTGCCTAGGTAATTGATTCCCAGACTGAGAATAACATCATTGGAATGAGTTTGTTAGTTCAATCTGTGCTAAGTGCTTTTCCACTATGAAAAGTAAAAAGGATTTATTTGACGTACATTTTTTAAGATAGCCGTATTTTAACCTTTTCTCTGATTTATAATTAGCATGTGTACACATCCAGAAACTCCATAGAAAAAAAGCTATGCATCACGTCTCCAAGGATTGTTTTATGCTTCGCAGCATCCATCCATAACTCAATGGAATCCTGCTGATTTCTTACACAACAAAAGATTCAAATGATAAAAGAAACAAGTAATAACCCACCTGCTGAGGTGATGGCATCATTCCAGGTGCGGGAGAGTGTAAAGGATTAAAAGCTGGTGATGGCGCAACTGTCTGATTGGCTGGAGATGGGTTAGAGGCAGGAGTATGAACACGCATTCCAGTAGTTTGCATAGCTGGTGACTGCACTGCTGATTGCATAGATGATGGTGCATATTGCATCTGGTGAGATACTGCATTGATGCAAGCACCAATATCAGTTAACTGTATTTATGATAATAATTATACATATAGCAATGGCAGACTGGCAGGGTTTCCTTTTATTAAGGAAAAAGTCAATCCAGTCTAAGAGTTTTTTCCAGGGTGCTATCTTATTTATAAATTATTATGACTATCATTGACTACAAAGATTAATAAATATGGTTTTATGATCTGTACATCTGTGTTAAGCAAATCAAATCCCTGGTCAATAAAGTAACTTTGACCCCACCAGCTTTTCATGTCCAACAAAAAGAGTTGGGGGGAGGGGTGTGAAGGTGGATACACCCCTTCTAGTCCACCCCCCACTGTGACTCTATAAGATTACTCAGACTAGAGCAGATTTTGTATGACTATGATAATGATAAAGTCACGGCACGGCATGGTTATGACAGCAATCTGGTCTAGTAGGACTAGGGAAACTTGTACCTGTAGTAGATACACCATATGACTGTTGACCATGTTGTGGTAGATTCATCTGGGTTGATGGGTGTGGCTGGTGAGCCGAGACAGTTGCCGTTGGTCCAAGCATGCCTGGCTGTTGCACCTGCATTGGCTGAGAGTTGTTGACAAACTGCTGTTGAGATTGAGTTTGACCAGTAGGAACCATGGTTTGAGGATTCATCTGTGGTTGTTGTCCTGGAACCATACCAGCTGGTAACTAGAAAATCATATTGAAGCACATTAGTATATAAGGGAGACCCCTATGTGTGTCTCTAAACTGTGGTATATTACCACCATTATTTTGCACAGTTTAACACTTGTGCCAGACGAACATCTTGACTGGGCATAGGGTGAAAGGCTGTTTATTGTCAATCAATGCAATGGTCAGGCAATCGCACAAGTAGATGGAGTTTTTACTACTTTGTTGGAAACCTCAACCTACAGATGTGGCAGTCTGAACATTCTGTGGGATTTATGGTAAGGATACTTTACCTTTTACATGTAAATTATTCCTACTTACATTTTTAAATTGCATTTGCTTGACTTGATACTGAGCATTAGCAACAGAAGTCATAGGGGCAGCAGTACTAATTTGGGTAATATTATATTGTGATCTTAAGGGTTGAGAGGCTGGTATTCCTGGCTGCATCTGAAGTGATCTGGTACCCATTTGGGAGACATTGACTACTTGGCCAGGTTGTCCTACAAGTACCAAAATACAAAAAAAAAATTATGCCTAAAAACAGTCTAAGCCTCATCTAAGAAAACTGTTTTATAGTAAGGCACCCCTAAATCTTGGCATGCAGACCAATTATTTTGGGTACAGCACCCCTATAAATCCAACAAATTTTCTTTTCACAAAATAATAACAATAATGGTGCTGTGCCAAGAATGATGGGATCATGCGGCCGGAATTAGGGGTGTGGTGCCATAAAAAGGTTGTCGTAAATCAAGCTCTAGTAAGAAGTCCATATAATTATATGCACCCATGGGAGGAAGTACTCTCTAAGATTACTCAAGGCGGGTACCTCGCATGGGACTTTCTTTGGAACTCCTTACCGCCGTCTCTGAGAGATTTATATGACATTTCCTCTTTCAAATCGGATTTAAAAACTCATTTGTTTAAATCTGCATTTAATTTGTAATTCTAGTTTTAATTTTATCATTTTTGTGTTAAAGCGCTTAGAACTTTTGTATAAGCGCTATACAAGCACATTATATTATTATTATTATTATTCGTGTCCCGTTTGCATCCACCTCTTGGACAGTGCCTTTGTTTTACGTTAATTTTTGTTTTGTTGTTTTGCTACTTTCTCTATTTTTGTATTTTAGTTATGTTATTTCTGTCCAATAAAGTTGTGAAAAAAAAAAAAAAAGATGGACTATACAGGATACTCTGCCTAAAAGGAGTATTTTTTTTGCTTGAGATATAGTTCAAGCTTGAGTCTATTCTTATTCGAGAAGTATACTTGAGCACAAACTTTCTTGATTTAATCTTATACTGTAGCTTAGTTCAACAACATACCTGGTTGAGTGACAGGTCGTAGACCAGGCTGGCCTCTTCCTACACCTAAAAAATTTACATCAAACTTTTAAACTATTTTTATTATTGATTTATGCCTGGTTTTCACAAGTGTTGGAAGCAGAAGTAGATAATTTGAAGCAACACATGGAGATTCAGTGTTGCATTTGGTAACACAAGATAACAAGCAATGTACTACCAAGTCTGAGCACATTTCTTCTGCTTTCTGCTTTTATCAGTTGTGAGTACCTGGCTTTAGTAACATTTATTATACCATTATCATTTAACTAAACAGCAAAAAACATTTTTGTCTCATTGACGTGTGTTTCAGAAAATATCCATGTCCCACCACAATGGGAATTTGTAAAAGGAAATTTCCAATTTTCCTAGTACATAAAAGTCTAGTTGTAGTTTTGTTCATCTCTGACCCTCTTCCCTCCTTTGGGGAATTTCAGATTCCCTCCTAGGTGGATAGTGAAATTATATGGAACGTAAGACAATACAGTTAAACATATCTTACCTATATCACGAAAATGTACCAGAATACGAGCTACATAACACATATACTCATCCTACAAAACAAGTAAAAGAATTTTCAATAAAGATGAAAAGGAAGGAACAGACAATAATATTGTGAATAGAATATTGACCAATATTGCTACCAGACAAAATTATATTATTGAAGCCTCTGAGTTACACTGGAGCATTTTAAGAAATATAGAATTTCTATTTTCTGAAATTAGTGCTGGCAGATAAAGCACCTGAGTTGCCTAAAATCAGATGTATTTTACCATTAATATTGCTTTGGATAAAGTTTTTTTTGTTCAAAGACATGTAACTTTCTTTTTCGAGTCAAGACTACAAGGAAGTTAACTGTTCAAGTCACATGCTTGAGCTGATATGTTCTGATTCCTCTAATGATGTCATCAAAAAATCCCCATTATAAATATTACTAACATCATGCAAACATTTTCTCTTCAAATATTTTTATTAACTACTTTTTGCCATGCTAGTTCTTTTGAGATCTGAGAAACTGAAGGGGTTGCCATTAAAATGGCCCAGGTGACTATTGTGATGTTCAGACATTGATATTTTACCAGGAAAGTCAATTGATACCATTTTAGACCAAAAAATGTGAGAACAATAACTTTATTCAAGCCATTTTTATATATGGAGTGCCTCTTTGATAGCTGACTTCCAAGATATATTTTACTTGCTTGTTTGGATTAAGACGTGGCTATGTGCATGAGGCTCAGTCATTTATAACAAGACAAAAGTTTTATGAGATTTATGCATATAGCCTTGATATAGTGTTCCTTTGTATGTGGGAGGCATATCTTAGAAATTCACTATTGGAGAAAAATAATGGTTATTTTGGGAGATTGAGTTCTAATTAAATCAGACAGAGAACAACAAGATTTACACTGTACTTGAAAATCAAAGAGCTATGAAAAAAATGGCATAAAAAGCCTTTTTAATTATATGTACACCATACATTAGAGTGCTTACAATATATCCGTAAGAAATTGCACTAATTTGTACTAATTAAACAATAGAAAACAAAGGATTTCGTGCTATTTAGTACAATTTAGTTCGCTAGCTTTTTCACGGATATATTGTAAGCACTCTACTTGATAATAAGATATTAGCTGAATAGTAAAATGTGTATGAAATTTTATTATACAACCACACACTTTTCAGTGCAAATAAAGACTAAATCGAGTGCAAATATGCGAGCATATTACACGGTTTTGAAAGCTGTATTAAACGGTTTAGCACACGCAAAGGTAAGATTCGTTTTGTTTTCCTTGAAGTTGGTCATAAAATAAACAATGTATTACACGAAAAGTTGTGTAATGCAGGTGACAGTGCATTTTTATTCGTCATTTTGTATTTTTTAAAAACACTAAATGACCCTTAAAAATACCTGCATTACACAACTTTTTGTGTAATAACCTCTTTCTACATGATACAAGTACAAAAAAGATTTTGACAACAAATTAAAATAAATATCTTTCATATAAAAAAGTTGAATAAAAGCTAGATTACATTAAGCTATTACCTCCTCAAGGCACATGACCCTAAGGCCACTATTATGTGTCTAAGGATATTAGAAAACTTTACAAAATATGCTATCACACTGACATTCTGTCATTTCTAACAGCTCAATGGTAAGTTTCCCATTTGAATTCATTTTTAATGAGAATGGTAACACCAAATTGCATTAGTTTCAGTAAGAACAATTTATTGTCATACATTATTTTTAACTCAGTGACAATAGATGAGCTTGGGTATTGCATGCAAGGGACTGACCACATGAAAACCTCAAAAGAAAAATTTAGGTAATATCTAGCTAGTTGCATATACATTAACCCTTTCAAAAATCATCAAAAAGAGAGCTGAATATCAAAATGGCTCCTGGGTACATTGAATAGATTTGCTTGTGTTTCCACGGAGTCACCTTAATTAGAGGATGCACTAATGATTCAGATCTGTCAATACACATTCTCATCACTTGTTGCTGTCTAGTAAAATTTTTGAATTTAATTAATAAAAATGAAACAAATTCATATAGCTGGAATATGTAATTTTGCCATTCCCCATTTCTGGAATGTTGCCATACTATGCCTCAGCATTAAGATAACAAAGGAAGGTTAAGACAGCAATATTAATTGAATTAGGATGAAGAGATATAACATGGCAAAGATTTTGTTCGTGGTCATATGAAAACGTTTAACTTAGTTGCGCATACTGAATGCAATTAACTTTGTTACATATCCTGTAAGTCTATTCTTAGCCTGTTATATATTTAGCATTTTACAACCACCCTTGTTCAGATCTCATGTCCCTTAATGTGCAGTTCTGTCAATTGGTCTTTAATTTACATCAAAAATCAATTACTAGGGGAATATAATTAATGACAAGGTCATGTGCTTCTAGTCTAGTGAATGTAAAATAAGATACAACTTTAAAAACAAAATAACTATAATAATACTGAATGTGACGAGTTTAAACTTCACGTCATACATTTAGGAATATGATTTAGTGTTATAATGAACGAAAATCAAAGAAACACGTTAATACTGTTACAGCATTGATTAAAACAATGCACTCACAAATCCGGCTGTCAACAACGTACTTCAAGAGTCCTTTGGAGGACAGAAAAATGAATATTCACGATTGAATCAATTCTTAATAACAAACTTCTCAAATTACGTACATAAATGTTCTACCATTCCTTGGTCATGAAAGAGAATATGAAAATCAATTGGAACTCTAAAAAGACACTTACAGTCGAGCAAAGTCATAATTATAAGCTTATTTACTGTGCATATAGAGTAGAACTGTAGGCGACTGTCTTCAAAGACACGTTGGAAACTTGAGTGACTGAATAAGGAAATAATTCAACCACAAGTCTAGTTTTAAGTTGTCTTACCCTAGATTTGGCTTTAGAGAAGACTTCTCTCTCGATATCGGCTGCTTTTTTGGTCATATTTTGTGGGTTTCCAGATTTTCTGAGAGCATCGTCACTGTCAAACGAAGTCAAAGTTTCAGAGAATATGTTTTTGTTGGGACGTTTTTGATTCTATAGGTAAAATCATCACACCATAATTAAGCTGAAACAAAATTTCAAAGTAATGTCTTGCTATAAAAGATGTTGGGCTTACATTTGGCTGGTGACTTTTTGGCGAAAATGTGGTTTCTTCCACTCATCTGCTTCGTTCGCCATGTTGGTTCATGTGGAGGCAAACCACAGGAATCCCAATTCAGAAAGGGCGCGCGCACAGCACTCACATTTCACCCTCACTCCAGCTCTCAGTTGGTTTTAAAATCAGTTGAGTAGTCGAGTCTAAGCCCACTGTTTTCTTTTCTTCTTTATCAACTAGTACTCACTTAAAAGTCATCTTTTTTTTCACGGGTTAGATAAAATCACACTGATGTTCGACACCTCGCTGAGCAGAATTCCGCATTCTTTTGTCACTAGATGCCTCAAAAATGCGTGGACGAAACTGTATGTAGCCAGATATATCCAGCTTTGTTTTTCAGGCTGATTCAGCTAATATAAGATAATGTACACTCTCTCTGTGTACTTAAGATTAAATTCATGAAAATGGAATCGCTATGAACTAAAAGAAGAGGATCGGAGTACAAATACTAAAACCGTGTAATATTTTCCACTATTTAATATAACATCGCTGCTCTCAGCCAATCAGAATCGAGAAATTTTTTCATGTATATTATTAAGTACTACATAGCAATAATTAATAGAAAACAATGAAATTTTCATAAAATCACTATTTATGTTACACTTTTTTAGTGTTTGCAATTGTACTCTAACAGCAATGTTTTTGTTGTTGTTGTTGTTTGTTTTCTTTATCGACTAGTACTGACTAAATAGTCGTCTTTTTTACGGGTTCATCAAATCACTTAGTCCAGAACTGGACCCACTTTATCTTCGCGCGCGCGGCCAAAATTTAAAATTGGAGCGAGCGATGTAACGCTAACGGACTCGACTTTTCTCAATTTTCTTTCGAATGCGCGCGCTTATTTTATTTCTTCGTCCACTGTTTATTGTATATAATTGTTATTGAGGAAAGTGGGTCCAGTTCTGGACTACAAATCACTCTATTAATGATAACTACCAAAATCTGAGTCCAAGGTACACGATGGAAGATTTATAAACATGGTAGGCAGCCAATCAGCGTGCGCGTTATATCTCAAATATTTGATAATATAATATACAGACGCACGGAAGAATAACAGCAAACCTTCAGCCCAAAGCATATCCCTACCGGGGATATCATCCCCCTCCGATCGGTTCAGATATTTTTTCCTTTTATTTTCATTCCCGGCCCCATTACTCCCGCACGTTAATCCCTCCACAAAATCGGCACTGCAACGCAAGCACAGGCACATATAAACTTGTATAAGCGCATGGACAAAATTGTTCCTTTCTTTTGTGCTTGCATTCATGCTATGTCAATGAAAACTGAGCATTAGAGTGGTTTTCATTTGACCGTGAAGGAATAGACAAACTAATAGTTGGTAGTAGACTCTAAAGCCATTGTTTTCTTTTGTTTCTTATCAACTACTACAAACTAAATAGTCATTTTTCTTTCACGGTCAAATGAAAATCACTCTATACACCCTTCTAATAAATGCCACAACGTATTGTTTTCCGCGCTTGACGTCAAATTTGTTCTTTTGAAACTTGTACAATGTGAATCCAATTGAAAAAGAATAAATTTGACGTCAAGTGCGGAAAACAAGCATTGTGGGATTTATTAGAAGGGTGTATACTTGAGTCGCTAGTGGAAACCAGGCTTTCAGCTGCTAGTGTTAATTCAAAAATATCTTAGAGAATCCTTTGATTTACAAGTGTAACGCGTAACTTCTTGACAGCAAAACATTAACTACACTTCACAAATTACAAGTCATCAAATTTTATTGGATATAGAGCAGATTTCGTATGACTGTGAAAACGGCACCACACGGTCACGGCATAGTTACAGCAGGAATTTCGAGTGTTTTTATAGAAAACACGGTACTGGCACGGTCACGGCACGGTACGTTTCACACTCATACGAAATCTGCTTGGAATGATAAAGTTTCAAAGGAGGGAAAGGGAATGACAACGCCCATCCAAAAATTGGGCTAGTATTAACGTTGGTCCATCAACTAAGACACTGCTGATCTTAAAGTTCCGTTCGTATGCGGACACACGCTTTTGCTCGATCAATAGTGCAGTAAATCTTTTCACTTCATATTACTTGTTCTCATGTACTTTCTCTACAAGGCAGTTTTCGTACGACTGTAAACGGGCGCTCGGCACGGTTACGGCAGAAATTTCGAATGTTTTTATGGATATACCATAGCACTGACAGTCACGTTACATACGGCGCAGCAAGTTTCCCACTAGCCCGAGTAAAAGGATGTCGTACGAGATGCCTCAACCCACGCGACTAGACCGTAAAGGAATATGGGTAATTACAATGAAAACTTTACTCACATTTCAGCTCTGCTCTTGATTTCAGCATCAACAAATGGTGTATAAGATTAGAGCAAGCTAGATTTCAATTGTTGTGGATATTTGTGTGACTATAACGTTATCAAATTCTACCTATGATTCCTTTCAGGAGTCACGTAGGCTCGAGGCTTTTTTATCTCCCGTTTCCGATTCCCCAAATCTATTGCGTTCCTGATTCTTGTCACCTGTCTCCTCTTCCCTAGGCTCAGATTTCAGCTGTCGGGGTTTGGTACTGAAAGTATGGCGGGCGCACGAAATTCCGACGGCTAATATCCGAGCCTTCATCTTCCCAAGTGCAACAGCAAAACGAGAAAACATAGCATATGTACAAATGTCTTTATTTCAGTTCAAATTACGGCCATTTACATGTTCGGAGGACTAGATTTAACGGCAGTATATAAGGATTGACAAAACTAGATTAAAACTAAAATATTCACCTTTCCATCTATTAGTAATTGATCGCAAGCTTGTTCCATGTATTTGTTCATACGTAGTATATGCACAGTTATTGAGAAGTACCATCAACTCACTTCAGTGGGAGAATTTAGCTTTGGGGTGGGGAGGGGGATGTAGATAGTGTAGAAATTTCGTGCACGTTTTCATAAAAATATTAGGATTCATTGATGTATTCTCCGTTTTTACTGAAGTTACCATCGTTTGCACAATTACGCGCTGCATTAGATAATTGGGCGATAGGTTACTGGCATACCCCAGATAGTCACACACGTTGGTGGAGTTTTCACCAATTTATTGTCGGAAAACTCCGTCTATCTGTGTGGCAGTCTAAACGTTGAATTGACGGTAGATAGCCTATTCCCTGATGCAATCCGTAATTAAATGCAAGCGGTGGTGGAGTGATTAGCCATACTTCACAACTAAAACATTTATGCAATACACTGATACAGAATGTTATTTTTGCATCATTGTCAGACTGTTGCGCCCTTATCTTTGTTACTTTATCAACTAAGACAGGAGGACAACCATCTAACAAGCCGTTATAAACTTCTACGCATATCTGAGCAGCTCTATAATACATGCCTTCTAAAGCAAACGTGGCAGATCCAACTTACTTATTCAGTTCTGAGTAGTTCTACAGGAAGATAGAAAGCTTGATAATAAAATGATTTCAAGACTCAAATATTGAGTATAAAAAACAAACACTTTGCTTGATTTCCTTTCTTCAATAATACCTCTACAAAAGCAACAATACTTGATTCTTGATTTTCAATTTAAATTGAACTTTGGAGAAACTTTTGGAAAATATATGCTTGTTTTTCTTTTCGGAATAAAATACACATGATAAGTCTTTTAGTTATCAAAGATTGTCTCAATGTAGAAGGAATGCACAAGACGGTCTGGGCCCATGAAACTTAGCTAAATTCAGGTGACTTTTACTACATCAAATCAAGAAGCACGTAACTGTCTAAGTGTAATCACCATATGATTTCTTAAAGAGAGGATAGCCAGCCACTCTAAGTGGTAGCATCTCCCTCTATCCATTGCTATGACAACATATTTAAAGACCCATGTGCAGTTCTTCAGCATGGAGACAAAGTATATAAACACGATGTATATTTATATATATTTATATATATAATATTGATAGATATATTGAATATTTATAGGAATATCCTCAGAACTAAGAAACACCTAGTTGTTACCTTTGGTCAAATGTTGAAGTTTTAATCTAATTCCGTCATGATTGCATTTGCATTTCCAAACACCGAAGCTGTAGCCTTTGAGTAACAGCACTAGTATATGCATTGGAACTATATGATTGGTTCAATCAGTTCAAGTGTGGACCAATCACAAAGGGAGTTCCAGTAAAAGCCACATAAAAAAACTGTTTGATTGGTCCATCATGTACTGCAAAGGTTGATGACGTTCAACTAACATGTTCAAAAACATCCTAGATAATCCAGGGGTATTACTGTCGCTTGTTTCTCACTCCCGAACAAATATCCTTTGGAAAGTTGTCTATTAGAGCTTGTTTTACTTGTTTTACTTGTTCTACTTGTTTTACTTATTTCTGATTGGTCGACCTAATAGTGTCGAACCAGTAAGCATCATTATGCTACAACAATGTTGAATTCTGGCAAAAGTTCTAATAAGGGTATTTTTTGTTGTTTTTGGAAGCGAGAAACGGGTGACAGAAAAATACCCCTAGATTCCCGAGGATGGATTACAAGTAAGAACTGGTCCATAACATCTGATCTAAGTATTCATACTAACTAATGACAGTTCTAAACGGTGTAGTAGTACATGTATGCACATAGCAAGAAAGGACCGACTATTAAGATAAGTGGTTTACTGGCTGTAGAAGGCTAAACAGTATGCATGTCAAACAGTGTTCTGTTACTTGAAGGCAGTTACAAGTTTAATTCCGAACTGAACTACATTCCATTCACCTTAGCATCAAGCCAAAACCTGATGACTTGGGCATTTTGAGAGTGGAATGGCTATTAACAAGTACAGAGCTATTTTTAGTTTCAGTTTCAAATCCAGAGTTAAGACAGAAGCTGGAAGGTAGGATTAGAGGATTTTTGTCTCTGGACAAAAAGCACTGCTATGAAAGCAATTTTATGGAGTATCATTTACTGAAATGGTTCCATGTTGTTGGGGAGTCTCCTCTGATCACATGCTTCCATTGTCAGTAGTTTTATTTAGTTAATGCTTTTCAAACATTAAAGCGGTAAAATAGGCACTACCAAAGATATAGTTCGAAAATGTCACAATTACACTGAGGATGACAAGTCAATGTCTTCACCAGGCATAAAGTGACACCTTCAAGGACTAGAATATTAGAAATCAAAGGAATAACAAGTTCAAACGGCCTCAACTTACAGATAATGTAAAAGTAAGATAGTTAATCAAAAGCTACAGATGGTATTTTCTAAGGTGCATTCCATGATGAAAGCACACCCCCTTGAAGGTACAGGAAAGAACACAGGGTGGAGGGAAGATGCTGGTTAGACTCTATATATTCCTAAGCAGACTACTAGACATGGGAGTGAGACATGGATGCATCTTTCTCTTTGGTGGCATAACTTCAGAATGAGAATTGAAGGAATATCCAAGAAAACGGACTAAGTGACTTTTTCTGGTGTACAGGTGATGATTGTGTCATGGGAAAGTCCATTCATTCTATTTTAAAATAGTGACTTTTTTGGTCATTTTTTCAAATGTACTCAAATTGTCTAAAATTTTATACCATTTAAAAACTTGAAAAAAATTACCAGAAAAGTCACTTAGGCCATTTTTCATAGGTATCTCTTTAGCTGGACTGTTCAATTGATATCACATTATTGCCAACATTCTACTATTTTGAAGTCATGCCAAAACATTTGAAGCATCCAAAACTGCCAGACTACACCCATGCCCTTTTGTAGAGACTATTCAATCTCTACACATACTGCAATATTGCCAAGCCAAATATCATATCATATCTACCTTGTAGCTTTGGCTAATCTATATATGCTTAGAGAAACATAGGAATCTTAAAATTGTATAGTAATCAAAAAGTAGACGGTTTTCTCCCCCTAAGTAGAGCTACAACATTACAAGCAAAAAGGGACACAAACACAAACTACCTCTACAACCACTCTTTTGATTGTAAAAATCGTCCTTTGCAAAAATACAAACTCTCTTTTGATAATTCTACTGATACGAAGCTTATTGTCAGTGAGTATTGAACCTAATCTGTAGTACCTTAAAAGATTTTTTTAGTAGTATCTTTTATGGTGCTATAGAATAGGGAATACATGTGGCAAGAAAATGCCTTTCTTGGAAAGACAGCCCATGTTACTCAAATCACTGACATGACTGGGGATACATTCATGCGTAAATGTAAATGGTTGTATGAATGCATGAGGCATTAGCTCAACAATCCAAACACAAGTGATAATATATTTTGGTCAGATTTGGCATGAAATTGAATGAGTCTGCACAAGAGCAGGACTAACCTTTGATCAAAATTGAAGTTCCTTTTTCAGGTTGTTTCATAGGAGAAAATGAATTTTGATCTGCTATCAGTGGCTCTAAAAGTGTTTGAATGGTTAGCCTTGCCAGCACGTATGTGATGGAAGGTACAAGAAAAATGGATGAATGCACAAGCATACACAAACATGGACAGCCAGCTGTACTCTGAGATGCCTACATAAATACCTGACAAGTCTACCACCTTCCATAGTGTGCTGACACGTGGCAGTGTATACATGTACGAACATATCATGACTGATGGACTTCATGCATGCCCACGAGCTGTTTCATTCACATGAATATAATGAGTGACAAGGCTAAATTATAACTAACGAGCTAGTAGCCCTAGATAAAGCTTCAGTATCACAATATATCTCGTGTGCAATATAGTCAAAATAAACAATAAAAACGATACTTGACAATAGATAATTGAAGAATAGAATAATAAATATAAGGTACTCGAGGTACACATTTCTTATTTTTTTTCTTTGGTTTGAAGAAATTTTTGGTTCACATGCCAGGCCAATGAGGACACACCCTTGGACAAAGCCCTGATAAACCTCACTTCTTTTCTCTTAGCTACTCTATCAACAACATGCAAAAATATCCTTCCCTATACCTTTTCAGTACAAGGTGTTTGTAAGATGTGTAATCAGGGCCCCTCCAAGAGGATAAAGATATAAACACCACTTTTAAATATCTACACCAATAATGATAACTTATTAGAGTGGTGGTTCTGATGAACATAGATTTAATTGACCGCACACACTCTTTCTTTCTTTAATTCATTCACTCTCGTTCATTCTCTCATTTGAAAAATCTCACTGGCCTGGCATTATTGTTGGGATAATTAATTCTTCAAATTGTAACTTTCCTTTGAGAAAACTTAAATATTTTTTGACAGAATTCTACTCTAAGGTAATGTCCACTTCTATTCTTGTCCACAAATATGTGTACTGCCTCTTCTAGTGGCTTGAGTAGTATTCCCTCACATTTTAGGTGACTTCCTAAGTTTTCTCAAACTGCTAAACTTATCAGGACACCCCATATTGATGTTAATATAGATAACAATCACCAGATGGATCTCTCCGCACCAACCAAGAAGCAATATAACAGAGCATCATGGGTTAAAAATCCAAATGTATCTGTAATATGAGGTGTCCCCTAAGTATCAAATTCTAATGAAAGGTCAGCTTTTGAAACTGACAAAAAGAAAAATGTAAGACATGACAATATAGTAAAGTTGAATGAAAGAAGCATTTGATGCTTGAAGTACTACACACAAGACACACATAAGACTGGAAGAACCGGGGGTGTGAGGGAAGATCTCGACCCTAAAGATCTAGTCCTATAACATCTCTACAGCACTATTACTATATACCTCAAAAAGGGGTTATTATTATTATTATAACTCTCCACACTGCTCTATTGGCTGGGCCTACATTCCTGAAGAGCACAGACGCTGCAGTTGGTGGTAATTTTTACCAATTGTATAATGCACGACCACCACATCATCAGGAGTGTTATATTATGACATGTAAAGATGTTTTGAGCCTTTGATGACTGAGTGTGGAAAGAATGAGGTATTTTGAAAGTTTTTGGCCTATTGTTACCTTATCCTAAACTAGATGAAAATACATTAAAATGCTGGCTATACTAATATATCAGTTATATAGCAAACATCAAGACTAGGGCCATTGCAGAAACTGACAAGAACATCCAAGATTTTATCTTTGAAGGCTTAGAAAATAATACAATACCAGTCGTGAAGAAGTGTCACAATCGTCTTATGGTCACAATCAATAACAAAGACCTCTATATTGTCTGTGATAACACAGTTACAATTAACCACCAAAAAATGCTTGTTTTCATACAGAATTGCTGAATCGCACCATGTCAACTGCTCTGAATGCAATTTGCATAAAAAACAGACAAAATTGAAGCCTCCGTCTTGCTGTCTCATAAATCATGTGCTTCTTTCAACGTCGTCAAGCTGCCTTCAAGGTCAATCTTTGATGCTTTTCATGTGCTACTTTGAATTTAAGACATATACAAGGTGCCTCTTTTCTACAATAAATCACTTAATAGTAAAACCTACGTACAAATGCTTTAAAATTAACCCTTGTGCTATGACTATATTATACTGAATTAGAGTCAAATAAAATATGAAATAAAATTGCTACTGAAGTATAACACACATAAAATCCTTAATTTAAAATTGCCAACATCATATTTTATGACAATTATTTCTTGCGTCTTGGGACTGTCTCACCTGCTTATGAACAGTTTGACTGCCGTTAATGCAGATGTCTCACATTTTTGGTCCCTCTTCAAATAATAATATTTGGACAGCAACGTTTACTGGCCATTGAGTTCACTAGAAAAGAAGAAAAACTATGATGAAGATTATAAACTCAATTTCAGTATAATGACAGAATATTGGATCATAATCTGACATTTTATTAAACATTAAAAAGCCTCTACTAAGAAGTCAGATATTAATTTATCAATTCTTCTTGTTGAGCATATTGTGAAAAACCTCATGGCATGAATATTTTATACTATGTCAATGCATTGTCAAGGCACTTTCCATTTACTGGATGCAGCCAAGTTCTTAACTGTGTACCACATGTATTAGGAATGGTTCCAGCGTTCCAGCTAATGCTAAAAACTGACATGTACCATATATATACACTGTAAGAACGAGCTGTCCTGGCTGGCTTGCTCCACTAAATGGAAATTCCCTCAGTTTCATGCCTGTCCCCAAATTGCTCAAATTGCTCATAACGAATATTATTTTCAAGCTCCATGCCCAAACCAATACGTTGTCACATGTTTTTCCAAAGTCTGTGCTCATAATAGTAATGGTTTAATTCTGCTGTGAAGGAGATAAATGCTGCTAGTATTGACCTAGAGGATAAAGGCCTAACTAGCTTTTAACTACTAATTTCAAACAGTCTGTTTTAAACTTAGTGCATTACAATATGTTCAATGAAATCTGCAAACTCTAGTCTAAGGGCATGCTAGTCATTTAAAAGGTTTAATACATACACACACTTGAAAAAAAGAATCTAAATAACAACACAGTATTACTGGACTACGTGGGTGAGATCCAACAGTACAAAAATTTACAAAAACAAGGATTTTACTGTTACTTACATTGGAGTCGAGGGAATTGCATTTGAATCTAAAATAAAGAAAAAACTCTACAGTAAACAAATTGCTAATAAAGAAATCAGGTTAAAAATAAAAAACTTACAGTTAAAGTTTTTCTGTCAAAACTGAAAGGAGAAAGAAGAAAACACAAGTGAGTATGGAATCACAAATTAGCTTTGGTCAAAGTATAAGAGAAAAATAGAAATTTACAAATATGCAAGAAGTTGTATATTAATTGTTTTTACTGGATATATATCTTTTTTTACTTGAGGAACATAAAACGGTTGCACGTGTCTCTGTACTGTGATATAAACACAGTGGGAGATGTAGAGCATGAGAAAAGCAAGCTAAGAAACACGAGGCATAGCCAAGTGTTTCTCTTGCATCTCCCATCGTGTTCATATCACAGTACAGAGACACAAGTGGATATCCCACTTGTCACTTGTACTTTGTGTGTATACTAGAAAATACGAGTGACTCGTGGGATATTCCATGGTATTCCACTCGAAACCATTGTATAACTAGTATTTAATATATAATCATCGATGAATTATCTATTTTTCTCTGTTTCGAAAAAGTGATATCTTCACATGTGAAGATAACATGTTATTTAATTCACATGTGAAGATAACACTGTTGCCATACTACATTTTTCAGGAGCTTAATGGCGATGGCATATTCTAGTTTATCGTTGATTATATATTAAACAGAATATTACATGGGCGCTTGGAGATATTAATTTTATCTTCGCTGCGCTCACTCGTGAGAGATCTTATCAACACTCGAAGATAAAATTCATATCTCTGCGTGCCCATGTAATATCCTCTATTTCTCCAATGAGCACTGAGTGTAAAAGTACTCATGACAAATGAATTGAATGAACAAATGAAAGAATGAATGAGCACATGAACAAACAAATGAATGAAAGAGCAAATGAACAAATGAATGAATGAATAAATGGACAAATGAATGAATGAATGGATGGATGGATGGGTGGGTGGGTGGTTGGATGGATGGGTGGATGGATGAGTGTGTAATGGTTGTTACCTGTAATGTTGGATTGAATGCATTTGGCTGAGGACTAGTTGCTGAGAACCCAAGTTCATTAGCACCACTTCCACCAGCTGCAGACATATAATTTATTTCCTGGCCAACACCAACAGGTCCTGGACTTGTTGCAGCAGAAAAACCTCTTGAAACTGGTGAGGTTGGAGGAGGGCCATAGCCATGCTGGCTTTGATGATATCCATTCAGAGTTTGCATTCCTCCTGCATGGTGTTAACAGATATGGTGTTAACATGGTGTTAATACTGTCAGCAATGCATGTCAATCCTAAGCTTGTTTAAATTAAATTGAACTATAAAACCTGTTCATATGAATGTGAATTATTAGGTAGCCAGGATAACTCTCATTTTTAGGATCCTCAGGGAAACGAAAACAAAAGAGTTGTCCCAACTGCCTTGCTAACAATGTGCTGCATCTTGAGTCTTTTGTTGCATATCTTGAATCGAAAGTACACAGAAGTCGACTCATAAGTTATGCAACACTGCAACAACTTAGAAGATAAACGACATAGAGCACTTTGACCATTACATACACTAGGAAAAATGTTCACATTAAAGTTTGGAGTACATCAGCTTCAATGAAAAGCAAGGAGCTGGTGCCTTGAGCTCACAAATTTTGAATGATAGTAAGGCTTATAAAAATTGGGCAGTTTTCTTATGACTGGAAGCATCACTCTGTTCTATGGAGTGCCATAATGATTGCTTTAGATGAGGTAGGCTACATAACCTGACAAATAGCTGTAAAATGGAAAAGTTGACATAAACTAATCTAAAAAGTGCTTGCATGGCTGGCCCCTCTTACAAACTACAATACCCCTATTCCAAAAATAAAAATTAACTGGAACACTGGACAAATTAGACAATGATAATGCTGAGACATCACCACATTGCAGAGACCTTTTCACAGTCATATGAAAACAGCCGCAAGTAATATATTAATGCATGATAATAATTCTTTGCCTTTAAAGGGGTACTTGGATGGAAACCAATAAAAATTTAAAATGACTTGAAACTTGGTTCAATGTATCTATATGTGACCAATAGTCACCAAGTCACCATCACGTATTTTAGCATCTACATTGTGTATCTATGACTTCATATTAAGTACAACCCTATTGTTCTTTTAGATCTTAAACCAAAATTTCTTGGTGATAATATGATTAAAACGCAGAATTTTTGGGATAGTATTGATAGAATTGATATTTATCTATATTGGTCGTTAATTGAAGTCAACTTAGGAATTAACCACTTTCCAATTTTGACCTATTTTCATCCAAGTACCCCTTTAATAATTCAAGTAATTGTTGACAACGTTTACCTCCATAGTCATGCTGGGGATAATCTTGTAAAGTGTTGTGTTGTGGGACATCCTGTCTGCTACCTCCCCTCCCTCCTGAGTTACCAATAGCTGCATACTCGGCATAATATTGCCCACCTGAGGCTCGTCTTTGGTCTCCAGGATTTACAAATGCATAGGGATAGCTTGGATTACCTGAGTTGGGAAATAAATCATTAGGCTCATGAGGCACAAAGAAATAAGAGTCTCTATCATCAAGACTGATGATAAAATAAATCAAATCACGACATTGGTTGGTTGATTTGAAAGAAGCTCCGCCCCCAAACTGATTGACGGCTCAGAAAAACCCAAAATCAAAACAAAATTTATAGTTTGCTGGTCATGATGGAACAATTTTGGCTGTAATGCCAAATATATCAAAAACAAACTACATCAATTACAAGCATGAATATCTATAGTTTAATAATTGGAATGAATGTTTTGTCAAGTAGCTAGGCATGCAAAAAATTGCTATTTCTACACTCCAAGAGTGGTCACACTCGATACCATGGTGCCTAAATAATATGATAACAAAATAGGAGGCCACATACATAAAATATTTAGATATTAGGGGAATGTTACATCAATATTATTTACCAACAGCTGGATAGCCTGTTATAAAACCTCCCCTTCCTCTGCCTCGGCCCCTTCCTTGAGTTGCAAAGGCTGCATATGCTGCATATGCATTGTAACCTGCAAATAAATAAATAAATAAATAAATAAATAAACAAACAAACAAACAAACAAACAAATAAATAAATAAATAAATAAATAAATAATAGTAATTAAATTCAAAGTACAAAAGTACAAAAAAAAAGAATATAAACAATTCTTTGCTATTTTGAGCTCAAACTATTCTATTACTATTATCCTTTTTTTCCAGATATTTTAAATTCCTGCTGAACTTTCCTTAGGGAATTTAAAAGAGAAGGGATTCTACAAAAGTTATCTTTTATATAACACTCTTATTATTTTGGTGGAAGAGTCAATATTATTACTGAGAGATACTCAGTGAACTCTACAATTATTGTAGCTTAAAGTAAAATTCTTAGTGACTAAGGACTTAGGTTTCAAAAAGTGAATTGTCCAGAAATGTTATACAAGTTGGAAAAGTATAGCTAAATAAATACTTACCTTGAAATGGACTGGCTCCCAAGCCAGGAACTGGAAACGTTGCAGCTCGCCCAAACCCAGGTAGAGGATAAACTGATCAAAAAACAAAAGAAAAATAATGTTTATAATAAGCATATATCAATAAACAAACTTATAACTAAGAACAAGATTTGCTATAATAAAACTGTTTTCAATGATGTTCCTGATGAAAATTGCAGTTTGTTATAATGGCACATGTACAGTGAATTATGCCATAGTATAATACTAACAACATCTAATTTGTAAATTAACAGCCTCTAACAAGATGGTTTGGGGAGCTTCACTCTAGCAAGACTGTCACAAAGGTTGACTAGATGATAGAATGACAGAATGTCTCATGAGGCACAAAGAAATAAGAGTCTCTATCATCAAGACTGATGGGGATTATATGAGAGTCAAGAATTATTAGCTAAGCATGCAGGCTATTTACTACTGGTTGACTGCATTACTGAAATTTAGCTAAACCTAGGCAGTCCATTTATAAGGTGACTTACATATCCCCCTGCCAAACAACCCTCCTCTTGCGCGCCCTCTCCCACCTTGTAGATTGTACATGACTTCTTTTGGTTGTGCTTTCTTGACTTCAACCTGTGAATTCAGTAAAGGAGAATCACAATCAATTAACACTCACAATTTATTATGACAAAAAGCAGGTATCCTTATTAGCAGTAATCACAATTTCTTCAAGACAATAATAAATTCCTTCAGATGAGTATCAAAAGTCGTGAACTTGTCTGCCTGATGATTTGAAGTTTCAGAGAGCACAATGTTTGTTTTTCTGACTCACATACTTGACAGGGCTCACTTGTTTGAAAGTGGATTAGTGATAACCCAGGGTTAAATTTAAAGAAGACCATAATTACCCTGGGTTAGTGCTATACACTTCTGGAACTTCTGGTAAAGTATTATCAATTTAACTGTGTCATTATACCTTAATGCTATATTAAGCTCCCTATAAATCCCAATCTATCTATTTGAACATTGGATTTTCTTAATTTCATTACACCATCCTTAGAATCCAGCAAAATTTTGAAAAGTCAGCAAAAATGCAACTTGGATAGATGGAAGAAGGGAAGTTACAGCATATACAATGGTGTGCCGAATAGTTGAGACACTGTCCTCTCAAATGGGCAAAACATTAATTAATTCCCACCATGTAGGTCTTGAAATGGGTGTACATTTTGAACCCCCCCCCCCCCCCCCCAACACAAATGTTGTTGGTTGGGATGGGTCTTGGACCTAGCAGGAATCTCTCAGGCCTACTCAACATTGAGAGAGGGAGGAAGGAAGAGTCTGAAACAGGGGTGGCGAGTTTCGACCACAATGGGGGCTGTGTCTCAACAGTTTTTGCACACCATTGTAGCTATTTCAAAAAAGGTTGACATGGCGATTCGCAATTGCATGACCAAAAGGAACTCAGTAGCCACACTATTACACCACTATCCAGCACAGAGATATAATTGCCTATCGACTGCTTTGTCCAATAAGGTCTTTACTGCATGTACCAGCATTGCTTGGGCATCTAAGCAATGAAAATGAAGCAATTCTTGTTATCCCAAATTTCCTTTCACTCGTCAACCATTTTTTGAAATAGCTATATGTTGAGACACAAAGTCACACTTAAGAGATACCCATGAAAACAGCTAAGTGACTTTTATCATTTTTTCAGGTTTTCTCAAAACGGTCTAAAATGATATCTACTGGTATGTACTTTTCTATGTCAAAATATAATGCCTGCAAAAATGACACTTAGGCCATTTTTCATGAGTACCCCTTCGACTTCCATGTTTGGTAAAACAAACTTTTTTTGCATTTTGAATCATATGGGATAGGCATGCTTGTTTGTTTGTTGTTTGAATTATTTATTCTGTTAATATTCTTTGAATACTCTTGCTTTGTGTTTTCAGTTTCAGTTCAGAATCTGATCAAGTAATTTAAAACATCTTCCTTGTACAATTGTTGCAGTGGCACTTAAAATAAGAGAACTATATACACAGCTAAAAACCTACATCTGACCCCTGATGAGAGAGCTATGTACAATTTACAGCCTACTGCTGCAAAGAATGACAGACAAATAATCCATCAAATCAGCACTGAGAGATTTTCTTATCTGTAATCAAAATGCTAATTGGAGGATGACAGGTAAAAACATGAGCATACATTAAACCACTATTTTCAGCTTAGTACGGTCAGTAATGAAGTATTTCCTGTAATGTAATCAGTGTGCTGATATCAATATCCTGTCTACTAGTCGCAGCAATCTTTTTGATACTAAAGCCCCAAGTGGTGGAAGGAAGTTACCTTATAACCAGGAAATGCCAAGCATTTATGAGATTTCTACAATTACTGACCTTTTTGTTGTTGATTGAATGGTACTGATTTGCACATGCATCATCTGCACATTTCTCTGAGTCATACGTTACAAAACCAAAACCTTCAATAAAATGAACAGAAATGTCAACAAACTGAATCATAACAATATTGTTACAATAACCAATAATTGATATTAATTAATTAATAATATAAATATCTGAAAGTGTTTTTGTAGGTTGGTGTCATTGGTGTCATTTAGACTGATTTAGCAAATACAACCTGACATCAAAGAGGATGCCGCATATAGGTTGGTGTCACTAGACTGATTTAGCAAACACAGCTGACATCAAAGAGGATGCTGTGCATTAATGAATTTTGTTTAAAATTATTGATGACATTGACATCTACAAAAGGACGCGAGACCGAGCAAAGGTGGTGTTGCGCGCATGTAGTCAAATGGATGTAATATATTCATCATCTTGCTTCCAATTCTCATCTTGTGTTACCTTTGCCAAATCAGCCTAGGCTTTCAGATTCAGTCAATCCCCATAATAAGATGCTACACTTCCTACACAGTTATCAAAAGTTTCTAGTTTTATGCAAGTAACAAGCAGCCACTTGTCAATTTACAACTATTTAACTGTCTTTTAAAGGCTTTTGTAGTAGAAAGCAAAATAGCTGATTACAGAAGTAGATAGCAATGGACAATAATTTTTATTGAACACCTTACATTATTTTCTCTTTCCTGAAATTTAGTGTTGACATAGACTATTCCTTTGTTGGCAGCAAAGTCGCCAGCTGCCAACATATCTTGACAGGGCTTAATTCTACTAAAGTTGATGATAAATAGGTTTGACTACACACTTACATTCATTAAAACATGACTGGAGGAGCAATTAGAAACACCTAAGTTTGACTTTATAGAGGTGAATCAATATGAGAATTTGGAATACAATGGGGAAAAAAACAAGTTATTTTCAAATGAAGTTGTTCTGTGTAGGTTGGTATCATATTAAAGTTGAAATGTTTCATGAGCTCTTAGCTCAATGCCAATCATCAGGGTACATTCGAGTCACTTTCAACGGTTATATACTGTTACCTCACGTCTGCACGCTCTTTTTCATTATTTTGTACACAAGTATATCCTGATGATGATGTGCATTACACCAAAAAACCCAATGATAAATAGATAAGTTTGTTGAATATTTCAGCTGTTATTTTCAAACCAATGAGTAATTCATGAATTTCTGTGTTTACACCTCACTATGTCTTGACTTTTTGTATCTCTTATTTACAAAGAAAAAGTCCTATCATAAGCAACGACTTTATCAATCTTCCACAACCCTGTCCAAGCCTATATCAACCGCAATTTCTCTCAACCTAATTATTGGATATTATTATATCGCTTGCAAACAGGAATAAAACCAGGTTTGAAAAACTGTGAAATTTCAATGCCAAAGAGAAAAACAACCAAGAACATATTTTTCTTTATCAAGCAACTTAGACAAAAACAATGCTTTTGTTTTCTCCATAAAAATATAGAAATTACCAGAAAATAATCCAAAAAGGAGAAAAAAATTAAAATATAAAATCATCAAGCGCCCACTTGAAGACATGATATGTCTGTGTTTGATTTGCTCAATTTTGAACTGCACCCAAAACCTATTTCCATTTTATTCTTATATGCACCACAACTTTTAGTCATAATATGACTTAATATGTTTAAGCGTGAAAAATATGGCTCATAAAAAATATCAGTCAAATTACCAGTTGGCTGCTAAACTAGTTTTAAGCAATGCTTATGTGAGTGCTGCCAAAAGAATTTTAAAGGGAGGCAAATTGCTCTATATGTGGGATGCTTAACATTTAAGCAAAAACTTTCAGAAGTCTTATTGAATTTGGCTCTTCGTACCAAAGAAAAACGATCTTCCTTTGCACAAAGTTCAGTCAAACCAAAATAAAACCAGGAATTCCCAATAGCACATGTGAGTACCTAGAACCGGTTTGTGAACAGGTTTGTTCAACTTTCCCAGTACTTTTACTGTTTTTATTGGCTAACTGCTATCGAATTTAAAACTGGTTTTAACCGGTTTGGTAGGTGGGGTTAAATCCACAGACTGACCGTTTTCTCAAATCAGATGGCTAAACTAGGAATGCTGCCGGCGCTTGCTCACTGAGGCTTGCTTGCTTGCCAGCAACAAGTCAAGCTATAATAACCTGGAATATCTATTGCAATCACAAATTCATAAGTTTTTTATTTACCAGGAAGTAAAAGTTACAGAATTTATAAAAGTACATGTAACAGAAATGACCATTGAACAAAGACATACACGTGCATGGATTTTGGGCTACACTTTTCGACACCTTTTAGTTTGCATATTTCATGGTTTGTCAACAAGGTGACCGAAAAATAACTTCTTGCAGAGTACAGTATTAGTAATTAAAAGTGGTTTTCATATGAGTGGCAAACTGACCAGTTACGGTCAATGCACGGTACAGTTATGGCAGGAATTTCGAATGTCTTTATAGACATTATGGTACTGACACAGTCACAGTATGGTATGGTCAGTTTCCCACTCATATGAAATCTGCTCTAGTATTTGTCAGCAGCAAAAGTATCTCAGAATTGCCAGAATAAATTAGCAATTTTGTAAGAGCAATAAATGGCAGATATCTATCCTTTTCTTTCTTTCTTTTTTTTTTTTTTTGCTTTACAATGTATCAGCCTTCTGTAATAGTTGGGAAAAAGAACATCACCCAGAGCCTTTAAATTTGCTGCGACAAAAGTGCTACCTATACAAATAGTTAAGTGTTAGGCCAGATGGAATACTACATGTAGACGTAGACAAGGCACTAGATATAGTTACTAGATGTAGGTATGGTCCAGTCAATTCAATGATAATCATAATAGGTATAACACTGATTGTAAGGTTAACTGTACAACACTTTTATGAACAGTGTGTACTACAGACCACTGCTAATATTCAAGAACCCGATGGCTTACAACCATTCTTGTGTCTTTCATCGCTATGCGATATTCATTATCGCACAGTAACGATTTGCTGTTATTCAAAAAAAACTTAGCAAGACCCAGTACAATGAATGTTTGGTACTTTGATCATGCAACTCTTTGTATATTAGTATATTTTCACAAACATTAGCTAGACAGATGTTAAACAAAAGCACTACCATGGTTATGGATTCAATGTCATCACAAGCTAACAGATCAGCATGACATAGAAAAATGTAAAAAATTCCACGGAAAAAATTAAAGCATCATTGTATTATATTACTACTGTTAGAAGACAAGATCACTTTAGTACAAATTTAGTAAATTGAAACATTAATGCAGTATGCAAGTTTCACTACAGCTAAAATGATATTTAATTTCTTTTTTCTTTGAACGACACATAAGATGATCCTCCTTCCAACTCACACTATTTTAGCCATGAGTAAATAAATGGCATAATATTTACAGAAGTTTTTTGATACTCAAATCTAAAATAAGCCTCATGGAAAATGCTTTATTTTTTAGTGGATTGCTCCCAATTCCTGTTATGAAGGCACATACATTACAGGCATATCAGGAATTCACTGAATAACTAGGCCCCAAAGGTAATGACCAATACAACCAGAAGAATTCAGTAGGAAGTGAAACTTGGAGAGGTCCACGCAAGGAGAACGAAGTGGTCTCTGATGTTACTACATTAAGTTCTCCCTATGTGTATCATCAGTTTTTTAATTTCTATAGGAGAAGATAGATTTTCATCCAAAATCAGCTGTATCCCCTCAGTAGTGTTATTCTTCCAGCTATATTTTATCTTAAATATGTGGTAAAGACTTCATTTTAGAATAATATATACATCAAGTGACAGTACCACTACCATATGCTGAACATCTATTGAATTCATGACATGTGGCCTAAGAATTACAAAATTCAGCTGGTTGTCAGGTGACCTAATCCTAGACAGTCAACAGTCTTGATTTTATTCAAATGAGATGAACTCACCTCTATGCCGTGATGTTGCTTTATCAATCATTAGCAATACTTCAGTTATCTGGAAATCAATCACAGACATATCAGTAACTGTCACTAAAAATAAAACTATACAAGTAACCTAAGGGTCGCAGAAGACACTGTCATAAAAATGGTTCTTTTGCTGACATTTGATCATGAAGGATTATCTAGGCTGGAAATCATCCAAGAAAGACTAATTGGGGTTGTTATTCTATAACCTTCCTTGGCATATTAACAGTGAAATGTTATACTACTATAAAGTCCAAATCACACATGGGGGGACTTCTAATTCTAAAAGGCTCTATTTGACATACAGTCACGTCCTGATGTATTATATCATAAACTTTAATACATGTGCATAATACATACTAAGATGGTTTATACTAGATTTCATAGAAATCTAGACACCTCTGAAAGTATATAGATTTCACAGAAACATTTTGATAATAATCTATTATGCGAAATTGTATTCAGTCCAGCAATATTATAAAACATGTGCACATGTCTCTGTACTGTGATATAAACACAATGGGAGATATAGAACTTAAGAACACGAGGCATATCAGAGTGTTTCCCTCGCTTTCTGAGTGCTCTATATCTTCAATAGTATTAACATCACAGTACAGAGACATAAGCAACTGTTTCTATTGCTTTAATAAAATAATATTTAATGTTTCAAGTGCAAACCACACATCTATCCTTTGATATAAACATGGTAGCTAACCAATCACCACATGTTTATCTCAAATATTTAATGTTTTATAAATCATTACATGTACACATGAAGCCATATCAAAATGTGCCCTCAGCTGGTGATTTTGCCACCTACAGTGGAATATTTGCCACGTATTTTGCACTTAACTTCAATAAGAAAAATGAGATGCACTAGTTGTTGGCTAATACAGTTATTCTGCCTACTACCATAAAGCATTTTGACAAGACTTTGGATACAATGAACTCCACCCAGGTGCCACACAATATCATAGTAATTGCCCCCTGAAATATCTGATAAATATGAAACCTAGAGCTACCAATAACACATGGTTAACTACAAGTCCAGAAAATATCAGATATCAATAATCTTTTATAGATTCGCAATACTAACTACACTGGAAGTATATCAATACGACATGCAGTATCTGATCAATAATTTAGGCTGTCAGGACTGAGTTTAGTGAGATGAAGGAAAATATGATAAACAATTACAAGACACATGAAGAGGTATTACAAGACTCAAATAAATAAGTATTAAAGGTTCATGAAAATGAGAGCACACTTGTACACAAACTATAAAAGCCATTTTAATGGTAATTTTGACATCAAATATTGAGTGTCGACATCTGTTTCCTTTTTGACAGCAAGTCCTAAAGATAAATGCCACTGGTGTCTGGTTCTTGTTACATTTAGTATAACACATTCAATTTACAAAAGCTGACACAATGGAAAACCAGACACACTAAGTGATATTAGTCCTTAGGCTATTATGCCAATTATTATTGTTAATATTACTGCTGCATTAAAGTATATAGATAAATTATAGCAATCACATTTCATAATTATTGGCAACAACAAACAATCGTCATGACAACCACATTGCTGTTGTTTGGTCAAGGGAGTGAAAAAAGTGTTGAATATAAAACACAATGCTGTCAATATCATTTACCCAATATGACAGCTATGGTTCTAATTGGTACATTTTCATTGGTAGTCGACAGACTGTCAAACTGATAATATCAAGTACGAATGTCTGCATACTATTATAATACTAATAGTAGCCTCCACAGCACCATGCTTCCATTTCACTTCAATATATACTTTTTAAAAGCTAAAAGTGTCTCTCTGTAATCTACTGCCTAAATAACTTTTACTAGCTATGGCTATATTTTAATATAAAGATCTTAAATGTACAGGGATCCATAGAATCTCTTCCATCACTTCTATTACCAGTTGTCAAATTTGTATGATTTATAACTACTTTTTGAACAGGTATCCTATCCTAGTTATAAGTGTGTACACACTGGTAAACATTGACTGCTTATCAATATGTTTCAAGAGAATCAAGTGCACTTATTGAATTGCTTAGATTTGAAAGTTGTATATAACATACCTTTCCAAATTTACCAAAATATGTTTTCATATCTTCTTCAGATGTATTTGTGGACAAGCCTCCGACGAAAATCTTTTTTGTTGTGGTCACCATCTATAAAAAAAAATAAAGCTTGAGGTGTTTTATACTTTATTGTATGCTGTTGTTTTACACATCTTGCAATTGATTGAGATCCCTCAAAAAAATACAGAGTAAGTGATGTCTGATTAAATTCAAGTTCTCCTCAATAATCCTTTAATTTTTGAAGGAGAATTCAGGTTTTGAACAAAAGATAACTTACTCCATTTTTACATGGATGTAGTGGATTTAGGGGAGGAGTGCAAGGGGTGCACACCCCCTCCCCAGACGACTTTGAGTCCATTTTTCTCAATATTTTTCCAGAATATCCTCTCCAATTTCCAATTTATATGATGGTGCACCCTCTCCTGAAGACGGTGCACCCCCTTCCTGAAGACTAATCCTGGATCTGACCCTGGATGTCTTTAATTAAAGTAGGATGAATATAACAAGGAGCCAAATTCCCTTTCCCTTTCCTCAATGTACTCTTACATTTTGAAATATCAATATGAGATATTTCAATATTAATGAATAAATTAATGAAAAATAGTAATCTATTGTATATTACAAATACAGAATAGAGATTTCACAAAATTACTTCTAATCAGCAATGTGGTTAACTCAAGATTGGACTTGACGAAAAAAATACAAATTTACAAGGGTTATTAACTGTAGAATGTTGTATCAATTAAAAGTATTCTATATGTTGAAACTTTATATTTTGCAATTAGGATTTAAAACCCTTTTTAGCTAGGGTAACCAGATGGCATTTATACATTACTCAATGTTGTCGTCATTATCATATAACTAAACAATACTTATCATTGTTGATAGAACTGAAAGGAATAATATAAGGAAATGTTGATTCCAAGCCTCCAGCTAAAGGAAGTGCTTGAAGGAAGTCAATTACAGACAAAGCTTAAATAACCACCAGAAACAAAAATTTATGGAAATAGAAGTTTTTGTACTATAAGATAATATCTGTAACACTGTGAGTCATCAAAAAATACTGTTGTCTAATAGACGTCTTTTGTTACCTAGTATAAGTTGTGAAATTAAAAAAATGAATATGAATATCAATAACAACAATAGCAAATTCTATTTTATTTATCAATGATATTTCAAGTGAAAGATCAGAAAAGAAAGCAAAAACCTCCATTTTTCACTTTGGGTGAATGGGATGAGCTGTAAGTTTATTTCATATAAGACCCTAAAAGTAAAACTATGCACAGCTTTGAGCAATCCAAAGTACTGGAGGTCAAAGCTAAATTTAACCTTCAACTCTTACTCAAGAGTACAATCTTGAAGTGTTCTGTAGTAGAAGAGTGAATATCTTTGATGAAATTCTAATTCATCCTTTAAAAATGAAAGGTCTTTAGGGAGACTGAGAAGATGATCAGAAAATGTATCATTTTTGTACATGGAGACTTTTAGAGGTGGTCCATAACAGAATATTGAATGAACTGTGATGAAATTCTAATTTCATCTTTAGGGAGAACTTAGAATATGGTCAGAAATTCATTGTTCTAACATGAGGCCTTTACTTGTTGATATGGTTTAATTACAAGACATAAAGACATCCTGTACTCATGCATTGTACTGCATTCCACATGTATAATGTACCTACATGCTTCCTGTATGTCAGTAAATGACAGTAATACTAACAACAAGCTGACAGCAATGTCATGTTAAATGCACACACACTTATGTGTTAAGTAATTGGAGGATAACACAGACAGCCTCAACAACTTCCTTAAATGAACTAAGAATAAACAAGCAAGATAACAAATTGACAAAATGGCAACTCCAAAAGTTGACATTACCTTGAAAGAACATTATGAAATGATAATTAAACAAATCTATGTAAAAATCTTATTACATAAAATTATTTACAAAGTTGAATTTCATACATTTTTCAATTTTATGGAAAGATGGTATGTTTCAAATACTTTGTAGAAACTTTCTTTTTATAAAGTACAAGTAATAAAATACAAAATTTATGAACATTCATCTATACTGGTATAAAAAATAGTAGAAATTTTAACTCCTGTACACTTACTTAAATAAGTGTACTGTCTACAAAAAAATAAAATTTCTACAAATAAAACATTTTTAACAGATACAGTCTAAGATAAAAATTGGGCAAACTTTACTACAATGTTGGGGTATATATATTTTTTGCTCTGGTGGATGTCTGGTTTTTTTTTTCATTTCTAGCAAAAAAATTACATGCAAATAAGATTAACCAAATACCAAGGGCTTGACAACCCTTGGAGAATAACATTACAGACAACTTGATGACAAGTAGTTATTCAACTCAAGCATGAACAATAACTATAGTAATTAAGTAAATGCATCCAAGATTAGTCATTCTATTGGAACCAACTCTAAAATAACAACTATAGAACTCAAGCATGAAACTTTTGTAAATGGTTATCATTTTTGCATACATCAATCAAAATATATCTCAAGAAGAGTCAGATAATACTGTTCAATAATCCAACTTATGACATCCACTGTCAAGTTTCACAGGCAAGAGAATATAGATACTGATTATGAATTATCACTGCATCAATAATTGATAATCCTCTCGCCATAACCCTAAATTTGCACAATGACAGGTTGTATCTCACTGGTAATACAGCAATTATAGTTTGAACAATTAAGCAGGGAAGACACTTGCAGAAATGTGGTCAACTTAAAACTTCTTGTTCAAAAGATGGCATGAATTCTTGGTGTCTTGTGGATCTTGCAGTTTAAAAATACACAGGCACCCCTATTACTCTTATTTTATATATAAGCTTAGATTGGAATAATCAATAGTCTTATGCATATATTACAAAGAATATTAAGCTGTAGTCTAAACAAAGTCCATAGAGCTGTAGGTCAATAGGATGCTATTGCACAATATATGTAGTGAAGCCTATTGTTATCAACAAGAAAATTTATGCAGTATGTCATCTCCGTAGGAATAACACAAGAATAATTTGCATCAGTATAAAAGGATGAAAAAAGGGTAAAATTCAAATTTCTGCACATTCCAAAACCAATGCAAAATGAAAGACAACTCAGTAACAAATGCATATCATAGCGTCACTACTGAACCAATCACAGCAGAGAAATGATTAAGCTCTAAGTTTAGCAGCACTGTAGGGGTCTTGCTGTCGGGTCAAAGACCCAAGCAAAAGAATTACCAAACAATAGAAACCTAAGCACTCAACAGATTTGAAAATGTCTACAAAAATAAATGATCATGTTGCAGAAAGAAAATCTTATTTAAAAAAGCGATTTTTTAACAAAGAAAACTTTGAAATGAAAATGCAATAAACACAAGGTAATGATTATACCTTGAAGAACTTTCCAACTAAGAGCATTTAATACCAACTTTCCAATAGATTAGTAATACACATACTGAAATTACTTCAGTGTTAGAGATATAGACCAAAGGAAAAACCTATTATACTACCATAAAACAATTCTTACACAGCAAATCCTTGAACTACAGCTGAAGATTATAACATGTACAAGGAGATGTGATGGAAATAATTGAAAAATATGACAAAAAAGAATCAAATATTATGAGAATATATATTTTCTAGCATTTTCCAACACTTTTCTCCAATCCAAGGAAGTATTAAAGAACTTATTCAGGAAATAGCTATTTAAGTCTATTTACAATCCAGTCACCAAGGTGTTAAAAAAGACTCCCGACGGGGTTGAAAAAAAATTATCACATTTCAACAATGCGTCAGATCGGTTAATTTTGTTTCGGTACATTGAAATCAGCTTAAATAACAATATTCTGAAAGTATATAATCACGAATATGCTCCAGTTAATTAAAATAAAATGCTTAGATGAAGAGAAATGATATCAAACGAGTACAAATAAAATATTAGAGGTCTTGGTGAATTTAGGACGGCAGACCAAATTTTTTCAAGGTCTTGCCACAATAATAACCTTAAACTTTAATTACAACTTATAAAGTTTTTTCCCTCATTCAGAGTAAGAACTACTCGGGAAAGCTATTGTGTTCGAAAGCCACAGGACGTAGGCAGCTCACCGCTCTGTTAGAGCGGCGAGTGTTGATCGGAATAATTTAAAAAGTCTCCATTGATATTATTTTCTTCCGACTGGTTATGGAACTGTCTTTTGAAGAATTAGTCACTCGCTCTGGAAACATAAATCGGATAGCAAATGAATGCATTTGGTCCTGGAATTGATCTTAATGTGAATGAAATAAGACTTGATCAACCCAAGTCCTGATCCAGGATTTGGATGATACGGAATTCTGGCGGTAATGATCGGTTTCCCGGTAACGCGTGAAGTTGAACTTCCTTTTCGATAAATGCAAATTCACTGTTAGAAATCTACACAACAGGTACAATAAAAGCATCACCCGTTCTTTTGTTCTTTCTTATTCAAGGCGAATTTCGTGGGCCTTGATCAACTAATTTAGCCCACAAAGGGGACAGAGCAATCGAGATCAAGTCTTTTATTGGGGGTCTTTACAGTACGACACACGATTAACTAGAAGCCGTCAGAGTGCAAGGGGCGCTCGCGTGCTTCGATTGGTTGAAGTTCACAAGACTTCCCCCGCCGACACGAGATTGAAATTTATTTTAGCTCGCACATTCTCGGTTACTTTATCGCTTCAGTCTAGTCAGTAAGTTTGTTTATTCCTGAGTGGGCGTTGCAAGAGAAACAATGAGAAGTTCTGAATAAGCCGGCCGCCATTTCGTATGCAGCAACTCACTATCGGTAACCGACTGCTTCGCTTGCCTTTGTGCAACCGCTCAAAGACCTTCTTAGCTGTCATAGTTAGACTTCACACTACCCATTCTCAGACACCAACAAACCCATCACAATGAATAGATAGAATATCTTATTCTTATCATAACTTGGATATGGTAATGGCAATTCATTACAAAATTCAGACCCCAAACAATCGGCTATGGTAATATATTCATTGCGAGACCAACGGAAACGTGGATGAAGCCGTACGTCTAGAGTCTTGCTGCTAAGCTTCGCAGCATCGCAAGAAACTTTAGAAGCAAAGGGTTGTTCGCCGAACAGCCATGGCAAATGCGTGCTAGCCACTTGCATGGCTTAACAGCGCAAGATAAAATTTTTGCAACATTATTTCAGACAACCCTGTGCTACCACAGCTGGTTTCGGCCGTCTGACTTTGTAATGAAATAAACATACTTCCTCGAAAGCTCGGATCTCGTGTTATAGGTCGATAATTTTTTTCCCCTGCAATGCTAGAACAAAAGTTAGAAACGATCGCTTACCTTTGCTGGAGCTCTCTTAGGAACGGCAACTTTAGGATCAATCTGCATGTACATTCAAGAAAGTAAAAATGCTATTAGCGGTAGTACGAGGTCACACAAACTCCGATGATATTGACAAACGCTCGCTGAAGCCATCGTTTCTTTGATTACCATACACAATAAAAACACAAACCAAAGCTTCTTTCGATTTGGCAGCACTTTTAAGAGCTGATGGAAGAATAATCCCCACTTCCTTTGCTGTGAGAGTTGATAATAAAAATCCTTATGGAGACGAGCGTGATGTGAGCGAATCAGACACGCTCCAGACGGTCCTTTGAATTCTCATGAAATCGGTCGTTTCTCTTGTACAAAACACATACATGAGTTAAGTCTTCTAACCTTTTTGCCATCTAATTCGTGAGGACAGCTATTGAGGACCACATCCACACAATTCGGCTCAACAAAAGTTACAAACCCAAACCCCCTACAAGAGAAACACAAAAACAGAGACTTGAAAATTCGTTGTCTTGCACATTGCATTTTTTTCAGACGTACCATGTACGGCAGAAGCGATTTCACAGACTCTTGGCCAGCAAGGCGTAGAATTATTGACCATTACCTCGATCGTTTCGACACAGGATCCTTCATCACAACACATTCTTTCAGTTCTCCAAACTTGGCGAAATAGTTCCTCAGCCCCTCTGGAATCAATGACAAAAACAAAACCGTTACTAGACGGACGAGTTGTTAGGAAATACAGTGGTAGGTCCACAGGAAAGTACAAATCCTAGTGATCAAATACAAGTACAGGTTTTGTAGAGAAATCATGGCGCTAAAGTGAAAGTGTACAAGATAATAAGTCGTGAGAAGTCAAACCTGCGTTGGTTTGCCAGTTCAGTCCTCCAATGAACATCTTACTAAAAAATAAATGGACATAAAGACATTACAAACGGGGCTCCCATGAGAGAACGGTGGATTTTGTTTGGTCGGAGCCTCGCGGTGGACGTTGGAACAAAATCATAGCTACGGCTGCATCAAGTTAGGCTTCGGATGTATCAGTGCTTAGCATGTTAGCTCGATACATACCCAGGATCGTTGGAACCATCGTTCTTCGGGCTGGTGGAGGAAGTCTCCTCCATTTTGGTCCTACAACTACAACTACACAATCGATAGGCCAACGAATCCCGACACGTGGATCTGATATTCCGATTGGTTGGAGTTGGATGGTAATTTGGCGCCATTTGGAAAGGCACCTAAGCTCTTGATTGATGTGCTCAATTCAGGACGCTGATTGGCCGTTTTTTTCACTTCTCGACGGTAATATTAGCTATCAGTCACCTGATCGGCTTTTCAATGCTACCCGCCTACTCTTTTGTTTTTTGACCACGCCTGAGCTTCCTCCTCTCGTCTGATTGGCTGGTGGGTTTTTGGATACACTTGAATGGTTGTCGCTCAGGAGAGCGTGACGGATTTACGCGTCCCATTTGAGTTGCAAATCTGTGACCGAAGACACAAGGCAAAATAAAAATCAAATCAACACTGAAAAGAGGGGAAAATGTGGGAAATTTTTAAAACAACAATAAATAAATTTCCTCGATTTATCAAATGGAAAGAAAATCAAAAGATATATTTGAATATTTTAATTTAAAAATTAAAAACTCGAGAGTTCAAACGATATTTAATTCTGAATTTCTTTAGGTAAGCAAAATCGTGTATTTGTTCAACCACTTGAGGTCAGACAATGTCACAGTTTAAAGTGAAAAGGTTTGGGAGGAACTCAGTGAAGTAGTAGTTTTATCTTGATCGTAACTTTGAAATCTAATTACCAGAGAAACATTTTTTTCTTAAAAAAAACTCTTCAGAAATCATAGTCAAGATGAATGGCTAAACTTAGAATTACAGGTTCCAGAATAGAACAAAAACAATGTTATATTTGGAAAACCAAATTACCTATTCAAGTAACGTGGCAAAAATAGAGCCACCAGAAGGCTAAAAGAACAACCGGTAAAGTTTTGATTCGTTGGAATAGCAGGTGACTGAAAGAATACAAAGAAATTGATACATTTTGTCACCCGTAAACACCTCCATGATGGCTGACAAGTACTTTAGGCAAGCGATTACAATGCCATTTTGCAAAAATATTTGTTAAATAGATAATATAGGGATGTAACCGCAAAAATAATATTTGTTTTGATGCACGAACTGCAGAATCAGTTACTTTTGCCTACACAGTAGGTGTCGGAGAAGAGGATGAAAGAGAGTTTTCCATGAACCGGACAAGATAGAGGGATAGGCCAGAGAGACAACAGGGACGCCTCACCAGTATCTTTTCAATCCAAACATCTTTGAGATGACAAGAAGACTTCGTCGCGACTGGTACTTTTAATTGCCACACTGTCACAACGAGATTAAATGGGATTTACTACCGGGTAGAACTTCTTGGTTCAAAGTTCGAGTAATGATTCATCAGAAGAGAAATGGCAAAATGAATTTTTATAGTTATCACAACGTAAATAACTACATTTCAAGATATTCACCAACAATGTCGAGTAAATTCCCATCTAAAATGTGTCAAAAATTACTTCACAGCATCACACTTTGACCGGTGAGATGTAAAAATGCTTATTTTAACGGATACTTGAGCACAACTGATATTACATAACAGACAATACAGTATCGCTCTACCAAAACTAACATTCTATATATTAATCCTTTAAAGAATGAGAGGTTAAGGTCAACGTTAATATTAGCATCAGGGACGATAAAAATAGAATTGTCGGTTCACTCTAGGTGGTGAACAGGTCTTAGTGTTAAAAATAAACTATACGAGCTCCATCTGTGCACCTAAACCCTAAACACTCTTTTCGTCATTCATAATAATTCTGTATTAGACAAATTTTGGGCATAAAATCCTTACTCACAGAAAGAAAACAAAATGGTGAAATTTACGTTTACATTGACAAAATATTGTCCCTAGGGACAGTTCCCTGGTAAAGAATTGATAGACTTCTGTCTACCAATGTAACAGGTGTAACGGACAATAGTTCATTTTTACATTAACAACAACAAAGGAAACTTAATAGAAGTCGGCAATATTAAACGCTGACTGAAATTGAGCCGGAGTCATTTTCTAAAATCTGACACGAAAGTAAATGGCCAAAAAGATCCACGCTAAATAGACTTTAACGAGAGATAAACAAATAAAACAGAAAACTTCGGCATCAAAAAAGAAAAGATGGACTAAAAACTCATAGGCGTCGGAGGCGGGGCCCCCACTTTTAAAGTGCAGTTTCGGATTCTTCTAATGTATTTGGCATTTTTCATTAAAGATCCGCTTATCAGTAATCTGGGAAGCTCTTACGAAGCAGCAGTACCCCTTTTCGCCCTCCTCCTCCCCCCAACTGAGCAGAAAAATGTTGAGAGAATCCCCCTCCCCCTCACTGAGAGCAAATTCTTTGGGGGGGGAGATAAAGTTAGCTTACCGGGTAAGCCCTCTTTCCCCTCCTCCCCTCCACTGAGCAGCAAAATGTTGGGGGAAGGTGAGGCAGACCCTTACACCCCCTCTCTAAGGCTTAAAATCGACAAGAAAAATAAAAACTATCGATTCCCCCCCCCCCCCCAAACACACACACACACACACACACTTTTCATTTCGCTGTGTCGTCACTGAAATTCTCAATCCTTTTTTTATATTAGTAATTAAAGTGAAACCCCATATCGATGGGTTGTTTTTCAGTTGGTAACAAATGATACGGGGAACGCCCACACGGCTGTCCGTCCAGATGATTTGTTCGTCTTCTAGTGTGAAAACGGCTATTGCACCATTTGATGGCACTTTATTTTCCTAGACCATTCACCTCAATTTAAAGGTTGCCCTTGTAGGGGCGCATAGTTTAACAGCCGAATTCCGAGATACACATCACTTGCCACATACAAAAGTATCAAGACAAGGCTCATTTGTAAGACAAAAGTTCTTGCACGTGGCCTCGTTATAAACAGGTGAAGCATATCTCGGAACTGGACTATTGTAGTACGAACCATAACACCAATCAACACCCTGTCACCAGTTGCTGTTTACACCTGATGTGCATTACGATATGGCATTGTTCGTATTCTAAAGAATTTACAATTCCTGGACCGGTACCCCTGTGTTATATAGGACGCACAGTATTGGGGAGAATGGAGAGTCCAAAGCCCAAAAAATTAATTTTCGCATTGGCCATCGAATAAGCAAAAGACAAAGACATTGCAAGGAAGAGGTAAAACCTTTTGCAGAACTTTTGTGGGCAAAAATGGACAATCGCATACAGTGTCATGTACTTGATCAGTATATTAATTTAATTTATTGTTTTCAAAAAGCTATAGAATGAATAATCGAATGAAAATAATTGGCCCCTGGAAGAACACATGTACAGAGAAAGCTCACACTAAGGTAATGTTTTCCTTTGAACAAGAAAAAGAAAAACCAACTGGCCATCAACACTGAAACAACAAATGAGTCAAATCTCTGAAAGCCTTCAATATGCATTCAATATCAGACATTTTGTGATGCTGGATTTTCAGTCCAAAGAAAGAAGTCTGTGGTGCCATTTGGAAATAAGGCTAGTCACATGTTGATATTTTCTCTTTCAAGGAATAAGCCATCATGAAACTACCTTAGTTTATTATGCAGATGGAAACCCATTTACCATAAATGACCAAATAATCCTTCCTGGGCTTGAAAGCAGGTTAGCACTATAAACCCATGGATTAATCTAAATTGACTTTAACCCTTGGGTTTAATAGCACTAAGCTGCTTTAAAACAACTGACCCCTGGGAGGTTATTCAAAAATTGACTTATCCAAAAGGAGGACTTAGGAGAGGGCTTATTCCAAATTCAGAAATAAATAAAAATGAAATAGTTTTAAGTGGAATACTGAGGAATATCCCAGAAGTCACTTGTATTTTCTAGATTACACGAGCCTTTAGGCAAGTGTGTATACAAAGAACAAGTGACAAGTGGGATATCTGCAGTATACCACAAGAAACCAATAATCATTTTATCCCATACCATAGAAAATACAACCAATTACCATGTCTTATATATGGGAAGAGACAGGTGAATACTGCTAAACCATATGATTGTATAATGGTTGTCCTGCTTTCTGATTGGCTGTGCTTTTTATGGTTTGAGATATATGTTCATCTTTTTAGTGGAACCAGCTATAGTCCAGTTTCCAATTATATGCATTTATACAGGGTTAGCCTCCTTTTCAAGAAAGACCCATGGGAGTAAACTCCATTTTGTGTTGTTCTTTATCAACAATTGATGCTTTTCTCTCACTGGTATTTTTGAATAATTTACATTTACTCGAGGCTAACCCTGTGTTTGTGCATCTGTTTTCTAATTTTGCAGTGGTATCATCCAAATCTAAAAAGGTCTATTGCTAATGTTATTGAAATCTCTGCATTTGGGTAGTCCATGAAGGAATCCATGGACTGGGATCAGTGTTTTGTAGAGACCTCATTGAGGGGTGCCTTACTGCACAACCATAAAGAAAGTTAAGATAAACTGTAATGAAAACCCTGTTATGAAAACCATAAAAATTGCTATGACTGTAAACACACATACAGTTTATGATGTCAAAAACTGCAACATTGCAATAAAAATATGAAATTACCAAAAATACTGAGTAAAAATTGGCCTGAAACTGCATTACTGCAAGTCCCCGTGCCCCTTGCAAATAATGTATCATTATTTTTATTCCTCAATCAACACAAATAGGAGGATTAGTAGACTACATTTTTGGATTTTATTGCAAGTTTATGACATCATCTTGAGACTCTAGATAATGAATGTCATGGTCTTAACAACAAACTTTAGGAAAGAGGGCTAACTTGAGCTGGGGGCTTATTCAAAAATCAAAAATGTATCTTGGACTAAAAATTTTAATATTATAATTTATTAGCCTGTGAACAGGCTCAGGGGGAGGTGGAAGAGAAGGGCTTGGGGAGGGAACTGCTGATGGAACTTTTACATGTAATGCCAATAATACAAGATTCAACTTTTGTTGAATGCCATCACACCCTCCCCATGCCCCTTCCCTTCCTCCTCCCCTCCCCTCCCTTGAGCCTGTTCACAGGCTATAATTTATCAGTTATTTTTAAAATTGATGTTAGTGCAAAAGATTTTTATTACTAGAAATAGATCACCATAAAGCATCCATGATGCCTGAGTTGCAATTTGCCAATATTATTATTATATTATTATTGTAGAAAGGCAATACTATTTAAATATGATTTTGTATTTTCAAAACTCGAAAAGTGCCAAAGATTAAGCTGTTTCAAAGCATTTTTCCTATGACGATGTCCCAAATGACTAGAGTGACTCAGTATATGTGTTCAAGAAGCTAAGAGCAATACAGCAGTGTCCTACAGTCTTATCATAGTCAATTATTTTCTCATACCTGCATCTATTTACTTAGAGGTTTTGGTAAGATATGCTGATGGAACTTTTACATATAATGCCAATAATACAAGATTCAACTTTTGTTGAATGACATCACTTTACATTATTCTACAAAAAAGACATTATGGTATACAGAGTATTGAAGCAGCAAGTTGTCAATAAATTTTCAACATGCTGGGAATGTTGCAGGTAAAAAAGTGCTTGAATTGGTGCAGTTTTCATGCAGAACTTACAAAACTTATTGGTGCAACACACATGTAACTTAACTTCATTATTGTTCTGTAGTTTGGAACTTCTGTGGGCAGTATAATTCTACTAAATTAGAAAAACGTAATGAGAGAAGTTTGCATTATGTATTTAATGATGTCAATAGTACTTATGAACAGTAAATTACTTAAGCAAATGAATCATCCATCATTATATAACAGGAAAATTGAAAAATTCAAGACATTAACATTAGTTTATAATTCAATGCATGGTTATGCTCCTAAATATAGTAGTGACCTTTGAAGCAAATTTGAGTTAGACTGCACAAAAATACCGTCAAAACACGACTTGACTGTATTAGAGTGCATTTCATATGTCTGTGAAATAAGATCAAGTTATTTGTGCCTATTTAGTTGCTATTTAGTTGTTATTTAGTTACTACCATTGAACCAGAACTTTCTTATAATAGCAATACAATGGATGTGTAGAAAGTCTGTTTCAATGAAAGAAACAATGAAGTTCATTTGAAGTAATAAAGTAATTAAAAGCTATTATGCAAAGTCATTTGTCTCAATTCTCTTGTGTATTTGATGTCTCCAGTGTATTGCTATATATTATAAGAAAGTTCTGGTTCAATGCTAGCTATAGTGACTAAATAGCAACTAAATAAGCACAAATAACTTTGATCTTATTTCACAGACATATGAAATGCACTCTAGTTTGAGGTTTAAATGCAGTAAATTCGTCCTCATAGGAAGTTTGAAGAAGATTTCGAGTTGAATAAAACCAAAAGTTTACCAAGATCAGCACAAGCACTCTGAACATTGCCGACGCCTTCTTAGCACTTAGTGGTGTGTGTACGCGATTATTTATATTGTCTTGCCATTCCTAGAGTTAAAACCACCAAATATCCTTTACATTCATTTAGTTACAATGCAAGTAAGCTTTAGAATTCATTGACTGATTCCATTAGAGCTTCACCCACTATCAAAGCTTTTAAATTAGCTATTAGTGGTCTTAACTTTTCCACTGACTGCTGCTCATTTTGTAATTAATTTTTAATGTTTTTAATATTAATAGCTACATATACATATTTATGACTAGGTTTAGAAGAATATAATTTTATTTTAATTATATTTTATTATTTTATTTTAATTAATTATTTTATCTATTCTTTATTTTCTCAGAGATATTAGCATGTATTTGCTATTTTGAATTTAAGGATAAATATAGTTTATTGTACTATATAACACAATTAGGGATAAATGGAAACTGAGCACCATAAAAATGGAGATAACTTACTGATGTTTCAAGCCTTAGCCCTTTGCTGCAGTAAAAGGCATCATCCACAGTCCAATTATTGTGGGTATAGCACCCTGTTCAAACCAATACATTTTCTGTTCACATGATGATAATCATTATCATCATTTCACATGATGATAATGATTATCATCATTTATTAAATTTTCAACCATAATGAGATCCATACATTCTAAGAGGCTGTTTACATGTATATATAAAGGCAAGACTATTGCTTGGCTGCAGGGATAACTCTTTTGTACCGGGTCCCTCAGGGTAAAGAAAACAAAAGAGTTATCCTAGCTAGGTGCTGTTTACATGATACCGGAATTAGTTTCGTTCCGATATGAAATTCAGTTTTATACCACGTTTACATGCAAGAAAATCTAGCCTGTAAAGCAGGTATTTATGTCCTTTTCTGTCTTTTTTCCATGCTTCCCTCGCTCCTAAAGAGGTTTCATACCAATATGAGTGTCGTACCGCGTTTATATGATACTGGTACCAAATGTCGTAACAGAATTAAATGAGCGTTTCGTTCTGAAATGAAACCGGAATGACTCGTTCCAGAATGAAATTTTACTCTAGTATCATGTAAACACATACAAAGCAATATATGGTAACCAGGATGAACTCGTTCAGGAACGAAACTCATTCCGGCATCGTAAACTACCCTGGGTTCCAGGGGTTTATCGTCTCCTTTCGACGTTTATTTACTTGATAGGAGAGTTTCGGCGCTCGCCTACAAGAGGAAAACTCTCTAAAGAAAGCGAATAATAAACCCCTGGAGCCCAGGGTACATGTAAGCGGCCCCTTAGGACAACTCGCCTTCAAAATAAACAGCCTCGGGCAGATAGATGATTTGCAACATTTCCATGCAAAAGCCGAAAATCCATGTGCGTTTGAGAGAAAACGAATTTCCACTTAACACATAAACGCTGAAAAATAAAGACTTTGAAATAACCAAATGATCCTTTGTAGGTACACAATTTCTAGAGGCAAAATAAGCTGTACATGGTGGTTCAGTACAATTCTTAAAGTTGCTCCTCTCAAAAGAAAATACACGGCTTTTGTGGTCTTTATGATTTCACCCCAAGGAAAGCCAGCAGGCGCTTTAAGACAACGGTTATCTCAAATATGAAACAGAAAAGCGTGAACAAAAAAGCGAGAATACCAGTAAAAACCCTTGACGTAACCGTACGGACCGTGTACGTACGGTTCAACCGTACCACATGGCCGGGCACATGGCATAACGAAGCAATTTATCGGCATACTGGATTACATGCACTAAACGAAGTACAGGTTGTCCGACTAACTTAATAAGCAGCTCTACACTATTATAGTAATCGATAACAAAATTATGGATTTACACTAGCCAAGAAACTCACACACGGAGTTGAAAGAGCGTACGGTACTTTGCACGTATAACGAGCAACTAGCTACTCAAACTGTCTCACTCGAAGCTCTCAAAAATCTTACCTGAAAACTCGCTTTCTTGGCCTGTCATCGAATAGTTCTTTTGGTAAACACATTTTCAATGATTTTATCGGTCGATTAAGTGATCAACTGACGATAGAAAAGTTAAAGAGAAAGAAATCCAAAGATAGGTCAAAGCCTCGATCCACCTTGTAACCTCGATGAATGGCCTCGACCCAGTGACCTGCGCGAACGCGTTTGGTTTTCCCGCCTTTGCACCAAATGCATTATGGTCTAGCTATTTGCGTTTCAACGTCACTTTTTAAAGCTCTAGTTAAATGTGCAATCATGCGTAACTCTTGTCGCTTGAGTGGTGAATGCGGTTTAAAGGGTTTGGATGAAGCGTATCGTTGGGTTCAGTTTCAATCCAGAAAACAAGCCCGTATGAATTTCAGCACCTTAGAGCAAATTTCGTATGAGTGTGAAACGGACCGCGCCGTGCCGTGACCGTGTCAGTGCCGCGTTTTCTATAATAGAGCGGTTTTCATATGAGTGGGAAACGGTACGGTCCGTACCGTGACCGTATCAGTACCTTAATTTCTATAAAAAAACATTCAAAAATTCTGCCGTAACTGTGTCGTAACCGTGTGGTGCGGTGACTGTACTGTTTCCCAGTCATACGAAAACCACTCTATGACCATCAAAAATTCTCGATCCTGATTGGTCGGCTGCTTGATGATTTTTTCGAAATCACTGTGCAAAAAAGACGAAATCACCGAAATCACACGTGCAAAAAAGTGAAATCGCAATTGCTCATTGGTTGAAAAACATGCAATGATCTGTAACTTTGAACCAATCAAAGAGTGTTGGAAGTGATTTCGAAAGCCTATGCGTGCAACATGTCCTCGGGCAACTTGCAACAATTTTCTGCGCGCGCTAATCATCTGGCATCTGTTTTGAGAATTTTTCTTTGACTAAAATATTTTTGATGGCCATATGACAAGAAAATCGAACGGGTTTCTCGTGCAGTTTGAAAAAATACCACTAGTGCAGTTTAAAATCAAGATTTTCAAATTGCACTCGCCGGACAAAACATTCGAAATTCCTGCCGTAATAACCGTGCCGTGACCGTACGGTGCCGTTTTCATAGTCATACGAAATCTATTCTATTGAACCACTGTTGTTCCTAAGTGCGCCTCAAGTTAAACTGCAACCAATTTTGTATTAAGGTAGAAATTTAGGAAAGGCTGTGGTTCAGAGGGTTTATAGGGGCTTCCCTCAGAGTTCCTTAGATCGGGTAGTGAACGGGTATACACTGTCTGGTACCCTGGCGTTATTTAGCCTGGTCAATGTCAGTGTACGCGTCTCGCGCTTCCAGGCCTACGGAGCGCTTTCCTCCCATATCTCTCTATTGTCTGTAGGCCTCTTTGTGGAGCAGGATGCACACTCGATAGACTACTTCACCAAGACTTTAGTTTTGCCATGCCAGTTATGATGTAGGATTTCTTCCTAGACAAATATCTAAATTATCTTCAACAGAAATGATGGTCATCAAATGGTTCTGTTTCCGACCGGCGGGAAAATAAATGCAGGGAACTTTGACTAGATTTAGAATGACCAGTTGCGCAGGAATTTTTCCGGGAGGCGGTCACGGATCTACTAATTATAACATGAAAAACGATACTTATTTAGCCGATGACTTCGACTGCAATGTCCTTCGTAAAACAATGGACGCTCCTGGAATTGACTCAGTACACACAATATACCATAATAAGAGAGCAAAACTCAGTAGAGCAGATTTTGTATGTGTGAAACGTACCGCTGTATAAAAACATTCGAAATTCCTGCCATAACCGTGCCGTGACCGTGCAGCGCCGTTTTCACAGTCATACGAAATCTACTCTATTGATGTCTGTGCGATGTTCGTGGCGACCAAGGCTATTTTTAGTTATTTCGCCATCGCGCGCGCAGGGCTCTCAAACAATAAAATTTGATTTTTGACGTGCACGCGGACAGATTTTACAGCTCGCTCGAGCAAAGCCGTACGGCCCCGATCATGTCATCTTTTCCGAAGGCTGCACCGCGCACGTTTACTACGCATGGTTCAAAAAGCACAGAATTACGACTTTGTCAGCATTTTCATTCAAATTACAGCTAAAAATGCTTAAAAACACAATTTGAAACATTTTGTGCATTTTTTGCAGCGATAAATGGGGAGTTTTGTAAAACTCGCCCCAGCACTCGGAAAAGTGCCGATTTTACCCCAAATCTGATGATAATTTTGAAAATATCTCTCTAACGAGCACGGTGACCCTTATCTTTTATTTCAAAACTTGCTGTCTTGTAATGATTCACACAACATATTTGAAAATTTAAAAAATTGTTGGCAGGAACATTGAAAAAATGACATTTTCCGTGCGTATTTGAGATTTTGAGCACTGAAATCATGTCCAACATGTCCAAAATCCAACGTTTCCGCGCGAAAGTGGCTGTTTTAAAATTTGTAGAAAATGTGCTTTAAATGCACTTACTTTACCGAGGTTAAAATGGACTTTCTTACGAGACAATTTACTAAATTATCTTCTACCAAAATGCTGCTGACTCTGAGTCTGTTGATGTATTTCTAAGACCCGATAGACTTATTATCAAATTTGCTGGAATGCATATCGAATGTTCGTGCGAAATCGCTGAAATACCCTTGTCTATGATGTACAATATTTCCAAAACAAGCACGGTGACCCACTCGTTTTTCCTTAGCTACGAGACAAATAACTGAAAATCTACAAAATCGCGCGAGCAGGAAAATACGGGTCATATGATAACATTCCGTTTTATTCAGTATACGTAAATGTGTTGTAATGTGAAGAAAATCCAACCTAATCATAGCTAGTGACTAGAAAAGTGGATAAACGGTGTAAAATGTATGGGGTTTTCAGTGTTGTATGCGGATTCAGTTTCTCCCTGTTAATGACACCTTTTTTGCCGTTTTGCCATCTTTTCAGTTGCAGTAAAACTTGTTGCAACGCTTACAGTACACGCTGCAATTTTTTAATTTCTCGCGCTTGCATTGCAATTTTAGGGATTTTGTTGCGAGAGCGAAATTGCCGAGTGTATCACATGTCTGGCAACGTAGCCGATGTCACGCGAGCGGAGTCTTTTGAGGTTATGGTCGGGGGTTAGAGCACATCAAAACACCGTAAACGACTTGCACGAATTTCTTTACGTGTTCCAGTTTGACTGAAGTGCACTGAACCATGCTAAAGTTGACTGTAGCAAAGCGAAACTTCTGCTTTGCTCCACATTTGCGAGTGGCTCTCCAACTGAAGCTCCAGCAATGGCGGCCCAATCCAAGCTTGGCGAGAACGACGAGCTCTTACAATGTCCGTTTAGTATCCGACAAGGAAAACAATCTGAAAACTCATCTCTTGAATCTAATGGCAAGTGATGGATGGAGGCCAGGATCGGAGGATGTTAACAGTTTACTTGCTGGGGATCCTAACAGTTTATTTGTTGGCGAACTTGACGGAAAACCTATAGCTTACGCAGCCTATCTGAAGTATCATCCCACTTATTGCCATGCCGGTTTTTACATAGTTGAAAAAGAGTATAGAGGCAAGGGCTATGGTTCGGAACTCTGCCAAAGGTCCATCGGTATGCTACCTCCTGATCTCAATATGGCAACATATACCGCTGATGAAGGTATGATGAAAAAGCACGTAGGAACCTTGGGTGTACAAGGTCGTCCCTGGATTGCACCTCGGTACGATGTACATCTGTTAACTGCGTTTCAAAACCTATGTACTCTTCCACAAAGTAATCTCTACCGAGCTCAAAGAATCCATGAAGTCGACATGCAAGATTTGTTTGACTATGATGCGTTAGTATTTGGATACCAGCGCAATAGATTCCTCCAGACGTTTCTCAAGAATCACACACGAGTCGCCATTAATAGGGAAGGAGCTATAGTCGGGTATGCGGTCGCTAGAGTCGGAATTTTCAAGGAAGAAGGCTACCGTCTTGGGCCACTTTATGCAGATTCTTTAGAGATTGCCCAAATGTTGCTTAAAGCTCTGTTGCAAGACATGTTAGAGATGAGAGTCTCCTCGTCTAATTCAATTTTACTTGATGTGCCTTCAGGCAAAAATCCACAAGCTAATAAACTTGCTGAGATTCTCGATGGCAAATTTTTACGTAATTTTGTATTCATGAGCACCAAAGGAATCCAAAAAGGGCGTTTTGAGAACTGGTTTGCGATAATTTCAGGAAGTTTTGGTTAAAATGGATGGAACTGATAGGGGCCGGATTGAGTTACTGAACGTTTGCTAAATGAAGCTAACAATGAATTGCTGCCGGGTGGATGCACAAGAGTGAAATTGTTGGTTTGACACCGCTATGACTGTTGTTAAAAACTTCCTTGATTTTTCATTTCAAACGTCTAGTTGTCAATTATTATATTTGACCAGAATTTTCCAAGTTTGACCACTTTTGGCTTAGAAAATCCAAGTTAAAGTTTATACAAATGAACCAAAATCTTTATCCGATATAAAGATCTACGTTACGGTAGTGATTTCCATTGTGTTTTCTAATGATTTATTAATGAGTTTGATAAAAGAACATATATACTTAACTTATATATCACCTTTTTCTACATTCCTATCATTCAACTATATGCTATTTAAAGTATTATCAATCAAGCATGGAAATCATAAACATAATAAACACTGCAATATATATAAAAGGTATTTAATTTTCCGTGCGCTTGTACTTCAATAGATACACAGACGACGTCAAAATGTGGCGAGAACAAAAAATACGCCACGAGACGAAGTCGAGTATAGAGACTAGAGAACAGACCCACGTGCACGGGAAAATGGAATCTACTTGTTTTATATAATATTCATCGAAACCTTTCAACCAATCAGGGCGCGCGTAAGATTATATATTCACAAGAGACCATAATACTAAGAGAGCGAAACTCAGGCTATTTTTAGTAACTTCGCCATCGCGCGCGCAAGGCCCTCAACCAACAGAATTTGCTTTTTGGCGTGCGCGCGGAAGGGACCGTTTGAATTCTATTGTTTAAGTGCCTTGCGCGCGCGATGGCGAAGTTACTAAAAATAGCCTTAGGCGCCACGAACATCGCACAAACATCAATGCTGAGTTTCGCTCTCTTAGTATTATGGTCTCTTGATATTCAATGAAGTCATTTATGCGTGCATGTGTACTGTAATCTCACACACGGCTCTCGACCAATCAGAGCGCTCGTAATATATATATACTACAACTACTAGAATGCTTTGCCCACTTCGATTTCTTTTGTAAAGTAATTAGTGCCAGGCCAACTGTTCGACTGTTTTCAAGAATACCTTCCTTTCCCTTCCTAACTAGCGCCCAGTCCCTCTCTATCACGAACACAGGAAACCCAATATATATAAAAATTCAAATTCTTAGATTATAGCATACGGACGAGACAACTGTTTATTCGTACTCTGAATTGTCCATAAATAAATGCTAATTGTTAGGAAAGGTTAATCGCAACCACAGACAGAAATTCGACATACACATAAACTAAAGATCATGCATCAATACACTTTGTTGCGTGCACAAGCATCACAACACCAGACACCGACTACCGTCGCGTTACTAATCCCCTAGACAACCAAGAAAAATCAGTAGGAAAAAAAAGTCCCGGAGCAAGGCAGGACTCGTCCACCACAAGAAAACGCATGTTCCTATGCCCCCTGTGGTTGAACATAGCACTTGTTCCCTTTGCAGCAAAGTCTGTAAAAATGAAAGGGGCCTTAAGATCCACATCAAAAAGAGCCATGAGCTGTAAGGTTTTCCAGACCCTCATTCATCGTCCTCGATGAGAGAGTCCATATTATTTTGTTATTAGGGCCACTGTCTTTTGCCGTCGTCACCCTTGTTGTCGTCTTGGTTGCTTAAGGTCTCTCATAACAGGATGACAACGAATTTTGTACAACTTGACACATGCATACTGCGTGAACTCGGGGGACCAGAGGCTTTGACTCACTCTAGGGATTCTTTCTGACATCTTTTGTCTGCCATTTATTTTTCCATGGTCAAGAGTTCGAGAGTGAGTCAAATTCTCTGGTCTTAGGTCTTGCTACAGAGTGGTTTAATAGGGTGTTACCCCGGGTCCTGGTTCAGTACAATATGTCCTTTATACCAATTTGAACAGCTCATAAATGAGGCCACCAGGGTCTCCGAGACATCGGCTATGCTAAATGATGTTGTTTTAACAGACGACAAAGAAAATATATCCACATTCGCCGTGTAATTCAACTGGGAGTCTCTGATCATAATCTGATTTATGCAGTGAGGAAATATGCATGTGTGACTAAGAGCAAACCAATTGTAAAGGTTAGCCAGGAACTTCAATGAAAGCGGTAATGTCACTGAAGATCTGATCTCTAAAATGCCTTGTACACTGTTGAAAACTATCAAAACTCCAACGAACATTGAAGTATATGGAAGAGTCTCTTTGATGAAATATTAAACAGGCAGGCTCCCCTCCGTCATAAGTTGATAAAAGGGAACTTCTATTCCCTGGATTACTCCAGAAATTAAATAGACAAGGCGCAAAACTGAAAAAGTCGATCGCAAAAAGTGCAGAAGGTATTTTGGGGTAGAGGCTGTTAACATAACTATTCTAAACTATTTTTTCATGCTGAATCCGAATATGACTGTTACCGAGACGTATTCTGCAATCTTATACGTGTAAATGACGTATTTTGTGAATTGCTACAGTCGTTTCATACTAACGGCTTTTTCATGTAATTCCAAAAGTTCCCAAACTTAAAAACAATTACTATGGCTAGAAAGAGCATATCAAAATCAGTAAAACTGTGAAGTTTGAAGGATATCAGTTGAAAAATCAAGGAGATACGAATTTTCAAAAATCGAAATTTGTTGGTATCTCTTGCATAACTGTAAGTGTTTTCATACAAAATTTCGTTTTTTTGAAAATTCGTATTTCGATCCTTGATTTTTCAACTGATATCCTTCAAACATCACAGTTTTCACAGTACGTGGCTAGATAGAAATAGGTACGTGCCTCCCATGGGGACATTGCTATAAAATGCCAAATCCGAATGAATCACTCGGTTCTTGCTCAGTTCCACTGAGCGGAACAGCGAACAGTGGAACGGCCCACCGCCCCGCCCCTGAAATTCGCGTATCTCAAGTATGTTCCAGATTAAGGCCTGGGTTTTATCAGCCATGAGCAATTATGTTTTCAGCTCGACATCTTGACAGGAATTTGTTTATTTGTGACACAAACTAGTGTAAGGATTGTATTTTACGTTCCTTATTTTTTAATGTTAAGTTTTTTGATCACGTGACTGATGACGTCATTAAGACAGAAAATTCTAAAAATGCTGTACGGTGTCGAGTTTTTGTAGTTTCTTTCCACAACTAGCATAAATCTATTCCTCCCTGTGTGCTTTACAACTTATCGTTTGGAATGGTTGACTATCGCTTTTCACTAAGTAGATTTGGAATAAAATGTAATTTCTATATCTGGTCACGTGACCTGTTTTATGCAATATCTCTTTACAGAAGAATGATGGTCATCCATTCCAAGCGCTATCTTTTTAAACTGTTAAAACGAACTACAATCGAAGTATCTGTTCTTGTGTATCACTTAAACTCGCCACCGTACCCTTTAAAAACTGTTTTTTTATATCTTATCCCACTAGTTGATCACGTGACCACTCTTTCACAAATTTTCGGGCCAAGGTTCTACACTTTACTAAGTTCTGTTGGTCTGCAAAATTTCACGTTGTTTGGATATGTTTATGAGTAAAACTAAAAATCGATCGATCATAAGCTTCAGATTTGCCTCCTGACCCAGGCCTTAACATGTGGTCGTCTGTACCGCTTCCCCTAAAGACCCGGTAAAACGAGCAACAAAATTGTGCATCTTGTCGCGCAACATTGTTACGTTGCAAGTTGCAGAGCAAATGTTGCTCGTATTACCACCCCGCGCGCAACAAATTTTCTTTGTTGCAAAAAGTAGACAGTGCTTCTACTTCGTGCAACAAAGAAAATTTGTTGCGCGCGGGGTGGTAATACGAACAACATTTGCTCTGCAACTTGCAACGCAACAATGTTGCGCGACAAGTTGCACGATTTTGTTCCAGTTTGTCTTAGTCCGCTGATCAAGATTTCTTCCCCATATCTTAATTCAGCTGAGCATGAATGCAAGTGTTGTGAGATTGGCACCATGTGACATGGGAATTCCTGGACTACCGGCCGTATTACATGGTATTAGAGCAGTTTTCGTATGAGTGGGAAACTGACCGCTGTGACCGTACCGTACCGTAACCGTGTCAGTACCGTAATGTCGACAAAAACATTCGAAATCCCTGCCGTAACCTTACCATGCATTGACCGTAACTGGTACGGTCAGTTTCCCACTCATACGAAAACCGCTCTAGGTACGTCATTTCAGGAAACGTTACTTGACAAAGGTACTTTATTATTAAAGATTAATTACTAAATTAACTCTTATTTCAAGATATGCCTATATAACATTGTCGACAAACAGTAACTGGGAAAAATAATAGAATGAAATAAATAAATGGCAAGTGAATAAGTGAGAATATATACTCAGAGTGATAACTGAAAATCGTCAGTAGTAATTTAAGCATGTTCTAATATGTTCTAAATATCTATATTTTTCTTTGGCCGTGTATGTACGTAGTGGTCAAAGAACACAGTTTGGTTTTGCCATCGTCCAACTTGCCGAACTACGTCAGGGTTGTGGCCTCATCGGCGAAATAATGTCATGAATGGAGAAACAGGCATTAAATTAGATCTTTGCATCACTTGAGTTCAGTTGAGTTGTACCAGATTTCTCTAGATCTTTTCTAGTGCAGTTAGTACAAGTTGGCGTATTTCAAATGAATCAATTGGGTTATTTGTATGCCCAAGTCCCGGACCCAAGCGGGGACCCAAGTCCTTTATAACGTGGCCGCACAATTGGAAAGCACCCCACTGACACAAAGACAAAGAGACCTTTCATAGATGAAAGACAGAACTAGTTAAAAATGTACATATATCAACTATGATGTAATCATAATTGCGTATAGTCTCCCTCGCAGCCGTGTTTAGCCTCGTCACGCAACGCTCCCTAAACACGGCTGCGAGGGAGACTCATGACACATCAGACTTGGGTGCAGACTAATGTGAATCCGAGATTAATATTCAACCGTACTGTGTTTCTCTTTACTTCTGCAATGTTAAAGAATCCCATTACGATCATAAAACGGCTTGTCTTTGCCATTGGCTGTCTACTCGTGATTTCAATTGCTCTGGTGATAGCACTTGCTATTGTTGTCCATATTAGCTCCAAACAAGACGTACGTGAGGTTGCAGATTGCCCTTCAGTAGGCAGCAATGAGGAATCACGAGGTCAACTGGCTAGTGGAGTTTTTGATGACTTGACTGTTGATGAAATAATTGCTGTTCGTGATTTCATGCTTGGTGAATCTTCCCTGAACGTAACTCCCATTGAAAAAGCGACACTTTCCAGCAATTATATTTACCTCATCGAACTACAACAGCCACCAAAAGATGATGTGCTTCGTTACTTTGACGGCAAAAGTCCAAAACCTGTCCGAAAAGCCAGAGTAATCATCCACAGAGGCGGTGATGTTGTACCCGTGGTGCAAGAATATATCGTAGAGCCAGCAGATAAGCCCAACAAGTTTTCAAAACTGGGGCAATCTATTGCATTCCACAAAAGAATATTTGACTCAATGCAACTTGATATCCTCGCCGGAAAGGTCGTCAGGTTAACAGAACAAATTTACAAGCTTCTCCAAGAGAGTTACGATGGATATACCTACCATAACTGTACTGGGCGATGCCTTATTTGGAGTAACTCACAACCTGCAGCTTTGCAAAGTGGCCAGCATAAGACATGGATTTGGTTTTTGCGTGATATTCCAGGTATTTACATTCAACCCGTGGGTTTGGAAGCTTTGTTCGACTGCCCAGGAACTGATCCAGCTCACTGGAAGATGGAAATGATTTTCTACAACAATCAGACCTTCGAAAGTGCAGAGAGTCTAATGAAAGCCTACAACAGCGGAGCTCTCAAGAAGATTGTTTTAAAAGCTCCTAGTGAGAAGGAGGCCATGTATTCAACATATCAACGAAGAGGAGACCCCCAGCCGAAGAAGCCCGCTAGGGGTCCTCGTCAATACGAACCCGATGGAAAACGCTACACTGTACAAGGCCGTCATGTCGATTACATGGATTGGAGTTTTGACTTTCGAGTGCGTTCAGTAAGCGGTATTCAAATTTTTGACATCAAGTTCCAGGGGAATAGAATTGTCTATGAGTTAAGTCTTCAAGAGGCAGCTGCATTTTATTCTGGCTATGCACCCATGCAGATGTTTACTGACTATTTAGACATAGGCTGGGTCATGGGTGCCAGTACTTTCGAACTTGTTCCAGGGGTAGACTGTCCCGACTCTGCCACGTTTATCGATCTCATCCACCACGTGGACACACCTCGCCCAAGAAGAATGAAAAACGCTCTGTGTATCTTTGAGTACAACGAAGGACTCCCCTTAAGGCGTCATTATGAGAATGACTTCAAAGGTGGATACACGTTTTACGGTGGGATGCCTTCTCACGCCTTGGTGCTCCGCTATATCTCCACCCCTTACAATTATGATTACATATTCGATTATATATTCTACCAAAACGGAGTGGTCGAGGTGCGCGTTTCAACTTCCGGTTACATTCAAGCAACCCATTGGACAGCTAACGAGTTTCCTTATGCTAATGAAGTGCACCAACATGTGGCTGGAAACATCCACGATCATATGTTGAATTACAAGGTTGATTTAGATGTAGCTGCCAGGAAGAATTCTTACCAGACCATCGATTTTGAAATAGAAACTATTGTAAATCCCTGGTTTCCTTCTAGGAATCGCACTCAGAAGGTAAATTTTTCATTAGATAGAAAAATATCCAAAATTAAAAATTGTTCTATTTTGAGGGTCTAAAACAAGGTAAAAAGGATACAGGACATAACTTATTCTTGGGTTCGTGATTGAATAAAATGAAATTAAAATGGCAGGATGGCCGGCGGGATTTGGAGAAAATTGACGCATGGCGGGATTTCAGAGCCCTATTTTGGGCGCTCGACTTATAACAGTACCCCTTATTCTCAACGACTCATACATGTGCCGGCAATATCGTTCTGGCCATTGGTGGGGTAGGGGAGGGGGATACTGGAGGGAGAGGGAAAAGGAGGGCCCTTGTTTCCTCTGATCTTCCCCCGTAAAGGGTACGCAGTCACTCAAATAACTGATTAAATTTACTTGGATAATTAAGTGAGTCACTATGGATGCACCGATTTACTCAAGTTTTTGAGAAACGTTACTTACGCGTTTTTGCAGTGAAAGTCCGGACTCACGATATAATCCTGCAGGATTTTCTGCATCGCGCGCAACACAGTTTTGCACCGTGTGTTCACCTCTCAAAGGTTTAGGATCGATTATACGTGCAGTATTGCAGGGATGGACACACGTTGCAGCTGTGTGCTCACCGTGTGTTCACCGCTCATCATACGTGCAGCCAAAGGTTTAGGATCGATTATGCGTGCAGCCTTGCAGGGAGGGACACACGTTGCAACCGTGTTGCGCTCGATGTTGCAGCAAATGTTGCACTGTGTGTGTTAACCTGCATCTTCTTCATTTCCAGGTCATACGACGACGTACCAAAAACACCGAACAGGAAGCCCTGTACTCGTACAACTTTGAGCACCCCAAGTACCTCAACTTCTTCAGTGAGACAAACCTGACCAAGACTGGACTCCCCCGCGGCTATCGAATCCAACTGCGTGACGTCATGAAGCAAATTTACCCAGAATCCTCTCCTCTCCTAAACGGAGCTAAGTGGTCTCTTCATCAAATGGCCGTCACCAAGTACAAAGAAACAGAGTTGTTTAGCAGTAGCTTGTACAATCAAATGGACCCGTACAGCCCCGAGGTCGATTTCCAAACCTTTTACGCCGACAATGAAAATATCCGAAATGAAGATCTTGTTGCCTGGGTAACGGTAGGCCTTATGCACCTGCCCCATACCGAAGATATCCCCAATACTGCAACAGCGGGAAACTCGGCCAGCTTTTTACTGCGTCCTTTCAACTTCTTTGATGAAGATCCTTCAATGGCTTCAAGAGATGCTTTGATTATCAAGCCTAAAGATAAGGAGTTTAGTGGGATCAAAGTCGAGAGGTTTGGAACTCCAGATGGTCCAACGTGCAAGCCTAAAGAACCTCCTTTCAAGTTTACAGGCACTTATGGTTTCGCCTAAGCGTCAAAATGACTGATTTTAATTAGGTAATGAGCTTTTATCAGGTATTTTTAAATTCGTAAAACAGCAAAAGAATTACCATAGCTGGAAAGAGCATTAGGTTAAAATTAGTAAGACAGTGAAGTTTGAAGGAATTAAATCTAAAACTCGCGAGAATATGAATTTTTGAAAAGTGTAAGAAAACCTTTGCTGGTAGGCATCTCTTGCCTACCAGCGAATGTTTTCATACAAAATTTCCATTTCGGAAAATTTATCTTCGTGAGTTTGAAAGTTACTTCATTCAAACTTCACAATTTTACTAATTTTAACGTGCTCTTTCCAGCTATGGTAATTACATTTCTGTACTGTGACTTTTGGAATTACATGATAAAAGCTCATTACTAGTGAATAGTAGTCTACTAAAAAAAAAACTAACAAACTCTTCGACATGAGAAGTACAAAAGTCCATTTCTGAAACGTTACGGAAAAAAACATTTTAGTAAACATGCAGGTTATAATACTAACTTTGATTGTATACTAAGCACCGTTTTTGTTTTTTTCTTGAACATTTTTTGTGTGCCACTTACGTTTTTCACCTCCTAGGAATTCCTAACTAATGATCTTCATGTGGCAAAATAATTCTTCCTTTCACTCTCAATCAGAAGGTACCACTACGGTCAGTGAAGCTAGAGTAGCTTGTCGAGGAGACTAACACTAGCGACATAACGACATAAAGAAAGAATCAGTTTTTTCGATTAGGACGAAATTTTGGCTTATTACATTGGGCGTTTTCTTTTGTTATACAGGAAGTCACAATTGACGCCATTTTGACGTCATAGTGAATTGTTACATTCTCGAGAAAATCCAGATCAACTCCAACTTTCTCAAAAGTGCATATTTTGATAGCGAATAGCATTCTCTAAAATTTGGCGCGATTTTTATTTCGATGCGACAATTCGTTGCCGAGTTATAAAGGATTTATAATTCACGATGACGTCATAAAAATGACGTCACTTGAGCTCCATTAAAAGCCACTAGAAGCTATTGAGAAAAGGAAGTGACATTGCAATGGTCGTTTAAGACTATAATAACTTGTTTGGACATGAGAAAGTTGAAAGTTTCGGTCTTTGAGCTTTATTAGGAATATTTTAGATTATTGGTGACGTCATTATGACGTTTGCGATTTTACTAGGTATTTTTAATAAATATTTCTAATACTTATCTTCAAAAAATATAAAATCATACGATTTTAAAAATATAAAGGTAAACGATTTGCAAACAAAAAAGTTAAACCAAGACGTTATTTTAATACATATCGCTCATTGTCTACCATACAGCTATTATACAGTTGTTACTATGATATTGACAATTGGATGACTACAAATAAATTGAAACTAAACACTGATAAAACTGAGGTTTTGCTTCTATCAGCGGCTCATCGTCCCCGACCATCCTTTGATTCACTTAGGTGTGGAGGTCTTGATATACCTCCAAAGTCTACAGTTCGTAATATCGGTGTTATCTTTGATGAGAAAGTGTCTCTAGAAAACCAAATCACCTCTTTGTGTAAGTCCTGCTTTTTTCACATTAAAAACATCTGGAAGATTCGGAAATTTATTTCATTTGAAGCCTGTGAAACACTGGTTCATGCATTTATCTCCTCTAGACTCGATTTTTGTAATTCAATTCTTTATGGGTTACCAAAATATCAAATTCAAAAACCTCCAGCGAGTTCAAAACGCTGCTGCTCGTCTTGTGTCTGGTTCTCACAAATATGAACACATTACACCAGTACTAAAACGCCTACACTGGTTGCCTGTTGAGCAACGTATTCAATACAAAATACTCCTACTTACTTTCAAGGCCTTAAATGGCTCTTCTCCTAGCTTATAAGGGATCTTGTGGAACAGTACAGTCCACCTCGTTCACTTAGAACGAAGGAACTTCACTTGCTAACAAGAGGTACGTTCAGATTAATTACGTATGGAAAACGAGCTTTTTCTAATGCTGCTCCAGAGTTGTGGAACAGCATTCCTCTTGACATAAGGCAATGTCAAGATATAACAAGTTTTAAACAAAAACTGAAAACATTTCTTTTTAAAAAAGGCTTTCAGGAAAGGTTTGAATAAATGATTGTTTTTAACATTTTTCAATCTATAATCTTTTAAAATATTGTATATTGAATGTTAAATCATAAATTTTGAAATCTAATGCCAATTGTTTCTATTCCAATGTTAATTTTTATGCAAATGTATTATGTGAACATAAATTGTATCAATGTATTATAAAAATACATATTTTTAAAAAAAAGTTTAATCTTAATTTTTCATATCATTTTTTAATCTTTTAAACTGGGGAGCAAAGCGTTGTTGAACCTTGGGATATTGACGATTTACAAAATACTTTTATTATTATTATTATTATTATTACTAATACTAAATAGTCGGCTTGTCCTGATCTAGATGAAATTTGGTCACTATTTTCAACAAAAGCATCACCAATTCAAGGGATTCCTGTTTCAGGTCTTTCAAAGATACAAGCAATGCAGTACCCTTTACAAGCTGTGAAGATGCTTCAGCGACCTTACCGCTTTGTTCCATAATATCTTTAAGCTCTGTGGGTCGTGCACTCAGCGTTAGTTTTAGGGGGCTACTGTTGGTACCAATTATTGCTACAAGTCGGGCTATCTCTTTGCAAAGGTTTGCTGACAGTACAGTAGTCATTAGCCAGGGTTCGTACGCCCAGAAAATTCAATAAATCAGGAGCTTCAAGGAAGATTTTCAGATATTTTCAGGAGTTTTTCGCGTAGTTCACTCAAGCCTGAAAATACATTTGCCGATAACTGGGTTTTTTACTGGCCGAGTTAAGGAATGTAAACGGAACGTTTACGTGAACATATATGCACAGTAAACGTACACTTATTCGTTTCTGTTTTCCAGGAGTTCTCCAGGAAATGATTAAAAAGTCCAGGACTTGCAAGGACTTTCCAAGAAAAAAAATCCAGGATTTTCTCAGGATTTCCAGGAGGCGTAACGTACGAACCCTGATAAGCGTCATTCCCTGATAGGTACTTCATGTGCCGTAGATAATATCATTAATACTAAGCCTTGCGTAACCCTAATCCTACCACACATGAAGTACAAAGGCATTGCCTCTTGGATATCATCTTCGATCTTGATTTCAATAACCACCAAAGATGTTTCGTATTTATATCCAGTTCTCCATTGATAATAACAATATCAGCTGCAGCTATTCCTTCGTCGTATATGGCAATTCTCTCAAAAAATTTAAAAACACATCCTTTTTTTTTCGTTTTCGCTTAGTGCGGACGTAAGGTGTAACTGTAACAAAAAATTTGTTTTCAGATTTATCCGGACTGGTGTGGACGTAGTCTTATTCTGTGCCAACATGAGCAGTTTTTTTGTTGCAACTAAAGATATTAAAGATCTCTATTGGTTTTACGTTGTACAGATTTGGTTGGAGTGTGTTGCATGCAAAATATGATAAACATCTTTAATCCTCATTAAAAGACTTATATACAAATAATAGCATGGTGCTATTGCTGCGTGATCATAAATGACTTGATCTAAAAAAGTTATAAATAAGTTACTAGCTTCCTGATTGATTGTCCATAAATATAATAATATAATAATAATATAATATACCGATTAACCATGCATGAGCATGATGCTGTCCTCCATTTATCAAAATGTTTTTCTCAAAGGAAATCTTGCTTACGCCTGTTCCATAATTGCTGGACAGAGTTCGGCAAAAAGGGCGGCGTCTGAATCAATGTGGTAGGCAGGTTTTCTTTGGTGCACCGAACAACTATGGTTGGTTCGTGACAGGGTCTGTCGCATTATACGAGAGTACTGAGTACGCCGTATCACCTGTACTCTGGTTCCAGAGGCATTCTCTAATTTTCTTTGTCTTTTTATTATTATTAAGATAAAAAGACAAATAAAAAATTAGAGAATGCCTCTGGAACCAAGGTAAATCACCTGCCGCTCCAGAGTCTCCAGATGTGGCACATGACTTCAGCAGCGTATAGAGCGGATTCCTTGCATGTCTCTCCAAGGTGTACCTCTTAAAAAGGATAAAGAGGTTCAAAGAGGTCAGCTACTGAGTCAGTCACTACAAGGATGGCAGTGAATTAAGTATCTCTTGGATTCAACAAGATATACATATATGTCATGACAGTCACACATAGCTGTATTATTCTCCATACCCTAACCTCGTATAGAACTTCAAATAGAAGCAATCTCGCCCAGTCTGGTAAACTCGGCAGGAAACTAGATTTATAGTGAAGTGAATGATGAGTTGAGATTTCCATACTACGAAGTAAGAACTCTGTGTAAACAAAGATGAAGATCAATCGCACCAGTAGAGAGTCTAATTTTACTGTCCAGAATTTTGAAATCTTGGCTATGATTGAGTTATCTTCAGTATCAACTTCGTCTTCATCCTGAAAGATCATTCATTGCAAATATTTCAATTTTACGTGGATAGTCTCGACCTCTACCATTAAGCTATGATATAACGCGCGCTCTGATTGGTCCAGCAGTGTACACTATCATGTGCCAAGTTATTTTTGCGGGAGTTTAATAATTTTGGAAGACAGTGTTTTTAGCGTAATCTAGTCGTTTTTTTTTGAAAACGGACATTTTGCATTAAATGGGATACACACATAGATTGTGATCTATGATAATTTTCTAAGTGGAGTAAATATTTGCAGTAATTTATTTTTGCGTTTTTACAGATCGTAAAAAAAATCACAAAAAAATCACGCACACAAAGAACCCTGCAATAATAAAGCGCCACACAGTAACTCGCTATGGATGCACGCTCGCGCACGGGGAAGTAAAAACAACGGAAGAAGATAGAGTGGCGAATCACTTTAGGTACGTATCCCTTTTATAAACCTTTAAAAATCCCTAAATACCACCCTTGATCTATACTGCAATTGATGAAATCCTAAACCTTTTATCAGCCTCCTCCGAGGGCAACACCTGGGTTTTAGTTGAGACAGCTTTCTCTCCAAAAAGCAAGTGTTGCCTGAAGAGGAGGCTAACCTTTTTTTATACCTACAACTTGAAAGAGGCACTCCTTTTGGGTGGGGCCTCCTGGTATAGGTCATTATAGGGAGTACTCCCAGGGAACATGACAGTATGGAACCATTAAGAACAGCCTCAAAGAGGTACTCCTTTTGGGTGGGGCCTCCTAGTATAGGTCATTATAGGGAGTACTCCCAGGGAACATGACAGTATGGAACCATTAAGAACAGCCTCAAAGAGGTACTCCTTTTGGGTGGGGCCTCCTAGTATAGGTCATTATAGGGAGTACTCCCAGGGAAGATGACAGTATGGAACCATTAAGAACAGCCTCAAAGAGGTACTCCTTTTGGGTGGGGCCTCCTAGTATAGGTCATTATAGGGAGTACTCCCAGGGAACATGACAGTATGGAACCAATTAAAAAGAAGAGGCGTACCTGGGAAGTGAGACTTTTGACCAACCACAAACACAAGACTACACTACAAACCCTGATTGCTGCTAGCAATAGATATGTTGGAGAGACAAGATTGCGTAAAATTACTTGGGCTTGTCCAAGATGACCTTCAAATTTAAAAAAAATCAGACTTTTATACACTACAATTAAATAGTCTGCATGACAAGACCTCAGAAATGGGGAGGGGGGGGGGGGTGAAAAGGTGAGGAATCCCCTCCCCTCCCCTCCCCTCCCCTCCCCTCCCCCCTTAATGAGGGCCAACCACACAGAATACTATAAATATTGATTGTGAGGATTGATGGTTATTTTTTTTAGGGCTGCATGGATCAAAACCTTTTTACTTACTTAGACTTGAAGAAGCCATAGAATTAAGTGCCCATAAAAAGGACTTTCCTTCAAGGGACCTGAAATGATAAAAGATGCTTTTTATTTCAAAATGTGTTATCTATCCACTGGACAGTGCTATTCACCCTTTGTACAACTGGCCCCAGTACTGTAACATAAATGTGAATGACCATGAATCCACCATGTCTCCCTGAGACTGTGTTTATCATAATCCTGGACCAACAACAATCAAGTCATTTACTCACTCGGTCCACTTGCTAGGTATTTTCAATGGGTTGGTACTCATGATTCGTTCTTGTTTCATAGCCCATAGTATACACACCATCATAAGGGACACCACAGCAGCATCTGATATGATCCCTAAAATAAATGAAGAATGATTTATTCTTTGATATATGGTATTATCAACCCTTCTGATAGGAGCCAGGCTTTGTCACTGACTGAGTGAGACTTCACAGTCCCTCTAGGTCATATGACACAGGAGGCCCAAAGGTAAGAAAGGAGATAAAGGAGATGACTGCAGAGGAGGCTAAGATGAAAAGCTGTGTCCATTTGATAAAGGTTTAATAGAAATACCAATTGAAATAAGCTTGTGTTTTAGTGTCTGCATCCACTTAATCAATAGAGGTGCCCTTAGTAGGGGCTCAATTTACAGTAAACATTAGGGACCTAAGCTAGTGTCTGCTTACAAAGGGGTGTCTGTTTAATAATGGGTCCACTTCAATGAGGTATCACTGTACACTATAGTTATATTAATTGGTTTACCACTACTGAAAGTATCATGTCAGTCATCTAGTTAGAAAATGTTCCCGCTACAAAATTATTATCTAAAGCAAAACAAAATACAAAATCTGTTCTAGTGGACTCTAGTATTGTAATTAATATTCTCTAGATAGTATTGCAATATTGTAATATTCCTCTGTTTGGTCATGAAGATTAAGTAATTTCTTCATACGTTCAAGTTTCTAAAATTGACTGTCCAAAAATATTGTTTGTAGAATACCTTCTTCTTGAATTACACAGATTATAAGAACAGACACTGATGCAACAAGAACAACAAAGAGAATCCTGAAAGTAAGAACAAATTAAGGATCAATCATTTCAGCAATACCTGAACCTTAGCTGAATCGAAAAAGAACAAACACTTTTGGAAAAATAACAAAACAATGATTACAGTATAAAGTACATTATTCACTCCAGGCAGATTAATGAACAAATTCAAAGAAACAAATAATTAAGGAGTCTAACTGCCTCTCCCAAAAGGGAGAAGGAATTAACTTCTGCAACAATTATAAAACATCTCCCTACTTATATTAGTAGTGGCTGGTGGGAGTGGACCACAGGGGAATGGGAGCTAGACTAATAACGGCTGCGAAGGAGACTACTCCCTACTGGTATAAACAAATTAAAGTGTTGAAATCTTACCATTTTTCAAGAACACTAGTGAATTCATCCACAAAAAGATTATAACTAATCCAGAGTACACAGCTGTAGGAAGTGAATGCAATACCTATGATTGTTGACTGTAATAAGAAAGAAATATTTTTACCTGAGATATAGCCTGAGAGAAATTCCTCGTGAATTAAAATGACAGTGAATTAATGAATAACTGTGAATTAATGAGAAAATTGAAATAACTGAATGAACGACAAAGAGTGATTGAATAAAAGAATTGAGTTGATGAATGGATGGATGGATGGATGGATGGATGGATGGATGGATGGATGGATGGATGGATGGATGGATGGATGGATGGATGGATGGATGGATGGATGGATGGATGGATGGATGGATGGATGGATGGATGGATGGATGGATGGATGGATGGATGGATGGATGGATGGATGGATGGATGGATGGATGGATGGATGGATGGATGGATGGATGGATGGATGGATGGATGGATGGATGGATGGAAGGAAGGAATGACCGACGAATAGATAGATGACTTATAGAAGATAAATGAGTGACAAACTGAGCGTGAGTGAACGTTAATCTCCAAAATTGTTAATATTTGATGAGGGAGAAAACCTAAATTTCCTAAAATATTCCGTTCATACAAAGGAAACAAATTTCTTTTTACCTTGACAAAAGTTGTGTTCTCTTCAATCTCGTCCACCAGAGACTGACTGACATGATTCACAAACAAAACAACCTGCAGGGCTTCAATTATTGACAGAATTGGTTCAGCCAGGAAGAGGAGTTTCTCGTACATCCAGACAGCAAAGAACGGCGTGACGTTGATTGGAACGAACAACAAGACAACAATTAATACAAGCTGTACCATCGGGATCATCGATTTCTGTCGGGATTTCAAAGTTAAGAAAACAATTACAAACGAACAAAACAAAACAATTGAAATTTGACAATAATACTCACAATCGCATTGGGGAGACAAGCTAAAATAAAGGCGTGCACGCATAGAAGCAATGAAAACCTGATTGCAGCTTCAGGACCACAAAAAGAGAAGTACAATGGTAGTAAAATCGTTCCAATAATCCCCAAAATAGCATTGCTAAGCGAGTAAAATGTGCAGCAACCTGAACACAAAGCAATGAAACCCAGCGCCATTTTGGATTTCCCGCTTCGAGAACAACTGAGAGGAGTCTAGGGCGAGATAGTGCCCAGGATCTCTCATCCAGTCCAAATTCAAGATGGCGGACGAAGGGGACTCAAAGTTTGCTGAAATTTCGTGGCAAAAAGTCCACGAAGATCCCCTCAAAATGTACCCTAACTGATTTTCTGGAGTCTGTACAAGTTTGGATCGACAAGCCTCATGTTGTAAATAGACGATTAAGTGGTTCTGTGCTTATGAAACGTGCATTTTTGTCTAGTGCGTGTTGTGAAGACCTTATCAAACTTGTGAGGTCCGATTCGACTTCAGTAACATCTTCTACTGTTATCTAACAAAATTGATGAGTATAAAAGTGTGATGATAGAGAAAGGACAAATCCAGTGATGAGGAAACTTTGATTGAAGTGGTGCTTAGAAGGTTGCTGCCACGTCTGATGGGGAAAAGTGATCGACTTATTGAACTCGTCTTCATAGGTACATCTTGAACCTCCATTATATCGAACTGCGAAGAGACGTTAGGTGCTGCGAATTAGCGGGTGCTCGAGATAACTGATAGCAAAGGACAAAAATGACCCTAGTGCCATATCAGGGTGGTATAAATCAGTGAGGGAGACAATATGCTAAAGTCCCGGTTTAAACTTAGCACCATGCATTATTGTAAGCATAGCGCTTATTCTTATGTTGCTATAACACAAGTATAATCCAGGCTTAAGACAGTGTTGACCAGTATTTTTGGAGTGTTTGCATGGGCCTTTTATAGTCTCTAATCATACTCAAATATTTTAAAATGTAATGAAATATGCAGCTCTGTTCAGTCAGCTCTTGATCCTACCTCTCCCTGTCCCATTCTCCTCTTCTCTATTCTTTCCCTCCACTCCCCTCCCGTTTGATTAAATGCAGTGGTATCGAACATTCAGTTTCAATCAATTGATTATGTCAGGAGCAAAAGATCCCAAAGTATAGTCCCTGGTGGAAGTTTGCAGAAGAGGATAATGTAATATATTGTAATAACTTATTGCCAGTATGAATAATAGTCTCATGATGTTTTTAGATAAAAGATGTAAAGAAGTTTCATTCATTCCTGTTTGCACTGAAAAGCCTGACACCACCATAATTTCTGAAGAGGGCAAATACGGTATCAGTGATAAATCTGAAATGGTAGCTTACAAGGTTTCTTATCTTGGCATATCTAGATCTGATGAACACATGAGGTAAACTACAGCCAATTAAACTCAGCTAGTTAAAAGATTAATTTATTGATTAAAAATTTCAGCTTCTTTCTCCCTCTTTTGAGGTACAGCTTTAGTCTCTGTATAGCATCATTATGCTAGATAAATGCCTTCCTTTTTCACTATGATGGAATTTAATGTATTTGCTTTTTCTTTAGAATTTTGTTACATATTGATAAAACTACAGACACCTTGGTAGGTGATGGTGTTGTCAGCCCATCAATCAAGTGGCTTAGTGAACAACTTCTTCCAAAACTCAAGAAATGGGCAGAAAATCCAGAGAAGAGCTCTAAAGGTTCATTAAGGCTGATTTCCTTGGAAAGGTATACAGTTCTGTATCAGACACTAAAAGAAAAATATGGCTGGGACCTAGTCAAGGTATGTGTAAACAAGCTGTACATGTGAATTCCTTTTCCTTATATGTGCACATTCACGACAGGAATTTTGAATGTTTTTATTGACATCTCAGCATTGACATGGTCATGTCATGGCACGATTTGTTTCATACTCATATGATAACTGCTAAAGGGATATGGGACTGATATACCAATTTTGAATAATCAATTATTGATCACAAGTAGATATTGATGCCAATTTGTTTTCTAACTTGATTAGAACTGGCCAGAAAATACAGATCCTCAGAAGTTTGTTTTTGAAGACATCGCTATTGCAACCTATTTAATTGTAAGTTACACATAAACCAAACGTACTGTTCGTATGTGTTCCTGCAGATCCTTTTTACACACAGCTCTCTGTTTAGGTTCTTTGGGAAGCAGAAAGACAGAAAAAAGAATTAAAAGAAAAACAGAGTTTTGTAGACTTGGGTTGTGGCAATGGTCTTCTTGTTTATATTCTTACTAAAGAAGGGGTGAGATTATTGATTAAATTTCTGAATTTTCTTGTGTGGCCAAAAATTGAAATTTTGCAAATATATTCTTGTTGTTGTTGATTTTTCAAGTATCCAGGTTCTGGTATTGATGTAAGAAAGAGGAAGATCTTGGGAGATGTATGGCCATGATGTAAAATTAGAGGTAAGCAATAGCAATGGCTGTGATGTTGATGATGATGTACGTAATGCATTGGATCTGATGGTGATGATGAAGATGATGATGATGATGATGATGATGATGGTGATGATGGTGATAATGATAAAAGTAGTAAATATACTTCATACTGTAAAAGGTCTTTATAAAAATGCATTAAATGCTCACAATAATACAGATTGTTATTAATAATGATTATTAAATTAATGTATATCACAATATGGTCATGGTGGTTAAAACTAATGATTTCATGTCCTACCATCCTTCTTTAGGAAAATCCTCTTGATCCTACATTACCAGATCTTTTCCCCAATGTAGATTGGTTGATAGGAAATCACTCTGATGAGCTTACTCCATGGCTACCAGTTATTGCAGCAAGGTAGAAAGACTGAAACACACTTCAAAGTACCAGACACGCACCATATATATACCTGTGACTGCTCTGTGCAAAAGTTTGAACAAGTCAGCAATTGCAGGAGTAAAGTTGAGTTCAATTTCTGCAACTGCTGCATTAATGCAACAATTTCAAGAATGGATACTTAGTGTAATAAATTTTACCTCTAATGTGTACGTAATACTTTAATCACAGCCAGACATGCATATAATATAATGTGCATGGCAAAAACATTTTCACAGTCAGTCCACAGTTTTTCACAGTGTGCTTATCACTGCAAGTTTTCCCAAAAATCTTTTTTTTCAAGCACCACTACCAAATCAGTCTAAAGTTAAGGTTACTCTAGGCACATTTCTTGTGATTTCATATTCAAACAACCAGCTCAAGCAGTCACTTGTTTAATCATGTTACTGATAAACACAGAATTCTGTACCTTTAATACCTAAAAACTGAATCATACATGTATGTCTTTATCATTTTGGTAGGTCCTCATACAACACTCGATACTTTGTTCTGCCATGTTGCTTCTATGATTTCAATTCTAAGGTATGAACTCAGAAGTGCTAACAGTTATTACAACTGGAAACCATACTGTAGGGTACATATTTCATCAAAATTATTATTATCATCATCATCATGAGATCAGCCTCAGTCAAGTTACAACTGCACATGCATTTCTCATCAGTTTCTCAATTGCACAATCATGCATTTCTCATCAGTCTCTGTCAACATGTGGTGGGAGGATGGGAGCATGGGAGGATTGGAGCATATATGTTTCACTGTCATTTCTCAGCTGTTTGCAAGGCTGATTGCCAACAGGATCAAATGTCTGATGATCAAGGGCCTTGAGGCAGAACTTGGAATATTTATTGACCAGAGAGTGAAAACTTTCTTACTTGTATCTTGTTCTTGTATGGATTTTTTCCAGTTTGTTCGAAAAGACAATAAGGTGTCTCAGTATCGTGGTTATCTAGACTTTGTCAACCATGTGGGGATCAGCTGTGGTTTTGAAGTTGAAGAAGACATGTTGAGAATACCATCAACAAAAAGAGTAAGCTAACTTGATTTCAAATACAAACATTTTCTGGATAACAGTTATAAAGCAACCACTTTTGGATATGCAGTACATATATTAAGCTTACTTGATAGATTTCAAGTATTTAAAAGCATTTATTAATTTTAATTTTTAGGTTTGTCAAATAGGCCAGTGTAGGACATATCCTGAAGAAGAGCAACAAAGCATGGATAATAGAATCAAAAAGTTTATACGAGAACGTGGTTGTGACATTGACCAAGGACAGCAACCACAGACATTTTGTACTTTAAAAACAGCAAGCACTTCTATTAGTGATGACCATGCAACACTTGAAGAAGAACATGTGACTCACACATTTTCTGGTACTGCTCCATCTTCCATGTCTGATACAGGAAGCAGAAATGAAGTGTCAATTGACGATAACTCTTTACCAGTTGATGAGTGTGATAAATTTTCAGTTGAAGAGGTAGAAAGTCCACCTTGTAAAAGACTTGCAATTGAAACAAGAACTTCAAATACTTTTCAACCCAGAGAACATAAAATAGAAGTACGGAATTGTTCACATGTAAGTAAACCAATCAAGGAACTTATTGTGAACAATGTAGTGGAGGCTTTGTTGAAAAAGGACCATTCTAAGAATGTAACAGACTGCAGGACATTGAAAGCTATAGACTCTGAAAGACTTACAAGTACAGGAAAACCTGTACAATTGTGGAACAAAGGAGGATCTATGTCTTTACCAGAGGTTGCAAAGTTATTTAGTAAAGAAACACTCAAAAAGCTCAAGAATGAATGTGGTGGGATTCAAACATTATTAAAAAATCATCGCTACATATTTCAAGGTAACAGCCTATATCTTAAGAGTTAAGATATGCTCTACCCTGCTAATCTCCAAAAATTGATGTACTTGGTATTGAAACCCTACGTTGAAATGAGCATTTTAAGATATGTGGGTCCTTCTACCATTAATATCTTTTGTATTTCTTCAGTAAGATGCAGCCATCTTCAAAAAGCAATTTGGACTGGCAATTTTGCTATTAGCCACAGTAATTCCATGTTCTCACTAGCCTTCATAATGGGCCCTTCTAGAGGAAGGGGTTGGAGAAGAGGGAAAGACGTGCCTGCAACGAAACCCTTGGTGTTGTCATTACACACCTCATCATCTGTTGACATTGTGAAGTGTGAAACTGCAGCTACTGGAAAATTGCTGCTTATTCTCTTCCAACCTCCAAAGCAAAATAACTCAAACATTATAGTTAACCATGGAAGTTTAGAAAACTGTATGAAGTCTTCAGTCTTGATGCATTATAATTATTGCTCTTTAGATGATTTCTTAAAAAATATGGAAAATGGATGTAAAAATACATGGAATGTAGGGGTTTTGCTGCAGGTACTTCTTTCCTTCCTTCTCCCCACCACCCTCCCCTTGAAGTGCAACGACCTACACAGGCTATGTTCTCACTGTCTCTAAGTGACCTGATCCAGCCCTCACAGCCAACTTCACAAAATTATACTTCATTTTAATAGTGCTGAGCATGTAAAATTCATGTTAGAGGAAATCACATCAACTATGTAATGCATCCACTTTTCCATCTCTCTATTCCCTTCAAAGCACTATGAAATGTTTTGAGCATTATTCTGACAAGTTCTTTTTTACAAAATTAGTTGTTGGAGGCGTTGTTCAGCTACGAGACTGGAGACATGAGTTACCAGGCCCTAAATTGACTAATGGGGACCTCAACACCAAGAGGAAACGTTATGAAGCCCTACGTAACACATCACTTTGCTGGTTTCATTTTAACCACCCCGATGGCTGTGTGTTAACCAGAGAACAGTGTCCTTATGCTCATAGTGAAACTGAGTTAGTGGCAAGACCATCTCAAGAGTATTTAAATGCTTTATGAAGAGAGGCCTAAACCTTATAATAATAATAATAATATTTATTTCTTATAACGTGCATTTTCCATGTGGATATGATCAAATGCGCTTATTTTATATCATTTTAATATCTTCTATTAAGGAGGGTGAAACATCCCTATGTACAATGCAACAAGCAGAATATCAAAAGTATCAATATCTTCAATTTAATTCAACAACAAAAACAAAAATTTACAATTTTATTCCATTGTGTATAATTATATTATTAATCTAATAAATCAATGCATTTTTTGAATTCCATGCATAATTAAAGATAGCTATTTATAGTATGGAAACTCAAGCCATAACACTTCAAGTCTTTTTGTCACTTTTTTAAATGCATCCATTGGGCCATTGGTTTGAAAATTTAAAAATTGAAGTGTTCCTGGTCCGAGTGTCCTCACTCTAAAAGATGAATTCATCTAGATCAATCTTCAATAAAGTCAATATGTATGTACATTATTTAAAATTAAAAAGAACGACACTAACAATTGAAGTTTTATACATGAAAAGTCCCCCACTGTTCCATATGAATATTCTTTCACTTTTTAAATGTGCTTTCTTCCCATGTCTATATATATATATTACTCTGAACCAACTAAATAAGCTGCAAACATTAAAACTAAGAAATATAACATGCTGAGTGCTAATTAACCCAGGGTTGAATATTGGTATTAACACTGGGTTAGCATAACATGCTTTTGAACCACGCCCATAACTGTGCATCTCTAATTCCAGCATACGTTAAGTTGTTGACTAGGCTACACTCGGCCTGTTTTCAAAATGACAAAAATGGTCTATGGTACGAGCTGTTTCCAGTTCCAGACATGGAGACTAGGATCACAGATCTGTGCCTGGTTGCTCAAAGGCAGGTTAGTGTTAACACAGGGTTAAAACCAAAGGTTTTCTTTAGACAACCCTAGGTTACCACTGACCTGCCTTCAAGCACTGGGTCCTGCTGATCATGTAACGGTACTTTTCTGTGAAATCTGAGATAGAATTAACCATCCATGAGTGACAAGATCAGCAGGCTTAAGGTGGCCCATAGTTGTAATGTTTGCCCTTTAGTAAATCATTTATACTATTTTCACTATTGCAATTTCAATAAATAGTCTGTGCTGATGTGAGCATCCATCAACATTTGGATACTATAGATGATAGGTCACAATGGGATAACTTGGCCAAAAGCCAGTTTCAAATTCTTTTGCAGCATATCATTGAAGAGGTCATCAAAGAAATGAGCTAATTGATGGTTTCACAATAACTACATTGATATTAGAATAGTGTTTGGCTTAGATAGGCTATTGATACCAAAGGAGTAAACTTCATCAGAAGTCACTTAGGTCATTTTCGTCAGTATCCCTTCAATTATTTTCAGTAGTGGTATTGCCACCTGTCAAACAATGTATGTACTTCTTTACCTTAGACCTGCCTACCAGTGACAATCATAGAGCATTTTATATATGACTGAAAACAAGGATGCTATACCATGCCATACACTCTGTATCTTATGGTTTTAAATGCACAAATTATATATTACCAAATCTTGAGCGGCACGGCATGACATTGACTCTTTCACAGTTATATGAAAACTGCAGTATGATTATTGCAATCTGCTCTAGAACAGATTTTGTATAACTGACAAAACGTGACCCACTTGCAGGAAATGCTTTAACTTACAGCAGGAACTGTATGGTCTGTGCTGCAAGATATATTCAGTCACATGAAATCTGTTCTCACTGAATTACATTCAATATTCAATTCCTATAAATGCCCTGCAAGTGAACATGATCCCTACTTTCAGTAGGGAACTGGAAGCAAGAACCACCGAGCATTTTTTAACTACAATGTATATGTACATGCAGGTAGAGCCGATACAGCAAATTGCTTATAATGACCCATTATTTCCTAATTTAGTTGCTATTTTCTGACTATTAATTTTGTTACATTGATAATAGATGTGAATTTTTGAAACTAACTAAAGAATTTTTGTGGAATTTTTGCAAAGAAAATTATGTACTTGTACAACATGATAATGAGGCTAACAATGCATGTGATGTGTTACTAGTGTACATTTCTTGGCAAAAAATTTATAGCTTTAAAAATTCATATCTGTCAGTTTTAAGGGCAATCTTTATGAAGTAAGGGTCAATTAATCACTTTAAAAAATCAAATATTATTGCATTCTTATTTACACATGCATTTCCTTGCCATATTAAATAGAATTTTATCAAGCTAATTGAATTAAAAATGTAGTTTTTGTATTGTTTGTCACAGTTGAACACAATAGCCTGAAGGGTTTCCTACAATGGTGGAATCTCTGAAATCCAACTTTTCTAACTTGTTATTTTGACGAAAATTGTAGTAAAATATTTGAAGAGCAAAGAAGAACTTTTGATGTACTTACATAAATTATATTATTTTGTCATTGTCTATGTATTAAAAAAAGAAACAAAAGAAATGAAAATACACCCTGATCCCAGAGGCTTTCTTTGTCTTTTTGTTTTTGTTTTTACTATTTATTTCACGAGGCATGCTAGTGGTGAGATATTTATGTTATAAAGTCAATTATTATTTTTTCACTTTAAAACATAAATGTAGCCTCTGGGACCAGGGTAATGAAAATATCACAACAGATCAAAAATTTAAATACATAATAAAACAGAAATGAAGATAAAAAGCTTGGTAAAAAAAGTTGAAACCTTGAATTTTACCCAGTAGTTCAAAAAAAACAAATACATGTAGCTGCTTTGGACAAATTCTAAAACGTTTCTCAATTATTGACTAAAAAGCACAATGCAGATTGTCAGTGATTGGGCAAAAGGGATCAGTAAGTGGTTGGTAAGGTGTTCGGAAAGAAGTTGGTAAGGTGTTGGTATGCAATATAATATTATTGGTAAGGTGTCAGTAAGCTGGTAAGGTGTCAGCAAGTGGTTGTTGAGGTGTTGGTAGGTAGTTGGTAAGGTGTCAATAAGTGGTTGGTAAAGAGCAGTAAGTGGTTGGTACAGTGATGTCTGTACATGTTGTATTTAGTGCTCATAAATAAGGTGTCAGCAAGTGTTATAGGTAAGGTGGGTTGCAAAATGTTGGTACCTTGATAGATGTGGTTGGTAAGGTACAAGGCAGGAAGTGATTGATAAGGAGTTAGAAAGTGATTAATAATCAACCAGTGATCAAGATTTTCTTTAGCCATTCCCTATACTATCCCAAGTGTAAAATAGACTAAATGACCCCGGGGGGGGGGGGGGGGGGGGGGTACTCCCTATATTGGTGTGCTAGGGATGATCGTCGTATTTTTTAGGGGTTGAAATCGCCAATTTGGTATTTTTTAGGGGTCGTCAGAGAAAATCCAAGGTTTTTCAGAAAAGATGGTATTTTTTAGGGGTACAAAATAAACGAGACGATTTTTTTTTTACTTACTTACTTCTTTGTTAGTTTTTTGTTTGATTTTTTGGTATTTTTGGGGGTATTTTTGAGCTGTTAGGTATTTTTAGGGTTGGAAATTTTGGCATTTAGGTATTTTTTAGGGTACATTTTGGAGGTTTCCGACGATCATCCCTAGCGTTTTGACCCCGAAGAACCCTCCCCCCCCCCCCCCCAGGAGACTAAATGACCTCTAACTATCTCTTAGATCCCTTTTTCTGTTTTGAAACCTGATGCTCATGTTCTTTACGCATGTCTTTGGCAGTTAATTTTAGTGACAAGGACTGAAAAAGGAACAGTATAAGTATCAATCAGGAATCAATCAATCAATAATCAATCAATTAATCAATCAATAATCAATCAATCAATAATCAATCAATTAAGTAATGATGCGCGTAAAAAGTAGGCAGAAAAACGGCAAAAGCAAACAAAAGAGTGTGAAAATTTAATTGGATTATTCAATTAAAACGAGAAACGTGATTGGTTGATATCGAAAAATCACGAAAAAATCAAGCAAAGAAATCGATTTTTAATCGATATTTTACATATTCCTCACCAGACCCCTATTCTCATTGTTGTGGACAAAGGAGACCGAGATCGTATGCGCCAATGAGGAGCTAAAGAAAAAACCATCTATATGCATACTAATGAGCTATGATCCGCCATTTTGTAAAGTCCGTGAAGTCTTAAAAAGAGTCAAAAATCTCTCCAAATTTTATTGTATATATAAATATTCGTCTTTTAATACTTTAAGAACAACTGTATATAATCATTGATAGTAATTTGTCGTGTTTTTTTCTCGTTTTACATGGCTAAATGCCTTTCAAAAGTATTTGTTGTTGTCCTCGCCACGAGGAGTGGGGTTACGGAAGGTGTGAGCTTGAAAGATCTTCGCGTGGTAACTTCTTCAGAAGAAGCCTTTTGTAGAACAGGGAAATGGTCTGCTGTAGGACACAAGGAGAGAAAGAGGAAGATTTGTATATTCTGTCGTACAAGGATCAAACTGGAAGCAAAATGTGAAACATTAGAGGTTAGTGTTTTGTGAAGTACGTAACTTATCCAGGCACAGTTTCTCCAAAGTTGTGAGCATTGGTCTGTCGTTTTTAACAATTGGCACCATTCTAAGAACAAATTTCATAATAAATGTATTTTCATAGCAATTTTATAGAACTATCATATACAGTTTTATATATTGATTTAGACTATGACTTGATATAAGCTTATTATATTTTCAATAACTTTCTCCTTTGAAAAATTATCTCTTTTAGAAGTGACATTGGTTATGGATATCTGTCCATTTCTTATTCGCTTTAACATTTCTATCCTTCATTTCTCTAGAGAGAGCTTGCTACATCCTCATTTGACAAAGATCAAGAAACTGAGGATATGGACATAGAGTCAAATGACTCTGTAAGCCACGATGATACACACTTCTTAGATCCAGAAGCTGCATTTACATCAGAAAAAGCTTGCCAGGTCCCTGAAGAAACCACAAGAAAAGTAAAATATGAAGCTTTACATGAACGGCGTAAAAGAGATGTTCGGAATGAAGTGTTTGAAAAGCTGTCCACAATTATATCCAACTATACTACAAGCAGTGTAGGAGCAAATTTGTTGTTGTATGATGTCATCAATTCAAGAAAATTCAGATACGACTATGGAAATTATTTCAAACAAGCTACCTCTATGACAGACAGTGACAACAAACTCCTACAGAGCTTAGTAAAAGAATATGAGACATCTAAAGAGAAGGAATCCTCCCGGCTGATAAAGCTTCAACAGGGTCGATTTTCAGACAAGATTAAAATTGGTGGAACCTTAAAGGGATCAAGACTAGGTGGTAAAGGTATCCCTCAAGAGAATTCACGAACAAAGATGGCCAAGAACATTGGTAGAATAAGCAAATTTGGAGATGAGCGAAGAAGAATTCTATCAATTGTTGCATGGGAGTTAACCCAAAGTGAGCTGCAACACTATTTCAAGTGTTCTAAAGCTACTATAACAGCAGCAAGGGTGCATGCTATCTTATTTGGAAAAGGTGGCGCACCAAGAGATGGTCTAACATTCAAGAGACAGAGTGTTGGACCCGAAATCATCAGAGAATTTGAAGAATTCCTCAACCAAGATGACATTTCAAGGCCATCATCTTGTAGAAGTGTACTAATTGGAAAGCAAGAGACAGGAGTTCGCTACTGGCAAAGCTCAGTGAAAGACATTGTCCAACAATACATGTTAAAATACCCAAATGGAGTGAAACGCACATATATTTATACCCATCTCCCCAAGAATTTCAGAACAGACTCCATGCTTGCTGGTCTCTGTAACCTGTGTGACGATTTTGGGCATACCAACTTTGAAGTGCTTCAGTCCTTGGTTGAAAAGCTGAAAACTGAGAATGCCCTTGAAAATGCTCCTGCTGTTTCTGAAGACATCAGAATGCACCAAAAATACTTGAAACTTAAGTATAAAAAACAGGTAAATTTATTTTCAATATTACAGTGTACCACTCAAAAATTGTTCACAGGTACTATATAATTCCAGGGTATGTACAACCATGGGCATAACATCAAAACAAAACAACATGCAATAATTATTACCTTGCATTAGCCCAATTCGCTCTATAGATGAATAAATCATCTCCAAAAAAAGGACAAATTGTTTTGTTTTGCTCATTAAGGCAAACAGGCCAACCAATGTCCCACCTCAATTATAAATTCATACTAAACAAACCAAATTTAAGACAATTTGTCCGTCCAGATGATTTGTTCATTTTCTAGTATGAATTGGGCCATTGTTCTGAAATAACAGTGAACAGCATAAAGCAATTACAATGTCACGAATACATGTAAATTTGTCAGTGCTTGGATTACTGACGATTTACAGAGGCATTTACATGTACATGTTATGAAGTGATTTAGAGTTTTTAGGGGTCAATGTCGATTGCTGTTTCTGTAAATACTTTTCAGTGAATCATGCATTAGGTAAAGCCTTCTCTCATTGCACTAGCTGTTTATTTACTTGTTATCATGTCTAATAATATCATGTGAATTCTCGAATCAGCAACTAAAGCTTTTATTGTCAAATTGTCATTATCAGTAAACCATAGTTGTAGCATTGAAACTGAGGCTTTGAATGGTACAGGACTCACTCAGCTGCATCTTAGGAAATGGCTATTAGACCAGACATAGTGCAGACAGAAAAATTCTGTTTGTTGTTTTTTGCTTTTTCAATATTTTAAGAGTAATGCCCCAAATGTTTTTTAATCACAGATCAAGAGCCATTCTGATGTCAGGGAACTCTGTAGAGACTTTGGATTTGGAACATGTACTTATGATCACCCAAATGTGTGTGCTGAGTTTGAGACGTTCTATAGAGCTTTGAAATGTGTAAAAGATGCTGTGGCTAGTATTGATGATGCAGGAAAGAAAGAGGTACTGGAAAAGGAGTTTTTGGAGATTTGTGGAAATCACAGAGAATACGTGGCACACCTCATCCGCACCAAACACCAGGGTGACTACTACAGATATGTTACCAACAACCTAAAGCCTGGTGAAGTTGTGGTCATCATCGACTACAAAATGAAACTAGAACTGGGCCAGAGATTACGTGAAAATCAACGAGAGTGGTACGGCAAGAGGGGTATTTCAATTCATGGTTTTTATGTCATGGCACAGGTAATTATTTATCCTTATTTTATTAAACCACATTGAAAATGTGTTCCTATTAAGTTTAAGAGGTAGTTTAGTCAAACTAATTGTTAAGTTAACATTCTTTAATCCAGCAAATCAATATTTCACAGCAATTTTGAAATCTACAAATTACTATTCATTATTGTAAGCTTCAAAATCATTGAATGTGGTTCAAATGAGGCCATACATGTACACTACTGTTGGTAGATAGACCTACTTGTACTAACTTGGCACCAGTAACCTGTGAGAAGTTACTTCTAAGTACATGGTAGTAAGATCTTATTTGAAGAATAAACTTAATCAAAAGTAAAACAATTTGTAATGTTAAAAAAGAGATTGAAACCGCTCTAACCATGATAGAAACACAGTCCTAGTTTGACAGGAATAACGTTCAAATTTATGATATTCTTTATGATCAAAGACATTTTTTGCTTGTAATAATACAATAGGAGCAGAAGATATACTGGAGTGTTTACAATGATGACCTGCATGCAAAAAACAGTTGAGATTTTCTCTGTTTTTCCCTCTATAAGTGATAATGAAGTCAATAATTTCTAATTTGAAGTCTTGATAATAAGCAAGCACAGTATATACAGTATCATTAACCCAAATTCATTTCAATTTTGCATTAATTTCCTTTTTGGTTTTCCCCTAAAGGTTTCTGAAGATGATAAAAGAATTGAGATCATTGACCTCTGGAGTGAAGACACCAAACAAGATGCTTGGTTTACCCAGAGTGCTCTGGACATTGGATTTAGATGGCTAGAATCCACTTACCCTGGCTTTAATGTTTATCTTTTCTCTGGTGAGTCTGTTTCTTTTTCACGTTTTAGCACTGGGCATATTTTATACATTTACATGTATGCATCTGGTATACATACATGTGCTACAGTGTAATTAATGTAGTTCATTTTGAGTACTTAAGTGCAATTGTAACTGCTGTACACCAAAATATCTAGCACGAAAATGCAAATGGATGGCAGTTTTTGAATATTCTATTCACGATTCACATAGAAAAGTGTTAACTTCAAATTCAGGATTCACACCAAAAAAGTGTTCACTTCAAAAGTGTTATTTCAAATTTCATCCCTTCACTTAAGGGGTGAAACAGTCTATGTTTTCATGATTACAGAGGTACAGTTGTTGTTTATACAATTAGCAGGTCAATACAAATACCTGTACATGTATGAGATATTTTTACATAGTCAACATACATTCTTTATACAATGAACAGTGCTGAGCACTGAACTGTTGCCACCTAGATTGCAAGAAGATGGGAGATAGAGACAGATTATCCATTGTGATTGGTCAAAAACATGTCAACAATATTTGTCACAAACTTTGGTGTGCAACACTGTAATCTGCAAAAACATGAAATGAAATATTATCGTACATTGATTACATTGAGTCAAGTTTATCAGTAAGCATATTATCAAACCCATTTAGAATTATATTATTTATTTACCACTTTTATATGAATTGCTTAACAGACAATGGACCTCACTACCACAACACTGGTTTGTTATGCTACTTGGCTGAAGTGAATAGAGTCTTCAACTTCACTCTAAAGGAGTATAACTACTTTGAAGCAGGGGAAGGAAAGTCTGCCTTGGACTCGCATTTCGCACACATCAGCCACAAAGTGGTGAGATGGGTGCGCATTGGAAATGACCTGGAGCATGGTGAGCAAGTTGCAGATTTGATCAAGGTTAGTTTGTAATATAGTAATAAAATGTACCTGTCTGAATTTTGTTAAGTCTGGTCCTTACTAGTGATGTACATGTAAGCAGAAGCAAGACTCAGAAGTGTACAGCCCAGTAGCAATACTTAACTTATTTGAAATGTGATACTGAGTCTGCATATACTGCTTGAGCATATCCTTGTGTTGCTAGTTAGGACCAGACTGTAGGCCTCCTTGAAAGTCATTGTATTATAAGATATTGTCATTTGTTATGTTGTTGTTGTTGTTGTTGTTGTTGTTGTTGTTGTTGTTGTTGTTGTTGTTGTTACATAAATCGAATCCCACTGTTCTTTGTGCAGACTATGAAGAATGTTACATGCAGAAAACTTGTCATTGACCGCTCCAAGTCAGATAAAGTTGGAACTCTCAAAGATATTTCCCTGTTTGCCAGTGTACAATTCCCAGTAGAGGGGCAGCACAAAGGAGGCATTACATTAAGGCCACTGTCAGGAGTTGGAAAGACACTGAAAAAGAAAAAGGAGCAAGTATACAAGATTGCAAAAAGATCACAGCCAATAGCAGGTGCAACTGGTGCTGTTGTCACAGATGAAAGTCTAGCAAGAGAACCTGTGGGAATCAACACTGCATACCCAACAAATGGTGAAAGTTATACTGTGAGATTCATCCAACACTCCAGTGCTTCAGATGAACAGACCTCTAATGTATCTTCAGCTGGCTTTCCTTCCAACACAGACTACCAAGAACTCAGACCTTCCAGTGGGTTTGGATTAAAACATGGACACGGTAAAAGAAATGTGTTCAGTGAGGGTCAAAAGAACATTCTCATCCAGTTTTATGACAGACAAGCCATAAACAAAATCCGAGCTGATCCCAAAGATGCAATGAAGGCAATGGAAGATGCAGGATTAGAGGTACTCTCTGTAAAGCAGATAAAGTCTTGGTGGAGTACATATCACCGTAAAGTCACAAATGCACTTCAAAGCAGAACCTTGAACTCAGCACCTGTGGTACCTCCTGCCTCCAGCCTCTTTTCTGAAGAAGTTTCTCAACCATCCCAACCTCAAGAACCAGGTAATGTTGTACCATCCTTAGCACATCAGATGCAACAGAATTTCAGTACTACTCAAATCACACCTGTCACAGTACCTTCTTCAGCCCATTCTGTACAAGATGTTTCAAATGCTGTTAGTCACCCAGAAACCATTGATCGTAACATTACATTGGGGCTTTCTCAAGCCAACCAGCAATGCAGTGCAAATGTTATACTGGGAGTTTTATCATCAGTTGTAACAGAGTGGGTATTTCCTCAAAGTTTTAGCCAGTCAACTATTGGAGGCAGGAATGGAAGCAACGCCTGTGCTCTGATTGCCCTTTACATGGGAAAAATTGTATCCACAACTACTCTGCCTCCACCGAATGGACTTTTCCTAGATATTGTGTGGAAAAATGCTTTGGAGGAGTCAATTCTTATTGGCAATGATATACATGATGACGTTTTTGACAATGAGGGTGTCAACCTTGATGTGGATGAAGCCATAGACATTGCAGGTGATGTTTGTAGTGTTCAGGGAACTGGTCAGCAAGTAGACTTCTTGAGTACATGTAATCCAAAAGACACGTTTGGAGAATGTCTAAATGAGTTATCTCAAAGGCATAATAAATCATGCCACCTATTGCATGTTCATGGCAGAGCAATGTTATTAACTTTTGACGACAATGGAACAATATACTTTGTTGATTCACACCTACACAAGGACAAAGGTGCATTGATTGCTGTCTCTCCATCAAACACTGGAAAAGATTTTGCAGTTTGGCTGGATAATATGATGGTTGATTGCTGGGGTTGTTCACTTACTGTTGGATCTGTGATTGAACTGATCTACTGCACTAACTAGGTACATGTATCTAGGTACATAAAATTTTGAGAGTATTATTAATTTGTTTACTATTATTTATTTTTTAAGTTTACTTTTTTACACCTAATGGAAATAATTTTTGTGGCAATCAATAACTTTTCAATAACTTTTGCTCTAACTTGCTTGACTAGGCTCTTATTCATGTGAAACGGCTTTTGTTTTTCCTTATAAGCATGAGGCTAGTCACCCCCGACCCAGAACAAAAGTTATTCAAATTGGTTGCCATACTTTAATTTGGTGTATACCTACAAGGCTGTCAAATTTAGAAATTATTGTATATACCAGGTGATCGTCTATAAGATTCGATACTGTCATAAGTCTTTGGTTTATGTCACTGTTTTCCCAAATATTTGTTCAAAAGATAGATAGTAGAACATAGAAACTGAGATCAAAGTTGTGGATGGGATTTTAGCTCACGAAAAGAGGATGCTATAGATGGGTGTACGATGATATAATTTGATTTTATCAAGAATGTGAAGTTCTTGGAAATTCAAGCCATAAACAAACAAACATCAAAAGTGACAAGATCCGATCACTTCGGAAGATGTCTGAGAATCTGAGGACAAATCTCTTGATGGTTTTTGAGTTACATGCTTTTAAAGTTGTGAAATTTTACAGTTAACTCTAATTTATTAATATGAACAAATTGATAAATATTATCAACAGTTATGACTTCTTTATGATTTCTTAAGTCCAATAGTTGATGGCTTGAAAGTTGATTTATGGCAATGTAAACAGTACGTCCACCTATTGACAATCATCCGTCACCATTGTGAAATAAAGTTGGTTTGTACAATTACCAACATTTCATGCACTACTTTAATCCCAGCTTCTATGATGTACTGTAGTTGTATGTACTCAAGTGACAGTTATGCAGTATTGCAGTGGATATTTATAGGCACATAAAGATATAAAAAGACAGTGTTACAAAAAGGCAAACCAACAGCTAAAGAAATCTAAACTGCAAAGCAGTATTTTACTTTATTTCTACCAGCTAAAAGAAAGTTAGATATTGTATACATTTTGTACATTATATAGTCCTATATTTGTATCTATTTTTTATTCATTTCAAAAAATCAATTATATATTCAATACTACACAATTATTGTAAGGTGCATTACTTATGACCTTTTTGGATCTATATTTAAAAGAATCATTAAAGTTTTTAGTGAAGCCCTTTGATGAAGTCAAGTCTAGGGAATAAATCAAAGGCTAGAAATAAATAAAATGAGTTTGTGACCCACAATGGATGATCATGTGATTGCATCCAGCAGTGACAAAAACTTTAGAAATGAAGAATGTGGGAATGAAAGTGCACTTCATGTTAGTAAACTATTCACATAATAATATTGAATATAAAAAGTGACAAAAACTTGCCATAGAAAACATTTGATGTTATAATATTCCATGCAGTTTGCTCTTCATCATTTCTACAAAAGGATTTGTACACTGCTGTTTGACCTATTAATTGTTCCCATTTGATCGATTACACTTAACCTGTGAAATTGCACTAGCTAAGTAACGCTAAATAGCACTTATAAAGAATGGAAGGCAAAGGATTTTATGCTATTTACTTATATTTAGATTTTGTATTTTTTCGGCACAGGTTAATTGCAATCACTACAGACTTACATGTACAGTGAGCGATATTGAGTGCTTTCATAAGCCCATGAAAGAAAGAAAGAAATAGTGCAAATTATTGTTCAAAAGTTTAGGGCACTCTTCCATTTAAAAGTTTATTTTACCCTGCATTTTCGTTTTTCTTTTTTATCCCCCTTGATAGTCATGGGAGAGTAGAAAGAAAATCTGGCAATTGTAAATTGAAAAAATATAAACAATCACTAATTGATATGTGGTTTCAAAGAATTACCACTTTTCTGTAGTACATTTTTTGTGTTTTTGAAATTAGTTCAAACTAGAAGAAAATCATGTTATCTTATTTTCAATTTTTCAGAACAGTAACAAAAATTGTGAATATTTTTACTGATGCTTCAGTTAATGACCTTCAAATCCATTGATTAGGACTGCAAGTACAGCTCTGATCTGGTTGTAGCTTAGTGATGTTGCCTCTTTAATGTCACGCAACTTTTTGTTTTGGTCTGAGACCTCCAGCACCACAGCATCAATATTTTCCTTCACCACATTCAAGTCTCTCAATAGCTTTCTGTAATCTTGAGGGCCACCTTTGCCACTAGCAATTACATCAATTGTATAAACTTCAGCTGTAGCCTCAGCAATATGCAGACGATTGGCAATGGCTTTGAAAGTTGCTCTGTCTTGCCACTGTGTAAAACACAGTATCTTCTTATGAGATAATTTTGGCTCTCCATAGAGTTTTTGTAAATGATTGATCTAAAATGCAAAGAATAGGAAAAAAAAATAGGTTGAGGTACAAGTAAAATGCACCAATTTTTTCAAAGTAAGCGTAGCTGCCAAGGCAACTGCATGCTCAGCTAATAGAATGTATTGGAAATTCACAGAAAATATAATGAAAAAAATAACCACGTCAATTTTTGTGTTGAAATCTAAATCTATCCACAAATAAAGATTGGGCTACCTGTGTACTTACCAGGAGACCTCGTGGTCGTTTTGCAGCAGCCGATACTTCAACTTCCCCTCTACTACTGGATGTACGCTTATTTGAAAACCTGATGTCAAAAAGAGATGTTTGAAACACGTAGAATTGTTTTCGTTCTAGTTTTTGTTTTACTACACAAGGAAGAAAAGAACTCGCACCTTGCTAAAGTAGTAAATGCTTGTTTCAGTGATAAGGCAGCATTGAAATAGTAAAAATAGAGTGACTAAAAGTGCAGACATTTTGGGCAACATTGCGCGCAGTTTGGCGAGTAATGTTGCTGAAGTAGGATCGTTTTTTGGTGGCACGGTAACATTTGATTGCGGGCAAGAATTTGTATTGTGTGACGTGGCGCGTAACATCAATGCATCAATTCAGCAATATTGTGTGCAGTGCTTCACTATGTTGCACTTAGCTTTTTATAATCACAAATGAAAAGAAAAGTACTATACCTCGAAGCAGAATCCATTCTTTACTCGGCAATGATACAGATACAAAGTTGTTATTACTCCACACGTCCTTTCTGCTGCCCCTTAGGTCAAAGTGACCGCAGATGTCGTGAAATTTGCATATTACCTTACGTAAACAAACATTTTGACAGATAATTGACATATAAACCAGACACAGATATTTACACGAAAAGTATGTAAAACGAATGTTGGATGCGGCTTTTCAATTATCACTGAATTATATTCATATGATTTATGCCTATCAGTTACTTGAATGGAAATAATATAAATTCCTCTAGTGCCATAAAGGAGGATAAACGGATACAGTGACAGTCTTTGTGACATTCTATCTCCGGAAATGACCCCAGTGCATCTTCTCTTGCGTTTATTCTTCATGACACAATGTGGCGTATTCTTAGTTTCTTGTCGCATGTTTGGTGAAACATAATGTGCCCTAAAATCTAAATATATTCTTCTGCTAATGGTCATATTGTACACCATGGTCACCGTCCTACCGAAAGATGAGTTACAACGGGAATCATGCAGCAATAGCACTATCATTTGAACTACAGCATGTAGGATCAGTTCGCAGTCTTCATGTGAAGCTATACTGGTTGGGATTTCTGGAAGAAATGAATATTTTGAAGTCATCTATTCAAGCCATAGCTCCTTTGTGTTCATTTGGGGTAATGGAACTGTCCGTGTAATACTGCAAATGCACAGGCCGTGAGAGGTAAACAATTTTCAGTCATCTTTGGTTATTGATTTTCAATGGAGTACATTGAAATATATTACATCAAAAATTATTACTGTATCTACTTCAAAAATTATTACCGTATTTACTTTGCTAGTCTACGTCTGTTGAACCAGTTTTTATTCTGTGGTTTCTCAATATCTGACGTTTCTTTTGTGTGCCGCGGTTCGCTGCCGGATACCATATTTCTCTCTGGCTGTAATTCCGATTTTGTGCTAAATGGCGCATAGGATTTTCTCCAAATTTACGCATGTAAAATATTATATATGTACTTTCTCAAATCGATGGAAATCACAACACTTTTGTTCTCCAAAATCCAAAGATTTTTCGAATGAAATTCAAAATTGGCGCTTTTGGGCTAATACACCAATCACATTTGGTTATATAATTGGATTGGCACTAGCAGATTAACGGCTGCTGTTGCCGCCGTCTATTGTTCTTTTGCCTACTTTTTACGCGCATCATTACTTAATCAATTAATCAATCAATAATCAATCAATCAATAATCAATCAATTAATCAATCAATCAATCAATAATCAATCAATTAATCAATCAATAATCAATCAATCAATAATCAATCAATTAATCAATCAATCAATCAATCAATCAATAATCAATCAATCAATTAATCAATCAATCAATCAATCAACCAATATTAGTTTGGACTGTAATTTTGAATGGGAGGACCTATGTAGCACTGAGTTGATGTAATATATTCATAAAAATATTTACCACTTATTAGATATTTTCTTGTGTATTACGGGCTGATATTTTACGAGTCGCATACATATTTTGCCGAGCCTTTAGGTGAGGCAAAATACGAGCAATGAGTAAAATGTCAGCCTGTAATACACAAGAAAATATCTAATTAGGGATTTATTATATAACTGCTTCTTAGTTTCCTATTTTCCGATTGTTTTATGTAAAATATGGCAAACCAGTTTTCAACTATGTAATACAGTATATAATACGGCCTCATATTTGCTTAGTTCTCTCATCCTTATATGGTAAAATTACGTCATAGTTATATAATAAAATGAATAACACATACATGTAAAACAATAGATAGAATGACAGTAGAATAAAATAGATTTTATGAATAAATTACACCAACTGAGTGCTAATGTAGGTTTTCCCAATTTTGAATGTAATAGTTCTCACCACTGGTATAAGCAAATCCTCTTGCATGCCCTCCAAATGTCTAAGTTTTTCAGTCGTTTCAAATAATCTGCAAAAGAAAGGAATATTATTCAATAATTATCTACCAAAAGGATCCCTCCAGCTTACACAGTAAATAAAGCTTACAGAACAATACATTGAATCTACAGCTTTGATACTTCAGTAGAAGGATAATACATCCAAGTCACCTGCATCATTTAAGCCTCAAACTGTTACAAGTGATTCATCTCCAAGTACCCTCTCCTCAGAACAGCTACAATCACGGACAAAATTCCTTGAGACAGTTATGAAATCCATACATTTCAGCTGCCTCTTGCTTACAAGTTATTTATTGAATCCCCCTCCCCCTGGGTCAATGTTGTATCAGACGATAGCCCATTCTATGGACGACATTGTGCATCTACCTCAACATTGGGGGAGAGGTGGAGAGGGGAGAACAATTAATTGAAAGTGATGGGTTTACTCAAAAAGCAACATTTTTTTTCGCTTTGTCTTAACCTTTTTGTCCGGCATTGTAGTAAGAGTGATAGGCAATGTCACTGCATAAAATAATTAATAATTACATTTACATAATTGTTACATGTATCACTGACCCTGGACATTGTGGCAGCACCTTGGGTGTCAGTATTATTTTAAGCATGGCTAATGATGTTCTGAAGATAACTTTAATGCCTGCAAAAGAAATATTATTTAAAAACATCAGTTCTGAAAACAAGTTCATCCGGTAACTTAAAGATGGTAAAAATTGCTGGCAATAGGCTGTTACTGCAATTTTCAAAATCCTGCGAACTCAGACATGTAAACACTCAAGTGGTTTTTGCCAAATTAGCTTCCGTCAATCAAAATTAAAAATCAAAAATAGGAAAGCTAACCAAATATCAAAATCATATTTAGCTGTTATAAATCGTCTAAAGATTCATTTTCAGTCATTTGGTAGGTTTTTAGGGATATTTATGAGTATTTTTTTGGTTGTTTGTTTGAAGTGGGCGGAAGCTAAAACCCAAATTCCAATGGACTATTTGAAGGTCAGAGTTCGCATAATTATGAAAATTGCAGTAAAGTACCCACATTATAGTATATAATTATAATAATAATAATAATAATAATGAACATTTATACAGCGCCTATCCAGAATCTGCTCTAGGCAGATAAATAAGGTACAATCAAGCTACCTTCACAAAGGAACATATCCCATACTCTTAAGACAGTTGCAAAGGGGATATTTCTGAAAATAAAGAAGAATGTACCATCAGTTTTACATCCTTGGAAGCCCAAACAGAATGACTAAAATATGAGGATAAGCTGTGTCTAAGGAATTGTGGAGTGCACACAGCAAAGTTAGCAATTCGTCATGTACTAAATATTAGGCTCTTATTATAAACTCACCTTGCTAAAATACACATATACCACTCTGTCATGTACATTAGTGGGTCTATTCTATGAGTTTTCTGTGAAAAGAACATTGTAGCAAATTACACCTATTTTCAAAATTGCACGACCTTTGCAGACTGTACGACACTTGAATGGCTTTTTCAGTGTTTTGACTACTGTCAATCAAAGCTTCGACTATTCGTTCTCCCTGAAGCAAGCTTAAATTTACATCAAAAGCCAGAAAATACTAAATATTCTGTCAGTAAATTCAAGTTTGTTTCGTTTCTGAATTTAGAAAGCTAAAATTTTATAAATTCTAGTTGTTACAATTTGATTGACAGAAGCTTAAAATCCAGACAAGCCATCACCACTAGGTCGCAGTAATTTTGAAATAATTTGGGTATAAATTCCACCATACATAGGTAAGCCTACTTCATGTGCACAAACCAGTTCTCAGTCTTACCATGTGTTTAGATACTTGTGGGAGAGTTTTGTCTAACAATCCTTCAAAGATTGCTGCATCTAGCTTGACAGCTTCCTGTAAAGACAGATAATTTTCTGTTAAGACAGCTAGCTAGATAACCACTTTAATTGATACAATGTCAACACACTTAGTCAAATGTAAATTAGTTCTGATCCAATAACACGTTTTAATTTCAAAATGCAATCCAACTTCCAAGTATTTTTAGCTTTTAAGTTCTTTTGGAAATTGGTAACCCTTAATTTTAAACATATAAATTTCTTTTACTAGATAACGATGTAGAAGTACAACTGTGGGTACAATAAAGTGTTGTTGTTGTTGTTGTTGTTGTTGTTGTTGTTGTTGTTGTTATGTACTGTACAACTACAACTGAAGAGAGTGTCCCTGCAAAAACATCTAGTAAGTGATCTCTGATCAAATACTGAGTTCTTCTTTGAAATAGAAAAAATGGGGGAGAATATACATGACATACTTTGCACAATCATGTCTTCAATTACTAGTTTCTATCAGAATTAACATGGAAAATTATAGTTCTCAAACTGCAACCTTGTACCTAAAAGAACTCACCAGTTTAGGTTCATAATATCCTGGAATATACTTTTCACATATCTGTACCAAGGTCCAAAATGCTTCCTTTGGAAGGAATGTATTAGGAAATTACTAATTGGGTTCATGAAAATACTGTACATTTCAGTGAGCTGTCTATTAATGGGAAACACTAATTGCAGGATTCACAGTGCCTTTAGTTAATGGATGCATGAACTTAATAGTACAGCAATTACATGCCCCATGTACATTATAAATAGTAATTAATCTTAGCCCAATTTACTCAACAGCCTTTTAATGGCAAAGCACCCCTAATTCTGGGCACATGGGCCCATCATTCATTGTGCGAACAGAGATACATGTAGGGGTGCCATACTCAAAATAATTGACCCATGGCCAAGATATATTGATGCCAAGCGTTGCTCATGCAAATTGGGCTCTAGAATATTAAGGTTTTAAAAGAAACAATGAAAAACTACTAAGACAAGATCTGATAGAGGTGTTCAACATTTTCTAAGAATATCCATTCCACAGGAGTGGTGTTCACTATGAGTGAGTTCACTCTACTCAAACTGTAAAATATGTTGAATTTACCTCTGCTGTCATATGCATAAGAAGTACCGCAGCTACAGGTGCCATAGCCTACATCAAAACAAAAATTAAGTGAGTACAGCTATACATTGTATCTTTATAAAGGTGCCTTGGAATTACTAGAGCATTAAATGCCTAAGTTTGAAACAAACCCTCCCCATGCCCTTTGACATTGAAGCTCAATATCAAGAATGGGACTCTTACTAATAAAATAAAGAATTAAGGGTGTGGTCAAGTAAGAGATCCACTATGATAATAAAGAATAAAAACAATGTCAGGTAAATAAGTGGTTAATGGCCAGCAACACTCACTTGACAATAGCCAGTTTGTTTGTCATACAGTGAATAAGCTTTTAGAATCCTAAACAAATCTGACTGCCTAAAACAACAACAACAATAAAGAATTGAAGTGATGCTCATAAAAATGACCTCATTGACTTTTGTTGCACAGGTGTTGACAGATATCACGGTGAGCAAAAAAGGTGTCAAAAACGACAAGGTTTCTCAAACTTCTAGAGTTTTAATTCAACGAACATGAGACTTGGCATGAAGACAATATATGTTAAGGCAACAAAACATTATGTTTTTTGTTCTTCAACTTTAATGATTTTTGGTGGAAAAATAACATAATGAACATGGAGAGCTGTTTTTCTTAAAAGTGAACAGCTAGGCAAGTTTTCTATTTCTTTCATAAAATACATTGTTTACAAGCATATTCATTATTCATTTACACTGACCAAAAATTCGAAAAGTGCATGTGCATGCTGTGTGCATATAAATTTAGAGTTCGTAGTATACACATCAATGAGAGTGCACGTTATATGATCATGGTTATTTTATAAATGTATCTATATATTGAGACTACAACCTTTATGTTATTGATTGTATATCACAGAGTCAATATCCTACCCTTGTCCATCTTTCTCAGAGAATAACCCATGATAAGGAAAAGTTCTACAGAGGTCCTTTTGTATGTCCCCTTCCCACTCTGGTGAACTTTTAGCATCAAGACCCTAATCAGAAAGGCAACAGGACAACAGTTATGTAATAGTTTGGAACATGTACATTGCATAAATGGAGAGCTCCATGCAATTATTATAATTGTAACATTTGTAACCTCTGATAACAATCTTCTCATTTGGAGTTCATAGAGCCTAAGAGGAGAATTAAGATTTACTCAGACAACAAATAAGGGAAATGGCAAATGGAATCATGACTTCATAACATGGGTATCAGTTTTTAATCCCTTTCTTTCTTTCCCTCCTTCCTTCCTTCCTTTCTCCCTTTATCTATGCATTCATTCATACTGTGATAGCATTGACATCAATATTCATGGTTCCAACTTGGACAATAGCAAGCCCATTATCATAACAGTTTTCCCACTGGAATTTGTCCCACAAACAAATACTCAATTATATCTGTTTTATAGAGTATTACAAGCCAGGATAATTTTTGAGGCAATTTTCTTTCATTTTCACAAGACAGTAAAAAATTAATTAAAAAAGAATTTATAATCAATTTTTAGCTAACAGAGTTTTAAATTCTGAGATATTCTAGCAAATTCACTAAGCTTGTGAGACATAAACATTGTAGCAACAGTAACTAAGGGGAGTCAGAACCATGAATTGTACATGTGCATATAATTTATATAGTATTAGCAAGACTAGTAAGTTACTAACTTCAAATACTCCTGGGTTTTCTTGAGCTTTAATTTTACTTCCTGTTAACAACTGCCAAGCCTTTCCTCTTATTGATGGAGGTATACCCTTACGGCACCGTTCTTTAACCTAAACATTTAACAGCCTGAGTATTGACAACATAATATACAACAGTCCAGTTCCGAGATATGCTTCACCTGCCACACACCAGGTGAAGGTTATGTGCTAAAACTTCTGTCTTGTTACGAATGACTGAGCTTTCTGCACGTAGCCTCGTCTTGATTCCTTTGTACAGTGTATGTGGCAAGCGAAGTGTATCTCGGAAGTCAGCTATTGAAGAACCACTCTTATACAGGCTCATGTCAATGACCAATGTCTGATTATAAAAGCTTTTCAGAGCAATAGTACTGTACCTTGCTGAATTTCTTTGCTACCCATTTATCCCAGTCTTTCAGCATTTCCAGCCACTTTAACTCTCTTTGTCTCAATATTTCTACTGGTAATGTTGTCTCCCTAAATAAAACCATAAACAGATCCCTTTACCTTTGTTGTTTCTTATCCAATTTCAGCTCACATAATGCCACTCTTGCAGTGTTTCTGCTGGTAATTCTTTTTACTTTGGGACATTTTGTCCTATTAGGCCCAGTTCAGACCTCGAACTTTTGCTGCATCGAATCAATAGTTGCATTTTGTAGATGAGAAGTGTGGCCTCTGAACCAAATGAATTTGACAAATTTGATTTAAACTGAATTTTTCAATTTAATACTTAATCAAATCTGTCAAATACAATTCAGACGCCGCACTTCTCATTTACAAAATGCAACTATTAGATTCAACACGACAAAAGTTTGACATCTCAACTTGGCCTTAGTGGTTTTAGTTCAAGACATTTTGGTACTAAGTATGTATAACTTCTATAAACATTTGAGGTAAATTTCCATGCACATTCAAAATTTTCTTGAACACTTTGTTTAAACACTATATTTTTTCTCAGACATTTAAAACAACTTTGGGTCTACATCTCCAAAGACCAATGGCAATCTGAAACACTATTCTTGGAAGTTGACTCTTTCATATGTACATGTAAACGTTATAACATGGTCAACATCAAAAACAATAATTCACAAGGGAATGTCATATGGTCTGAAATAGGCATTTAGGATACAAAGGTAAAGATGTCTATTAGTTAAAGCAGTCTTCACATGAGTGTGAAATGGACTGCCCCATACTATGACTGTGTCAGTTCCATGGTATCTATGACAACATCTGAAACTCCTGCTGTCATGCCATGCCATAATCATGGTGCTTTCACAGTCATGCAAACCTGCTCCAGGAATAATTCCTGGTACATTAATATAATTACTTGATAGAGCAAATTTTGTATGAGTATAAAGCTCATGCTGTGCCATCACCGTGTCATTGCCAGTATAATATCTATCAAAACATTCAAGATTCCTGCCGTAACCATACCGTGAAGTGCCATTTTCACAATATTATGAAATCTACTCTAGCTCAGTTGGTAGAGTACTGGATATGTATCCCAGGGGTTGTTGGGTTTGAGTCCCACTTGAGTCAGGGATTTTTTCCTGACTCTCATGGGGTGTGCAACCTGAGGCACTTCAAGTCACTTATTTCTTATCAAAATAATGTTTAATATCACTGTTTGAAATAAAATTACCATTCATGCATTTGAATCAAACTTGTAACACAATATCCAAACAAATAAAAACATTTACAAGAAAAATTGGAACCAAAATAAAGGAAGTCTCTTTGCCAAGTATCTGAGGTAATCTCTGTCGAACTAAAGTCAAACAAGCATCATGTCTATATATATAGTGACTGCAATAAACCCTTGAAAGAGATAGTAGACTAACAGACACTAGTAGACCTTATTTCCATTGCTTTCTTTTGTGTCTATTAAACTATTACATACTAACATTCAAGTTTTATTCTACTTCCTCAAAATGCAAATATAATTAGATGTCTTTAGTTAAAGAATTTACCAAAAATATTATTGGAGGAGTAAAAGGGCAAATAAAAAATATATAATATTTTTTGGAGAAGGAATACAGCTAGAAAAAGTAGTGATAACGAATACAAAATCGATTGGCTAATACTGCAGTTAACTTCACTGCAGTGGTATGGTAAATAGGTGACTCAACATTGTGACATCAAACTTTCGGCACGTCTGATGTCTTCCTGCGTTGAAAGTCATTTGCACATAAACAAGACAAAACATCATAACAAACTTAATTCAAAAGAAGAATAGTTACTCACGATGCTTGTTTGTGGTCTCCTACAAAGCCATATCTATCTATTTCAGGTCCGGATTCGATCTCTTCCTCAAGGCTGTCAGGGTCGATTTGACGAATAGCATTCAGTCGAATGCCTCGTGGCTCGTAAAATTCCATGTTACTTGTCCTCTAAGATTTGTAATTTTCGCTGGGAGTGAAGTAGAGGGATTCCCCTCTAACTCTTCACGTAGCTAAACGTATGTCTTTAAAAGGTACGGCAAATGAGTGCCCTAAAAATTCTTATGGATTTCTCCATTTTTAAAAGATCCCTCTCAGCAAGTGTCAGAGTGAGTTGTCTCTATTTTTGCTTCCATTCCTTGTTAAGTAATTATAAATTATCCTTTAGCTTTCTTGGATACTTTGGCCGGTGTTTTAAGAAGAGTATTGAGCTGCTTTATAAAGATTCGACCGCAAAATAGCTTTGAAATCCTCTTCAACAGGTACAAGTCTCGACGAAGCAAATAACAAAAACATACAGTTCCTCCTACGTTCATGGGGGATACCGCTGTACTTGGTATACAGAAGGTGCGCACAGTACAGGTAGCCCAAACATCTGCTCGGAGACCCAGGGCGCCAGGAGGGGGGAGGGAGGAGAGCGGAGGGGAAAGGAAAGAGGGGAAAAGGACAGTGTACAGGCCGGTGTAAACATTATACTTTTTTTTCGTTTATTTAAAAAAACACCTAAAAATTTCAATCATATCAATTTTGCAAAAAAAGGTTAATCATTCTAGCATATGAAAAAAATGATTTTTGTATAAAATTTTGCTCGACATGAGGACAATTGTGGTTGTTACTCGCGGCACAAAAGCCAAGGAATGAAGGTATTTTGCTGTTCTCACATCAAAAGTATTTATGCCATTTTGCAGAATACTCCATTAGCTGATATTTACGCAATTGTAGCCTTTGTAAAAATGTTACTTCCCTAATTCTTAATTTCTTTTCTATTCACTTCCGGTTGAGCGATTTTCGCATCAAAAATTCGGAGATAGGCATTCATACAATGCTGATTATCTCGAAAACGAGTGCGGGACCCCCCTTTTTTCTTTTCGTTTCTGGGATCAACATTAAATTTCGTTCTAGAAAATTGTGGTTTAAACAATATTTAATTACTTTTTGCCAACGTAGTCAGTCACCTTAAAGACATTAGACATTTAAAGTGTACAATTCAAAGTGCTGCAAGTTCACCAAATAGTTACACATACTGAGTGAGAATCTCTTATACTTGCGTTTTGATCAACGTTTTGCACGTGTGTGGCATAAACCGTATCAAGCTCGTGTTGGTACATTTTCCAGTCAAAGCTAGAAAATCAGGATCTCTCAGAAGAACACAGGTTATACCAGTACTTATACCTATTTCGGGCTATTTACAGAAACATTTATCCTTTCAAAATCATGGAATCTAGAAGGTGAGACCGAAATGATGGCTTCTGGGTATTAGTTATATTTAGATTTTAATGTGTTTATCGTATGAATGTTCTGCACAACTTTGTATGCATGGCATACCTAAATACGGTCTCATTGAAAAGTCTACGTCCACGGCCTTCTTTAATCTAATCAACAAATTTCGCAACTTTTACTTCTTGGCGACGACGCTTGGTGACTAACCTCGCATTTTAGGGGCGTACCTCGCTGCACTAGCGGTACTACTTTGCAACTCAAAAGAAAGAAAGAAAGGAAGAATTTAGCCTCATCCGCAGGCAACTCCTTGGGTTTCCTTAAGCAACGGTTATTGCAGGTTATTAATTGGGCTTCATTTGTAACGATTATATTGACCGTGAGGGGACTTCTACTAAACAGGAATTCCCAAGAACAGAGAAAACGCACTGTGATGCGTACGGAGGAGGCTAGAAAGAATCTAGCTCACGTACACGTGTATACTTAACGTAAGAAGAATCAACCGGTGTAATATGCTAATGAACTAACTGAACAGCTGTTTGTGTGTGGGCTCGCTTTAGCGTTGAATGTACTGAAAAATGTTCTAGCGTTTCAATTTTAATCTGTTTAATGAGCTTTAGAAATATTGCTGTTTAATATGATGATTAACACTACTAGAGCAATAAGCCAAATTAAATATGCAGTCGTTTTAGAGATTTTTGACACTACTAGAGCAATAAGCCAAATTAAGGTAGCTCGGTCTAGTTTTTTTCACGGTCAACTAGCGACGTTTATGCATCAGTCAATTGAAATCACGGCCCCCCAACCCCCGGGCAATACCGGGGGAATTAACATTTCTACAATGTTAAAGCTAGTCCGGCATTTCCCGGCCCTTAGAGGCCAAAAACGGCGGCGAAACAGATCATTTTATTCAATTCGACGACAGGCTCACAATTTTGCATATTGACAGTTTTTTGACAAAATATCAGCTTGTCTTTTGCGGCGGTGGTTATATGCCTTCTTCAACATGTTCTTTCCACAACAGCAATTTTACTAAGACTTCTACCGGATCTGTCGTCGAATTGAATATTTCCGCACGGTCGATCAGCACGTGCGTAATGTGACAACAGAAAAAGCATGCAAATATGTGTGACTTAAACTACACGGCGAAATCAACACTGCTTTAGCAAAACAACCGCGGCAGGGGCAAATGCAAATATACCTAAGTTTGAAATTTTATTTGAGCACCTTAGAGGTATTCTTTCGATTACCAACTTGGAACAATAATTGGACATATTCTGAATAATTAATAGCGGAAATTAAAAAAAATCATCGACGATTTTTTAATTAGCGCGTTCAGAAGCAAAAATTTCAGGTTTTGCGAGAAAATGAACAAAAATATTACATGACTTGTACCACTCTTAAAAATCATTGTCTTGGCCGAATCTATTGAAAATCACAGAAAGTGTAGAACTAAGTCTTGGCAATAACTGGGAGCAAGGATTTTGTTGTATCTTGTCAGAGTGGGTTGTTATCGTAAATAGTACAAAACTATATGAATTTTTGTATACAAAAAAATAAAACCGTTTTTATTCAAAAACTATGAGTACGATTTTTTGACACTTCCTCAGAATGTAGACCTAACTAACAACTTTACCGTTGGATATGTGGCTCTATTTAGACCGATTTTTCTCGAAAATGAGCTTTAAGTAAAGAAGACGGACATAATGATTTCTTCACTAAAATAAAACGGATTTCAATAAAATATACTTTTTTAAAAACTTCATTCTATATCTAGACAAGTGTGAAAAGATCTTGGCAAAAGACGCTCTGGAGCGGGAGCTACGGCTGTTTAAACGTCGCTAGTCGACCGTGAAAAAAACTAGACCGAGCTACCTTAAATGTGCAGTCGTTTTAGAGATTTTCTAAAACGAACTTGAAAGCAAAAGTAACGGGGTACATTTCTCATGAGCCATGAAAAGAAAAATTACATCTGTAAAGAGTGACTTTCGGCATTTTCATGAAAGGTAAGTGCATACCCAAACACTCTTTTCGCAGTGTTTTGGTGGTTTTGCACTGAGCTCGAGTATTGTTTACGCAGTCGTGATGTGCAACGTATAAGAAAAACATAGCCTCAAATATTTTTGCGATTCAAACGAAATCAAACAGATTGAAAATTGCTTGTTATTATTTTAAATTGTTGTGTATTGGTGTGTAGTTTACCATGTGCTTTATCGCTTGCCTGGAACTCATCGAGTTTCAGTAGAGTTAGCAAAAACCATTTTCAACGATATTTGTTTATCGTCGCAAAAATAACGCCGATCGAGCTAAAACTGTCATCATTTAAAACGTTCATCTAAGCTCCATAGGTGGTAGAAAAATTAAATCCGTAGGTGCAGAGTAAGTCTGTCAGAAAGCCGAATGAAAACAGTAAGTATGGTCGGAAATTGACTACTTTGAGTCCTGTCTCTTGCTTGACATATGTTACAAATTTAACCTTAGAGTCGACTTTAGCCTAAGAGACGTTCTGTCTCTCGTTTGACATTTGTCAGTACAAATTTTACAGCGAAAACCGTTGCATCGCGACCTCCAACGTCGGTAAGATTTTGGTCTTTTCTGATCCGTACATCATTCTTGGGGGCGGAGCTTTCACGAACTCGTTCAGTGATTTGTTAATTTGAAAGAAGCTCCGCCCTCAAACTGATTGACGGCTCAGAAAAAACCAAAATCAAAACAAAATTTGTACTTTGCTGGTCGCGATGCAACGATTTTGGCTGTATTTTCCTTAGAGGATAGTCCTTGCATTTACCATGTTTACACCTGGTTGCCCCTGGTTTCGTCCTAACCTTACTACATGTTTATACTTTTCTCATTTATTTCTATCCACTTTTTGGATATTTTTGTATAGTATTGGTAGCCCTTCATTTTTGCTATCTGTTTAAGTTTTAGTCCTCATGGCCAGAAATTGTGGTCTTTTTTTTTTTTTTTTGAATTCATTAAACTAAAAGCGCTTCAAATCAACCAAAAACTTTCAGCTAGCGTTTTAGAAGTGAAAATGGAAAAGTGTAAAGATTTTAATTCTCGAGTGTTTCCCATTTTGAGAGTATTACGGATGTCGCAGGATCTGATATCATAACCTTGTGGAGTTACATGCAATACGTGCTGCTCGATTTTGCATTTTTGAAGGCAAGTTATCCCAGACAATATTTTTCTTTGTCGCAAGAAAACTGAAAAGGAAATGGTGACGTGGCCAGACACGGAAAGCTTTCTTACGCTTCAAAAGCTCACAAAAAGATAGAAGTACGGGTCATTTGATGCTCAGTTTGAAGATTTCTTTTCGCTGTTTCTTCAAAACTGGCTAGAACGATCGAGTTGACCGACATGTAAGTACATGCTGAAAAGTTATTGACAGGTATAGAGGATATTACATGGGCGCGCGGAGATACGGATTTTATCTTCGAGTGTTGAAAAGATCTCTCACGAGTGAGCGCAGCGAACGAGTGAGAGATATTCAACACGAGAAGATAAAATTCGTATCTCCAAGCGACCTATGTAATATTCTATTTATCATATAATTATCAAATCAAGAGACAACAAACTATCTTTAGAGTAAATGCGCTCAATTAACCATGGTAACGATCTTTTCACTAGTGAAAAGAACATGATATTTTCACTAGTGAAAAGAACAAGTTTTCGAAATTAAGAAATATAGGTATTTTATAAATAATTATATGATAAATTATATTAATCAACACTTGTGTATTCCCTGTTTATCTTATTTAACTAAAAGTTTTTTGTTTCATCTTTTTTCAAACAATATCGTTTTTGTCTTAATTCATAAAGGACAACTTGTTTCTTTATGTCAATTCCCTTTTGCTGATCGAGACTTTGAAGTCATTTGAGGCCAAAAACGAACCCGAAATTACAGTTTTTCGTATCAGACATGAGTTTTTTTTTTACTTAGGATGATTTCTTTTTACTGCTTTTCTTGAATATTTCTTTTTTGTTATTCTAATTAACTACAATCTTGGACAAAACCCGTTTGGACTTTTTTAGTTTCTAACATGATTTCATGTAGCCTCCTACGCAGACGTTTTTAGTCTCGATCCAGTAAATTTCCCTCGCCACAAATTTACTGGATCGAGACTAAAAACGTCTGCGTAGGAGGCTAGATTTCGTGTCATTGCTGGAAGAATTCAAAGTTTTCAAATAATTTGTCATGCAATCCCCCTCTCCCCCTCTCAATGTTGAAGCCGAATGGTGGCTGTTCAGTTTGCAAGTACATTCACAAACATTACAGCGTTGTATGGGGAGGGGGAGGGGGTGGGAAGTATCCTGAGCAACAAAAAAGAGAAGATCCTAAAAGGTCGAAATTAGTCCTAACAGTTATGTTTGTAATTTGGGCCCAACAGTCATTTTTTACTTGATTTGGTTAATTGATATACCACCTGACTGGAACGGAGATGCTTAAATGATTTATAGCTTATACAATACTGATTAATTGATTTTCACAAGAGACCATAATACTAAGAGAGCGAAACTCAGTATTGCTGGCTTTCAATTGACGTCACGGCGGCCATCTTGGTTGAACTTCAACATTAGTGTCTCTTGTTCGTTCAACCAACATGGCTGCCACTCTTTTATATTTTGACTCTCAAGGGAATGATTGAAAACCAGCAATTGATGCCTGTGCGATGTTCGCGGCGACGAAGGCTATTTTTAAACAATAGAAAACAAATAAACAGTCCCGTCCGCGCGCACGTCAAGAATCAAACTCTATACTGTTCGAGATTCTGTTCGAGAGCCTTGCTTGCGCGCAATGACGTTGTTACCTAAGACATGACGCTATAATAGCGTTCACTTGGGCCATACGAGGAAGCTCGAGTAACAAAGCTTGCTTGCAAAGGCCGCTTGGGTAATTTTGCACACCTGCATGCTCGGTCTACGATAGGTAGCCCAGTAAATTAAATGAACCTATCCAATAAAGATTTGGAGTTATTACGCGGTTATTACTGAAAAATATCAGACCGAGGTCTTGGCAGCTAGTGCGATAAAGCAAGTATACACTTTAGTCTCAGCTGAATTTATATGGCTTTTTACGCGTAGAATCAATAAACTAACAAGCTTGTATGAATTATCCAGATTTTCAAATTCTTTAAAGTACTTAACTTTACTGACGTTTAATTTTAAGCCTTCAAACTTGCCTCAAAATTGTTCTTGAAATGGGAATCAGTTTTTTTGCTCATCCAGCAAAAGAAAAAATCGTAAAATCCATGAACAGTCATTGGCGTAACTTCTTGACTTTGCAAAGAACCTGTATGCACTTAGAAATATTCACGGAAATTTATTCTTTTATTTACTCTTCAAGTCTGTTTATTTATGAAATTAAATCATTCTTACGGTTACTTGACTTTGATTGGTTCTCCTATTTCCCCAAGGGTTTGGAACAGCTATTAGCATCACAATGAAACTTCGCCGAATAGACTAGCCCGATTAGACATTAAAATTATTAAGTGTCTAGATAGCGCAGCGGTTTAAGGTGATATCTAAAGGTATGGATTAGGGTCCGGATATCGTCTCCCTCCCTGGCCTTCGGGCTAAGACAACTGTTATATGTAGCACCGGGATAGCGTGGATGGGGCCGAAATCTTCATCCGTAACGTAAGTCGATTCGATGTCTCAGCTTCTTTGAATGTCTCGGGAGAATCGTCCCAAATGTCATTTTTAGCTTTTTCCTATTTTTTCAATTATCTTGTTATTCTTTCCCCATTTCCGGGGGGTCCGATTAAGAGTTACCGATTCGAGCCCTGTGTGGGTCGGAATATTTTTCTTTTTTTCCCTTTTTTCCCTTCCCTTTTACTCTCTTTTTTCTTTTTGGGTTTCTTAATACTTAGATTTTAGCATTTCCTGTAATATTGTGAGTGTTTTTTAATTTTTTTTGCAATTTATTCTATTATAATAAATTGCATCATTATTAATTAATCACCCAAATTTTGTTCTATTTATTGACTGGTTTGTATGGTAAACGTGTTTCGTGAAAGATTTTAATAGTTTTCTTTGTTTCTAACTTTAATAGCAACCTGTCCTTTCATTCCTGCTAATATAGTGCCCCTATCAATTTAAACTCTTTTGAGTAGATTAAAGGTACATTTTGTCTTCTTCTTATCGAGCCTCACCTTGTTCTATGAGCGAACGAACGAATGAATGAAAGAATGAATCAACAAACGAATGAACAAATGAGCGCACAAACCACAGGCACTCCTGGCCCTGTTTCAAAGAGGGCGCTTTACACGCTGCGCGTTATGAATATTAGTTTAGGTTACCTGTGCCATGTGACAATTTATTAAGACCAGCAAGAGACCATAATACTAGTTTAAGAGAGCGAAACTCTGTGCAATGTTTGTGGCAACTAAGGCTATTTGCTAGTAATTTCGTCATCGTGTGTGCGCACGTCAAAAATGCCGAATTAAGTAAACGGTCTCGTCCACACGCACATCAAAAGTCAAATTTGAGAACCTTGCGCGCGCGATGACAAAGTTACTAAAAATAGCCTTAGTCGCCACGAACATCGCACAGACATCAATACTGAGTTTCGCTATCTTGGTATTATGGTCTCTTGTTTGTATATAGACTAATCTAGTGTTCAAAATTGAAGGGAAGAGAAACAAAATTTAAACATTCTTCAACGGGGTACTCATGAGCAGTACCCATATAGACTCGCTACAGGAAACGGTGAATGTGCAAAAATACCAAGGGGTCGGAGATGGTTGAGTGTTGAACTAGAATTGAATCAACAAGACACCCTTGAAAACTAACACTGCGGTCGAATGTTTGAATAAAAGACAACTTCAGGAGCTTTCCTTTGTTAATGGGGCAGTGAAACGGCATTTGCACATTTTGTGCTATTTTAAGAATCAAATTTCCCGCCAAATGTTCTCGCGCGCTCGCACAAACATCTGATCACTAAAATCATAATACTAAGCCGGCCGAGCAAAACATTTAATACCAATTTCGCTCTGTTAGTATTATGGTCTCTTGATCCGAGTCAGTGGGTAGCAATGTAAGACTGAACAGAAATTCTTTACTTCAGAAAACAAGTACTCCTTTTGTCATCATTAAAAGCAAGAGACAAATGAATAACGTGTGGTTTAGAGGTGGGTATACAAGTTTTCACAGCGTTGATCATGAGAAAAATCTTCACCCTGACAATTTGCAGTCTTGGTATCGCTTTTGCTTCTATGTTTCAGTTGATCTTCAAGTTCCACCCTGCTTTAAATTAGTGTCAATTGCCAATGTCCATTCACAGTAACTACGAAACTGTCGCGACGACACCCATATGACTAGATCTAGATAAATCCTTATTAATCAATCAACTAAAATCCATAGAGCTACAGTAATATATTCCATGTTCTTCTTATTTGATGATAAAACTTGATTTCTTTATAGTTAATTTTACATAAAAAGCATTCTCAGCAAATCATTGATACAGTCCATTATAGAATGTACTTCTGCATTGTTACTCTATATCGACAGTGACATCATCACCGATAACAAAGAATGGTGCCCAGTATCTTGGTTCACTGTAATAGTCAACTACTTTCATCTCGTTCATTGCTTTATGAAGACTTGCACTCACGCTGCTCTCTCCTCTTTTCAAATGCGAGTAGAAATCGACGATAAACTCCTGACCATCGTTGCTTCATCATCACTGGCCCAGAGTGATGCCACTTCAACACTACTACGTCTTTCATTTCTTCCTCCGCCCAAAAAGCGCAGACCGCCAGCAACGCATGCTATTGCGCTAGCTCCTGCAGCAAGAAAAGCTCGAATCACCCCAACTTAATAAACGAAAATAAAGCTGCTAACAAGAACAATGCTAGAATTTATTGATATTTTCTGTTTTGTTCATTTATTGACAGTTAACCAGGAGCTGTAGTTGCTACTGAACGTTACTGGTGTAGAAAACTGAAACCATTTCAACCTTCGGTTTCTAAACGTAATTCCAGCAATCATCCCCCTGCCAAAATGAACAACAGCAGCCCAACACCTCCAACATGTAACTCTACGTTAACTATTCCCTTCCAAGTGACTGAATCCTACGCGGTATATTGCCTTCGTCTGGTGATTTATGGCATCGTATCCTTGGCTTCTTTGCTGGGAAATGCAATTGTTATCAAATCTATATTGAGCACACCATATCGCAAGCCGTTGACATATCACATGGTTTCAGCTCTAGCAGCGGCTGAGCTTGCAAGTATACTTCTGCTACCATTTATACAGATCTATGACGAGCTCCAGACTTGGCCATTTGGTGAGCTTATGTGTCAGTTGGCCAACCCGGCACAGATTTCCTCAGGTCTGGTGGTGACTTGGACCCTAGCTATTATCTCTGTCCATCGTTATCGTACCGTCGTCCAACAGAACCATGCCATATATTTAAAGAATGTATCAGTTTTTGTCACCTTGATGTGGGCCGTTGCAGTGATTATCACGTTCCCTTCGTTCTTGTACTCGACATTGGTCAAGTCCCCTTACGATGGTCATAGCTATTGGTGCATTGTTCTGTTCCCAGGAGAGACCCTGGCCTCTTTTCCTTCACCCTCATACAAAAGGTACCTCATGGTACGTTTTATCATAAACTATGTGGTACCCATGATGATAATGATACTTGCATATGGTGCCATTGGGTTCAGACTAAAGTACCACATGTCTGCAATAAAGAACATTGATGTTTCTCTTGAGTTACCCCCTCCACAAAAGGCACAGACTTCAGCAGATGACAGCATGGCTACTGGATCCATTCGACGAGATGAAACCACCCAGATTAACTTCAAAGCAGACGAACCAGCAGCTTCATTACAGATCATTGTCAACATCACAAGCCAAGACAGTCAAGCTCAACCTGGCAACGTTCTGATCACACTTGAACAAGATCTCTTAAAGATGATCTACATCATAGTCCTTGTCTTCATTTTGCTTTACCTCCCTTATCAAATCTTCTTTTTCCTGGAGTACTTTGAGATGATTTCGTATAGAAACTGGAAGTACTTTAACATCACCAGGAAGTACCTATTTCTCATCACGTGTCTTCCAAGTGCTCTTCACCCTCTGTGTTATGGAACAATGAGTAAGTTTTACGCCAAAGTGTTCCGTGGGATTGTCCGTTGTAAATAGGCTAATCAGTTCACTATCGCTAAGACACAGTAAACAAACGACTGACTATTTACAACGAGAACGTCATCCAGAAAGACGACGGCGCCCACATGAACTAGAACGAGTTCGTGCCGTTGGCAGGTGGCAAGTGAAGTGTAAGAATATCTCGGAAGTCGGCTATTGCTTTGTGCAAGGATTAGGATACAGTAGGTCGCTTTTTGTTCTGGGCATGACGTTAACTGCATCCAATGAGGGCGTCGGCAGCAGGGCGTCCTAAGGTGGTCTGCATCAAATCTGAGTCCATGTGTTCCTTGACTAAAGTACGAGAAAATGTGATTCTCAAGCATTACAAGTTCTTTTCCAGTATTACAACATACTGCATCATTCGGCTTTGTATATGTCAAACTTTGAAGCTAGTTTCAAATGTCAGTTTCAGATGTCATATCAGTCAGATTCAGATCTCCGACCGTCAACGTTTTTGAAATAGGTATATACTTGACCCTTTCAAAACATAAAAAGCCAAAAAATAAAAGTTAGGAAATGTGTTGAATAGATGATTTTAAAGAAGGTCGTGGACTTACGTGGACTTTTCAAACAGCAACTGAGACACATTTAGGTGTTCCATACACGGTTGTGCAGAACATTTAGTCCCCATGACCGTTTCACGTATTCTCCCCTACCCAGGACGTAGGAGTTGCACTATGTTATACACGCTTTTTAACTTTGACTTTCTAAAGATATTATTTATTATTGTTATTATTACTTTTTGTTAGGGGGAGGGATAGGGATAGGGCTGTTTTGTTTTAAAGGGGTTGGGTATGGTGGTTGAACCTTAGTAGGGGACGTCATGTCTTTTTGTTCTGCTACCTGTATGTATTCCATGTATATACAAATCCTTAAATAAATAAATAAATAAATAAATAAATAACATTCATACGATAGAACACATTAAAATCAAAATATAACTAATGGAACCAAGAGCCATTTCGGTCTTAGCTTCTAGATTGGATGATTTTGAAAGGGTCAATGTTTGTGCAAATATGTATAACCAGTGTTCGTCATGGCTCTTGATTTTCTAGCTTAATTTGGTATGGTTCATGGTATCATGGTTTTAGCTAGGCTATTGTGTCCCTATTGTACGATTACGGTGGCTGGTGTTTGTTGTCAGAGTACAGTCTAGGAAACGGTTTTGATTGTAACGACAAGGAAAGAAAGATTAAAAAGAGAAAAAGAAAGAAAATAAGCAAGCAAGCAAGCAAGCAAGCAAGCAAGCAAGCAAGCAAGCAAGCAAGCAAGCAAGCAAGCAAGCAAGCAAGCAAGCAAGCAAGCAAGCAAGCAAGCAAGCAAGCAAGCAAGCAAGCAAGCAAGCAAGCAAGCAAGCAAGCAAGCAAGTAAGTAAGTAAGTGGAGATGTCCTGATGTGGCAGATCCCACTTTGAAGGTTCTGCAAACTGACATTCTCATTTTAAGACAAGAAAGGAAGGAAGGAAGGGAGGAAGGAAAGTAAGAAGGAAGAATAGAACGAAAGAATTTAAAGAATTAAAGAAACAGACAAGCAAGCAGACATCAGACAAACAAACAAACAGATAAGCAATTCAGGTAAAAAATAAATAACAATTGGACAAAAAGAGAGCCTGCGCCACTTCAGAAACACATATCAATTACCAAGATTTTGTAGTCATTTTTATCTTTATTCCCGCTTGATTATTATGATACGACCATTGATATTTTTAGCTTAACATCGACCTATAGCTATATAATATTTCTATTCTAACTTAGCACTTGATGGCCATTGGGTGCTACAGTGTCTCTATTGCAACCCACAACCAATACAGCTGAAAACAAAAAATTGAATTAAAATCTGTAGGTTCAGTTAGCTTTGGCCAGTCCACTGACCATTCACCAATATAGATTCTGAATGTCTGCGTTACATACATCTACATATTTTCAGGAATGCATACACAGGGGACCCAGCTTGGGAGTCTTTTGTCAAGAATAAAATGAACTAAAGCTCTTTGGGTTTCCTGTGGCAACCTCAATGAAACTCGATCACGTAAAAGGTACCGAGGTAACTTGATAGAATAGATTTCGTATGACTGTGAAAACGGCACCGCACGGTCACGACACGGTTACGGCAGGAATTTCGAATATTTTTATAGACATCACGGCACTGACACGGTCACGGCACGGCGCGGTCCGTTTCACACTCATACGAAATCTGCTCTAGCGCCACGTACCACGTGATCGAGTTTCATTGAGGTTGCCACAGGAAACCTAAAGAGCTTTAGTTTAGTTTATTCTTGATAAAAGACTCCCAAGCCGGGTCCCCTATGTGCATACATTGCAGAAAGGATTCAAATATATTTCATTTGGGCGTTGCTTGCATGCAGTGATAGATCTTATTCGCTTGCCTCAGTGTTTGCCCAATAAAGTTCTCTTGGGGAATGAGAGTCTTTGTTCGAGGTGAACATTCGTTCGTATCTTCCTAATTAAAGGATTTTCAGGCGATTCCTTTGTTTTTCACCGCGCACTTTTCTGCGCGTGTTTCGAAAAACACAGAATTACGACTTAGTGAGCATTCATTTTCATTGAAATTGCGTGTAAAAATGCTATAAAACGCAATTCGGAACATCTTCTAACTTTTGGAGTGATAGTGATATTTGCAAATCTCGCCCCAGCCCTCTCTCGGAAAAGCATCCGCGAAAAAGCATAAGGATGTTTTATAAAATATCTCACAAACAAGAATGATTATCCCTCAGTAACTTTTATTTCACATATTGACTTAGAAGACCTGTGGTTGTCGACTCGAATGTGTAATGCTATTTCGACAACCACACACATCACACTTATTTAAAATACAAAAAGAAAATTATCTATGTTTATAAAATACTTGAGATATAACGCGCGCGCTGATTGGCTGGCTACCATGTTTATATCAGAGGACAGAGACATGGCTCGCTCAAAAAACGTCGAAAATATTTTATAAAAGCAATATAAAACGATTGCTTATGTCTCTGTACTGTGATATAAACTCTCTGGAAGATGTAGAGCACTCGAAAAGCAAGAGAAACACTCGGCTACGCCTCGTGTTCCTAAGCTTGCTTTTCTCTTGCTCTACATCTTCCATCGTGTTTATATCACAGAACAGAGACATGCACGCGCGTTTTATATTCCTTAAATATATTACTGTGTAATTTTGTTTCTCTTATGTATATATATAATTGATGTGTGAAATCAAATAAAGTCTACCATAAAGCATCCACATACGAAATATGAAAAAATGAAAAGAATGAAAATGAAATTAAATAGCTGAAGGGTTTGATTTCAGGACGGCTTTCCAAACGCACGCAGTTCCGTATTTCATCAATAAGCTAAGGTTACAGGAATCAAGTGCAATATTACTTGAACACGATCCAATGCTTAACTTGGCTAGTGCAAATAAGATTACCTTTTGTAGCACGCTTAAACATTTAGTTTTGCAAGAAATGGTGTTTTTTTTTCTATTCTACTCGGTTACAGTCATATCAGTCATCGATGCCATAATTTCTCATATTTTGAGATCATGTAGCACGAGAACATTGACCCCCTCTTTTATTGCATATTTTAAACATCCATGGTGCAGTGAACGACTTAATTAACAAAGTTTGGGAAGAATGACGCATTTCTATTTCTATTGCAATGGAATCACCTTAAACAAAGAAACGTATCTCCCATGCAAGAGGACTGTATTAGGAAAATATTGAGGCAAGCTAGAGACTAAGGATCTATTGGCAAATTGAAAGACCGCGTGGCAATGGAATATAGAATGAAGTGAAAGTTTGAATGAAAGATGCATTTCTGCTTTGTTAGGGCAATAGACTGTAGGGTCACCGTTCGGAAAGTTTCCTCGGTGGGATTTCTCTTCCAGCACTGCATCGCTTTCATTCAGATTTCCACTATATTTCATTTGTATGAGAAATAGAGAAATGCTCACCTGTTACCAGTGAGGTACTAAAGGTGCTGAAGAGTCTGACTTGTCACTGATCTAGTTTAGAATATAAAGCGAAGTCAGTAATGCTGAATTTCTTACTTTGTGACATTTTGAGGACTCGCGGACAGTCCCGTCATTTTCATTCGTTTTTGTATCCATACTATTTTCTTTTTCTATTCATTATTTTGTAGCTATTTACTCTTTACTCTGAAGGCCTTTCCAGACGAGCAAAATTTCTACGACAAATGGATTTCCCCCGCACGCGAGAAAATCGCACATGATAAAATGCATTTTAGTATATCCTCACACACAAAAGCAAAAATCATTTGTCAAAGATTTGTCATAGACAAAATTGCTCGTGTGCATGGAAGACCTTTACGCTTTGCTCTCTCAGTGTAACCAAAAATTTAATTGAAGAAATGAAATTGCGAATAAATTAGAAGACAAAGAATTGATATCGCTTTGGATTCTGTCGATATAATCCCTTAAGGGTGCTGCGACATATTTCGTTACTAAGCAACGTGGTTGCTATGTTGGCTGTAAAAGCGAGTGACAGAGCTCATTGACGTATTCGATTTTGCGATTTTTTGAGAACATGTTACTTATGGAATGCCCCCGTTTCTTTGGGTCTTAACGGTTTGCATTTCTATCGAGAAAGCGGGAAATTAAATTTGTTACTGAAATATATTCAACAAAATATGCTACAAATTTCTCGAATTATCAGTCGGCCGAAGCTAAGCAAAATAATGGGTCAAAACATTGTCAGTGAAAGTCTTAAAACCAAATATAAGCATATTGAAGCTGTTCATTATGATACAGCCGAACTGTAAAGTGTCGAACAACTGTAATCTCCAGTGCGCATGCGCAAGCAGTTGGTTTTCATTTTAAAGTCTATAATCTTTGAGGAGTTTACAGCTCAAATATTTATTTTATCTTGAAATGTTTTATGTTATTATGCTCTACAAAGTAACGGATGGGTTTTCTAGAAAAAAGTCAAATAGCGTTATCAGCAAAAATGTCTTAACGAAGACGAAAAATTAGAAGAGCTCTAAAACATTTATCTGTCAACGAAATAAAAAACGCATACGTCACTTTGTGCACCTTGAAGAATGAAGCCATACTAGTAAGAATTGAATTACAATGTTTTGAAATGGCAAAAATTATAGAAATTTTCTGTTCCGATGGCGTCATTTGATGCATGATGTCACGCGATAAAGTTTCCCAAGCAACGGGTTTCAGAAATAGGTTCCAGCACCCTTAATTCTCATTGGATCACATTCGATCACGTGGTACAACTAAATTTCAAGGTATCTCAAGCGGGATTCAACTAGTCTGAATCAAACGAGACGAATTGAAATTTAACGCAAGTTTTGACTTGCAAATCGTGTCGTTTGAACACCTGCTCCACGCAAGTCAATGCAAGTTTTTCAAAAACTCTCAACAAAAACCAGCTAGTCGAAGGACAAAGTGAAAATTTGTTTTTGTCTGAGTTATTTGTATGAAAGAAAATGTGCAGAAAGTCAAGATAAAAAATAAACCGAAAAAACAACTGCGAAGTTTAGAGCGGTGACTGTTCATACGAGTGAAAACTTGCATGCATCAACTTGCAATCAAATTTCACTGATCAAAAGTGCTCGCAAGTCAATGCAAGTATAGCCGAAAGTCAATGCAGGGTAGCGGTCAAACGAGAGACAAGTCAAAACTTGCGTCGACCTGCATCCCCTTGTGTTCTCGTTCGATCGAATCTATTTCCCTCTCGGGGTACGACGTGTAGTTGAGGAACAACAAATGATAGCAATTGAGAGGCAATGGAGGCGGAAGTGGTTAAGGCACTAGCCTCTCACCGCTGTGGTCCGGGTTCGAGCCCCGGATCGGACGCTTTATCATACGTGAGTTGAGTTTGTTTGATGTGTTGTTCTCTCCTTTGCCATGAGGGTTTTTCTCCGGGTACTCCGGTTTCCCTTCCTCGGCAAAAATCAACATGTGAGTCAAGTGATGTTTGTAAAATATTTAATGTAGGGGTATAGTGAGAACACAGTACTAGTGTTTCCCAATTAGTGCGCAAGCGCTAGAATACCTACCTATGGCTTTACCTTTGGTCAGTTCAATTTTGGCCCATTTCCCAACTGCCAAACTTTCGCGGCCCATGAGTAATGACTTGCCCATCACTGGCATCGGACTGCCTGTAAAATATTTAATGTAGGGGTAATGAGAACACAGTACTAGTGTTTCCCAATTAGTGCGCAAGTTTTAGAATACCTACCTATGGCTTTACCTTTGGTCAGTTCAGTTTTGGTCCGTTTTCCACCTACTTGACTATGGCGGTCCATGAATATTGGCTTGCCCATAACCGGCATTGGACCGCCCATCATGGCTGCAAAAAGGAGGCAGCTCAACAATACAAGATGCTTCAACTCCATCGTTTTATAATCTGTAGAAATAAAGATTTCAGTTTGATTTTCAGTTGAGAGTTTGTTAGCTTTTATTTGTCCACCTTCTCTCCAACTGAACAACACTGAAAGAGGAGGGAAGGTCGACCTTCCCCCTCTTCACGGTAATTGGGGAAGGAGAGCGAAAACCCGGTCCTAAAAAACTGACTTTTAGTTCGTACTCACACAATTATTTTCTGTACTCACACAATCTTTTCCCAATTATAACTTTGTTTGGTTCTTCTGGTTGAGAAAATGATGCAAACATATGTGAAGAGTGGGATTTTATAGTTCTCAGACTCGTCTAGACCAATGCAAAGGTAAAAGATAGCTAGTTTTTTTATGTAGCCATGGCTTGTATTCTAGCCAAACGCTGATTTTCTATAGCATCTATAAGACATTGGCTAGAAACTTGCCACTGGCTCAGTACAAAACTAGTGTTTGTCATTTGCCAGAAAACTAGCCATTGTTTACCCTTTGTATGGCAAGTTTTCTAACTAGGGAACAAGCGTTTGGCCTAAAAACAAGCATAGCTAGAACTGCCAGTTTAGCTAGCGTTTAGCTAGAAAACTGGCGTTTTCCGGCTAGAAAACTAGCCATAGGTAGAAAACTAAAGATTCCTTGATACAACATACCTCCTTAATTACGAATTCTTTGAACAAGATTTGTATCGTATGTTTTCAAGAAATGCTTGGTGAACAGTCTTAATTCCAAAGAGAGCAGAAAAGCTGCGTCACAGTGCTACATGTGTCAAAGTGCTACGTTACCCTGGAATCCACAGGCCCCTTCAAATACGCCTCTGGATTCCAGGTTAGTGCTACGCGTGGTCCGCACGTACATGACTAAACAATTTGATCATGAGTTTAACGTTTTCCCGCCCCCTCTTGACAAATGATTTTTGGCGCTTGCAATCTACTGTGATTACGAAGATTGAAAACAGGGTATTTTGTCGTCATCATCATCATCAATTTCGGCATTTTAACTTCACTTTATTTTGCTACACCCCTGGCTTTAGCTGAAATTTAGTAATAAAGAACACGTGACCGAATGCTAGCCAATGAGAATTCGTGTTATATCGACAAAGTAATATTACAGTATTGGTGTTGAAATTTCAATTCTTTAGTGAAACTTCTGTTTTTCTTTAATTGCTATTCTGGACTTATGAATGCTTAGCTGAAAAGACATGTCACTGATCCAAGGGCCGTCAACGTACTGTTAAATCAATTGTAAATTAAAATATTAAAATATTAGGTCAACGCTAATGATAAGAAATAGTGTAAAACGGTACCATCATAATGATCAAGTACGGATAAAGATCAATAAACATAACAGGGAATTTAGGATTCTTTGTGCCTGCTCTGCCTGCTGTCAAAAGTTTAGAGAGCATATAACCACAGGGAGCCCACTTATTTTCTTTTGAAAAATATCAAAAAGCACGAAAACAAATGAAAACATGGCGCTAATTAGCTAAAAATATTTATTTTTCGTATTTCGTGCTTTTTTGTATTTCAATATTTTGTCTACTAGCCATACATTTTTTTGTAAATTCTAGCATTTTTGAACGGCTGTAATTCGCTCAATATTGATCCTATTAACACCAAAAGTCAGAATTTTGTATAACTCGATGTGCTCTATATGAGTCTTGTTTTGCCATCCTCAAAATATGAGGGACTCGTACCCAGTCCTCACGGCTTGAAAGTTGTCGGCAATGGATGACCTTAAATAGATTTCTCATTAGCATTGTTTGTTCGTTAATTCATCAGTCCGGTTCATCACCAGTTTTGGAGATATGACTTGCGTGACAAAATGGCGACTTTAAATAACATCCAGTATTCGTTCTAATTTTTCTTATTTCTTTGACATTATTATGCATACCCACAGTACTTTGTAAGCAATAGATTCTATTGTTATCCAGGTATCACGTGACGTCTTTTGTAATGATAAACACAATGCAAAGACGCGGTATTTCTGAGTTTAAGTTTGACCTTAGCACTAAAGTACGTTGAAAATATCTACATTGTTTTATACAAATTTAAATTTTTAATCATGTTCCGCGCTTTGGCATAAACGTTTGCCATACTTTTGGGAAATTTCATGAGTTTTGGCACAAGACAGTGGTGATTTCGTCTGGGGGCCGGCTAAAAAATGGATGGGCCAAGACTCGTGAAGTTTGTGATTTTGATGGCGGCGCTGTAATGATGGATGTAGATCACCAGAGGATGGTCCATGTCCTGATAAACAAGCCATGAAATGCATGCTGCCAGATTATGCCAGCATGGATGAGCAGTACCGAGATATGGTAATGTCATCCAAGTCAAGTAAAATTCCATACAAGATTGGGGATAAATCTGGCCAGCAAATTGGTCGCGTCCAATATTTCCTAAGCGGTGTGTTTTTGAAACTTATCACCGATGGCACAGTACAGGAAATTCATGGGTAAGCTGATTTAAAATCTCCACCGCACAGATTTTAAAGTCGTGCATTTTCGGCTAGTTCCGAAATACTAGATTTAAATAGATATAACCTTTTGGGGGGTTATTTAGTCATGTTCTTAAACTTGCTACTTCAACCAAAATCGATTTTACAACAAAAAGGTCACTGGGCGCGATAACTTGTTGTTTACGCAATGATTGAGGTCAAACGGTTCGCGGGTGTTTATAATTTTGTTATTTATTTCTTCAATTTATCTTGATAATGGCTCATCTAAATCGTTTTTAATTAAAGAAACAAGTTCAATAACATAAAATTTTACTGAATTGTCTAAAACTTAGACTCTGACGGATTGCTTTCTGAATTTAGAATCGCAACAATCAGTCATCCTCCACGCGCTCCCGTCTTAACCAACGGTGGAATAGCAATCGAGAAGGCGGAGGAGCCGTTATTCCATGTCAGTGGAATATTATCTGTAGAGCCGATAAGTCAGCTAGAGCTATTGTAAAGATTCGTGGAGCTTTAGACGAAATTCAAGGGGGAAATACGATGTCATGTACAGTTGCTGATGAATTGTAAACCGCTAACACGTTCTTGTAAGCAAAATGTGTTTCAATAAAGCAGCATAACATGAAACAGCGCCTAAGTATTTTCCTGTTTGCTTGAAAGGGGTCAAGACATCGATAATATTGTCGAGATCACTAGATCCTGTAGATGTGAACTTCGTTAATGATTATATATGGCAGTTGTTATAGCAACTCAATGATCTTAACTCTGATTGGCTTAGAGCAATGTTTACAAAATATCTCCAAAACTGGTGATGAACCGGACTGTTCATCCAACATGGCTACCGCTCCGTAATTTGTGTTTTCATTCTTAGGGGAACGATTGGAACCCAAGTAATTTTAATCACTTAAAATATATACAATTAAATAAAATAATAAAAAATCTTCTTTAATTTAGCAGCGGATCCACGTAGTACGTGGATATTCTTCTGCTGGCACTCACACTCCCTACCTCTACATTAAATATTTTGCATACATCATCGCTCAACTCACATGTTGATTTTTGAGGGAAAAAACCCTCGTGGCATGGTTGGGAGAACAACACATCAAACAAACTCAGTTCACTTATGATCCGATTGCCCGAGCCAGGACTCGAACCCGGACCACAGCGGTGAAAGGCCGGTGCTCTCACCACTCGGCCAACCATACCACCTGTGTCTTTCATTTTAAAGCAAAATCAAAACGAACCTCATTTTCAAATTTTATTTTACAATGAAATGTTAACGATGAAGTTCCATTAGAAAAACATCGACTTAATTTGTGGTATTGTAACGGGATATGGTTCACCTGGTGTTTCTATAATTTTATCCATTTCTGTAGTCCCCTATGCAGTCATAGTTTGTGTCGAGATGCAACACTTCATGACGACACAAACTGTACTGCATAAGAAACCATTTCTGGCGCTTAATTAACAATTACTTACATTTAGCTAACAGTTATTTGAATAAGTAAGGCGTAGGCCTGTTTACACCTAATGTACAGTTAATGTTTGTATTGAGTTTTTATCTAGAAAAACAACAACAAATTGCCTTAAGAGTATCCCGAAATGCTTTACGAAACTGTCCATTAAGTAGTCCATAAATAATGGGGTTACAAAGTGCATTTGAGAAGGCCAACCACATTGATGTCACATCAAAGTATTTTGGCCTTGGTCCTCCATGTCCGATAACCTGCTGGAAACTTGCTACAGCAAAGGGCATCCAACACACGTAAAAAGCTAAAACTGTAAACAATAGAATTTTGACCAGTCTTTCCTTGCTGTACAACTCGAAGGAGACTGACCGTTGATTTTCTTTTCCCATGAGTCTTTGCGCGTTTGTCTGTTTGCGACATTCCAGCTGTTGGTGAAGGTAAAGACTTGCGGGATTTCTCTAAAGTGAATCGCCTGGTCTTTTGAACATTTGAATTTGAATTATCATCGATATTGACGGTGTATAAATGACTTGGAGACGTGAAAGTATCTTTTTCAAGTCCCATAGTTTGAGCGAATACTTTCTTGGTGTTGTCTGGGAATGCAGTTGTTTGTCGAAGTGTGTTTGCGCTGCTGATTTCAAACTGAGAGAAACCATTGTAATTTCCAGAGGCGTTGAACTGCCGAGTTACAGTGCTCAACAGCGTTTATTCTTCTGCACTTATTCAACTGCTGTTTGTGATGTCGAACAAACTTGGAGATCTTGTAGTAAGCTAGTAGCATAATGGTTTGTGGAATGAAAAACACGACTACAAAAATGGTCGTACTGTACGACCTATCTGCCGTCCAGTCTACAGTACATGCATAAAAACTTGGAAAATAAAGATATTTCCCCCACCCTATCAGGGGAAAGAACGCAAATAGCATGCCTACAGTCCAAATGGACACCAAATACACTTTGACCCCTCTCCAGAGAGTCGATAACGTCAGTTGTCTTATGGAGGTGATCATGATATATCTAAAAATGCTGTAGCCAAGAAGAGTCAGGAATGTTACGTTGGATAATGTCACTATTAAGAAGGCTTGAAACTGGCACAGATCGTGTCCGAATACAAAGTGTCCCTCAAAAATGACAGTCACAATCCCAAAAGGCATACATAGAGACGAGCCCATGACGTCAGTTATGGCCAAATTGACAATAAACACGTTGCCTGGTAACTGGCGAAGGGCTTTGCTGTTAGCAACAGCAACCAACACAAGGGAGTTTTCCAAGAACGCAGCAAGCGCGACGAGGATCATAGGAATTGCCTTGCCAACGGATGTAGCGGTCACGTGAATACTTGTGTTGACCGTGTTATTCATGATGTTCGACGTTGTAGAAGAGATTTTCTAAAAAAAGACAAAGAGCATTGAGTAGTTTTATGCACAAGATAAGGTATTTATCTGGGGGCGATGAAAGTGAACACGAAGTCCGGCAGAAAGCACAAACAACGGTATATTTTTAAAAGGATTTTTCCGATTTCGATTCTGTTACGAATTTTGACCCCCCCCCCCCCCCCCAAATACCCGTCAATAATATGACACTGACCTACAAAAACACATTAGAAGCGACAGCTTAGTTTTACATGGTTGTTGCCGTTTCAATTGATTTTTATTTGTTTGTTCGTTCACTCGTTCGTTCGTTCATTTTTGTCTGTTTCCTTATTGGGTAAAATAACGAGCGCGTTTTCTATCTGTAACCATGAAAACAAGGGGGCTCAAACCGAAAACCTCTACCTGCAACAGCTGAGCAGAAACAATTTGCAGTCTCGATCGACGTGGGTTCAGTTCCGGTGGTCAAAACCTAGACAGCTGGACAACTTGTTTGACATGTACTTTGCGCTTGTCGCCAAACACTACGATAGACGTTATCCAGGGTTGACATTATTTGCTTAAACCAAATCACATTGACAAGGAAATTTTGATTTCTCAAAGATGAAATTGAATTTCAATTATTGTCTCATAAAAAAGGCAACCTTACATAACGTTTGCAAACTATTTATCCAAAAATTATGTCAACCGGCTAGTTTAGTAATTTTTCTCGAACCCGGCCCAAGTGAGAAATAAATTAGAAGGTTTAATTTGTTACTCTTTACTGAGCCATGAAGCTGCAAATCAAAAACAAAATCTTCAATTCCTGCCAACACTAATAAATGAAAAAAAATCCTCACTACTTTTCATCAATTTGATTTCACTGACAAAAAATTCAAGATATTCATTTCCAAAACAATTCTTTGGATTATATCGATTTTCAAAATTTTGCTTCCAAAGTTGACAACTCAGTCGTTCGACGTTTTCATCTGAAGCAAGAACTCGGGCCGTTGATTGGTTGATAAGATGATGATACAACGGGAAAAATTAACGGCTGCCCGGTTGGCTCAGTTAGTGAACGCCGACCGCGGTCTTTCGTGCGAGAGGTCGGGGTTCGATTCCCGGCCGGACTAACACTCAGGGTCTTTAAACGGAAGAGAAGGTGCTCCCTTAATTTGTACAAATTGCATCTGCAAATGGTTAGACCTTCACGTCTTCTCGGATAATTAAGGACGTTAAACCGTAGGCCCTGTCTCCCATCCCTTCCTTACCTGTAGTATGGGGGGGCAAGTTAAAGAACCTGTTGAACTATTCGCATAAGAGGTAGGGGATAGTCTCCCAGGTTCAACCAGTCCTAGGTCTCAATACTAATTAACAAACACTAAGCGCATTTGATTGTATTCATGTAGATATTTGCGCTATATCAATGCTAAAATTTCATTCAATTTTTACGATGTAGAAGTTATACATGGAGATCAGACGTCGAGAATCTGTGTGGGCCGCAGAGTTTGAGTTGGCCGCTTATTTCAAATCAACAAAACAGAGCGGAACAGAAACAGATCATGTAAGAAGTCGGTGAGAACTACAGTAGAAAACTGCCATGTCAAACTCGGTGATCTCAAATACCCCGCTATCAGTTATAAACACAAACTTTCAGTGGTCAGTCTCGAACTCTCGGCGATTATTCCGAGCAGTTTTTCGTTTCCCTTGTAAGTTCGGAATAGCGGGGTTCTGCTGTAATTTACAAACGTTTTACTGGACTGCCACATTGTAAATGAAGCAGGAAAACCCAAGATATTTTTCCTGTGACACTGAGGCTTTCAAAATACTTCTTGTGTCATATTAAGTAAAATGGCGACATTTACAGTTTTAAGTGCTTCCTTGAGAATCAATACTACGTTATGTCACTGATCCAACGACAATGGATTGGCAAACTTGTACTGGATCGGTTGACGTGAGTTTTCCGAGAAGGTCAAGTTGGCACAAACCGTGCCAAGGAACAAGACCACGATCCCGGAATCAGTGAAAACTTGGCCTATCTACACAAGTAAATCCAGCTCGGTCGAAATTAGACCTATATTTCTCGCATTCCGATTCGTCGCGCAATGAATATTGGCACCAACGGGAGAGAGGGATGAAATCGTACCGCAAGTGTGTTAACAATAAAGAAACTTATCCCGGCACGAAACTGTGCAGTATTCATGATCTTGTATACTAACAAGACGAACGATAAATTGCTCTTGAATTTCAAATTAAACTATTATATAATTTTTCAAATACAAAATAAACAATTGTATGATTTATGGTTGTTACGTACTGAAAATGTATTGCGGGATGTTTGCTGTTTTGAAGAAATCTGTACTGGGAACTTTCGCAAATAAATATAAAGAGGATCAGCATTTGATTACCAAGGCGGTGCCCCGTTTCCATGGCTCCTTTTAACTGCCGTCAAGCATTAAAAACGTTTTTATTTTTAATCCAAATTACAATTATACGTCCATAAAAATCATTTGCCGATAGATGTAAGAAGAAATAAAAAAGTTTAACTTAATTAGGCTCTGTTTATGAAGGTGATTTGTCCCTAGCCGGGAAAATTCGTCTTTTTAGTATTCCCAGGAATTTCAAGAAAACTGTTAAAAGTGTTATCTCGGCTAAGACTCTGATTGCTTGTGAAGAAGCAGTTTGTTCAACCCGTGCCAGTGGCCCACACCAATGTTCAATTGCAAGTAAAATTTTTCGAAATTTCTGATGTTGCGAAAGTACAGTAACAATAGCGGAACTGACTATAAATAAAAAGGATGCTTTTTTAAGCCTTTCTTCCTTTGTTTCCTTTTCTATTTTAGCTTACCTGAAAACTGAACAAATATCTCTCGTGAGACTATTAAACGTTGAAAGTTCGGCTCTAAACTTCCACTACTTGAACTGCAACTAATGAAAAGTTCTCGGCTGTTGAAATTCTAGTCCACATATTGAAGCAATTTAGCGAAGACAGTCGAACTGACATTAAAACCTTGAAATGTCTTATTTACCTAGGTTTTCTTCATTGCAAATGCCAAATGTTGTCAAATGGGAGGATTTGTTTGGTTCTTTTAGCTATCATCGTCATCAGGAAACATAACGATTATGACAAGTACTTTTCAGAGTAAATATGCGGGATTTGACAGGTAAATTGCTTGAAATTTTGTTCACACAAGTCTGAAGTATTCTAGTCGGTAAACTCATTTTACCGACCGAACTAAATGTTGTCAGCTGAAACAATTTCTAACGGATCAAGCATTTTATAAAGAACAATGGAGTGTGGAGTACCCCAGGGCTCTGTACTTGGCCATAGCTCTGATACCAATCTTTTAGTAATTTTCTTCATTGTATATATTCCGATTTTGCGCCTAATGACGTCCAGTGACATATTTTAAGCAGTTAGATGTATGATTAGCTGCACGTCATTACAGCATCCCAACTAAGGCAATTTTGACAAGATCAAAGACTAAAACACCGAAAATTTTAACCCAAAATTTGATTTTGGTCCGAGGAGTGAGACAAATGAGAAATTGGTCCTATACTTGAATGTATTGTTAATAATCCCTTTTCGGTGGAGGGCATAAATCTGACAGATGATGAATTCACTCCGATACCAATGTTATTTATTTATTTATTTATTTTTATTTTGAAATTTTGGTTTGTGTCCAACTGTATTGTAGTGACTTACATATATTTTATGCAATCAGACATGTCGTTACGGCATCCCAAAGTAAGACACTTTTAACAAGATAAAAGACTAAAACACCAAAATTTGTAATCAAAAATTTAATTTTGATTGCAGGATTGTAGGACTGATTGCAGGATTGAGGCGAACGAGAAAAAGGTTCTCTATTTGAATCAACTGTAAATAAGTCTTCTTCCTTGAACAAATTCGCGGGCACAACTGAATGATGATTTTTTTCAATGTATATTAGCTTGTGATTAGTTTTTTTTGTCTATACCAGGCATTATTATTCGGTTCGTTGATACAAGCTACAAAGGTGTTACAATAAATATTTGACGAACGAATAACCAAAAACCACAGATTTAGCGATGAATGGCAAATAAACTAAAGTCAGCGGAAAGAACAAACGATGCTAGTATGAGAAATGAGCTGAAATATACCCGAGCAAATCCATTGGTAGGCTATAACTAAGCGCAAGGCGGAAAGAGTCACTGCGACAACCGCGATTGGTGCCATTTGTCTGAAGACGACAACAACAACAACAACAACAGCAGCAGCAGCAGCAGCAGCAGCAGCAACAACAACAACACGAAATACAATCAAGAGCAAGAGTTAGTCATGCTGATAAGAAACTGCCACAGTACAAGAAGTAGCAAAACAACATCTCAACAACTTGTAATTAAAGAACATTCATGAAAGCAAACAAGCCACCATATCTAATCACAAGTACAGTGACGGGAGTACTAGAATAAGCAACTACAGCACTCATAGCCATTACTACAGCAAAACAGCGATGCAACATGAAAGCTTTGTAGTCTTAGTTATCTATGTAACATCATCATTGAATAGTACAGCTATTTTTAAAAGGTTACTTGTGAAATTTGGAAAATGTGTTAGTAAGTAGTTATCTAGTGAGGACTAGAGTTGAAAAGTTCAATTAAAGACGTGCTTTGGTCTACAATTCTCCACCTCGCAGACTCCAAGACCACACAATTTTGCACTTGGAATACGTTTAATTACTACTCACAAGATATTTTTTTAAAAGATATTATTTGATAAAGTGAAGTAAAACAGAACATCACAAACAGTAAGATCTAGTGTTTCATTTTCCCTCTGATCAAAACGTCAAACTGATAAAGTCTAAAACTTTTGCTTGTTCACAAACAAGTTCACTTTTCCTTAAGTTTCATTGTATATTCTTATTATTGAACTTTATCAACAACAAATTATACACCTAAGGCCTACTCCAGGACCACAAGTTGCCTTAAAACGTAACGCCTTAAAACGCCTTAAAATATTCAATGTAGCCTGAAGTAGCCTTAGGTTGATTTCTGTTAATTCAACTCTTTTAATAAGTTGCCTTAAAACGCCTTCAAAACGCCGTAAAACGCCTTAAAATAATTACACAAATTTCTCCACATTTTCTTAAAACGCCTTAGAACACCTTAAATTGCATTAAGTTGCTGTAAAAAAACGGCGGCTGGGGACCCGGGATAGGCCTAACCCACGCAATATGCACTCAAATTTCACACGGTTGGTCGCTAGCTTTCATACAAAATCAAGTAGAGAGAAATGTAATTGCTTCAGGTACCCAAGGTAACTATAAGGTCGACATCTTTTCGATTATACCGGTCTTCTACAAATATTTCACTTAGTAGCAGGTGCTTTTCCAAGCTAGCAGATAAACTTTAACGGCAAATCAGCACTTTAATTAAAAAACGGATTGCTAGAAGATTATCAAAGTTATATTTACCCGACGCGTTGTCCGAAGAGTATTTATTAACACGACGGCTAAGCAAATACAGGATATGTCAGAGATAAATCACTAGCAGTGATGAGATTTATATCTCACAAAATTCAATACAGGACTCTTTTTTCGGACTTTTTTTTCAATAGATCGAAAAGTTCAACTGACAAGATAGATATGAAGATATAAATATGAAATGTTGCTTGCAAATCAAACACTCGTACTGAGTCAAGTACAATTTGCTTTGAGTTTTAATGGCTTGAATGCTCAAAAAGTTAATTAAAAGTGGGAGTGTTTTTTTAATATTGATTCAGTGTTACAGCAGGCAAAATACAGAAAAACACAAAATTCAATTACGACACAACTTAAAATATAACAGGCTGCTCCATGTTTCTGAAAAAATTACCTGACAAAATAACTTCGATTCAAACAGTTCAAACTCATCATCAAACTCCTCTACATTGTAGATTGATGACAAAAAAACTGGTACGTTAAGGTTCGGTAAACAAATGAAATTGTGATGTACAAATTCATCACACAAGTTCAGTGCTTCGTCCTTCGCAAATTGAATGTTGCAAATTCGTGTGCGCGCAATTTTTATGTGTACACTCTTTCTGCAATTTGGCTGTTGTTACGCAGCGACTTTTGTCAAACTAATAATACCTCTAAAACGGGGCAAGTACAGCATAGGTTTAATAGGGAAATTGAACGAATGATTGTTAAGTAACAATGCATGTAAAAAGGAGGCAACTCTCTCTATTGTTCCGATACATTTCAATTTCCTCATATAAGAATGGTTGGATTTTCAGGCTGAGAATACGTCAACCTATGAACAACATGTTATTGAAATAAAATGCGCTAAAACTTTATTTCACAGGGACGTTTCTTTCGTGTGAAAAGCTTTCATTCAATCATGAGATCCCAATTATTCTTGCACCCCACAAGCCCTGATATAATAAGCTGTCTACATGTCTGTACTGTGTACTTGTAGGCCGCACGTTTTGTGAAACAGAGGCCCATCGCATGCACACACTTCGTGGATTCTTCATCTTTTCGTCCTTCGTTGCCTACTTTTGTACCATGAAATTATTAAGGAGTGTTACCAAAGGTACCCAACGAAGCAAAGCAAATAAATGTTCATTATCGTTTAACAGCTTCCAGTCCAATACCCGTTTTCAAATATTTTTCACGATGAATGGGTGTTAATGTGCTTCAGCCAAACGCAACACGTTTCTAGCTTGTAAAACCAATGGCATGTCAATCATGTTGCCCTGGAAACTGATGGCACCCTGAAAATAATTGGAAAAAATGATTCATGAAACAAAAATAGCTAGACTGATACCACACACAGGTCGTAATTTTTTGCGTTTTTGTACTGATAGTCGCTCCCACCACAGGAAGCCCACTGAGGAGCGAACAGACCGAGTTATGGAATAAGTCTAGAAAATAACCAACTCTTATATTGTTCCAAAACAAGGCCTCAAAGGTTTCTGCTTTATGAGAATTGACTATAAAGTGCTCTTACTTTGCCATGCTTTTTCTTGTTGTTCAAATGCATCCAGTAAATCTCTTGCCCACTGTATTCTCTCCTTACTTGGAGAAAATGCCTGATTAACAATGTCTATCTGGCCTGGATGAATAAGTTGTTTACCTGCAAAATCAAATATTACTTTACTCTTCAACATATTGTCAAAAGCCTAGAACTAGAGAGGCCTGCAGAGGAGGGACTAAATGGTGAATGTGGTGACATTAACTATTATTTTGATGTTAACAGGTGGCAGTGGTCCAGTTGCAATATATGCTTCACCTGCCACATACAGTTTACAGTATATTTTTGCCATCAAGATTATTTACAAGATATAATACAGTACATCATCTACATATATAATATATGGACAATGGCAAGGTGGGGATAAGAAGCCATGGGATTATTCAGTGAGAATTGAATCTCCTCCTTAATAAATCAGTTATAAATACAGATTCATGAGCATGACGACATTTTACACATTGCTCTTGAACGAATGTTTCTATCCAAAAAGCACAAACATCAGCCACCCATAACTTTGGTGCTATTCATCGAAACTATCTAAAAATTCCAATTTTGCTCATTTTTGGTGCACCCTTTTCAAATATAATTTTGTTGCTGTTGGATAAAAAAATTAAAATGCCATGCAAGGGGTGAGAAAAGCTCATTGAAGTATTCATGAATTCTATTTGAGAGTCTCAACTGTCTCAGGGGAATGACTGTCATTCCACATTTTGTTATGGACTGTAAGGTCAGTTCTGGGGAGGGAGTGGAGTGGAGGGAGGGGAGCAGAGGAAGGGGAGTGGGGGAGGGGAGCAAAGGAATTAGGGGAGGGGATGAAGGGGGATTGGAGGTAAAAGCTGGTCATGCACATGCTACTTAAAATCCTACCAGTAAAACCCATTCTTGCTCCTTCTTCTGACTGCTTTTTAAGATCATCGAGATCTGTAAATGTAAGGTATAATGTGAAAACTCAAAAGTACAAGGATTGTTGATTAAAAGATAAATGAACCAATGAAAATATGGAATACAAAATGCACCAGACTGGCTTTAACCAAATGTCAGAATATGGATGTAAAATAAGTGGAATGTGAGGGTTTTGTTGCAGGTGCTTCTCTTTCCTCTTCTCCCCTCCCACTCCCCTAGAAGTGCCAGCTAATAATGCAGTCTAAATAACACAAGATTAATGGAAGAATAGATGGATATTGGTACAGAAGTACAGGGACATACAGTGTACCTTTATAATCAATATGCACCAAGTCAATGGCTTGTAATCCATATGCCTTTGCATGAACAACAACACATTGACGTGCATACAGCAATTCAAGGGCATCCTTTGTTCTTGTACCACCAATACTAACAAGGAAGTCGTCTGACCCAAATATTATAGCCTGAAGATTAAATGGCCTATCTGGATTGGTGCCATAAATACAGACATCTTGTAGGTTCAGAAGGCTTATTGCACTTTCAGCCTGTGTAATGAGGCCAATCTTTTCTGTTCTTCCTTTTAGCAATGCACCAATTTTGTCACTTATCTGAAGATAAAGAATTCATACAATATCATTAGTATTAGTTCTTAGGGGTCTCACTAAGGTCTTGTAAATGAAGGGAGACTGCCTATAAGGTCAGCAAACCATTACCCCCTTTAGAGAGAAAAGGCACCCCTTCCATACGCCTTCCATAGAAACTAGTACCTTTCAAAATGAATATAGCTTGTAGAGACAATAGGATTAAGATATGAAGTTTTTGTTTAACGAATTATGCATTTATATAAGGCCCAATGTCCTAACCAATATGACAGTTTTCCACCCTTTTCTATAACTTAATTAACTTGTACATTCCCTATCGTTTTACATGCTTGTCCCCCTGACTAAAAATGACACCCTTTTTAGGTGGAGTCTTGATCTCCATACAGTCCCCTCCCCCAACTCCTGTGGGTACAATACTTACTTGTTGTTGATTGATACTCACCCATTTAATGTCTTCTAGTGAATCAACCTTTGGCACAACAATGGTCTGTGGCAGGACTTTAGCAGATAAAATGGCATTGAAATCATTCTCTGCCAAACCACTAGTAACTGAATTTGTACGAACACAAACCTCACTACGACCAAAATCTAACTCACTTAGTAGCCTACAAATTGTGGTTCTTGCCTCTTCCTGGAGAAAATGTGTTTGAAACGAAAAATATTTTAAGAAAAATTATTTGGAAAAGAAAGAAAATAGGAGTGCAATAATATTGGGTGAGATGTTCACAAAAATACTAGAAATTGAAGATTAGGAAATAACTAAAACATGAATTTGAAAATAGAACAGCTAGATGCTCTTTTGCGCCATCTTTACGACAATGAACTCTGACCTTGATAAAGTAAGCTAATAAGCTAAGAAGAAATTCACCTTTTTGCTGAAAGCGACAGCATCTTCACAGTCCAGTACAACGCAATCAGCATCAAGTCCTGTAGCTTTTTTAACTTTTCTTTCGTCGTTACCTGGCATATAAAGAAAAGATCGTCTCGGCACGTAACCACTCAGGCATCTTGAAAAGCTTTTTGTGATAGCAGTATTACGTTTTAGCAGTTTTGTCAAAAATCCACACTTCACGGCAGACATCGTCCAGGCGTTCAAAGCTGAAAATTGATGGTCTTCCTGTGGTAAGCTCGGATAAAGTTCGCGCGCGCGACATCGGAATGTTTTTTAGCAATTTTTTTCTCGCGATCTTTCTAAAAGATATTTCATTTTCACATAAGTTTGATGCTTTGATTCTCATAATAAAAGAAGCTTCTGACGATTTCTAAAAAGAATAAAATATAAAAATATAAAACATCAAACATTATGGGTTTCCTGTGGAAATGCATGGTAAACCAAGATGGCGGACGACGAAGAGTCTTCAAAGAGCACATCGCCTGAGATTATATCTCAAAATGCTGATAAACAAGTCAAACAATCGGAAGAGGCCTCCAAGCAAGGATGTTATTACTTTGGAATGAAAGTGTCAGCGCTGAAAAGAGCGAGACTTTGGGCACAAATTGCCAAGAAAATACGGGAATGACACTCGTTGAAGAGCAGTCTTTGCCAGGTCCCTCTGGAATTATAGGTGATGATGACAATGATGATAAGCATGAAGACGATAATGATCGTGGCGATGATGGTGATAAGGATGGAGACGATAATGATGATGATAATGATGTCACAGAAGAAAATGATGAACATTTAGAAGAATCACATCCAGAGCATGCATTCAGGACAAATGAATTCACATCTGAAATCTTCAAAGTTGTAATCTCTAACCTGCCAAGAATTCTTAGTTACAAGGTATAATATTTTGTTTGTCTGGTCATGATGCCCCCACACAACGATCAACTCCATTCATAATATTTACCATTGTCTAAAAGCTCAGGTTAATAGTTTGTGATTCCTGGGGTTGGTAGTGGTGGCGGGGGGTGGGGAGGGGGGGATATTTTTGTGCGATCTCTAACATCCCTCCTCCATGAATAGAATGACAGAGATTTAGAACTAAATTTCCCTCATGCATCTTTAATGAGGGAAATTTAGAAATAAATTATAGTTATTTACAAAGTAATACCATGACTTCTTCAGGATCATTAGTGATTAAATGTCCCCTTAGCCTTTGGAGATTTAGTAAAAGTCCCTTGGCCTATGGCCTCAGGACATCCACTTAACCTCCCACGGCTTTGAGGACAATATTTTAATCACTAATATCCCTCAGAGTCATGGTGTAATAAACTGATAATGGTGTTACAGTGGAAACCATACCCTATCCCAGCCAAAAATGGTACTCTATCCCAGACTAAAAAGGCTAGAAATTATACCCTACTACTTGTTGAATTTTCTCACTATATTGACATTGGAATAATTATCATTATTTGCCATTTCTAACTATTGCTCCCTTTTTCTTTAGAAATTTAGAACACTGATAGAATCAAAGTTGGGCTTTAGACCAGTGAAAATAAAAAATGTTCCTCATTCTGGTGTTGCCATGGTGACATTCAGGTAGGTCTTATTACTGAGCAAAATTTAACACACAAAAAATGCACATCAGTTACTGTAAGCTGTAGTTGGCTATATTGGAATCTGCTATTTGATAATTTTCCTCTTTTCCCCCCCAGAAATGAAGAACAAAGAAAGGTAGGTGTACTATCTTTTCTTTTAAGGAGAACTGAAGGCAAAAATCAAGATACTTTATAGAAATGTTTTAACAGTACTTGGATATACTGTAATAAGTCTTTTAAAAGCTTTACTAGCTGTTGCAACTCTAACCTATACTTTTCAATACAAACAATATAACATTTATGAAGATTGTCCATTTCCACTATGGCTTAGAAATGATGTCATGTTTGGAAGACCAGTAATGTAGTGTGTCAAGTATATAGTTAATGTTAGTTGATCAAAATTAATGATTACAGTGCATTTCACATAAGTTTTGACAAATAAGTTCCAAAGTTTCTCCAGAAGTTCCAAAGATCAAATCATACTTCTGAACTTTCACAATGAACTTTGTTGACAAACTTTGAACTTACCTCCTGTGCAAATTCAGAAGTTTGTTACAATCAATTGAGTTTCTTGATTCAAGCTAGCCATGGAAGATTCCATTTTGATTATGAAATTGTAAACTTCTTTAGGTAGGTAAGAACACAGTCTGTCTAGTTACTTTGTTATGCAACTCATTTTCAGGATCAATCTCAATCGTTTTATTTTGTTTTATTTTTGTTTCAATAGTTTTATTTCTAATGAATTTCCAAATTGGGCAGTAAGTAAATTCAAAGTTTGCCACCAAAGTTTGTTGTGAACTTCCAAAGTATGACTTGGACTTCAGGACTCAAAAAAAAAAAAGAAAACCAACTTAACTTTAACTTAACTTACGTTAATCTTTGCACTGTAACTTAGCATTTGCATGTAAGACCAGGAGAATATCATATTATTGGTTCATTTGTGACATCATTTCTGAGCAACTATCTCTATATATTATTATTTATACGTAAAATTTACAGATTTTTCAATGAAAAATTTTTATCAGAAAGTTTTGCTTCTTTCAGAAAGCACTGCAAGAACTGAATCTTGTTAAATATAAGAAAATGCGCATGATAGTTAAGGTGAGAATATTAAAAACATTGTGTGTACTTGCTAGTATTGATAAACACATAATATTATATTCAAATATTTTGACGATAAAAATGATTTGATCAATTGTATTTCAGAAAGCTGAGCCTTTACCTGATCCTGTTGTAATGAAGAATGCAAGAACCAAGCAAAATAAAAAGGATAAATCTTTTGAAAAAGTATGTTGACAACAGTTGAACAATAATTTGTATATATAAAAGTGAATCCTCTTAATAAAGGTGAGCAGAGTTTATGTTCCCAGATCTGTACATGTATGGTGATGACAACTTTTAACCACTTACTGACACCTTACCTTACCAAACCACTTGCTGTCACCTTACCAACCACTTACTGACACCTTACCAACCACTTACTGACACCTTCCCAACCACTTACTGACACCTTACCAACCACTTACTGACACCTTACCAACCACTTACTGACACATCACTAACCACTTATTGACACTTTCCCAACCACTTACTGACACTTAACCAACCACTTACTGACACCTTACCAACCACTTACTGACACCTTACCAACCACTCACTGACACCTTACCAACCACTTACTGACACCTTACCAACCACTAATAACTTACCAAACACTCACTGACACCTTACCTACCATGTACTGACACCTTACCAACCACTTACTGACACCTTAACTACCACTTATTGACATCTTACCAACCACTTACTGACACCTTACAAAACACTTACTCACACCTTACCAACCACTTACTGACACATTACCAACCACTTACTGACCCCTTACCAAATGCAACCACTTGCTGACACCTTACTAACTCCTGCTGACACCTTACCAAACACTTACTGACACCTTACCAAACACTTACTGACACATTATAGACCACTTGCTGATACCTTACCAACCAATTACTGACACCTTACCAACCACTTGCTGACACCTTACTAACTACCTGCTGACACCTTAAGTACCAACCACTTACTGACACCTTACCAACCACTGACTGACACGTCACCAACCACTTGCTGACACCTTACTAACTACCTGCTGACACCTTAAGTACCAACCACTTACTGACACCTTACCAACCACTTACTGACACCTTACCAACCACTTACTGACACCTTCCTGAACCACTTGCTGACACCTTCCTGAACCACTTGCTGACACCTTACCAACCACTTACTGACACCTTACCAACCACTTACTGACACCTTACCAACCACTTACTGACACCTTACCAACCACTTACTGACACCTTACCAACCACTTACTGACACCTTACCAACCACTTACTGACACCTTACCAACCGCTTACTGACACCTTACCAACCACTTACTGACACCTTACCAACCACTTACTGACACCTTACCAACCACTTACTGACACCTTACCAACCACTTACTGACACCTTACCAACCACTTACTGACACCTTACCAACCACTTACTGACACCTTACCAACCACTTACTGACACATTATAGACCACTTGCTGATACCTTACTAGTTACTGGCCACTTGACCAGGCCAGTGACACCTATCAACTATATTAAAAACCCACATAAAAGAAACTGAGGATTAAGAACCTCCAGGTTAGCAACCACTTCTAATGTCTTACCAACCTCTCTAACACGTTGCTTAACAACTGCCTATTGACCTCTCACTATCCTTTTACTTTATTTGTTTTATTTTATTTTTTATTCTTTTTATTATTATTATTTTGTTTTTCACCAGCATCTACATACTCTTGCTGTTACAATGGGACAATCTCAAAAAGAAGAAGCAGTAAATTTGGCCAGGAAAAGATTTCTAGAAGGTACAATAAAACACACATTTTGTTGGTGGGTGTTTGGCTGGGTAAATTCATCCATGGACTAAAAAGGGAAAGAAGAAAAGCTTACATTTTCTTTACCTTTATTGCTGTACTTCACATGAGATAAACTGATGTTATTTTGTAAGGAAATGTAAAAGGCAAGTATTACATCATGTGGTTGTTGGCTGTGGTGACTACATTATTTTGTATCAAGAAAATGACTCATTGCATAACGTACTCCAGAAATTTACAGTTAAAATAATTGTTGCATTGTGACCTCCAGCATTGGTAAGGTCTTTTCTGATCCATCCATCATTCTTAGGGGCCAAGCTTACATGAGGTCTTGGTTGATTTGAAATAAGCTCCAGCCCCAAACTGATTGATGAATCAGGAAAAGCCAACATTCAAACCAAAATTGGTAATTGCCTGGTCACGATGCATTGATTTCAGCTGTAAAATTTGATTTTGAAAATAAATTGGGTAAGAGGTTTTGTTCAACTTGAGGTGAAATAAATGTTATTCTGTCCTTTCACAGAATCTGGTGAAGCAGAAGATGAGGCCAAAAAGGTTAAATTGGACCCAGCATCTGAGTGAGTTATACACATACATTTATTATCTGTTATGTATATGTAGTATTAGTATTAGAAAAGCATCAAAAGGCTGTCATTCTTACTAGTGTGGGTTTTTGTTGTTTGGTAAGTTATTCTGTAACACACTACTAATTTAATGTATCAATTGAATGAGTGAGTGATTCATTGATAAATTCATTGATTTATTGATTCATTGATTCATTTGTTCATTAATCTCTATATTAATTTATTCTATTCATTCATTCATTCATTTTTTATTCATTTGTTTATTTTATTAGTAATTCATTCATTCATTTAATCATTCATTCATTCAACATTCATTCATTCATTTATTCATTTGTTCTTCCCATTTTTGTCAGGCTGAATTTCTCTGTGACTCCACTGTGGAATCTTCCTTATGAAGAACAGATTGAGGTATATGTACAGTGCCAATTAAAACATGATTAAAGTGTTTTCTGTTTATTTCAGACATTATATAGTGTACATGTAAATGACTGAGGGAATGAAGAGATAATTGTGGGAATGAAAGAAGGAAGGAAGGAAGGAAGAATTTGAGGAAGGAAGAAAGGAAGATAGAAGGGATGGGATGAATGAAAGATGGAGGGAAGAAAACAAGGATGGGATAAAGTGCAAAGAAAGGAGGAAAAGAAGGATGGAATGAATGAAGAAAGAAAGAGAATGTCAGGAAGTATTGGATGAATGATGGAAGGAAGAGAAAGAAAGAAAGTAAAAAAGAAAGAAAAAGAAAAAAAAAAGAAAGAAAGAAAGAAAGAAAAAAATAAGAAAAAAAGAAAGGAGCTAAGTAAGGAAAGATGGGATGAAAGGAAAGAAGCCAGAAGAAAGGTAGGAAGTAAGAAATGGGCCGATGTATAAACAGATGAATAAAGGGAATAAACAATATGATATGAATGAATGAATGGGTGAGTGGGATAGAGTAGGGAAAATAAAGAACATGCATATCTGTCTCTTTAAGCCATTGGACCACTTACATGTAAGTGCTTCTTGTCCATTTCTCAATTAATACAAGCTTGACAGTTAATGATATTTACAGAGTATGTTCTATTTTCAGCTTAAGTTTAAATTTATTGTGGAAACCCTTAAAAAGCTTACAACAAAACTGAATAAAATTTCGGCTGATCAAGTAAGTATGTTATATTTTGTTTGTTTGTTTGTCGTTGGGGGCTACCTTGCCAGGACCCCTGACCATTAGTGTCCCCTCACTTAGTTTAACTGTAAATATTTGTATTATCACTTTTTATATTTTCTATTCATTTTAATTCGTTAACTAAGTGAAAGTCTCTAAATAAAATATAATAAATAAAGACAATGAGTGCAGGTATACTTTTGAAAAGAGTAAAAAAAAACCCAACCATTTTGAAACCAATTTTTTGTGTACTAATAAACAAATTCACTGTCTAGTTGTCCCACAAGAAGGTAGTTTAATAAATGAAATTCATCAATTTATTACTTCATACAGTATGCAAGGAGTGTGTAGTCTAGCCATTCTTCCAAACTGTTGACATTTAAGCATTTTCTTCACCTCACTTCACTTCACTAATTTTATTGCGCCACCTCTAAAGGATATTGATAACGATTTTTTGTTCTACAGGATTCCTTACTGTTAGATAAAGAAACAAGGTATTTGTATTGTCACTGTGCCATGTGATACATTTAATATCCAAAACTCCTTCTTGAGGCCAATAGACTTTATTTGCCTACATCAATCTTTTGCCATTACTACCCTCTTGGAAAGCACAACTCTTTTTTATTTAATTGACATAAAGTCTTAAAGGTCTAAATTTTTACTGTCTAATTTAATGAACAGAAAACGCGCCTTCTTCACCAAATATATTCCCCGGGGGGGGGGGGGGGGGGGGGGTTCGGGGTCAAAACGCTAGGGATGATCGTCGGAAACCTCCAAAACGTACCCTAAAAAATACCCAAAAGCTCAAAAATACCCTTAAAAAATACCAAAAAATAAAACAAAAAACTAACAAAGAAAACAATCGAACAGCACTAATTCATTTTAACGGCATAAAAAGGCAGTAAGTAAAAAAAATCGTCTCGTTTATTTTGTACCCCTAAAAATACCATCTTTTCTGAAAAACCTTGGATTTTCTCTGACGACCCCTAAAAAATACCAAATCGGCGATTTCAACCCCTAAAAAATACGACGATCATCCCTAGCACACCAATATAGGGAGTACCCCCCTCGGGACATTTTCACTAACATTTTATTCATTCAACATAATGTTGCCTTCAACAGTAAAGCAAAGCAAGAGATTTGCTGTGAACTTCTACCATGCATTCCATCAGTAAGTTTTTTATTTGTAAAACTCTAAAGGTGGCTGTTACATGGTGCTGAGTTATGTCTGCAACTCATCTCACACCAGTGTTGTGAAACAAATTTGCTCAGACCACTCCAGGGAGTGCTACATAGTGCAATACCATAAAAAGTTGTTTCAACGATTGCAGTAACATTTCTTGCAATGATTTTGCACGATGCAGGGTATATTACACTCTGCAATGAAGTTCAATGATTCCTGCAACTTGGTTTGTAATGCAATTGCAAGACGAGTTACAGAGAAATTGGCGAGTGTAATGTTCAGTGTCCTCAAAGAGCTGCTGAAAAACTGTTGAAGATTTCTGTTTGCAATATTCTTGAATCAGTAGGAATTGTAAATAAAATGACTGTATTTCATTTCTCTAGCCTGTGGTCAATGGATATCGTAATAAGTGTGAATTTACAATCGCTTCGGGTCCTGATGGAGGTAAGCCTTTTTACGAGTTGAATAAGGTAATAATAATAATAATAATAATAATAATAATAATAAACTTTATTTCGGTGTCTTTTTAACTTTAGCATGGTGTTGCTAATTGAGGACACCATAACATAACATAACATCTATTTCAAGCTCTTGCTTGAAACTTTGAAAGTATCCTTTATCTTTAACTCATACATGTACATAATGGGCCTAGTTATAAGTGAGCTGTACTTAAAGCCAGGCTTGGGCTTAGCCATGCATGTTTGTAATCCGAATTTGTTTGTTCAGAAAAATTGTGCCCAAAGTCTAAACTAAATTTCGCGAAAATTTCGACTTGCAGTAAAAATGATACAGGTTTTGATTGTACATATCCATATTTTACAATGATATCGAACAGAAGCATTATAAAAAAAGTTATAACGGTTTTGTTCGTTAGCATTTGTAACCTAAGTTCATAAAGAAGGGGGCCTAGGGGGTTACGAATACTGCAATCCCGCACGAAAAAATGGTCAATCCCGCAATCCCGCACGAAAAAATGGTCAATCCCGCAATCCCGCAAACCCCTAGGTCCCCCTCCATAAAGTTTCTACGTCGTAAATTATGGGAAGTGGACACATTGAAAACTCAGGTATTAAACTTCGCGACGTTAATTCTCGCGAGAATTGATATTTTTTTTGCGGGTCTTTAAGTTAGCGATTTGAAAAAAATTCGCGAAAATTAAGTCCAACCAAAATTAGTAACAAGATTCAAGATATTTCTCTTTTCACTTGAAAATCAACATACAATGTATGAGTTGAGTTGAGTGTTCTGCTCATAAAATACTGAAATAACAGATGTTCAAGAAGGGTGTCTTGAAGTGAGACTTGGCGTCCTATACACTGTAGCACTGCCGCAGTACATCTCTAAAACGAAGCATGACCATGTCTTTTTTTCTGTTGTTTTACAGTGAGAACAGTTGGATTCAGATTAGGGTCATACAAAGGTACATGTACTTTAAGATATTGCCAATGCATGGCATAACACACCACAGTATTTTTTATAAAATCTTTTCTAACAATCCTCATGAATTATCTTCTTCAGATGGTTACAGTGGGGTAGCCGATCCATCGCAGTGTATACACATATCAGATACTGCTAAAAAGATTGCTAGTGTATGTAAAAATTCATGTCTAGATTTACATGGCACCTGATATTTATCAACTGGCTGAAATTCCATGCGTGTGTCTTCACAGAAATGTTCCTCCAGATCTTCTATTAACCCTCTCTCTCCATCAATTTGCATTTCGTCTGTTTGTTTGTTTTTTTCCAAGCCACATCAAAGCTACGCTTAGTCTCCTTCGCAGCCGTTTTTAGTCTCGTCTCGTCACGCCAGGCGAATTGACGAGACTAAAAACGGCTGCGAAGGAGACTAAGCTACGCTCTACCAGATATCAGGAAGCCCTTTGGCTCCCTACTACACCAGCTTTATCATACTACACTGTATTTTCAGTCGCAAACAGGCCCATTTTTACAAGCGCAAATAGAAATGTCTTATCTCATCTTAAACATGACTTCAACAAGACGCAATTTTGTCATAAGACGTGGACAAAATAAAAACAGTTCAGAACGTAGCCCGAGTAACACTGCCATCTTTTCGCTTTCGCTTGCGAGCGAAAAGACGGCTGTTACTCAGGGTGTTTTCCATTTAGTGGAACCAACCGGCCTGAACGGCCTGATTTCTTAGGACTGATTCCAGAAATTGACATGTACCATTTAAGAACTGGCCGTTCTGGCCGGTTGGTTCCACTAAATGGAAAACACCCTCAGACTACTTAGAACGATGTTCGGCTCGTTGAGTCATGTCTTAGACTAAAAATGCCGTTTATACGGAGAGCATTGAGAGGTTCGTGTATTAAACCAGACGTGTCTTATTTTCGCTTGTATAAATGGCGCCAATGTGTTTTGTATTTTGGTCTGTCAGGGTTCACACGGTATCATGGAAAAGTCAGGAAAAGGCCCGGAATTTAAAATTCTAATTCCAAGCCTGGAAAAGTCATGAAGTATAGGAAAAACTACTAAGGCCATGAAAATGTCATGGAATTTTAGATCTCTACCAAAAATGTTTTTGGCTGAAGATTAGAAAAGAATTCGTATCAATAAAGACTTGCTTATACATAAAACTGTAAAAATAAGCGACACTAAACTACGACGTTTCGGCGCCATCCTATCCTAATCCATTATCAAGTAATGATTTATTAGAAAAGAGGACATTTTAAAATTTTAAGCTGAGCCCGAAAATCCCTGGCCTGTTGTGTGTAGCAACGGTCAATTTTGAGATCATGGAATTGGACCAAAAAGGGGTCATCCAATGCTTAGAACGAAGCTCGCGATTTGTTAAAACGACAAAAACAAAGAATATGTGGATTACTCTGAACAATGTCTTTTTGTTCTACTTGTCGCCTGTGGCATTGTTTCCTTCCGACCGTAGTGTATTACTGCCAAAAAGTCATGAAAACGACATGGAAAAATCATGGAATTTTGTTTCCTAATTTCTGTGTGAACCTTGTATGTACTAGAGTACCATTTGCCATTCAACATAATGATTTCAGATCAAGTGTTTCAGTGATCCTAAACTATATTTTTTAATTTTAAAGCTTTTTCAGAAGTACATAAGAGAATGTTCTATGGATGTATATGATTTGTGCTATCATACTGGGTATGTTCATTGGAAAATGCTTTTAGTTTTAGATCCTTATATACCAATTTCAAACAAGGTTGTCCTTTGCTTTGCTGCATGCTGAATATTGCATAGTGCATACCAATCATGAACAACTAAGTGTGATTGGCAAACAGGAGGCAATATAACTACACATAATGCCTCTCTATAGCTTTTCAGGTTGGAACAAAGGAGACAGTTTGTATTTTGTATATTTTAGGCATGAAAAATCATGAAAAGCATAAATTCACAATACATTTTGGTCTTGGTATGCACTATGCAATATGCAGTATGCAACCAATCAAAGGACAACCTTTTTTGAAATATAATATTGTTCAACATGTGATGAAAAGCTTGTTTCAACATTCAACACACCATGATACACGAGTCAACATTTGTTAACGAAAATTGTTGACGATGTTGCTAACAAATGTTTAATCGTGTACCATGGGCTTAAGAAACCATCTTGATTGACTTTGATTTCAGACACTGGCAAACTTTAACTGTCCGAACAACTGAGCTAGGAGAAGTCATGGTTATTATTCAGTTTAACAAACAACAACTAACAAAGGTACAGCTGGCTTACAAATTTACTGTATTGTAGATTGCATTCATTAGAGAGTGGTGAAACCACGTCGTGCTCTGACTGATTGTAGGGTCTTAAGCAACCACGACGGCGATGGCAAAGGAGTGAGACAGGACGCCAAAAAGCATTTAACAGGATTCGTACGCCTCCTGGAAATCCCAGAAAATCCTGGATTTTTATTTTCTTCTTCGAAAGTCCTTGAAAGTCCTGGCCGGATTTTTTAACGAATTCCTGGAGAACTACAGGAAAATAGAAAGCAATAAGTGTACATTTACTGTGCATGTATGTTTGCGTAAAAGCTCCATTCATACATTCCTTAACTCAGCCAGTAAAAAACGTTATACAAATGTATTTTGTTGAGTGAACTAGTGAAAAACTCCTAGAAAACTACTGGAAAATCTGAAAATCCTCCTTGAAACCCCTGGGTTTAATGAATTTTCTGTGCGTACGAACCCTGGTTTAAGCGCAATATTCAGTCAGTCTCTTTTCCCCTGAACTTGATGATCTTGAATAATCTATTTTCTCAAGACGTGGCACTGACGACGGGCCATTGATGGACAAGAAAAGAGTAATCTTGATTCTTTGAGTTTAATTTTTTGACGCTATCAAAAACTCACTGTTTTCCTCATGACAGTCTACAACAATGTATTCCTCATTTTTCGAGTTTAGATTTCCCGCCTTAACCGTGTTGTGCTGCGAACGTGTCGTTTTCCCAGTCATACGAAAACTGTTCTAGTTATACAAAAGAAGTTTATATTGATGACTTGCATTCTTGCCTGAACAAGGCTAATCAATGCTAATGTTGATTTTAGGAAGGACTGGACGATGTGTTAAAAGATATCACCAACTTTTTCACCGAACGAGAAGGCAAAGAATGCAATATAACATCGTTATATGCTCAAGTTAATGTCCCCAGGTAAACCAACTTGTTGTTGCATTTTGTATTGATGGCAAGGTTAACAAAACTATTTGTGCGATCTCAAGCCCTGTGTGAACGATCCCAGCAACATCCAACATTGCCTGGACCCGACATTGTTGTTGTTTGTCGCCTTTTCAAACGATCCAAATGTTGGATGTTCTTGGCTCAAATCGGTATTCAAACGCATCTAACTGACAGTGGCGCCAACAAAGTTGGGAGTTGTTGGCTACCTTTGTTGGGATTGGGGTTATGGCTCTGGCAGTGATGGCGAGTTTTCCTGGTAACCGGATAACACGAAAAACAAGAGGCTACCAATGACAATTCCCATTCAAATAACAGAGCCTTAGGCAACAGTATCCTCACACTTATCACACTTTTAGAGGACCCTTGTGTACCAGTGAAGTTGGTTTCCTCAATAAAGATCATTGTTATTATTATCCTATGAGTTGGAAAATCTTTTTTGCTACGGTTAGGTTGCTCGTCCACACTATAGAACGTTGTTTCAGAACATTTAACAAATAGATCAGTTCCATTTTTCCGTGCGTCTATTTTCTATAAATGCACAGATGCCGTCAGAGGGCGGCGAGAACAAAAAGTAAGATCCTGTGACGTCATCTATGCATGTGCACCGATATCAGACAGTTCTCGACCAATCAGAGCGCGAGTAATATACTAATTATTGTAAAATTCTCGTTAACAGAACTGCTGGTAAATATGAGAAGATTCCTTTGATGTTACTGTATGGGACACAAGTAAGTATAAAATTATTTTCCAAACAAGCTTGCCCAAACGTCTCGGCTCAAGTTTAGTTGCGGAAAAAAGCTCTCTATATTTTAGAGGTGCGGTAATGTCAACAGGATCGTACGGCATCTCGTAGCGTAGCGCCATGTTCCCGGCGACAGGGGCGTCGCGAGGCCCGAGCAAGAGGGGGAGGCAGTCAATGGAAAAGTTGAATTTCAAGGTCCCCGATCGCCCTCCCCCCTCGCTACGCCACTGCCCGGCGAGATGTTTCACGCTTTTGTCTCAGTTTGTGAGAGTATTTTGCCGACGTCCTGGACATTCATGTCACGCCTACAAGCTAAATAAAGCTCGCGCAGATAGGCACTGAAGAAGAGACATGTGTCTCGAAACGTCTGTACAAATTTCAAAACTTTTAGCACTTTTATCATAATATGTTATAACAAATCTTGGAAATCGTTTTACAAAGTGCTACACAGCCCTGAAACTATCGTTTCAACCCTCTACTAGAAAATTTTGCTACCATGTTGGTTGATAGAACATGTTCCATTCCCTTCATTGTTTGTAGTGTATACACGAAACTATAAAGGAAGTCAAGTTTAGAATATCTCCTCTTGCGTTCTTTCAAAGTAAGTAACATGTGAAGCAAGTCTATTTATTTATTTTTTATTTATTTTTCTTTTTTCTTTCTTTCTTTCTTTATATTTGTTTGTTTGTTTGTGAGAAGGAAAGGGAATAATAGAGAAGGGTTTGAAAAGGAAATGAAGAGGAAGAGAAGAGAAGAGAAGTGAAGTGAAGAGAAGATTAGAAAAGGGAGAAGAAGAGAAAAGAGAAAATAAGAAAATCGAGCAAAGAGAGGAAAAGAGAAAATAAAACTTATCGTGTGTTCTTCATCTCATACATTCATTGTTCCGTTTTAATTTTAGTTAACATCAAAGCAGCCGTTAAAATGTTTGACATTATGAAAGACTGGATGGGTGATTGTAGTAAAGGAACTACGCTCTTAGGTGAGCTTCAAATACCACAGAATGATAATAATAAACATATTAGAGATACCTAACCAGTTCTCGTTAGATTGAAATGCATAGATAAGGATACTTGTTCGTAATCAAAATGATTTCCTCGTATCACGAGCTTTCCGCTCCTTCGCTAACCCTGCGCCAATGCGTCTGTTGTCCAATTTTACAGCGGTATGAACAAACTCGAAAAAGGTCTATTCAATTCTTGTCACTTGCAAAGAATTTAGTAAGTCAGCAGGCCACGAACTAAAAAGAGACTGGATACGAACTACAACCTATCTACCGCGATCTCTTCTCACTTTAAACATTTTAATGTTATCAACAACAGCAACAACAGCAACATCATCATCAACAACAACAACAACAACTCTATTAACCTCTCTGTCTTATAGCCGGGCACAAGTTCCCGATTTCAGGATGAGAATAGGTTGTTTGTCCCTTGGTTTGCCGCAAATGAAACATTGTCATATTTCTCCTTTAGATATCTGCTGTGGTACGGGAACTATTGGGTTATGTCTTGCTAAGGTAACGACTACTTCGACTCTAAGTAATCGTAATCGTAATTAATAAACACATGCTTGGACAATAAGCTGATGATATTTAAAACTAGACTAAGGGTATAAAGCAAGAGGTATGGTCCGTAAAGCTTAACAGACGGACGCGAAAAAGGCAGGTCAAGTAATAATAATAATAATAATTTTATTTATATAGCGGGTGTTTACATGACTAGGATCATCCTAGCAGACGAATCATCCTACCTGTTATACATTTACTGCATTCTGTATAGTAGGATTATCCTAGTGTGATCGAGTATGTTACGACTTTACGCGCGCCATTTTCCATTTTAATAATAATAATAATAATAATAATAATAATAATAATAATAATAATAATAATAATAATAATAATAATAATTAAATAATAATAATAATAATAATAATAATAATATAATAATAATAATAATAATAATAATAATATATACCGCAAATATCTATTTGTATATAATCAAATGCGGTTGAAATTAACTGAAATGAAATGAAGTATAATCAAACATAAAAGGATTAAGAATCCCAACTGGCAAGGAGGCAAACCAGTTGGCTATATTACAAGCATGGCCGAGAAACTTCACACCTTTTTCGCGCGCGTAAAGTCATAACATTCTTGCTGGGAATGGCAATGTGATGTGATTGTTCTCAGTCCATATTTAGAAGGGTAGAATTTGATTAGAAAACTTTAACAGGAAATGCTTAGCATGACTCGTTCATTTTTTCCCCATTTTAGTACGTTTTCAAAGTTATCGGCGTAGAAATGGTGGAGAGCGCAGTGGAAGATGCAAAGATTAATGCAGAAATGAACGGTAATGTTAAAACTAACGAGAAACCTTAAACGTCAACCAAGATGGCTTCCCATGACGTCACCCGGACCCAGGAATTTTAATATTCTCTCTTTTTGCAGGGATCAAAAACGCTATGTACATTGTCGGTAAAGCCGAAGAAATATTTTCTGAAGTGATATCCAAAATACCAGCGTGGACTTCCGTCATCGGCATCGCTGACCCTCCACGAGCAGGATTACGTATGTATTCATACCTCATGACGTAATACGTAGTGACGTCAATTTTACCCAATGACGTCATTTTTATGATAGACTGATTTTTATGTTTTACGTATATCTTTATACAGTTTATGCCATTCATGAATTTTTATTTATTCCAATGTTATATTCTTTCTTTGTTTCTTTGTTACTTTTTCTTTCTTTCTCTCTCTCTTTCTTACTCTCTCTCTCTTTCTTTCTCGCTTTCCTTCTTTCTCTCTATTTCTCTTGCTTTCTTTCCTTTTTTTCTCCTTTTTTATCAATAATCTATACTCATAATGGCTGGCATCATATTGGAGGCAGCCTATCCAAGCGAGTCTTAAGGCGGTTTTACACGAGACGATTTTTAACGACGATTTTCAGCGCAACGGCGTTGCGTTAAAAAATCTTTCTCGTATAACATGACACTTGGAGCGATTTTCCTTGCAATTTTCGCTTCTGCAACGCGTTGCGAGTTTTTGAATCCAAGTCAGAAACTCGCAACGCAAAATATTGCAAGTTGTTGCAACGTTGCGCGGAAAATCGTCGTTAAAAATCGTCTCGTGTAACACCGCCTTTAAGAACATCAGGAACGTAATCCAAAAAGCTGAAATGATGTCTAACGTGTTCATGTGTTCTAATTTCCTTCTGTAGACAAGTCAGTCGTCAAAACGATCAGAGGCTGCAAGAGACTGGATCGACTCATCTACGTGTCTTGCAACGCGAATAGTGCTTTTGACAATTTTATAGAGTAAGTACTGGTAATCTTCTATTTTATTACCAGCCGATTCCAATCGGTGGCGAATTTCAGCTGAAGTCATTGTTTACTATGTACCTATTGACTGAGTGAGAGGGCCGGACGGGATCATAACGATCAACATGAACATAAAATCCAACTACACTGGAAATTTTTGCCCATTTCCTATAATAGGAAATAGTATTTTACTATGATAGGATTTGGACACAATGTAGGAAAATACATTTTCCTACATATTTCCTAGATATTTCCTATCATAGGGAATTGCATTTTCGCACATATTTCCTATCATAGGGAAATGAAAAGGTAGGAAATATCTAGCAAAATGCAATTTTCCATGGTAGGACATATCTAGGAAATATGTATGAAAATGTATTTTCCTACATTTTGTCTAGTTCCTATCATAGGAAAACGCAATTTCCTAGATATTTCCTAGCTTTTTCCTATCGTAGGAAATGGGCAAAAATTTCCAATACAGTAAACACCCACGTATAAGAGTCTAGTGATTAAGAACCTCGGTAGACTAAAACTTTGGCATTTAACCCCCATTTTATACTGTTGACCCTATTTGAAACAGTTTCTTATAGATAGATAATTTTGGTTTGGCCTGTGTATGATGAATCAAACAGAAATATATCAGTGTAAACCAGAACAAGTAAACCAGTAAACCATAGCAAGGTCCGTTATATAATAACTTTATTAACTCTCGAAATCTTCTAGCCGGGCACAGGTGCCCTACTAATCGGGGAGACAAATATATACGGGGTTATTTCCTTCATATATATACCGTTCCGTCCCAAATATATATGCATATTGTATTCAAGCAAGGGACCACACCCATATTGAACTAGTCATACTGATTTTACCAGCAACAAGCATCGTTTCCTCTTAAGAAAATAAGAACCCACTAATTTAAGAACCTAAATAGCCGAACTTTTGAATAGACACCAAATATAGGTTAATTAAAACCCTAGGTTCTTATACACGAGTGGTTACTGTATCGACTAATGAGAAAAATACTCCAATGAAATTTCAGTGGTGATCGAGCTTCAGTGTAGCACTCCACTGTCTATAGTGTATGCCATAAAACTGAACTCCACATCCCGTACATTTTTGTTTCGCAGTTTATGTCGTCCAATGTCGAAGCGACTGAAAACGTCACCGTTTCGTCTCGTAAAGGCAATCCCTATCGACTTCTTCCCACATACGCAACATTGCGAACTGATCATGTTATTTGAGAGAGACAAATCATACCAAGAGACCTACCAGTATTACAAGTTCTTCTACTGAATAACAAGATGATACAAGAAGAAAAGAACAGCACTGATAAAACACTAGTAAAGTTATATGGAAGTGTAAATATTAATTGCTTTTTATGTTTTGTTCGCGAAAACGATTCTTTTTAGAGGCTACTCCGCTTGCCATGGCTTCCAGAGGCTCTGTTCTTTTCTTTTGTTCTCCAGAGGCTCTGTTCTTTTCTTTTGTTCTCCAGAGGCTCTGTTCTTTTCTTTTGTTCTCCAGAGGCTCTGTTCTTTTCTTTTGTTCTCCAGAGGCTCTGTTCTTTTCTTTTGTTTTCATAAATAGGATAACATTATTTTACTCACTGGGTAAGGACACTACATTCGGTCACACGTAGCCCGTCAACTCTTTGTGCATAAGTCAGGTCGTCACCAACAAAAGTCTTTTGAACACTTTTCAAAGCCCAATTTACTTGACAACCTTTTAATGGCACGGCACTGATACTAGTGAAAAACGCCAGCGCATGCGCGTAGTCACGTCTTCGTGCTTTTGTAAACTTATGCAAATTTCGCTTTTACACTTGCCGTCACCAATAGTTTTCACAAAATGTCAAAACTTAAGGTCAACTCTTGAAACTTAGGGCCAGTATTCACATATTGTCTTCATTAATGCAATATCTTTGTCTCACAAAAGTATACAAGAGAAATTATGTGTAAACACCGAGAACACGAGCATTTCATTTCAAGCTACAACTCACACATTTGTTAATAATCGGTCCAAGTGCCAAGATTTAAGGGTACCGTGCCATAAAAAGGCTGTGGTGTAAATCCACCTTTAAACACCCTTTCCTTTGCATATCGTAGTTCCATCAAATTTTGGAAATTCCAGACAAACGAAATATGAAAAATAAGTTATTAAAAGACATAACACTAGTTTTTGGTCATTCATAATAAGGTCACCTTCGTCACATCCGGAAAATCCTCGTTTGCTAAGTCACACTGAGTCTTTCGGATGTGACGCAGGCTTTTAGGCGGGAAAATGACGCGACGGCCAATTTTCTGAACTTGCGCAGTAAGCTTTTTAGTTGATATTTTAATAGGGAAAATCCGCTGACCAAGAGTCTGTCATAACCTCACGAGGAAATCATCTGATTTTAAAAGAGAAGAAGATAAATCGTTTATTAATTAAAATATTTTGCAGTCATACAACTGAATTACATGTTGGATAAGATAAAAAAGATTACTGTTGTTGCCTTTAATATACTCCGTCTAAAACACGTTCAAATGACGGGCTATTTGACGAATTACTCGACAACCGTGGGATGTTTCTACCCTTCACGTGAAACTTCGTCTTTGAACTTGTATCTAGACAAATCAAAACCTTTGAATTGATTCGTCTGGACGAGTTATTCGTCTCTAGTATAAACGGCGAACCTTTGGTACGGCGTTTGTACTACGGCTAAGAGAAAACTATTGTGTTTTAGCATGCGTATAATCGCTTCTAACCATTTTCCCCCTTCGAAAATACACCCATTCACAGAGGTGATGAAGATTTTTTAACATTGTGTTTAACAAGAACTAATGTACAAATAAATGAACAATTATTTATGAACTTAGGATCGTTTGTCAACTAAGACCCTTCCGTACGCCGTTCCTATCTTGTATCATACCTTGCATTGCTGATTAAGTTCGGAAAAAGAGCAGAATGTGAATCAAGTCGGTACTGCAACTTTTTATTGGTGTGACAACTAACTGCGCATGATCGAAAATTCGGCGGGAATTCGTGGACGCGTTCGTGTTTACAAATAAAAGTACCGTCGATTCAGCTGTCGTGGTATTATGCGAATTTCTCGGGTGTTATTTGACCAGGGAAAGAGAACAACTAAAGCAGTGTTTCAGGAAAAGATAAGCACTAACTTTTCACGGACAGCCTTACTTTTAAGATTTACTAAGCCTCCAATGGTTTTATTTCAAACTTCCGAGTGTGCGCAATGCGCTTTTCATCCGTGTCCCTTCGACAGGGTCTGTTGCATTATGGGCAGAGCAGTGGTTCAACAATTATAGGCGCTGTTACATGGTCAGCAATTCTTTCTGCGACGCAGTCTCGCAATCAGTGGTATAGTGAAGCAAGATGCACGAACCAGTGCAGGGAATGTTATTGCGTGCAGTTTTTAACAAGTTAATGCAATTGTTCGAGTTCTCAGTACTTTTCGCAACGATTGCAGTATCTTGTGACAATGGTTTTGCGAGAAGTAAGGTGTGTTGGATGCTACAATTGCGCCTTAACCCTTAGCGGTTTACTTCAACAAACTTGACTGAGATAAAAGCGAAAACTTATATACAGTCCGCAACAGCTCTCTTGTAAGCTTGGTGCAGGAAAAAGTGGTCGCTTACGTACTATACGGGAGAAGGTCACTTGCGAGAAAAATAATGTAAGCGTCATACTGCACAGATCTTTTAAAAATATGAAAAAATATTGCTTTATTTAGTTCAAATCAGGCAAATAGACAACACGATGTATGTATAATGCATGGGTGGGGTCGGGGAGTACGTTAATGTCCGTTATATTCAGAGTGACTAACTTTGTAAGCTGTCGGCATTTATGCCTCACCGCTATTAGAAACATCTAAGCCATCCCGATTATTTTGACTTCTCTTTAAGTGGTCGCTAACTGAAGGCAAATAAAACAGATAAACAACAACAAAAGAAAGCAGAATGTGCCAAATGTTTATAGTTTAAAAGTGGCCGCATTTGCTTAAGAAATTTCATCAGAGTATACCGTGTTGAGCACTGAGCAATTCCCGTGTAGGGAATATATATATATGGGTGTTACCCCCAAACCCCCGGCCCTAGCTGTGCGAATAAGAAAGACTTGGAATTACCACACCTCCCCTCCTTGAAGGAAATAAACTTGTACTGGAAGCATGGAAAGTACATTATTGCAGAGAACAGCGATTCCTCGTCAAGAAAATAAAGACCAGCACTCAACTGTACTCCAGTGCTGGTTCTCGTAGACGAAATCCTTTGATAAAGGCTACCAATGAAAAAGAGTGTAAATGTTTCCCTGCAAGGTGGCTCTTAATTTGTAATTAATTAGCACATCCCCAACGGAAATTAACCGGAAAGCGATTGTATACTGGTATTACGTCATGCCGAGCCAGCGACCTTGTTCAACTCCTATTGTGCATTTTTCAACGCAGACGGCTACAAAACGTGTGATTATTTTACTCAATAAATACGATTGATTTCTTGTGAATTAGAAATCATTAAAGATGTTATGTCGATTTGAAAGTAATCTAAAGATCTTGAGTAATTTAGATGGTCAGGCGAAAGAGATTTTATTTTGATAACTGAAAAGGCGGGAATCGTTTTGTGAACTGTTTCTGCAAATAGGAATGTCAGATTTTTATTGCAAAAATAATCGTCAGGTGAAATTTTACTTTTGATTAAATTATTTATTTAGTTGTTAGTAGAATGATCATTTTGTGTTATTGAACTGCTCTTAGAAAACCCTGGAAATTTATATGTAATTATTAAAAAAATCATGGGTTTTTACATTAGAAATAAGTTTGTAAATAAGATGTAGTGATGAAAATATTAAAATGATATAACATGAATGGGGAAATCGAATTTTCAGAATAGAAAATTAAACCACATCCCGGCGGCTTGTCTTGAAGTTTTTAATTAAACTAAAGCAATGTTTAAAGGATTTTACACAAATATATTAAAAATATGAGAAAAACGCTAAAATTCTCTATTTCCCTAAGGACAAAATTAATCAGTGCTTAGCTTCCAGCAGCGTCCTTACATCCGTTGTGACTTTGACTCCTATAATCGGATAAATTCACTCAAAAACACCTCAATTACTTTCAAATGTAAGTTAATCTTCCCGTTTATGAGATTTTAGTTATTATTGTTATTGTTCTGGGTGTTTGCATATAAAACTTTAATGAAAGTTGCTCGGCTTACAAAATAAAAACCAAATTCATCAACCTATTGAGAGTTTGTCAGTCATTTTTGAACTTAAAATGAATTTTTCACTCAAAGAAATGGAAATGATGTATTTTAGATGATTAAAAAGGAGAGTTAACACACAAACGTGTGCTGATTAATGCGTTTTGTAAAACATACATGACTTCAAAACAATTTGACTTCCTTTCTTCTTCACTCCCTGCTGTCAGGGTTTCTTTCAGAAGGCCAAGTCAGCCAGAATCAACCGTTAAAAAGCTAATATTCCCACTGTAAAACAAAACAGTGCTGAAGACAAACATGGAAAAATAACAGGAAATGCTGGAAGAAAAGAGCAATAAAAACAAGTCTTTATTTAGCAATAAAAAATTAGCTCGAATCTAGCTGGGCTGCCGAGAGGACAAACCTGGCTGATCTAACAGCAATTCAACTGAATGATAACTTTCTCATTGTAAACCAATTTTAGCATATAAATTACTGATTTTGTTTTGATTTTTCTATAATCAAATTACAGGTTAAAGCCAAAGTTTTTCTTTAATTTTCAATAAGGATTGTTTTCGCGCTTTTCATGGTTTTGATTGATTATAAATGTCAGTTACTGCTTGCAACATCAATTTCATGGCCTCTTGAAGTTTTTCTTTTTGTTGAACGAAAAACGATTGTAAATGGAATGACTGTTTGTTTTGTCCCTTTGAAATTCGTTTAAATTTACTGTCTCCATTTCAAGCATTTTTTTTTCTCGCGTTTTTGAAATATCCCTTACTTTCTTCGCGTTTTAGTTCCAGGCAAAATCGTAACTTAAGTCAATCATGTCTTTGAATTAGCTCGTCAAATTCGTCAAAACTGAGTTCATTTTTATTCTATATTCGGGTATTATAAACTCAAATCAACTCAAATTATTCAAACAATTTGTTAAAATAAATCTAAATTACAGTGTTGGAAAAATCTTCTTTGTGAAAAACGGACAGTTTAAGTGCTTGACAAATGCTCTTTTGTTGTAAGGTCCTCGACCACTCACAACTCCGTGGTATTCAATACGAAATTTAGTTTTAGACAACAATGTCAAGAGAATATACAGGTGTGCGGTATTCAGCCTTCTTTTTTTACGGCCTCCATTTGTTGCGAAAAGAAACAAGGAATGTTTTTAATATTGTACTTCGTAAAATCAATGAGTTATCTCTTTCAAAGATACGAAGAAAGTTCAAGTTTACGCGCTGCGAAAATCGATTTTCATATCGTGAAAGGAGATCGACTTCAATTGCACCGAATGTCAGTGATAGTTGCCGGGCCACTTGAGAAGTACAAACTTCGAGTAGATTTAATATTAAGATCTAAAATCCTGTTTGAAATTAAAGCACAGAGTTTAAGACTTAACTGGCGGAAAAACATGGAGACAGAAATTGAAGACAGCAAGAATATTCAAGCTAAATGTTTTCTCAAATCCGGAACTCATGACATAACTTTTGAGGATTTGGGTTTCCAATAATTACAAGTTCATACACGAAAGCAAATAGTTACGATCAATGAACTCTGTTGTTTTATCTGATTGTGCAATAACTAGATTGCTCTTTCGACGATTTTTGATCAATATGAGTAAAAATAATGCTCAAAACGGAGAAAAACCAGCAAGCGATTTCTCCGTATTTCAAAACATGAGATCAATGTAATTCTATGAAAACGGGCTTTTAAGGTATTATTACCCATCAACACGCAGCTAAACCGTTAGGTTCACTGCTTGTGATTATTATTATTATTGTAAGTAAATTTTACTCAGCTCTTTAATCAGATCATATCGTTAGAACGCCAAACGAATTAACTACAAACATAATTAAAAGCCTCACACAACCTCACAATGCTACAACAATAAACACTAAATTAATTTTTGTATAATTCACAAACCGGATAATAGATCGTTTGCTATTCTAACTTAGAATAATTACGTCTTGCAGCGCCGGTCAAATTTTAGTCTCTAAATGCAATTGGGGCATTCAAATCTCTACCTGACTGTAAAACGACTTACGGCTCCCCGAGGTGTCGGAAAATAAACTGTCTCTTGTCAACCGGACTAATTAATTTGGGATTTTGTCGAGCGGATTATGTACAAATCATCATTAATTCAAAAATTCAATGATAATTAACTAGAAAGCAAGTTAACCTTGATTCTAATTCTTTGTACTCTTGACTGGCGAGTTAAAGGATGAAATTTGGTGTTTTTTAGAAGGTTTTGAGGAGGGGTTGCCGGTGGGCGGCAGCGGTGGGCGTGATGTGATAAATTTAAAGATATTTCAAAGCAGATTATATAAAAACACTGTTTAGATTGAGAAAACTGAAAGTCCAGGAGTTGATTAGGAATACAAATATTTATTCCATATTTAATAAACCCTTCCCCAACCCGTGTAAATAAAGATTTTTTCGGTGATTTAGAACAATTTTTCTTTTTGATTTCAGACGGAAAAGGAACTCTGCATAGACTAAGATTTATTTCCTCTCTCTCTGGTTAACATTCTGCCTTTTTTGTCCCATGCAAAGCTTTTATTTAAGCAAGAAGCTTAAGCATTGTCCGTATTCTTTAGTTCCTTCATTAGAGAAGAAAACTTAGCTGAGAAAAACAATGAAAATGGTAGGTTCCTGTTGAGCACAACAACTGGTCGGTTCACAATAGCTAAGGCTCATCAGTTCGACGATGTCTTCAGCTGCTTTGTGAGGAAAGTTTAATCAAATCGGGTAAACAGAGATGTCATAGAAATCTGCTGATTGCGTGGAGGTCTAAGAGGCCTACAGCTGGAGCGAGTACAGAGTGAATTTACTATGTCCGCTAGAGTGAGCACGAGTGATCCAAGACTCAGTTCAAAGACTCTCTCAGACTCGCTTTTTATTTCACTAAAGCTTAAAAAAAACTTTATGATACTTGAGATTACAAAGAAGCTGATCCTTAGGGTTTAGTTTAAAATAGATACCTTATTATAAAGATGTAAATGGTTTTAAGCTTCTTTCTCGAGTGGGCAATTTGAGTACTTTTCGGTCGTTTGATAATGGGTTATTTCGTCTGAGGCCTACGACAGCATATCAATCGATGTGACTGTTTTTACAAATCTTGAAGTAAAGCTCTCAATAGGTCTAGCGTTTGTATAAACTCCTGCATATGAGAAAAAGTGAATATTTCTTCCTCAATGGATGAATATTTGGGTCATAAAGGGGATCAAGTTACTTTTCTATAACATCAAAAAGCCATCATCTTCTTTATGGCAAATTCAACCTTGAAGTAGGTGCTGAGAGGTGTATTAAAGAGTTTGCGATTCAAGTGGATATTTAGAAAACGGTTCATCAAAGAAGTTCAACAAACAAGTTAAAAGACTTTTCATTCATTCACGAAGTTAGGGTTTGTCTTGTGTGTGTGTCAACTGATTTGTTGTTTTCATTGACGCGGACTAATAGTTCATCTCTCTCAGCCAGACAGGCAAAATGGCTCTTGTATTGCCAGAAAACAATGAAGAGATCGCTTAAAAGCCCTGAAACAACTGTGTATTCTGTCTTTGTTTACTTGGACCCCTTGCGTCTTTACATACATTTGACAGCTTGTGAAATTCACAGAGTTCTTTGGCTTGTGCCACTGTGGACATAAAGAGACATTTCTCAACACTTGGGTATTTGAAAATGTTGACACACAAGAGTCAAGGATTAGGAAGAGCTGTTACGGATTACAATTCGACTTCAATACATAACACCCCAAACAAGGCTTAATGGCCTTTGGTATTTATCCGTTCAGTTGATGAAATTAAGTCAGTTGTCAAGTTTTTTTTACAGGTTTTTGGGGGTAATGCATATTCAGTGATTTGAGACCCATCGAAGTTATTGAATCCATTGTTTTCTCTCGATATTAAAACTCGATTGAATTCCAACTTGGATTATTCAAAAGATAATGATTTTTAACTGTCATATTTGGTAGAATAGATCTACTAATTGAATCAAAATTAGTATTGAATACTCGACTTTACGTGAAACCTAAGTATCTTAGAAAGGTTTTTTTCTTGTAAGAAATTCCAAGAAAATCAAGTTTCCTTCTGAGCAGTACATTTTGTTGTGAGCGGGTGGAGGGCGCGTGATGCCCAGTTTACATTTTGCGGGGATTAAATTAATAAGCCAACATAGCAAACTCAAACATAACTCCCCTCAATGTGTCAATCAAATTAGATGACCACGTCTCGGGACAACAGGACAAAGGGATGTAATATAAGGAACTATACACCAACGAACGTTCGTTACTTAGTGCACTCCTAACACGAACACAGCAACATCTGCAGACAGAGTCGGACAAGACAAAACTCCAAGCTAACGTACAAGACATCGTGATGTTTTATCCTCAAGAATCAGCAATGCTACAGCTTTACCAGCAGCCTTCTCTCATGCCAAGTATGTCCATCCCACGAAGTCCTCAGAGCAGAAGCACTTCGTTCTTAATTGATGATATTCTTGTGAGACAGTCGCCTTGCCTTCTTCCAAGACAGCCACCTTCGCCCTGCTCAGAGCAACATGGCTTGCAGGTTTCTTCAACCAGCCATTTTAGACCTTACGGAATCCCGCCCTTGCTGTCTACAAGGCCTAGTCTGAGAGACGAATCAGTGTATCAAGGTATGTGAAATACAAAAAGTGGTTTGAAGTGTTCATTTTTTAGCTCAGTCTTTGTTTTCCTTGTAATTCATGTTATGCATGTAAAAGCTTATTGATTAAACGATTTCTTATTAAGAGGAAAAGTATAATACATATTAGCAAAAATTCAGAAACCAATTGCACAGTTTAAAGCATAAAAAAGATCAAAGCCTACGAGTTGTTTTCAGTTCACAAACACTGTCGTTGTTCTTTGATCTAACTTCAAAAATGCGATACCAGTTCGGCTTCAGTGGTGGAATTTTTCCAAAGTTTAAACTAGTGAGACTAGACGCTTTTTGAGTGTTTACCAAAGGACCGTCTTTTGGAGCGATTTTAGTCCGATAATAATAACATGTTAAATCAAATTATTTTTTCACATCTGGCTAAAGCTGAACTGAAGCAAATTTAGTGAAATTGAAACCGCTAATGAGTTAAAGATTCGCTACAAGACACAGCGAAAATATGGAGTTTTTCTCGTTAAAACGATTTACTCATCTTTTTTCTTATCTTAATTGCTATCTGGTAGGCGGGAAACGGGATTTCAAATCAAAGTCAGGGATATTAAAAGTTAGCTTACTTCGTTATCGCTGGTTTACAAAATTGCTCCCTTCGTTATCTGATGTGAACCAGTCAAAGTTTTGCCACTTGTTTCCGCGTGTTATCACAAAAATACCCGAATTGTTGAACTATCCTAAAGCTCAGGATCTCACTGAATCTTACACACTGCGAAACCAAGTGTAAAATGCAAGAAATTTCATTGAAAATCCAAATTCAGCCGACATCACTGCTGACCTCCCTGTACTATTTCGCGGCAACTCTTTTAGGAAGTGGGTGAAAATATTGTTAACGATGAAACACTTGTCCAGTTTGCTAGCTTTAAAATGGCAAGCCGTCAAAATTTCAGGGACTCAGAAGAAATCGTTTTACTATCGAAAAATTAGATGGGAGTTCAAAACTGATCTTCAGACTCAATTTCCTTAAGACCGAAATCGAAAACAAGTGAATTTAATTTTCGATGTTTCCCTCACTGATCACCGAGAAAACTCTTCTTAATCCTCAATACTTTAACAACGAATTACTTGTTTTCATTTCTTAACTATTCTTCCGGTACAATGCCTATTATCTTGGCAAATCAATAGCAATAAAACTCTTATCGCGTTTTTGGAGTTCAGCCTCATTTAGTCCGTCAACAGCAGCTTCTCAAAAAGACCGGTCACACATACTACTGAAGCGCAAACGCCGAGAACAGAAAATTCTCCAAACGCCAGATTTTTGGGAATGTTGCTTTCCGAAGTAAATAGACAGACATTTTAAGTTGGCTACAACAAATAGAAACGCATTAGGGAGAATTTCAGTTCATTAAGAAGACAAGCAAAGAAATTTACACTTCAGATGTACAAACTCTAAGCCTTTTCACAGGGTTATATAGCTAACACGCGGTACACTTTTGATCCACAAATCTGGTTCGAAAGTCCATCCCAGTTGAACTCGTGTCAGAGAAGAATTCGAAATCAGCCGTTTCAGCTGGAATTCGTCGAAGAAAAAAAAGGAACGATCGAAAGTTATTTTGATTCCCCTTTTAAAAAGAAAAAAAAGAAGTCAGTATTTTTCTCGACACCTGGTTTCGGATTGTTGACTTTGCTAATGACACAACATGCAAACGCCAAAGAGCTTTTTACCCTCTGTTCTGAACATTGAACTGTGGACACAAGCAAAATTACGGAAGTTCAAGTCAATCGTTGGAAGGCAAATCTTTTCTCAAATACTCAATGAACTGCAAAGTATTTCCCGTACTTTGAGAAATTACCGCATTAGCTCAAACAGGGAAATATAGAGGTGTTCAAGTGAGTAATTCCGATTACACGCCAATGGTAATATCATGAATTGAATGAATGCAAAAGGCTGCATCTTTGGAAGCCAACGAAAATTAACAAAAATAATATATCCGCTTGAAGTCTTCAGTTGAAACAAAATTTCTTTCAGAAAAGACCGTCCCGGCCAACAGTAAAATAATTGAACAACAAGAAGAAACTTTAAGTCTTTCCGAAGACTGTTTACCTGTTTCCAAGTTCGCCATGTTAGCCGGCTTTTATTTCAGAAAATAAATTCCTCCATGATTTTATTTCTTGGAACCGCTTTGTAGATAAGCTTTGAGGAGGGTTTCATTGATGTTACTATGAATCGAAAAATTCTATAATGACTGAAGGATGAAAATAATTCGCATATTTTCTGACAAATAATTGAAAGAATTTGAATCAACTTATCTCCAAGGACCTGCCAAAGCTACTGACAAAATGGATTTACCTAAATCCAGCACAAAGGATGGGGCATTTTTTGTAAACTTTCACTTAACGAAACCCCACCTTCAGGAAAACGAACTAGTTATGGCTTGTTCCGGACAGTGGGTTAAATGGGTTGGGCAAATAATGACAATAACATACTTATCTTGTTTGTGGCTTTCTCGTTCTCTCTCTTTCTCTGTATAATGCTACACAAAAGTAAGTTTTAATATGTTTCTCACTTCTCTAGATCCAAGTCCTGAAGTCCTCAGCTCTCTACCCGTTTACTTCAGGCTCAAACCAACTATTCGTACACCAAGTGGACGACGCTGTAGAAAATCAAGAACGGTCTTCACTGACCTCCAGCTTCGAGTTCTCGAGAAGACATTTGCCGAGCAAAAGTACCTTGATACCTCAAGCCGAGCCAAACTTGCGCAAACCCTAGGTCTCAACGAAACTCAAGTCAAAACGTGGTTTCAAAATCGCAGGATGAAGTGGAAAAAAGAAACAAATCGTAGCAAATTGGATGGAGATGGAGGGGAAACTGAGTCCAAAGCTGAGAACAGCAACAAAGATGAGAAATTCGACAAGACTTCAGAGGAAGAGATTGTAAAGGAGAGTCTGATGGGAGAAGAAGAAGGAGCCATCCCTGATGCTATGAATTAAAGAAAGCAGATGGTTTGCTGCCTCTAACTAAATCAGATAAACATAGTGTTTCAGTAATCATCTTCTTACTCTATGAGCCACCTTTAAGAAGGATTTCAGTTTGCGACTGAACAAAATGAGTAACAGAGGAAGAAACAATAACGTGTGTGATATAAGTATTTCATACTCTGTATATAGCCAACGAAGTCTAATTAATACGGTTGAAAATTTTTTCGAAAGCCGGATTTTGAAAGCATGCTATTGAGTTTAGCATCACTATGGTACAGAAACAATGCCATTAAAACGAAGGAGAGTCAAATCAAAGTTTCAGTTGAGCATGGCTCGTTTTTCATGTCATCTATATACTGAGTCCTTCAAAGGACTTTCACTAAATTAATTTTCAATGTATAAGGAACTATTCACTGTTATTTCTTCGACTCAAACTAAGAAATTCAACGCCGGTGACATTGTTTTCAGTAATTTTGAGCGTAAAGTGATAAAGTTTCGGACAAGTCCGGTGAAGGCTGAATGCAAACATGTTTCTCTTTTTTTATATCTGATTGAACACATCAGATCCAATCTCGGTGTTTATTTGATAGTTGAAGTAACATTAATGTAAATATATCTACAATATATATATTACTGGCGTGAACTTGAGTGAATTTAAAAGTTAGTGACACAAATGACAATTTCGCCACTGAACTAGATGATGTACATAAATTATATAGTTATATCATTTATATATAAAAATAAAGAGTTGCAATGGCATGTTATTTCATTCTGTAATTTCCTTGGGCTCCATCTCTCTCTCTCTCTCTCTCTCTCTCTCTCTCTCTCTCTCTCTCTCTCTCTCTCTCTCTCTCTCTCTCTCTCTCTCTCTCTCTCTCTCTCTCTCTCTCTCTCTCTCTCTCTCTCTCTCTGTGCTTAAAGATAAGCCACATTTATTAACAAGAAGAGTTTTTGTTTTACGATAATTATTTAAGGCCGCCATCTTGGATTCTGAGCCCGCAGTCGATTTTTATATTCAAGGCAAAATTTGCAGGAATATAAAGGCACCCGGGGGACCCCTATATATAAGAGGACGGGGATGCTCGTCGGAGATTTTGAAAATGATCCCTAAAAGGTACCTGAGTGGGAGAGGCAACAATTGATTTCTACCCCTAAAAGGTACCAATTCAAACTGGACAATAATAAAGAATTAAAGTAATGAAACACTTTGTTATCGATGTGCTTTGAAGATTCAACTGATTCAGATAATCGAAATCGTCCCTTTCATGCTTATTTTAGGTAATTTATTTACCCCAAAACAGTCCCTAAAAGGTACCAGCTATGTCTCCGGTAGTCCACTTAAGTCTGAGACACCCTAAAAGGCACCAGGTTGCAGATTTTGACCCCTAAAAGGTACGACGAGCATCCCCGTCCATTTACGATCGGAGTCCCTCCCCGGGTAAAGGCACCGCTGACATTAGCCAACGCTGCATGCTTTTTACGGCAAGTAGAAACAAGTGTGGAATCTCTAACGAGATGTATTTTATGGTGCTACTAACTACCGCATTACAAAAGTTTTAGGTATTTTGATTATTTAAGATGAATTGATTAACATCAAAAACTGACATCAGTCCAGCCAATAAGGTGAAAAAGGCCAAAGTGGAGCTCTTCAGGGGATGCTTTGCTCGGAGATGGTACATTTTTCAATTTGGATTTAGAAGAAAAGGGTACCTTTTTCAATTTGGAAGTACAAAAAGGGTTATGTTTTTAAGCTGGAGGGATAACAATGAGTAGCCTGATTTTCAGACGGTCAGCGGTCTTCCGCCCTGGAGGAAGGAAGCGCAGAGGACCGCTGACCGTCTGAAAATCAGGCTAATGAAAGGATCGAATTTTCACGAGATATATCTTTGAAAAGGATCCAAAAGGGTACCTTTTCCCTTTAAAAAATGGTGTATACAAATATAAGGGTTCGACCTCGCGGGGCGGATCCTGGACCTTTGCAACGTCATGTAAAACATGTTCAACATAAAGACGCACCACTGCTTCTAGGAAAGAGAGCTCAGAATGTTGCGCGCAACGTCGCAGAATGTTGACACAGTATGACTTGTTGCGTAGCAACATCGCAAAACTAGAACACAAGCTAGCCTATACGTATTTTACGACTGGTCGTTTCTCGCGGATGACGTAGCGAAGGTCGCGCCGTGTGTACGTACGTTATTCCACATTAAGTCGTGCCCTGTAAGCCGCGGCTACACGAGCAATCTTTTGCTTGCACAGGCGACGCGATTTTTTGAAATCACCGACGTGGTAGCTACAAAAGCGAGAAGTGCTGACAGCAAATGCTGGCGATAAAGTTGGCGTGACATGAACGACTGGTTTCCATAAACAAATACGGTGCACGAAATTGTAACATTGGCGATGTCAAAAAATCGTGTCGCTTTATTCCACATTAGATAAAATATGATTAGAAAGTTTGGCGAAGTTTTGAAAGGAAATAAAGGTATTCTGATAATCTCCTCGGATGTCCAAGATTTTCACTTAGCTTGGAAATAGCTTGATAATATCCACTGAGTGGGATTCCTGTGCCTTTTATCCGTGCGCGCACGCTTATAACGTCACAATGAAATGACCTGAAATATGATTAGACAGCTTGGCGAGTTTCTGAAGGGAAATAAAGGTATTCTGATACTCTCTTCAGATGTCCAAGATATGTCCAATATGGAGCTTTACGAGTTGCCAGATTCTATTATTCTTAAAATCTTTCAATTCCTTCACATCAGAGAAAGGTTGCTCTTACGACGGGTTTCAAAGAAATGGTTCCAGCTTCTCTATGATTTCAGTATTTGGCAGGAAATCAGTCTAAACGAGGAGATGCTTCTGTCCAACCGCATAACCCAACAAACATTCAAGAAATGGGTTGATGACTTTGCATCCACAATCCACTCCCTCAACTTGAGCTACGCCGATTGGATAACAGATGATGATATCATATACATAGCACGAGCGTGTGAGAATCTACGAAGTTTGTGCCTCAAATCGTGCTCCAAAGTCACCGATGAGGGCATCAACGAAGTGGCGCAAAATTGTACAAAGCTGAAAAAAATCGACGTTTTTCTCAGTAGCATTTCAAGTCACGGATTTGAAAACGTCGCTCGTGAATGCCCCAGCCTTCAGTGTGTTAAAATTGGCAGCCAAGGAAACACCCGTCAAATGCTCGTCTCAATTTGCGAATACAGTACTAACATTACGTGCATATCAGTTCATGATGTAGTACCTTATAGTACAAGAGAGCCAACAGTTGATGATGTTTTGATACAGAGAATGGCGTTAAAGTTTACGATGCTTAGGCGTATTTGCCTGACATGGTGTTGCTACATCACTGATAATTCTCTGGTTACCATCTCAACAAACTGCTCCAGTCTTCACACGCTGAAGCTTCGCGAATGCCCACAAGTCTCGGACGAAGGAGTGAAAAGAATTCTTCGAAACTGCGCTCATCTACAGAAATTATGCTTAGAGAGAATGTACGGAATCACGAATTTTCTTGGCGCGAGCAATAATGAAAGTATTAGTTTCGCTAAACTTCTGTCCCTCAAGATTTTCGACACAAAAATGACCGACCAAGGTGTGGGGATTCTAACTGAGAGATGCCCGGAGTTGAGACAGCTCTCATTTGGGGAATACAGCTTCCATCCAAAGTTTATCGAAGGATCATGTCTACAGAACGTTGCAAAAAACTGCAAAAAAATAAAATCACTGCACGTGTTTGTGGAAAGAATTAGAGACGACGATCTCAAAGAAGTAGGAAAGTGTTTGACTGGGCTGACGCACTTGAGCATTGGCGATTGCCAACATTGCACGAGTGAGGCTATACTAGAGATGGTTGACCAATGCTCAAATTTACAATTTTTGAGCATTAAAAATTGTAATTCTATTGACAATGATGACGTGCGTAGGATGAAAAATGCTTTGCCATATTTGAAGACGTTTGAATTGCCTGGGAATACAAGAATAACTCCATTTGGTTCGTGGATTGTTATGGAGAGTGTGTTAAACCACCCATTTCGATGACCGTGATGAATTGGCAACACATCAACTGAACGTCTAAGTTTAGCAAAACTTCATAGCTAGACATAATAGTTCACGTACAAGCTGGTCAGTACGACTACAGCTGGGTTTATGTCGATACTACATCAAATTACATCAAAAACCATCATATTTTATGAGTATCATACATACCGATTGATAGGTTAAGTACTTTATGATGGACTCAAGACTTCAGGCTGAGGCAAAATCAATCATCTCGCAGTTGAAGTATCATTTTGCCGAAAAGCTCGGCCACCAAAGTTCAAAGTAAACTGTAAGATTCACATTAGAGACATTTTAGCTATAAAAACGAACAATACTCGGTTAATTAACGTTAATTGTTCGTTTATTTTTAAATGTATTACAACAGTTCTCATGTCACAGGTGCAGACCAGCTTGTTGTCCTTCCCCCTCCCTCTGTGGAGAGTTTGTTCTTTAAGGTGGTGATCGGACACTCAAACTTGCAATTCTTGAGACAGTGACCACGTCCATAGTATAAAAAATGTTTTTGCCTTATTTGAAAACTTTGAATCGCCTGGGAATACGAGAGAATATAACTCGTCTTGGCTTATTGATAACATCAAAGTGAAGTAAACATGCATGCAATGAAAACAAGTTCAAACTCATTTCGCGACGAGACCAGATAAGCTCAGGAATACGAGAATAACTCTACTTGGCTTTAGTTATTGATAACATCAAAGTGAAGTAAACAATGAAAACAAATTCAACCTCATTTCGCGACGAGACCAAATGAGTTCAGTGATAAATTCTCCACTGGGAGTTGTACAACAACAACAACAACGACAACAACAACAGCGATTTGTTTCTCTGAAAAATTTCAAAAAGGAAATATTACAATAATGTACAATTACAAAAGAAAGAGCGCGACTAATCGAACTAAGCAGCTGGACCATCCATATGATTAGTTTATAACCATTTTTAGCATTGTAGTTTTTATGAGCCGTTTATAACTTTTACGATTATTGGACATTATATAGGTAATCTCCGACTGAATTCCATATTTTTGCCCCAAATTAATATTTTCCATGATTCGTCCTTATTCTATATGAAGATAGATACAACTTCTTGAATGCTAATCTGGTATTTCATTGATGCACATTTCTTTTGCTTTAGTCATTGAAAATTACTGGAAGTCTATCAGCATGAAAATCGTATATATGAACAATGCATTGTTAATATAAATTATGTCAGTAAGTTTTATCAGTCCCAGCGATCTATGGAAAAGTGGACTAGAATGAGCATTATAATTTGAAAAGGTCATTATACTAACAGCTGGTCTGGTCTCAAGTCGAAACTCCGTCGGCCGGCCTCCATCAAAACTATGACCCATGACAGACCACTTTCGCCGATACAGAATAACTCATAGTCTGAGCGCTTGATGGACGTACTAATTACAGGAGCACCAGAAAAAGCTAAAATACCCGCACAGTCCCCGAGGGAAGGGAAGATTTGGGGGGCCAGCACAATGTCTCTATGCATCAGGTGATGCATAATTAACATTTATTTTTCTTACTAATTTAACATTTTTTTTCTTTCATTGCTTATTTTTTAGCTCAGGAAGACTGAAGGGGTATGTCACCCCCAACCCCTGTGGGCGCTACGGCCCTGTTAACAGCCTAAAAGATACCAAATAGGCGTTTCTTGACCCCTAAAAGATACGACGAATATCCTCGGTGCTCAGTTTTATGTGTGAGTTCCCCATTAGCATTATTCACACATGCACGTCCTTTGGGTCGTCACCTAATGCTTATCCCCACTATCTCCCCCATTGTCCTTTGTCATTGTCCTTTGTGATGAGCATATAAAGAAGCGGTAAATTTTGACTGACCAGGCCCGTAAAATATACGACGATCGACGAAGAAAGGGAAAACCAATATTTGCCGAGGCTACGCCCTGTCGACTAAATAACAACCAGGCATGGGATAAAGGAACGCCAGAGAAGCTTGTTTGGGGGATTTTTATTTGAATTAAATTGAAAGTCTGAATGAATTTGAAATTGCGTGCAATATTTTCCTCGTCCAGTTTTTAAGGACAATTGTCCTTATCTTGGATTTTTTGAAATTATGTTCCTCTTACCTTTCTTTCTTTTCTTTTTTTGTCCTCCCGTTTTTAGTCTCTACAATTCTTCTTTAACTACATTGTGAGCATTGCTATAGCCTAATCCCGCTAATGGAACAATCACTATAAAGATATAGAAATAGTAATACTAGGTTGCACGAAATTTAATTTCTAATCAGTGCTACTTCGCTACTTCGACGATGAACAACACAGGAATCAAACCGTGTCCATTTCAGCCATTCCCATGGAATCTGTCGTTCACCAGCGATGCCGTAGATATATCTCGTATCTTTGTCGTTATCCTTCAACTTTTTTCGATACCATTCGTCATATTTCTCAACGCCGTGACTCTCATTCTTGTAGCAAAGTTCGAAGCTCTGCAAAAAGAGTGCTTCGTTGTCTTGGCTCTTCTTGCCATCACAGATTTTTTTAGTGGCCTGATTCCTCAACCTCTTCTTGTTGCTAAAGAAGTGTATCCTTTAGTGAAGAACGATGTCAACTGCAATCTAGATAAAGCTTTCTTTCTCACCACTTTCCTCATGTCAGATACGTCATTTTATCAGCTAGTTTACCTGTCGTATGAAAGGTACGTTGCCATAACCGATCCGTACGATTACCCAAACCGTATAACAATACGCAGACTTGTGTACGTAACAGTAGCCAACTGGGTTATTCATATTGCACTCGTGGTAGTTTATGGAACACTGCTCACAGTAAATGAGATTGCCTTCATGATGGTTATTGTATTGATTTTCTTATTCTGCATTCTGTACTGGTACATCAAGATCTTTGCAGTTATCCGTAAGCAAAACCGTCAGGTGCGACAACAAAATACCTCCCAAGAAAAAAGAAGCCTTCTTTCAAATCATAAATCAGCAATAACTGCTGTTCTGCTTCTGGGATCTTTGTCTTTGTCATATTTACCGCTAGCCGTCAGCGGATTCCTGACTTCCTATTACGGGCCAACAGTCATAGGCCCCACCCTTCTCGCCCTCAATCCATGGGTAATGTTGTCGGCTCACCTAAACTCACTTTACAGTCCTATTATCTATGGACTACGCATGAGAGAGTTTCGAAGATATTTCTATAAACTGTTTGGCATCCAGATGATGGATGATGATGATCCCAATGCTCCTGTGCCATTTGTATTGAGAGTATCTACACGCAGCAGCAAAGAACAGCCAGCCCGCGTACATGTACTTGACCAGGAAAACAATCAAGAACCAGTGTCAGTGCAGAGAGAAAGTACAAAAAGAGACAATCAAGGACCCTTAACTCAGCTGTGTACACTTGATGTTTTACCAGAAAGAAACGAACATCTTACCGTTGTGGAGGAGAACGTTGATGAAAAAAACGAAGAATCTGTTGTTTAGATTTCGTCCCATTTGTTCATTTGTTCATTTGTTCATTTGTTCATTTGTTCATTTGTTCATTTGTTCATTTGTTCATTTGTTCATTTGTTCATTTGTTCATTTGTTCATTTGTTCATTTGTTCATTTGTTCATTTGTTCATTTGTTCATTTTGGGGAAAAAACAATTTCTTGATCACTAACTATAATAATTATCAAATTATTATTAAAAATCAAATTTTGATTTGGATATCGCTATGCTAACTACTCGGTAAGAGTTTAGCTGAAAGAAATATGAATCGAAATGGTTGTGAAAAAGTTCATTTGTTCATTGAAGGTCTCAATAGGGGTATAGCTTTGACGATTGACTGTTAAATTTTTGCCTTTTTGACAGTTGACGGTAGGAAATTCGGTTTTTTGACGGCTAATTCTATTCTTTGACGGTTAAAATAAGCCAATTAAATATTACTAACCAATAGTTAACCATCAATTTTTATGAAATTACATCGCCAGTTGTTACTGTTGCAACTTGTTGATGTCTAACTTTCCCGTTTATTTTATTGCGGTTTAATATTTGACCAAAAAATAGAATGAATTACCCTGGTCCCAGACGCTTTCCTAGCCCTTTGTGTTTTTTTTACGATTTTTATTTTACGAGCCGCTAAGCGGCGAGACGTTTACGTTGTTGAGTTAAGAAATGCTTAGACTATTTCTTCACTCAAAAACGTAAACGTCTTGCCGCTTCGCGGCTCGTAAAATAAAAATCGTAAAAAATACATGGAAATAAGAATGAATATGTTGTATTAGGCGAAATTCGATATCGTGAAGGATTAGTTCCATGCAGGCCCGTCGCTTGAGGTGGTTCGAAGGTTCGAACGAACCATCCTCCCTTCCCACAGAAAATATCCGCTAAGGCTTAGCCGATTTTGTTAACAACTGAAGTATAAACTATAAGATTATTTTGTTTACCTTTAAAGCTTTGCACGGGTTAGCTCCGTCCTATATAAGCAATTTAATTTCTAAATACAAACCTGCTAGATGTCTTCGTTCTGCTGATAAGATGCTACTGACATCGTCTTCTTATAATTTCAGTGAAAAGCTATGGTTACCGTTCTTTTCAGGTTTCTGCACCTATGCTATGGAATTCGCTTCCTACAAACCTTCGGAACATTGTCTGTCTTACGTCTTTTAAAAGGGAACTTTAGACATACCTTTTTAAGTTAGCTTTCTATGATTAATTTCTGTACCTTGTAATTATTATCTTAATTTTTTTTTCTTCATATTACTGTTATAATTATTATTATCAATATTATTATTATTTTCAGCGCTTAGAGCAGATTTGTATAAGCGCTTTACAAATAAATTATTATTATTATTATTATTATTTTCAACCATTTTTTATTCTTTCATAATCTTTTTCTGTTTCTGTCTTTTCTCTCACTCTTTTAATTGACAACTAGCTAATTTTGATCTTGAGACAGGACAAGAAAAAAAAAAAAAAAAAAAAAAGGATGGGTCCCTAGCCGGTTTCGAACCCGGCTCTTACATCTATTCATTTGCTTCACAGTTCAAAGGTTTTCCAACTGCGCCACGGGATCGCGTAATTTGCACAACAATAGATAGCCAATTCACAGAATACACTAGCTTATTTTGTCCTCCAAATCCCTCAGTAGACCAGTTAGCCTAGTGGTAAGGTTCAGTTATCTATGGCCTAGGATCCGACTGTTTCCTCCCTCTTTGACTGCGAAGCTTGCTGCGTTCTACCGGATAGCGCGGAAGGGGCCGAAATCTCCATCCTATACGTAACATGCGATGATTCAGCGATTTGTCTGGATGCATGGTCCGATTTTTTGGGTTTTACATAAAATTAGCATACTAATTTCTTTGGGTACCGGGTTCGAGTCCTGCCTGGGCCAACAACTTTTCTTTTCTTTCTTTTCTTTTTTTTTTTTTCGGTTTTTAATGGATTCTATTTCTCTTCTCTACTTTTTTTGTCTTGAAATTCAGGTTTAACTCTTTACTATTAGCTTAATTGATGCTTTCAAATTTTGCGTAATTCAAATAAACATGCACACTCCTTGAAATAAGAGTTCTCTAAAAAAATCCATTCCACTTTCCAAAAGCCAGCGGGCCCTCTAATACTTATACAGGTCATTCTGAAGCATTCTGAATTCCAGCCGAAAATGGTGGAAATCGAACCTCTCCTATCAATATGCTTGCGACGAAGCAGCAGTTCTGGACAATATGAAGTTCAGTATTGAAATAGTGAAATTGTTATAAAGTCTTGAAAAATACGCGCATTTGGAAAAAAATAACTTAGAAAAATTGTTCCAGAGTGTATTTGACGGTTAACCTTTTTGACGCTTGACGGTTAAAATTTCCCACATTTGACGGTTGACGGTTAAAATTTAGGCCGTTTGACGGTTGACGGTTAACCCCATTGAGACCCTCTTCATTAGCCACTTTCATATCGTGAAGGCTGGGTACGAGTTCCTTAATTGTGATGTTGACAACACAAAACTCACATAGCCAGATAGAGCACATCGAGCTTTACAACATTCCGACGTTTGGTGATAAACGGATCAATATTGATGACTTTAGAGCCATTCAAAAATGATTGAATTTACAAAGAAATGTATGATGTCCGGACACCGTACATTTCTTTGCAAGTTCTAGCATTTTTGAATGGCTGTCAATTCATCAATATTGATCCGATTAAACACCAAACTTCGGAATGTTGTAAAGCTCGATGTGCTCTTTCTGGCTATGTGAGTTTGTGTTGTCATCATCACAATTTAGGAACTCGTACCCAGTCTTCACGGTATGAAAGTGGCTGCACAAGGATTTGATATTCACGAGTTCACCTACCAACTGGCCGCAAACTCTCGAAAAATTGTGGTCAGTAAATGCGCACCAATTTTCTATGCGCGCACGCATCAAAACATGGCGGACGAGACGGATTGATATTTTATAACCTTTAACTCTGCTAAAGTTAACCTTATTTGATTGTTTGAAAAATGGTGTTTTTCCATGCTGCAGCCTTCTTACTTCTAGTAGTCTTTTCTGCAATCTTTTTGGGCAGGTAAGTGGCATAATTTGATATTTTATCCGTATTTTTGTTACAATTTTGACAAAATTATGGATGTCAAAGATCAAGCTTGGAATCAACAAGCTACAGTAGAATGTCTGCTAGTCCTCTGAATTATTCTCACGAAGGAGGGATATAAACTTATAAAGGGTAGCTGGATTAGCGGCTGCTTTGCTTGTGTCATTTACTTACTAACTACGTGAAAATTGGCAATGAATATCCCTGCAGTACTGCTAAGGTTGAAATATGATAACCAAAAGGTCGAAATTGTCAAATATAATTTGGGCGATGTTTTTCATAATTTCCATTGGAATAGGTATCTCTGTGTCTGTCTTTAAGGCTGTCCCAGCATAATCTAGAAACATCAAAAGCATTTCATATTAATTGATGCTTTATTTGTCTATAATGGTTTTCTCGTTTGATCTTACATTTTTTACCTTGTATCTTTCAACAGGTTCTTTGCCAAGGTGGTTGAGATTTTTGCACGTTATTTTGCACACTTAGACCTCAGTATTGACACATTTGGTTTTATGTGTGTCAGAGGAATAAAGATTAAATTAAAAGGCCAAAAAACTTTAGTAAGCAGAGATATAACATGTATTGTACATTGCATGATCCAGTAAATCCATACCTCCCCAAGGAGGGAAATAGAGATTTCCATAGAAGGGGTCAAAGGGGGTGTCCAAAATTAAAGGTCATTTGTATGGAAGCAAATTAGGATCATTCAAGTATTTTAAATTCATTACATGGTACACATGGTTATATATGTTCCCTCTGTATTGGGGTATGGATTTTCTAGAATGATATTGCATTTCATTTTAATGGAAATATGCTATGAAAACAGATTGGCGGAGGATTTTAGTGTATTGTCTGACTGATCCAAAAGTGTTACATATTTTCTGATAAATATTGTTTGTTTTCACTTTTCCTATGGCTTTCTTTAATGCTGTATCTAACTTCACTTTCAAATTTACTGAATTGTATGGTATTCAGAGAAGGTAATGTCAGATGAAAGATCTGATCAGGGAATCAGAAAGTATGTAGATATGTGTTAGTAAGAGACATTTGTGATCATAATTATTATTATAAACTCCTTTCTTGTCAACAGGTTATTGAAAAGATATCTCTACAAACAAAATGGACTTATTCAAATTCAAAGTAAGATTGTCTTACAATATTGTTAAATAAAACTATTAAACAATAACAAATAAACAATACAGTTGTACATAGCATGGAGGATTATAAAATGCTGTTCATTTTATTATTTTTGTAGAAAACTCTTTACAGTTCTATTTGGCAAAACAGAATTTTTACAAGATTTCAATAAGAATTCTCAAGAGGTGAAACCAAAAGTGAAAACAAAAGCATCTAGTTCTTTTGGTGAGTTTCTGTCAATAGTTGTCATAATTGTATGGATAAAAATTTAATTTATGTTATCTTTATATATTAGTTACATCACATAAAGAAAGAATATCTCAAATCCTTAATCTGTTTTGTCAGGTACAGTGTTTTTACTACATACGTTCAATATTTTATGTGCATGACTATTATGTTCTATAATAATTCCCCAAGCATGTAGAAAACAAACAAACAGACAAATAAATAAACAAACAGACAGACAGACAGACAGACAAATAAACAAACAGACAGACAGACAAACAAACAATCAGACAAACAAACAGACAGACAGAGAGACAGACAGACAAATAAACAAGCAAACAAGCAAACAAACAAATAAACAGATAGACTGCAGATACACAGACAGACAGACACAATGTCAGACAAACAAAATAATATTGTGAAATTTTGTCAGCCTTTTACCAATAAACAGAAACATAAAAGACAATAATATTATATATTATTATATATTACACCTATATATAAACCAGTTTAATCATAACAGTTCTTCTAATCCTTTTTAGTATGTAGCCATATCTTTTAATGATGTGTGCCTAGTTATAAGGTTACCACAAGATAAACAAATTAAATGTGAACTACAGAATGGACTAGAGCTGCTGGCTAACCCGAGTGGAAAGAGGTAAATTATACTCTCATATTATATATTGTGATCTTTATACTCACAACTGTCTCAAGAAAAGACAGTTCGCCTTGTAGCTCAGTAAGTTGGTAAAGCGTTGGCATACAAATCCAGAGGTTGAAGGTTTATATTCCACCAAGGTCAGATATTTTTTCTCTTCCCTCAGTTTCCTTGGTGGGATTTCTCTTCTAGCACAAACTGCCACTCCATTCTAATAGTTAATAAGCTGATACTACAATATTGATAGACCTAACCACTCTTGTGACATTGTTTACTTTATTCAGCCCAACAAACCTCAAGTGCTTATTAAAAGTATATTCTTTTCTTTCTACAGTTTGAATTCTGTATTATCAGCAAGCAAAATTGATGCTGCCCTAACAACAGTGAGTAGATGTGTATTATGATTAGTAAACTTTACTTTTTGTTGAGAGGTTAAAAAATAATCATTGATTGGTTGCTATGGTCATTGCAAGGCTACTGTTGTTACCATGGTCACTGAGTGGTCACTGCAGTAACTGATAATAGTCCAGTCCCAGACTCTCTTTCTTGCCGCTCCAGGACTCGCGGAGAAAGAGAGTCCAGTATAACTTGCATGCGCATGTCAGCTTAGTGACCACGCGATCACCACATTCATGTGGTGATCGCATGGTTACAAATCCTAAAGTCATCTGATGATTCAAGATGGCTTAAGGTTGGTGCCTACTATTGTCCGCGCGCACTGCTTTCTGCGCATGCAAAAACACTGAATTTTTGTCGGTAAAGCAATCGTAAAAGCAAGGCCTTTTTACCACTTTTTGAAAAAATAAACTTAAAGAATTAAAGGAAAACCATTTAGCCTCTCCTGTGTTTGAATGAAACTCACAGTTGATAAATAGAACCTGAGTTACAACGCCTGTTTTGACTATCATTTCTATCAGAAACGATCTGTTTTCGCCGCCATCTTGAAAATTTCCCAAAATGCATTGTAATTCGCTCTACTTTCCAGGGAGGGCTAGGGAATTTTTGATCATTTTCGCGAATTCTGATCAGTTTTCGGGCGTTTATCGGCAAATAACTTTCTAAATCGCACGGATACCCCTATTTTTTATTTCTGTAAATTGTAAAGTGGAGATTAACCTACTATTTTAAAATACTTTTATGAATTTAAAATTGAAACTTGATTGCAAAAATTGAACTTTTCATTTGGCGGTCATGAACCAAAACAGGTCTAAAACTAGTGAAAAGTCATTGAAAAAAATTGTTATTCTGTTTTTTCATATTTCGTATGGCATTGACAAGTAAGAGAATTGTGTTGTAAACGTTTTAGTAAAAAAAGTTTGACATTTTTTCAAATTATGGGGTATTTATGATTTTTTCTTTGGGCCTCTAGAATAGGCAGATTTTGCAACATTTGATGGCGTGTAACTCATTAATATGCACGGTGACCCCCAATTTTTTCCTGGGATTCTACCTCCCTATGATGGGTTCTTTGATACCCATGTGGTTTTTGGCCAAAAAATTACCTTCCCATTAGTAGGCACCAACCTTAAGAAGAAAGTGTTTTGTATACACGATATTAGTCTCATTTCGGAAAGCCATTTGTTGATTCAGTGAGCTATGCACTTGGAAAAACCAACTATAATCTTTTACCAAAGTTTGAGCAGTTACAGGCCATTTACAGATGGACAGTTGTGAAAGACGTATTTGTGAATTTTTCGATACGCATCACTACCACTGCTACCAAACACTGACATTTGCATATTGCAAGCTCGCAAAATACTAATTAATCAATTGATTGGCTCATTTTGCACTTGCGCATGCAAGTTATACTGGACTCTCTTTCTCCGCGAGTCCTGGAGTGGCAAGAAAGAGAGTCTGGGACTGGACTATAACTGATAATTGAGAGGTTGCTATGGTAACTATGGTTATTGAGTGGTTAATAAAAAAAGTCATGTAGATTATATGGCAATATTCTCTGTACTGTTTTAACCAGGTTTCTGGTAGAGGTAAATTGGACACAGTTGCAAAGTTTACTGTTGGAGTCATAGTAGATGCATCACTTCAACCACTGCAAGGAATCAGTACTGCTGTATGTACTAGACATTATACCACACGTAATTTGATGTTATTTTTAGAATTATTGATTGCCAAGTTTTCAAATTCTGGCATTAAAGGGCATCCGAGATTTTGGTGCATTTCCAGTGTTTTATAAACAATATAAACATTGCTTTAATCTTCAATGGCTTGTCTTGTGGGTGATCAGTTTTTCACTCTTATTAAGCAGACATTAAGTCACCTTTTTGTTGTCATTTTTGGTTTGTGGTGGATATTTTCAGAGCTTAAAGATTCATGACAACTTTGGAGCACTTCTAGAGCATACTTTTGGAAGCCACCCGGGCATGCATACTAAAGATATTCCAATGTTTGTTCTTGCATGTTGTGCTTTTAGCTAGTACATGCTGAATTCATTCATTCCAAGTTCAAAAAATATGTACATATATATATAGAGAGAGAGAGTTGAAATGTGGACAATGTGTCAGTAATTTACTGGGAGTATCGGCCTCCTAATACTCTCCTGATAAATGCAGAAATTGAAAAATATTTTAATTACTGACTCAAAGTGTATTTGATTTTTGGCCTAGTTTACATTGTACTTGTACATGCAGTTCACTGAATTGTTGAATATTCTCTTTTTATTTTGTTATTTTTCTAAAGGATATGCAAGTTACTCTTACTTCTGTGAAAGCAGTTGTAAATGATGGTAGGTAATTAAAACATTATAGTGCAAAATTATATTGGAGAGTTAATAATTTATTATTGATCAATCCATCTTATACATCTGTAAAAATAAATAAATGACTGTTTATTTAAGTGTTGAAGTCTTCTAGCGCTTGTGCACTAATTGGGGGACACTGTACTCTCACACACACTACCTCTACATTAATTATTTTCATTGCAAATAAAAACGTTGATTTTTGCTGACTGGGAGGAAAAACCGGAGAACCCAGAGAAAAAACCCTCGTGGCATGGTAGAGAACAACACATCAAACAAACTCAATTCACATATGATCCAGGCGCTCGAGCTGGGACTCGAACCCGGACCACAGCGGTGAAAGGCCAGAGAGCTCTAACTGCTCGGCCAACCATGCCACCCATCTGTAAATGCTGATTGATTTAAATCATTCAATCATTAAAACCTGTAATCCTATATTAGCTCTTCTAGACAGGGCCACTAATTCATCTAAACCAAAGACAAGTGCATCTTTAACAGAAGGTATTGTAAGGTCATAGAAGAGATTTGATATGTCTGTGATAAACCAAGCATACAACACATGGTTCTTTGCTATATTATGGCATAAAACTTAGAATGTTTATCAATTGGACAACAGAAAGCCGTGCGCCCATGGTGTTATAGACGCACGAGAGAAAATATAAAGAACAATTAACAAACATAAGAGTGGCACGAGGCGTAGCCAAGTGCAACAGCTTTCTGTTGTCTAATTTATTTATATTACAGAGCCTAGAACATTAAAAACAGAGCCATGCAGCCCATGGGGAAATAGTTCATAGATTTTTCAGCCAATCAGAGTGCACGTTATATAATGTCTAAATCTTAAAAAACGAACAATTTGTGCAGCCCATGGGCATAGCTTTCTGGCCAATTAGAGCGCGCGTAAGATTGTAGCTATGTTATAAATTCTATTAATACATGTATATCAAGTAAACTTTAAAGCATATAATAATGTAATTGTGAAAAACTGTTAATTGGTACAAACCTACAGTAAGAACATAACACGGGGACCCTGTAACTCCCTTTGCAAAATGAAATCATGCAAAAATATTTGTCTTTTCATGTGTCATGGACAAATAAGAAATCTCTTCCATGTTCACAAAAAAATCAAAAGTTGCTTTCACGTGGATGCAAAAAGATTTTAGACCTGGCTTAAATCACATTTCATGAATGTTTCACACAAAAGGTATAGGGGACCCTGATTATAGCTCATGCAGTCATGGCACAATCCTTTTTTGTGACACTCAGTTGTCAAGGTTATCAGCACAAAAACCATACCATAAGTTTGTGACAGTCATACTCTATGAGATAGTGCAGATTTCATATGAGTGTGAAAAACTACGGCATGGTTACGGCGCGACACAGACACAGACACGGCATAGAAGCTCGTCTGCTGATGTCTTTGTAAATTTGTAATTAAAAGAAATCAGCAGGCGAGGTTCCATGCTGTGTCTGTGCTCCACCGTAACCGTGCCATAGTTTTTCACACTCATACGAAATCTGCTCTATCTGAATCACATGTACATGTACAGAATCTTTCCTTTATCCACCCAGAATATATTGTGGCTACAGCTAGATGTACAGATGTGTACTACATGTACTACATGTAATGATGTTGAAATCAGTTTAGTAATGTTACTTTGCATCCTATATTTGACATTCCACAGATCTTCTAACCTCTGATACAGAATCACAAACAAAAAATCTACCAGTGAATGAAATATGGCTACAGCTAGCAAAAGCTCCAAAGGTAGTCAACCTATGATATGTTTAGTATGTGGGATTGAGAATTAGAGGGTCAATGGTGGTTTTAAATGATTTTCTTTTTACTCACAACTAACTCCCACTCACCTGAGGGCCACCACTATTAATATAAGTTACATAATTCCTACACTGAAATTTTTTTTTTCTGTCTTTCGGTCCTACAGCAAGCAGAAGTTCATATTGATAGCACTAGTATAACATTTGTAAATAGAGACAAAAGGTATGGTTAGTTGGATGGTTACCAATAGGTTATATAATTTATTGCAATTATAACACTCCAATGACTTTGAACAAAGGTTCCACCTGTCAAGGCTATCAGACAAGTTTCTGTACATTTCTTGCACTTTTAGCCTGGAAGCTAGCCTGAAATTAAAGCCTTTCAGAGTCAATGGAGTGTTACTGCAATATCAGATCTGTGATTGATTTTTGTACTTTGTTTTATCTGTGGTAGAAAACTCCATTTAGAAGTTTCTCATATTACTACAACATTTCAACACAAGCAAGTTGAAAACGATAACTGTAATCAATGTGACATTAATCTGGTAATCTCAGGTAACTGTACATAATATGTACTTATTGACTAAGTGAGTGGGCTGGACAGGAAAATTTTTACAACACTTGATACTAATCTCGCGATCTTATTGGTTGATTAGAGTGTGTCAATAAGAGGACAGACATACTGCTGATGCGTTTCAGCGCGCGCGCTCATTCTGTTGCCCCGTTTGAAAAGGGTTTTTTAACTTTTATCTCAAATAATTGTTGTAAAAAATGAATTGAAGATGGTTTTGAGTTGTCTGTCCTCTTATTGACACACTCTTGACGTCATAAAATGTTCAAAACTTTGCAGTGAAACCACTCGCTGCACTCATGATTCCACTTGAGTTTTGAACATTTTATGACGTCAAGAGTGTGTCAATAAGAGGACAGACAACTCAAAACCATCTTCAATTTGTTAAATTTGGCTTGAGGTCATGCTGTACAAATGACCAAGAGCCAAATATTTACCTGTCCAGCCCGACCTAACTCAGCCATCATTTTATCATTGATATCACCTGATTTTTCTGTTATAAAAAGTGCTAAAAGTCTCTGTAATACAAATAAAACTATAGCACCCAGAAATGACAGGGCTGTACAGGTTTTTCTGGCCCACTCGTGCAAAGCTGTATGACCCTGATCACATCACTTATTGACTGAGTAGGAGGGCTGGACAGGAAAATATTGCCTGTGTGCAATAAATGCCATATCCACTCTCGTGTTTATTTTTTCTTAGCTGAATGACAAATTTTCAATAGAATACTGTATGGTTGAGAGCAAATGAAGTGCAATGTTTGCCTGTCATTTGAAGCTAGATAATGATCAGATCCAAGGACTTTTATAAAATCAGCTGATTGAAAACAAGCAATTTGGCTCAAGGCCATGGCCATATAGACTGAGTGGTGTGAGATTCATGCTGAATGACTAAGAGCCAAATATTTCCCCATTTGGCCAGACCTAACTCAGTCAATAAGCATTTTATCACATGCCTCTTGTTAAGTCATTTTTTGACTCTGTATGGCTTCGCATGGCACATACTTATTCATAGCTTTGCACCCCATCCTGAAACTACTTTGGGCACCAGGGCAAGCATAGATTGTGAAATAACACGCCCATGCAGGAAGGTAACCATGGCATTTGGGACACAACTCATCATCGGTACCTATCTCACTGAAAATTATCAGAGTATATACTCACCTGTTTAGATACCTAGCGACCCAGAGGTGGTACAGGGAAAAAACTTTCAATGCAAAGCAACCAGCTCTGCCACTACGAACACTGCAAGTAAGCCCCTGAGGCTGCTGTGCATGATTGGGAAAGCCAATTGAGCAGCATGCAGTGATGCTTAAATTTAATTCAGGCACATTTAACTTTTTTAGGTGTAAGTGTTACTGGAATAGAGTCCTGCAAATTGTGCTTGTTAAACAGACTGAGATTCTCATCCAAGGTATAAATCCAGAAATTACTATACCTATTCCACAAAAAGTTGTCGGACGAGAGACGTAAAGCACATGTGACTAGACCAAAAGGGAGCATGGGTAGATGCAAAACTTAACTCACTTTTTGGGTCTGGTCTTGATTTTTAACATCAAGAAATAAAGGTCTTTGTTGTATAAGGGTAAAGCAAGCTTGATGTGGATATCGTGTTGATATTCATGTGGTTTTACGTGTTTTAGTAATTTCTACCCATAGTCCCGTGAGTTGCGTATGCTTGGGGTCTTTGGCCCAACAAGGTTTTTTGAAAGAGGTGTATATTACATCTGAGATGTGTTCATGACAGTGTTTGACTTTATCTAAATATCCATGTGAATTTTCAGTTAAATGAATATGACAGTACAACAAGCCTTGTTGCTTCTCTATCTGTGGAGTCTTTTCATAATAATTATGTCCATAATGAATGTATGTACTGGATGGAATACCTCAAGTCAAGGTTACGACAGAGGAAGACACCCTTGGATACAGAACAGCCTGAGAAGAGGTGATTTTATGGTGATTCAGATAGGCGGGCAGGCAGGCAGGCAGGCAGGCAGGCAGGCAGGCAGGCAGGCAGTGACTTGTGAATCACCCAGTTCCTGGGTTGATCAATCAATCAGAATGTCATTGACTTTCTTTAAAAACAATTTTTGATATATGACATTTGAGATCTTTAACTAATCCCTTCTGCAGATCCCACGCAAGAGTACCAGCTTTCAATCTTCCTGTAAAAATGGACATTGAAATGATAGACTGTTCAACCTGCTTATTTCTTACTCATGAAGGAGCTGATCAGCCATTATGTCGTGCTGTTTTGGCATCATTTGTTGTTAATGCTGACATACCCACAAAAGGTCAGTTATATTTAGTATTCATGAACACCTTGCAATTATTTAGACATGGGTGGGATGGGGTGGGGATACTCCCTTTTATTCGCTATATGGGTATGTGCTACCAAATAGGGTATGGTTTTCAGCATTTTTACTCTGGAAGAGGGTCTATAAAATCATAATCAATCTCTGGAACAGGGTATCTATTTTACGAAGTTCATCTGAAAGAGGATTAACAACTGGTATTCACTGGTGTTCACTCTGGAACAGGGTATATATTTTTAAGGCATTTACTCTGGAACACATAAAAGACAGCATTTCAGAACTCCCAAAGACCACAATAACAAACATAATTATAGTTATAGTGATTTTGGACATTTTGCTCTGGAACAGGGTCAGGGTTTGAGGGGCTGAGTGGCACATCCCTACCCAAAACTGGAAGGAGTACCCCCCGGGACAAAAACATTTAACGCATAAGTCTTTTCACAAAGTACTCACAAAATAATATATATAGTGCTACACTTGAGACCAGCTTTTACTGCTCACAAACCTGAAATAAACCAGGGGGTACTCGACAAATTCTTACATACTTAACCCTGAAAATAGGTGCCCATTTAATATACCCTCAACTTGAAAATGGTACTTCCTGGCCCTTTTGGGTGGAGCCTCTCTGCGAGCACCCTGTTGGGCATCAAATAGATCTGCCTTCTGAAGCAAGACTTGAAAGTTTATATCACTGACTTTACTTTTTGTTAAGTACTGAACCTTACACTATTTCCTCTACAGGAGACACAAGCAGCAGCCAGGATATAAGGTATTGAACATCCAAAATGTATGTTTGTATTTGGGTTACTGAATAGTAGATGACTCATCTACCCTTACTATTATTTATGGATTTATCTATTATCTTTTCTTCCCTGATAATGGTTCTGGAACCCAAAAGCTCACAATAAACCCATAAACAATAGCATAGATGAGCCATCTTTTATTCAGTTTTGAATGGTGAAGAAGTTACAAACAGCTGCACATGCAATGAAGTGAATTTATTCTATTGAATTCCCTGCAAGCTAATAATCTCACTTTGTATTTCAGACTTGTAACTCGCCTAGAGAATGCATATATTTACTTTGATGCTTTGAAAACACTTCCTGAACCTTCAGAAGAAGAAATGACATCCTACACTCTACCAGACAACCCATCACTTCTACCTAACACCAACAGTCATGTTTGGGGAAGAACTTTAGCAATGGGGAGTTTTGCTGTTAAGGTACACTATACGATATGATGAAAATTCACTATAACCCCTACTGCCTCCTTGTGCTACAAGGTTGTGTGCTTTACATACAAGTCAATGTAATAAGGAGGTAATTTTGTTAGCAAGTATAATAGGAATCATAGTGAAAGAGGATATCTTGGTTAATCACATCCAATCCTTTCTCATTTATCACCTTTTTGTGGTTGTAATTTAAGTTCAATATTTAAACGCAGCATTTTTTCTTCATAAAATAAGGCATGATGTACATATGGCATCTGACAGTCCCTATAAACAACTACTGGGAACCATTAAATAAATTATAGTTTTTTGACTGTGCAAAATGTGCTGTGTTGTGACTGTGTCATATAATGACTGTAAAAGACATAAAGGTTAAGGTAAAGGTAATTTATTTTACTTTGAAGAGCAGGGAGTGGTTGCCCAATTCTCCCAAGCTAGGGACTCTTGTTTAAGCTCTTCCGAAGGTGTACCCTTTGCCCCCCTATATCCATATCAGTGCTCCTTATTACAGGTATTTAAAGCTAATTAAAGCTAGTAACATGGAAAGGGAAGAAAGTCAAAACAAGGATGTGAGGTCACTGGAAATCGAACTCAAGACCTCTCGCACCAAAGGCCCCACACTAACCAACTTTGCCATCCTTGCTCCTTTAATTCATGACCATGCCATTTTCTCAGTCATACAAAGACTGCTTTAACCACCTTACTTGCTCAATGGTGATTGCTCAGGAGATGTTTGACCTTACTCAATCTTGTATTTTGACAGTGCAATGTAGAGTTTCCTGCAGCAGATGATAAACCTATACACATCCAAATGAGAGGAGAAGCAAATTGCTTGGCGTTAGAATGGTCTCACCAAGTATGTCAGACATTGTTACACCTTACCAAGCAATTTACCCTGGGTGTGACCACTCTCAAAGACAAGAAAGAACAACACACAAGGACATCAACTAAATCAACAAGTAAGAGACATGAAGGAATTTATATTATTACCTGCAGTTAACAATACACAGAGCTTTACTCTTATTTCAAAAAAATATTTCTTTAGTTATTATAGATTCAGAAATCAGGCTGCGTGGAGTCAACATGTTCTATCTTGGTACTCGTCAGAATGGTGTTGATTCATTTGTGTATAGAACTGACATGGTTATAATGGGTGTGACAACTGATAGTCCTGTCACCTTGGATGCCTTTGGTGTCAGGATCTCCAGGATGTTTGGACTGAAGAGGGTAAGGTACCAATTGTTAGCATATACATGTATACCTATCTCAAAAAAGGTTCTCTTTGATTTTGTTGTATATTGCATGTTGCGTGTTAAATTCCAACTGAAGACTAAAATGCAATTTGGATGTGAAAGTTTTGCTATTGTTTTGCACCTCAAGTATATGGGAAAGTTGTGGAAAAAGTAATGGTGAAATATGACCTGAGAGAAAACAGAGGGTCCAATTTTATTACAGTCTCATATTTGTTGCTCAATTAGGCATGGGCCATATTGTATTTCGATAGGTCTTTCGAATGCAATATGCAATGTAACAAAACCAAGGACAACCTTTTTTTGAAATTGGTATTTAATGATATATACACATTATACCACATACACTGAGGTATGTACAGTACATATGATTGTGTAGCTTATACAGAGTACAGTACCTGTCATCATCATCATCACTACATTTATTATTATCATCAGTGAATTGTCATCTTTATCATCATGAGTTTATCAATCAGTAATTTCAGGTTCCTTACAAGTGTCTTCTCTCAGGAGATCTCTGCAATCAGTGTCTGTCTGTCCCAGCAATCAAGGCATCTATCTCGAAGGACAAGGTAAGACAGCAAGGAATACAGTGGGTTCTAGGGGTATATCATTTGTTCCAATGAACATTAATTTAATGTGCCTGAGGTCTTGACTATTGCAAAAGAAGTGAATATACCCTCTGGAGACCAGGGTATGGAAGGAATGTATGGAATGTGGGATGAAATTATTAGTACTTTTTTATAGGTGATTTCTGTATCACTTGAAGACACCTTGGTTGACTGGAGTCCCACACTACACATGGCACTCAATGATAGAATCCAGGAAGTCACACAAGATGCACTGAGCTTGAAAGGTATTGTCACATGATTCATTCTTGGTCTCTAATTGTCTTGCTGGGTGCTCAGTGGTATGTCAAAACAAAGGAGGTTAGAATATTTTCCCTTGCTTTAGGCTCACTCTCCAGCCATAAGGATTTTCATGCACAGGTCTATGAGAGCATCACAGAACCATGAAAACCCTAAGGTTTGGGATTCAGGAACTGTACTGAGCACTCCTCACAAAGTTTTCAAATAGACTCAAAGTAACTCAGTATTTAACAAAGCTTTTTGATATTATTGCTCATCTCATCATTTATGCTTTTTCTTTTAAAGATATATTATTTCAAAAAGGCAAGTCGTTGGAAGAAAAGGAGGCAAGACAGGAGGACAAAAAGGAGGAGGAAACAAGTCCAACAACAACACAGGAAACCCAAACAGGGATTTGTATCAAGTGTGACATCTCAAAGTTTAAACTCCAAATGGAGACTTCTCCATCAACGAGGTATTTTGAAAAAAAATGTTTGAATTCACTTTTTCAAGTGCAAAAACTAAACAGTCTGTCCTTCTGCAGTTTTGGAGTTGAACTGTGCAAGTCTTCAGTCAGTCTGGAAGGTAGTAACGTCAATGTTGCCATGGATACGGCAGTGGTGCTCTTTGACAATAACAGCACTTTCACATTTGAGGTATTTTATATTTTTGTAAAACTAAGTTTATACATAGATGATATGACATGGTGAAAAGATACGAAGTTAATGTCTTTGAGTGGCAAAATATTTATACAAGTGAGTGCAGTGAGCTGGAGTGAGAAGCTTAGAGCTCAAAAAGTCCAATAACTTTAGATTTTTATTGTATTTTATAATCAGACTGGGGTCCAGATTGCAAACGTTGAGCAAAAGCCTCATAGTGCTGCAATATGAAAAACATACTATGATGAAAATTCGACAAGTCTCATGCGATGGACAAGAGTTACAAAGGTTTTGTGTTTTCTTGTAGGTTGTAACAATACAGAGATCACTTGAAGTAGAGGAGATCAAAAATACTAGAAAACTTTATTCAAGTCTTCAAACTCAGAATAACACAACTTGGTAAGATACATGTTCATTTGTACAAGACGTTAGAAAGTCCTAGAAAATGTCACAATTTTAGGGAAACGTTTCCCATAAAAATCGCTTAAGTGACGTTCCTGATAAGTTTGCAAGTTATCTCACATGGTCTACAATGGTATCAATGGAGTTTATACCCAAACAAAATATCAATAATAAGATGTGAACAAAAAAAAACCTTTGGCTAATTCTACAGGTATCCCTTCAAATTATTGCCAGATTTGTTTGGCCTGCTGAGTGCCAAACTTGAATTGACCAGAGCACACCATGTAATTACTATGTTTTCAATTGTGTGTGGCACAAGTAATGTTCCACGTCTAATCTGGACCTCACACAACATGACACAAGGGAGAATCTGAGACAGCTGAACATTACTTCCTGGTTCCAGATGGGTTCTTGATTTCAGATATGATGAAGAAACTTTATATCTGAACACTGCAGTAACTAACTCAACTAATCCATCCAAGTTATCCAATTTCAATTTATCATGAGTTTCTTTTGATTTTTATTCCCTACACAATTTGATTTCTTATTCCGTTCACATTTCTTATTACATGTGACTCTGTTATTTACTGCAACGTAAGCATAAGTACAAAACTCAGTAAGCTCCAGCACAAGGATCAAAATTTCCTTTTTTTCTGGAAACCAGGCTTTACTTTTAGCTATTTTTGTTACTCCTCTGTTTCCATCTCGATTTTAATATTTATCCTTCAATTTATGACTTACTATATTACATTGTCATTTATTATTTTATTTTGATAAAACCAACAGGATCATTTCTGCTAAAGAAACTCGTATATTTTTCCCGTACGAGTTTGACTTCGCATCTTCAAGAAGTGAGGTATGTCACTCAACAGAAAACGTGGCCACACCAGACATTCACCCCAGAGTTTTCGTATTCTCTTGCCATTAAAGTACTTTCATTTCAAGCATTGGGAGGGAGTGAAAAAGTGCTCAAGAAAAAGGGCTTCTAAACAACTAATAGAAACTGACCAAAAAAAAAAAGAATATGCAAAGAAAATGGATTCAAAATGCGCGGGGTTCAACTGAGTTTACCGGATAGCTTACTCAGTTTACTGCACGATTAGTCTTACAGTACATCCTGACTGAGAACTAATGGGATATGAAATGCAAATACTGTTAAACCTTTTTATAGTGGACACCAAATTGCTGAAGAAAGAGTCCATAATATAGAGGTGTCCGTTTTATAGAGGTTTAATTTGCAAGGAAATGTATGAAGACTGTCTGCACAAAGAGAGCTGCCCGTTAAATAAGGGTTTCCTTATTGGGGTATCTGTTTCTTATTGGGGTATCATTGAGGTATGGAGGTATCTGTTAAGATAACTGGTGGATTTCTGATGATGTCCAAAGCTGTATGGAAGATCAAGGAAGGATTGCGAGTGGGCAGTGTTTTAACGATGCATTTGCGTGCCAAATTTTATTTGCTATTTTGGTCAGCATCCGAGTTTATTATAAACAAGGAATGCCTGATATCTGACTTATTGTTATGTTATGTCTGCCTTACTATTATTACAGCTAGTAAATATTGCAAAGATGTTAAAAACTCTTCACAAGAAACCACGTGACCCACAGCATATTGGATCGCTCCCCCCGGATCTGTGGCTGCGTTTTGAGGTTAGTGGTTGTAATGGGTGTTATCTAGGGGGTGACACAGAATACTTGAGGTGATTGTTCGGTGTTTCTATTGAGACTTGTAATTCGATGGAAACGCTCAGCGAATACTTAATAAGATGCGGCATTTGTAAAAATACAGCTTTTGCAAATCTTTAACGCTTAGAAAAAGCAAATATTGCAATAAGTGGAGCAGTTTTAGGACGTACTTGTTGTGATGCACAATGGAACTGTATATGTTACTTCCACTTCAGTTTTAGGGCGTCTGTACTCTAATAGATGCAAAGATGACGTCAACAGTGCCAAGATTTCATGGCTTTTTGTTGTTTCCGTGACGTGTGTTATTGAAATACAGATGCACAGATGACGTCACATAATATATTACGATATAGCTGGACCTGTTTTTGAAGTTTTTGATTCTTTGTTTGATCGTCTGTTTTCAGAAAATCATTTTCGAAGTCGAAGACGATCCATTTGAAGTCAAGCTGGGAGTCAATTATGCAGTATGTTTACAGTGAATATTTGACAATTCTTTTTGACAACAATGTGTAAGGAGAAAATCCAACAATTGTCGTCTTGTTTTGTTATCATAGTTACTAATGGACGAGGCAAAACATTGGAGTGACAGAATGGAGACACTGCAGAATCGGCTCAACACAATACGAATGACACCTGGAAACCTGCTTACAGGTCAGTCAGCCAATGGAAGACTATGTAAGAATAGGCCAATGAGGTCTTGCAAAATTCAGCCAATAGTAATGCCTGTTAGAAGAACTAATTTCTGCGTTCTATGTACATGAATTTTGGAATTCTGTTAAAATGGTACTATTATTTTGTTTTTGCTATAGTTCAAAAAGAAATATTACTGCGTCATAAACTACTTGAGAAAAATGCAGAACTTTACATTCAGCGTTCAAAGGTAACGTTTTATTCATTTAAAGGATTTGTCAGTGCTTACAAAATACGGCAAGTTAACAAAGTGCAACAACTACCTGGGGGAGGGTGTCAAAAATCCACATTAAATCGAGACCATTGATGGGCTCCGTACATTGCGTAGTTTGCATGGATATATTCGAGTAAGGCACTTCTCCACCATTTCTCGCCAGTTTAAATCACAAGTCAAATTTTGCACTAATGACAATTTTGACCATTTCGCGAACTAGAGATTGCAATCTTGTTAGTTTATATTGCGTTAATATCATCCGGCGTTTCACGACCAAACCTCTGTAAGATATATCAAAATTAAACAGGGAATTAGTTACTTTTCTTTTAGCATTTTATGCGAATCTTTGATAATAAAGCGCATTTGTGAACAAAAATAGACGCGTTAACCATTTTCCCGCCAATTTTCCACGCTTGCGCAGTACTTTCCCCAATCTTACCCTTTTAATCGCTTCATTGTGTAAATTTTCTCTCTCCAGGCCCTTTACAATGAAACGTCTATGCGCAAGAGTCTGTTATTTTGGGAGTTTGAGGGCCTGGACCTTAAAGTTCTCGCAGACGAATCCTACCATGGAAAGCCTAAGGCAGTGGAGATGATGACCAAACTCAACAGCGAAAGGTATCCAGAACACTGAGAGCTCCACTATTTCGAACTTGAATAAGTCGCAAACCCCGCTATGGACACAAACCCATGGTCTTTTGATCAGTTTTTAATTCAATAGGTCATTTGCATGATGCCGTCATTTGACTACAGCTACCAAAATGCTTTGCCCACTATAAGTTATATCAACCCTCCTCCCCCCCCCCCCCCCCCCACCCCACCCCGATGCTTTCTCGAAATCTCGAAATCGGATCGATTACGCGATTCTGAGAGAACAGGTACTAAAGTCAGAGATATAGAGTAGAGAGGCTTTGGGACCCAACTTATTCATCGTCGGGGTTTTTTCGTTCATCCTTGAAAAGATTGTAGTAATGTGAACGTCCTCGAAGCTAAGAGTTTTTTGTTGTTTTTCAGTCCTTTTCCTGAGACAGATATTGACTTTAGTACACTTTGGTGTCGAACTGTTAAAGGGAGATTGGCTTCTCACTGCGTAAGTTTGTCTACTCTTGCTAATGTTGATTATAACGATAATCATCTTTATCTTTATCATCGTCATTATTGTAATCATCGCTTAAATCATCATCAGTCATTATAGTCATTATACGATATTATCATCATGTATTATTGCCGTTTATAAAATAGTTGAGATATAACGCGCGCGCTGATTGGCTGGCTACCATGTTTATATCAGAGGACAGAGACATGGCTTGCTCAAAAAACGTCGAAAATATTTTATAAAAGCAATATAAAATGATCGCTTATGTCTCTGTACTGTGATATAAACACTCTGGAAGATGTAGAGCACTCGAAAAGCAAGAGAAACACTCGGCTACGCTTCGTGTTCCTAAGCTTGCTTTTCTCTTGCTCTACATCTTCCATCGTGTTTATATCACAGAACAGAGACATGCGCGCGCGTTTTATATTCCTTAAATACGATATTATCATCATGTATTATTATCTGCCGTATTCAAACCAGAGATTTTGAACACCCTTTCTTTTCATTGCAGTGTAAAATAAGAGACTACCCTCAGCCAATTTTCACTTCAAAACAAGTTAAACTAAGCGGGACGTTCCTCGCTGCTGAACAAGCAGCAAAAACTAGAGGTAAGGGATTCGAAGGAAAGCCTGTTCATTCTAGTGTCATCTACACTTGTTTGTGGATGCTTCATGAAACTTCTCCAGTTGTTGCTGTGTTTCATGATGTACCCATGAAGACCTAAAGATAAAGAAGCAGTAGCCGTGTTGAGTGAGGGATCTTTTGTTGAAGGTCCTCAAGGACTGCTGCCTTGATGTCACCTCCTTCCAGCATATAACTGGCTGATGAAGCAAGCCTAAGTGAATGGCCGTTTGGCGTCACTTGAGCTTCATTAGACAGATTTCAGTAGTAAATGCATAGTGACTCGAGGTTACAGGAATATACTACATTCGTTCATTGCATGCGTAACTACTGTGACAACGTCCCGTTGCCACGTTGACGGATTATGCCGTTTCACGAATTTTTAAGCATTTTGATCATCATGATGCGCCACCGAGCTTGATGTCCTCTTTCATGTCGCATCGTGTTTCCTAAATTTATTTGTGAAAACGTCACTTAATGACTTCCAAAATGTGCTTTGATAAAAGTGTTTTCCCTTAAATAAGAAGTTTGTTTTTATGAAATCAGTTTCGAATTTCTGTTGCTTTAACAGCTCAATACGATTCCAGCATCACAGTTGAGAAGCCTTGGGATGACGTGGCTGTACAACGAAGTCTGACAGTGTTAAAATACTACTACGACTTAGATTTTGGTATGTGAGATTTTCCTCACATTTACACCTATATACGACTTCAAATTCTTATCACTCTGTTTCAAAATCTTGTCTTCAGATGTGGATACGATAGAGCTAACGCGGGGTGTAGCTAAAACTGACTTTGTTGCAATTATTTTGTCATAGGTGATGTAGATAGTCTAGACCTAGCTGGGTTGTAGCCATAACTGACTTGTTTTATTATCTTGTCTTCAGATGTAGATAGTCTAGACCTAGCGGTTGTGTAGTCATAACTGACTTTGTTTTATTATCTTGTCTTCAGATGTGGATACTCTAGAGCTAGCGTGGGGTGTAGACACTGAACCAGGACTCGCTATGGTCTCCTTAGCTTTTGGTGAGTTAGGATATTTGATACAATGATGATAATTGATAACGATGAGGAGAGGGAGGGAGGGAGGGAGGGAGGGAGGGAGGGAGGAGGAAAAGGGGGAGAAGGAGGGGGAAAGGGGAGAGGAAGAGAAGGAGGAAGAAGAGAGGAGAAGCACCAGGTGAAGGAGGAGGAGGAAGGGGAGAAAGACGAGGGAAGAAAGAGGAGAGAAGCGAGGGAGAAAGACAATGGTAACAAAGGGTGACAATGATGGTGGTGATCGTCCCTTTCTTTTTTATTCCCAGACCGGCTTAGTAAACCCAGCAAAGATCCCAGCAAACCGCTACCGTTTTATGATAAGGTAAACGAGACATTTGATTTTAATGATGAGCTCTACGACAGATAGTTCAAAAACAGGCTTTGGAAATACTTTGAAATACTAGGATTCAAGCTAGTATTTAGTAACAACTAACCGTCTACCTGCTACATTGGAACTCTTCTTAGGACACAGGCATATCACTTTTATCGATATGACTCTGGAATTTCCTTACGTTTCTAATCAACTGTACCTTCAATCCTTCTTATCTTGAAATAACAGTATGTGTTTAATGGTATAGATTCGTCTACTATTACATGGACGTCTACACATGAACATACAGAAATGGCTGATGTTCTTCAGTGCCGCACGTAACCCGTACGAGACGACGGAACGGATGGAAGTGGATTGGAATGACGTAGACCTACTATGGACTAACGGTAACATTATAGCCCGGTGTATGTCTGTATGTATAGGGCAGATTTCTTAGGCTTTTGAAATACACAACATGCTAACGTCAAGATACGATTACACCAGGATATATTAGACGCGCGCTGGAACCAGACTCGTACCCAGTCGCTTCTCTATACTCGCGCTGTGGTTGATGTGAAGGATCTAGTGAGTTCGCGGTGCATCAAAAACCAAAAGCCTTTTGCATGCAGCAATTTAGCCATCCTATATTCCATTGCGAATAGAAGGAAAAAATATGTGACGACTTGGTACGAGTTTGGTAGTTCAATCTTGTTCTGTTAGATCTGTGAAAAAGGGTGAGTAGTCAAATAGGTTTGTTCCTATTCCCAGTTCCCTATTCATCATATCCGCTGTGCATACTTCATACCTAACAAAAATTGTTTTGATTTTTCAGGTCGTATTGAGATCGTTGGTGACTTTGATCTACAGACACGTACAGCGTCTCGTTATGATGACCGACAAGTTCTACATTTACCAGCATTCAAAGTTTGGTAAGAAATTTCTACTTGTACAAGGGATCAATGTTCTTTATTGACAGGAACTTGGCTACTTCTCATTTACGTGTCAGTTCTAGAGTCCCCACGTACTCAACGACGACGGGAAACTCAGCAGCGTGTTCTTCTCAGCGCTGTACATGTAGTCTTCGAGGATGGCGCTCGAAGACCTATAAAGAGGAACATGTTCACGTAGTCAGCGCAGCGCCGTTGTTACTTTTGGTTACGTAATGGTCCCCAATATGTCATAGTGTGTTAAATGTTAACAGTCGTCCAGATGAACTGAGCTTTGGTCAGGTAGTGCTTACCATTTACTCGCAAAAACCGAAAATTCCGGTTGGAAAACAAATGGTATGTGTTATTCCGATCATGAATCAGATCTTCCAGTTTAAGTATTTTCCCGCTCTTTTCGGTTCTTTCGGTACACGCGCGTACCATTTGTCGGAAGTCAAGTTTCCCGCTCTTTTTTCACCCATTAGCAGACAAATTTCCAATCGGATGGATTGGTAAGCACCACTATTCTCAATAATGTGTAGTGAATCCTTTTGTAAACTAGCAAAACCTAGGACCTTATTAATGACAATGAATGCATTCATATTCTTAGAATTATGATTAATAATAATAATAATAATGACGAATTTTATACAGGATATTTCACCCATCAGTGTAAAACACTGTTGTCCTTGGGGTCCTGTTAAAAAAAAAATCTATAAATAATAAATAAAATATAAAATAAAATATAAAAAATATAAAATATTCTAAAATGTTCTAAAAAGATTCATATAATTATGTATTAATTAGAATTAAAATACTCTCTTAATTTGTTCTTAAATTTCAATCTTGAATCTAACGATCTTAGTTCAGCAGGCAGATTATTGAAGGTCTTCGCTCCTTGATAATAGAAGCTCTTTTTACCATAATATATATTCTTGACAGTGCCAATATGACATGGAATACTATGGGAAACCCTGATGACCATTTTAGCGTCATGCCTTTTGCACCTTCCAAGTTACCAGAGCTTGCTCCAAACCAGGTAAGTGTGTTAAAGCTGTCTAAAAAAGACATTTAAACAGACTCAGTTGCTTAACATACTGTAAGGTCAAAACAAAATTGACGGCCAAATTTGATAATCTTTGAAACAGTAAGACTAGGCTAAGACCACCACCGCTTGCCTTTATATGTTCAAATATAGTGGTTCAACATCTAAAATGAACTCACCAGGTGTAGTATTAATAATATACTTATTTTATACCATTTTGTCTGTCAGGTTCACGATTCATACGCAGCATTCAGGTCACAGAGTCTGTCTTTACACGTTTCACTTGAAACAGCCATGGATAATACAAAGGTTTGTGATATCGAAATTTTTCCTTGAAATGATACGTTTCTTCTTCTTCTTTTATAGTTAACGCTCTTTTCAAACAAGTAGACAAGCTGTTGCAAGTTGACTTGACTTAAATATCCGTCAGTAAAGTTAAAATGAAAAGGAGAAGTAAATGCTTGATCTCCTTTAATTAATTGCATGAGGATATTTATTGGTACAAAAATGTTGAAAAACGACTTGCAATGTCATGCGGTTGGGTGTTAAAGTGCGCATAGCCCGTAATTCGAAATTTTGACCATCATTTTTTCACTGAATTAAAACTTGAATGGCTTAATATTCTGAGTGAAGATGTCTTGCTTTTAGTTATAAGCATTTGAAATCGTAAAATGCAAATGAGGTGAGGTCAACCCTTGACTTTGCTAATTTTGTCTAATTTTGCACCAAATGCGCTTGAGTGAAGTAGCAAAAGCATTAACATACTTTGTATTTTGGCAATGAAAATTGGAAAACTAGTATACGAATTAGCTGTAGTTTTTTTTTTTTTTTTTTTGGTATATTTAATAATTCCTGGATTGACGTCACTTCAGTTGCAAATTACAAATGCTTAAATCTCAGAAAGGAGATGATTTTATCCATAAATATTTAACCATAAGGCTTTTCCATTCATGAAGAAACGATTATCAGAATTTCAACTTATAGGGCTTAGAGGCACTTTAAAAAGACAACTATTGTTTGTTACTAGTCTAAAAGTCAGCAAGGCCCTCCACATGTCTATCTGTACGCAAGTACCTTCAGATGGTTCAAGAAATACCAAGTAGGTAGTTGCCTGGGTTTGTTAATAATGTTTGTTGTAATAGTTGTGATTCTATAATGTGTTTTAATATGTTTGTTAGGAAGTAGTTCTTAGATACACTTCCAGACCAATCAAACGAGGAAAATACTTCCATCGTATCACACTAAAGAAGAAAGCTCTCGGTCGTCATTACAAGTAAGTTTAACTACTTTTATGTAATGACACAGCTTTTGTTCTCACTACATTTTGACTAGCGGCACTTCGTCACGCTCCACCGATAGGATGAAGCGTTGCGTGACGAGACTAAACACGACTGCGAAGGAGACTACATTTTGACGTCATTTGTGCAGCTATTAGAGTGCAAACGCACGGAAAATGGAATCTATTTGTTAAATCATCTTGCGACTAGTTTATGTCTATGAGTATGGTTGTCATGGTTTGCGACCATAGGGAAATTGCAACGTGGTCAGTCAACCTTCTCGATCTTTTTGCAGCAGCCCTGTTTATGAAAGTGTTCACTTGATACTTCTTTAACTAAAACTGGTGATTCTTCTTCCAGGGAAGTCAGTTTATCTCTCAAATTCCCAGAGCTGTCAGTGTGGTACTGGGGCTCGTTCTCACAACAACGTGGTTTCGAGTTGACATGTGGGGCAGGTTCGTTGCACACGCAATACCGTCTCGCATTACGGCCCTTTGAGGGCGGGTTGACGCGAAGACCCGCTGCTGATTGGACAGCTACTAAGCTACACATAGAGATTCAACAGATCACGTGTCATTTGTATGGCTTGGAGCAGGCTGATGGACAGGAAGAAGGCGAGGAAGCAGCAGAGGTAAGTAGTACTTGCGTAGATTAAAGTTTGTGTAGCGTCTTATTTTTTCAAGGAAAAAGTTAGACTGATTTCATAAGTCATTCTGTTCGCTCCTTGGGCTTCTTGTGGTGGTAGAGCGACCTAACGATACAAAAGAGGGAAAACTACACCTCCCATAAGTAGACACCTCCCATGAGTAGACACCTCCCATAAGCAGACACCTCCCATAAGCAGACACCTCCCATAAGCAGACACCTCCCATAAGTAGACACCTCCCATAAGCAGACACCTCCCATAAGTAGACACCTCCCATAAGCAGACACCTCCCATAAGTAGACACCTCCCATAAGTAGACACCTCCCATAAGCAGACACCTCCCATAAGTAGACACCTCCCATAAGCAGACACCTCCCATAAGTAGACACCTCCCATAAGGAGACACTTCCCATAAGTAGACACCTCCCATAAGCAGACACCTCCCATAAGTAGACACCTCCCATAAGGAGACACCTCCCATAAGTAGACACCTCCCATAAGCAGACACCTCCCATAAGTAGACACCTCCAATAAGTAGACACCTCCCATAAGTAGACACCTCCCATAAGTAGACACCTCCCATAAGTAGACACCTCCCATAAGGAGACACCTCCCATAAGCAGACACCTCCCATAAGCAGACACCTCCAATAAGTAGACACCTCCCATAAGCAGACACCTCCCATAAGTAGACACCTCCCATAAGCAGACACCTCCCATAAGTAGACACCTTCCATAAGCAGACACCTCCCATAAGCAGACACCTCCAATAAGCAAACACCTCCCATACGCAGACACCTCCCATAAGTAGGCACCTCTCATAAGCAGACACCTCCCATAAGTAGACAACTCTCATAACCGGACACCTCCCATAAGCGGTCAGCAACCCTCGGTCCCTTCTCTTGAAAATCTATACATTTGTAACCTTCCTAAAACGGATACCTCTCGTAAACGGACACCATTCCCTAGTCCCGAGGGTGTCCTCTTATGGGAGGTTTAACAAGTGGTCAAACTCTATGCTGTAACCAGTTGTCAAGATTTTCCTGATGTTATTCTGTAGGTCAGTTCCATTGATCTTGAGCCAACAAAGTACTATTTCCTGACAACAGAAAGGTACAGTATTTTGTATTCTGGGTATTGTGTTGGTCTTTGTTGTGCTATTGACTTTTATATTCAAACCTCATGTCCGTAGTCTGGAATACTCTCGACAAGATTCCAGCAAGCAACAAGAAAAAGTACAGGAGAGTGAGCCCGATTCCCAGGTAAAAGTGTTGGTGTTAGTGATCTTTCGTAATCGTTGATGTTGATGTTCGTTGTTGTTGTTGTTGTTTTGCTTTGTTCTTTTATTTTGTTGTTCTTTTCATCGTCGTCGTCACTGTTTTAATGTTCTTCCAGTTGCTTCCAGTTGCTTCCTGTTTTGGTTCTGGTTGCTGCTGCTATTTTTCTGGTTGTCAATGTTGTATTTCCTTTTGTTCTTGTCTCTCACCCTTTTTAGTTGATGCTGCTGTCAGTTGTTAGAGTTATCGGTATTTATATAAGGACTTTACAAGCTCACATTGTTTGTCTATTATAGAGTTACAACCATCAACTCGTCTGCCATGGTTCAAAAGGTGTCTGGACTCTAACAAACAGAAGGATTATCTTTGGTCTATTTGAGGCTTACTACTAACGCTGAGGTACCATAAAGTGCATGATATGAATACAGTGAACTCTCTAAGACCAACACCCATGCTGTGAATCATAAGATATTTCCTTATGTATAGAATTATGTCGTCTGTACATTCTTCAGGCAAAGACAAGTGAATGGTTAAAGCGAGTTTATAATAGGAATTTACTTGTCTTCTGTCCGCCAATCCCTATCACAGGAATACTGTATCAAGAGTTGGCCGTGGAGAAAGGGAGATATTAAGTGACTTTAGTGATTTGTACAGAGTCTCACTTTTCCATGATTTTAGGTTCTAAAGAAGAATCTCTCAGCTGATGCACTCAAGGTCACGATTGTCGAGAAAAAACAGGTAATATAAACTCTATCAGCGTTGGGTTGTCTTTGAAAGCTAACACCTTGTTTGTAACTTTTGCATTCCAGAAACCCTCGCCTCAGTCTCCTAACGTCTCTACTATGAGGCCGCGTTCCATGTCCCTCTTACAGCAACTCGTTAGTGAAAAGGACTCCAAATTTACTGTCTTTACTGAGGAGGTATGGTCCTAGCTTCTCTCTTACAGGTCATTTCATTTCATTTTTACAACGAACACCTAAGTATTTTATCACATTCTACCATCTTTGAAAATCTTTGAAAATTAGTTTTAGCACGGCTTGCCTGAAAATCAACGGCTATGTTGAGACAATTACCGTGGATAAATAAAGTTAATTATTATTTTCTTTTGATTCTACATACTAACATTCACTGTGCTTTCAGGGCAAAGGGACCGTCGAACCAGCAGAAAATGCCTTACAGGGCGTGTCCCTGTGTGCTATGGATGACGTCATAGCTCACACTTGGCACAGTAAGTAGTTACTTCCTTGTGACGTCATAGCTTATTATATAGAAGTCAGTATGACTTAAAGATTTATATCAGATTTTTCATTGCCAGCGCAATAAGTAGATCTTGATGTATTGCCATCCGAGTAAAGTCATGGCACATATATCCCACAAAGCACCTGCGACGTCATTTTATTATGTTATAGTATTACGTAATGTTAGTGACGTCACATCTCAGAATATACGACTCATACATAATCAAAATACACAATAATCAATATCTGTAAAGTGAACATGACGTCATAGTTGGTGACGTCATATCGTCCGTAATTAACGTTACATCACTCTTTTATTTTCAGTCAAATTGGTCAACTCTCAGATTCTCCTCCAGGGTACAGAGACTAAGGGCGGTGTTCTAGTGACTGCAGGTAATACTACTGTACTAAACCGCTTGCACCGACCAGTATGGAGTAAGACAGAGCTGTTGAATAAGAAGACTTGGGTGGGAAAGCTCGAGAATCTGCAGGTACGAAACCAAAACATTTGCTACAGAGTTCATCACAAAGAAAATGGATGACCGAGAAAGTAGATTCAGAGAGCAAATTTCGCACGAATTTGAATTACTTACCTTTACTAGTCGTGACCGTACGATGATGTTGAACTGTGTAAATGGTATATAGTCACGGCACAGTTACCGGGTACTGACACGGTCACACCACGGCGCGGTCGCTTTCACACAAATACGAAAAGTTTATCACCGTTGTATGTAATTGCTTGGAACATGAAGCTTTCTTGTACTCACTAGCTCTTTCATTCCTTCACCTTTTCCTTTTATCACATCATTTCATGTCCATTTAACTTGCCCCAATTCACATATGTATTCACTCACTACGTTCTATATTGCATTTTTATAGTATTTTGCCACTGTGAGTCCAGAAGACAGCGTTAATCTTAATAACATCCCATGGCTCGACATCTCGGTCATAACAGGCCGGCAGTCACAACAGAAGACTGGGTTCGATATGGCTGATTTAGCTAATATCGTAGGATCTGGTGAGGCTGTGGGTGGAGTGGTGACCGCAGTCGTTGGTGGAGCTACCGCGGGCGCAGCTCAAGACGTTCCTCAACTTCAGCGCATTGTGGCACGATGTGGTTGCGAGTTCTACTTTGTTAATTTTAATACCGATGTGGATCCTTTGGCAAGCAGTTACACACCGAATGCTGTGGTAAAATTTGCTATATGTATAACTAACTAGCTCAAAAGAAGGTTCATTAATATTTGATGGAACATTTATTTCCCCAGCCTCAATCACCTGCTAGCAATCATCTACGTGTAAATCGACTACCAACAGTTGATACCTACACCATTAGACACAAGTTGTTAGAGATATCAACAAACTCGGTAAGTAACTCATCACAAAGAAGGGGAAAACTAGGAAGACACTGTAAAAAAGAACAACAGAGTTAATTCATTTTGTTCCTACATTTTGGTCTCCTCTAACTCGTTCCTTGTCTTCATGAGTTCTTGAAACTCTCCTCATTCTCTGTTGCTACCTATCTTAAAAACGCCCTCCACTTAAACTTCGCCTAACTTTTGACGTGCAACCTCACAAGATATAAAATGCTAACCTTTATGTTCGTTTTTCTCTAACCATGATACAGTCCCAGTACCTTATGCTGATTGATATCGTCAACAACGTTGTCTTGTACACAGAACCAAAGAAAAAGGTGAGTGGTTTTGGAATAAGTGAGACAAGATGGTTTGATAAGCGACATAAGATACCGTATGATTGCGGAACAGAGCTGGAATTATTTGAAGGGTTCACTGTGAAAATGACCTAAGTGACTTTTTGATGGATGTCCTGAGATTAATTAGGAAAGTTAATTATACCATGTTATACCATTGAAAAAATATCATCAAAAAGTCACTTAGGCCGTTTTCACACTGAACCCTTCATTTGTCAGAGATTTGCAACAAGAAAAAGTGTTAATGCCGGCCGGACATTTTACGTGCAACACGATTTTGGGGTATCACACGATTCGACTTTTTTTGCAACAGTTCCTGCAATGTGTCCTATTTACTATGACGTCACATCAAAACAATATATTGTTTAAACGCGAAGGATCGCGGTCGTAAAAGGGGGCAACTCAGCAACAACACAAAAAAATGGATATAAAAACAAAGAGAAGAAATAACAGCCATCAAATGTATTAAAGATTGTTTATTTAACAATTTTGTTCAACTTCCTATTGTTCTTTTCAATTTTTTTCCCATCGTAAACAAACCTTGACGTCATAGGGCAATTAGCTTGAAACTGACCTGAGCTCTAAGTATACAAAAGGTTGATGTTAATGACAAGAACAATTCTGAACGCAAGGCTGCAGCCATCACATTTTCTTTGGCAAACGAAGCACTCGTCGAGAGCAACTTTTTCTCTACCTCTGCGACCCTTATACGTAACGTTGTGCGCAACAGTTGCACGTTGCAAGAAAAACTGCATCACGTTGCAAGACATGTCATTGTCTCTCCATTTAATTTTAGTGCGTCAAGCCTTTGTATCTCTTTGTATCAGATCGATCTAATTATGAATGTCCACATTTATGATAACAAAGACTGATAGAATGTATTTTCCGTTGTAATTTTTAGGAGGCGATCGAACGATTGCAGAAAATGACGTTCAGGCTACAACTATCTGCCAGCGAAGACCAGCGAGGACAAATCCATAAACAACAAAACATTGTCAGGTTATTAAAAGTTACCTGTATGAATAATGATGATGATGATCATTTTCTTCAAAACCCACCCGGCATTCAGTTGTAGGGTGGCATGGTTGGCCGAGCGTTCAGAGCGGGTTCGAGTCCCAGCTCGAGCGCCTGGATCATATGTGAATTCAGTTTGTTTAATGTGTTGTTCTCTACCATGCCACGAGGTTTTTTCTCCGGTTCTCCGGTTTTCCTCACTCCGTAAAAATCAACATGTGAGCTGAGAGTTGTATGCTTAAAACAGTCAATGTAGTGGTAGTGAGTGTGAGAGTACAGTGTCCCCCAATTAGTGCGCAAGCGCTAGAAGACTTGGACACTTAAATAAACAGTTATTTATTTATCATCACTTCCACAATCATTATCTCTTGGCCACTACTATTTCAGTGCTCATGTTATCATCTGACATTTCCTTATTTGTTAATTTCCATTAACAGATCTCGACAAGCAGAAATGAGGAGTCTTCAAAGAGATCTCTACGAATTAAATTTGTTAAGAAAACAAGCCTTGGACAACCAAGAGTAAGTCACCACAGCCAACTCAGTCTTCCAGATTCTTCATCCAACTTCAGAAAGTGTTTAACATTGATTTTACTATACTTACCCAGGCTTACTGAAGCAATGGTGCAGCTAGAAAGAGATATTTCACACAAGAAAGAACTCTTGAATTCTGCGAGTACTGAACTTAAGCTTCTGATAAGGTAAATACATGTAAACAAGAAATAACCGAGATATGTGGGGTTTAGGACGTGGGTTATATTTGGTGGAATAGGAATACTGAACCGCGAGGGACGACGCAGACTCAGTATTGCATTTGAGCAGTAAATTATTGAGTCTTTTCATGGCGCTTGATGACATGATCTACCGGTCGTCTTGGTCCGAAACGTCAGAACATGACTCGACAAAAAGCGGAAACTAGGCATTAAATAGTAAAAAGCCTCGGTTAATAATAATAATAATAATACTTTATTTATAGAGGGTAACACGAAACAGTTACAAACTGATAAACTTGTGGTTCTCGGTAATTAACTCTTACGTCTTTACTCAGTTGTCTTATTCATTGTGTAAGCGGAATATCTCTTTTGCTTTAGCGCTTACAAGGATTTCCAAATGAATTTGAATACTCCAACACCAGAGAAAGGTAACTAAAATCTTTAGAAAAGTCGAACGAATACGTTTTAAAATGCCATGTTCAGGGGCGGATCCAGGATTTTCTTCAGGGAGGGGTGCACCCAGGATTATTTTTCAGGGAGGGGCGTTGTAGAAATTGGAAACAATCCAGAAGATATTTTGGAAAAATATAGAGAAGGAAGGGGCCCAAAGTCATCTCAGGAGGGGGTGCACACCCCCTGCACCCCTCCCCTAAATCCCCCCTGCATGTTGTACTCATGTACGCATCTTCATTTGTGGACGGGTAGCGGAGGGAAGGGAAGGAACGGCCGGAAGTGGTAGTAGTCACACTGCATTTCGGAATTCCTCGATGTGTTCAAGGGCCAAGTTTAACTACTTCACTATTTATGACTGTAACAGCTCCTTCAGCTGAGCCTACTAAACTGGCTGAGGTTCACTTCAATCATGTATCATGGCAACTTAACCAAGCTGATGGACAGCTAGAAATAGCTGATGTCACTTTTAGGAATTTTAGGTAAGTTTTGATCCTTAAAAATTACGATAACTTTAGAATCCGTCACATAAATTACGGTAAAAAAGCAAGTGATTAAACACAACTTCATTAGACATTTTATTGGCCGTTGAAACCGGAGCTACCATAGAAGGGGAAATCCCCGCTGATATCCAGGGAGGCGGATATCCTCGATAACCGGGAAAGGCACATCCCCGATATCCGTTGAGGTAGCCGACATACATGGTGCCCGGCGATAGAGACATCCTAATAACTATGGAAGGCAGAGGAGGGGGGACATTCCCGATACTTAAGAACGACGAAGAGATGTAAATTTTTGTTAAGACAGTTTTGATAACATGATTATTTTAATTGACTCGAGCATGATATGTTATTTATTGCAGTTATAGTAAAACTACCCTTAGCGATGCCACCATTGAACACAGATTTGAAGTTCCAAAGTTTAACGTCAGAAATCTTTTACCAAATAGTATTTATAAGGTAATCATCCATGGTTATGTACAAGATTTGTTGTAACTATGCAAACAAATAGCCACAAAAACAGCAAAAGCTATAGCAAGAACGACATGAATAAGTACAACATCAACAGTAATAAATCGGTCATTGTAACGTTAGTTGCTGTAACTACAAACGTTTAGTTGATTGTATTGTCATTTTTGTAACAGGATGTGATGAGCCAGCATATGGTCAGCGGTCAAGGCCATCATGACAGAGCTGTGATGTTTCGATTGTACTGTAGAGTCAAACCACCAGGTTGGTTCATAGTACGGATATCAAAAGAGAGACCCATATATTCTTATTATAGAAGTGTTCTTGTTTACTAAGCGAACCTCCTTAAGAGACATTTTAGGGATATACATGTCACTGTTCGTATTATTGAAGTGTTCGTATTATAGAGGTTTTCCTATGAGGAAAGTATGGGAAAGCATGAGAAAACTTTGTATTATGGAAGTGTCCATGCACCTTCTAAACTAAGGGCTTCCGTTTGGATACAAAGCCTACGGCCCCAGTGGCTGATGAGAAGGGAAGAGGTTCGGAGTGAAGAGAGGCAAAAAGGAGAATCTTCTTTCTTTCGTTCCTGTCCATCAAATGCCTTCACAAGCCAGCTTGTAGAATAGTAAATATGAAAAAACATCCCTCCTGTAGAGGCTCCTTACTAAGTGAGGAGGAATTCTAATTTTCTCGTGGGCACCTTTCTGCAGGAGTTTTGCGGCAGCTATATCTGCCTGCGTGGCTGGGCCTCCCTTCCTTTCATTCTCCCCCGAGGGCCGGCCACGAAGGCTACAGCTATGTGGGTAGGAACGAAGTGCTGTTTTTGAATTAAGTAAGATTTTATTTCTCGTTGGATAAAAAGTTTCATTATTTTGACCATAAAGATGGCTGTCATAAAATCCCTCTACTGATCTACGCCCGACCCGACGCATGTTTCTAATCCAATTTACTTGATATCCTTCAATACGAGGACTGTATTTTCTGAATCTCTTGTGCTTTTATCAGTGGCAGGAATCGGCGTCAAAGAACATTTAGAAGTGAATGTGTGTCCACTATCTGTTGGTCTGACTTACCGTCTCTTTAGTAAGGTCATGGCCTTCTTTTTCCCTCAACGTGCCCACGAGTATGAGTCTGAAGTGACGGATGTTGATTTGATTTATAGAGGTTAGTTACCATGACAAAATTAGTAGTCATAGCGACCACGCTGTAATAATAGTCCTTGTTTAGGTAAGGCGTACAAGCAAAAATTCCTAGGAACCACCACACGTTTATAGGTCTTCCTTCCTTCCTTCCTTCCTTCCTTCCTTCCTTCCTTCCTTCCTTCCTTTCTAATTTTTCTTTCTTTCCTTCTTTCCTTCTTGATTTCTTTCTTTTTTAAAAGGAGTCGACCATGATGAGAAGGACCTCGGAGATGACGAATTGTTCTTAGCAGACGATCTCGAGGTAATATCTTGTTATACCGTGCTTATGTGCTACCTAGGATAATAAATCATTTTTCAAGTTAGCGGGCCTCAAAGTGGAGCGGAACGATCATAGTGGAATTGGTTTCTTTCTAGATAGGGATTTCCGCAGTGTGTACTAAACTCTATTTGTGAAGCACTTTTGTCAGACCCAAGAGAGGGTATACTTGATCACATGTTGGACGGGAGAGATTTATAAAATATGTTTAATACACTCAAACATCAAAGTCTGTACGTACCCTGAACAGGGCAGGAAGGCCTAAAACCGCTCCTTGTTCGGCACGTACCGCATATGGAACTGCCGCTCCCCTCTCCTCCCTTCCAGTTCGTCCTGGGACTATCATCTCTAAACAGTGTCCGGTCCGTCATAGACAAATGGCTCAACTGCTCTTCTCTTTACCTGCTTTATGTTCAAGGATAACCATCCAAAATCAGGGAATCTCAAACGTTATCCAAGTACAGCATCATCGATTTCGTCATCTTCTGACACGTCGTTAGAGTCGACGTCTTCAAAGAGTAAAAAGAACATATTGACGTCTCATACCGACTCATCTCCGTCATCTCCCGGCGCTAAAGACAAGGTAAATATTTGAATTTTTGGATCTCGCATTACGGCCACCTTGGTTGTTATATACAGCGGTCGGTATAAAAAGGTAGCCATTTTTGATCAATAGTAGATGGATTTGTTGGTTCTGACTCATTGTACATAGATCAGGTGATCTCTGAAGTAAGATAGTCGTTTTAGATAGGTAACCATTGCAAAAGGATGGTATATTTTGGGGGGTGGTATAGGGGGTTAATCCCTAGAGAGAGGAACTGTGGAAAGAGTTAAGTTGCCCTACTCCTCGGTGACGCCTTTGGGCCATACCAAATGAAAATACTATCAACATTCTCTAAGACGGACACTTAAAGTACTATCAATAGCTGTCCGCCTTAGAGAGGTTTTCCAGACAGAGAGTAAGTTGCAAGGGCGTGTCCGTGTTCTCGTTACTGATAAACCTATTAATACAGGGCAAAAAGAAAAGCACGTTTTACAGACCCTTAGAGGAGCATGACGATCTGGAGAAGATGAAAGAACGAGCTTCTAAAAACCACTCTTTCATCTATGTCAAAGTTACTCAAGTTTTACTATGTGTCAGCTATAAGGTGAGGGACTTACTGATGCTTGTGTTTGCACCTTTTATGAAAAGTTAAATGCTACTGAGTCTGTATGTGTTGCTCATGCTTGCGCCGCTAGTGTGGACCAGGCTTTAATGTCTTCTGCCTTTTCAGGGTGAAAAAGAGAAGAATATTGTGGATGTGCACAACTTTAACCTGACGCTCCCCACCCTTGAGTATCATAATCGAACATGGACGTGGCATGATCTCTTGATCGCAATGAAGAAAGACTGCATTAATGTACTGGTGTCGCAGGTGAGTTTTATAAGTTATGACTGCAACCTTTGCAGTGGTCTGACAGACAGACAAGAACAGACAATACACACACAATAGGACTGACTGACTGACTGACTGACTGACTGACTGACTGACTGACTGACTGACCCTGACTGACCTGACTGACTGACTGACTGACTGACTGACTGACTGACTGACTGACTCGCTTACTCACTGACTGACTGACTGACTCACTCACTACTCACTGACTCACTGACTCACTACTCACTGACTCACTCACTCACTGACTCACTCGCTCACTGACTGACTGACCCACTAATGTACATGTGCATTAATGTACTGGTGTCACAGGTGAGTTTTATGACTGACTGACTCACTCATTGACTCACTGACTCACTGACTGACTGACTGACTCACTCACTCACTGACTCACTCACTCGCTCATTCACTGACTGAATGACTGACTCGATGACTATGTCATTGACGATCCTTTTCTTCGTGTTTACAGATAATCAAAGAGAAACTCCATCTTAAAGGGGTACATGGCAATGAGATAAAAGACGCCAAGTCGCAGCCTAGGTTTGTGCTTATACAGTAGACGAATGTGTTACATTTTAATTCTGTAGTTTTAATTTGGTTTCACTTATTCCTAAGAGGCCTTTTTGCCCCAATTGTTAACCACGTTTTGATGTTCTTATAGGGAAGAAGATAAAGCAAAGCTATTGTTTGGAGACAGAGTGAGTGTAGAATCGATCAGAATGGCTATTATTACCGTGTTTACTAAAAATACAATTTATTTTTTGTTTTTGTAGTCCAAAGAAGAAAAGAAAAAGAAAAAGAAAAAGAAAAGTTTGCTGGGCAAATTAGTCAAAAAGACCCGCAACCCCAAACCATCGGGTAAGTTATGGTCATTCGTTTTCCATTCTTGGCTTCTACTAGATCATGTGTTCTATTACTTTGCTTCTACTAGATCATGTGTTCTAATACTTTGCTTCTACTAGATCATGTGTTCTATTACTTTGCTTCTACTAGATCATGTGTTCTATTACTTTGCTTCTACTAGATCATGTGTTCTATTACTTGGCTTCTACTAGATCATGTGTTCTATTACTTTGCTTCTACTAGATCATGTGTTCTATTACTTTGCTTCTACTAGATCATGTGTTCTATTACTTTGCTTCTACTAGATCATGTGTTCTATTACTTTGCTTCTACTAGATCATGTGTTCTATTACTTTGCTTCTACTAGATTATGTGTTCTAATACTTTGCTTACTTTAGTTTAGTTTATTAGCTTTTCCTTCCAATGAAGGCAGGGTTACCACAATAGCTTTTGCCAATTATTGTGGGCCCTGTAGTGTAGTAGGACACACATCGGCAACTTACTGTACGCCAACTCTCCCCAAATAGTGGTGTGGGTTCTTTATTGTCCCTCCAATGCAAGTTGTGAAGTGTGGGGAGACGGAGCCTTCGGTTTAACGGCCTTACCGAGAAAACATAAAGGTTTAACCATTTGCAGATGTAATTACACGACGGCACTTTCTCCTCGATTATTTAAAGATCTGTGTGTTGTCGAACCTCGACCTTCCGCACTGAAGACCGGCCCTCAACCAACTAAGCCAACTGGGCGGCGGTTGCTTCTTCTAGATAAAAATAAATAAATAAATAAACTGTTTATTTAAGGCTGGTTCACACTAGCGTCGGATTCGGAATCGGAAGCAGAAAACAAAGGAAAAGACAAAAGAGTTAAGTCAAGCGTGTGACATAAGACATCGACATAAGCATCGCAAGAAGCATAAGACCAAGCATAAGCATAATCAAAGACAAAGGAAGGAACAAAGAAAAACACCTTTCTTTTGTATTCTAATCCCTAAATTCTTTGTTGTTTTCTTACGATTCCGATTCTGATTCCGACGCTAGTGTGAACCAGCCTTTAAGTGTCCAAGTCTTCTAGCGCTTGCGCACTAATTGGGGGGCACAACTCTCTCTCTCTCACACACACACACACTACCACTCATTAACTGTTTTAAGCATACAACTCTCAGCTCACATGTTGATTTTTATGGAGGGAGGAAAACCAGAGAACCCGAAGAAAAACTCTCATGGCAAGGGAGAGAACAACACATCTAACAATTTCTACTCACATGTTGTATCCGCAGGGCTCGAACCAACAAGCCCAACCCGTTCGACTCACAGTGGTGAGAGGTGAACGTACACCGCCGTGCCACCCATAGATCATGTGTTCTGTTGCTGATTTGGCTTCTACTAAATTATGTGTCCTCTACTAGATCATGTGTTCTATCATTTGGCTTCTACTAGATCATGTGTTCTATCATTTGGCCTCTACTAGATCATGTGTTCTATTTCTGTAGGTCTTCTTCAACCTGATGGTGCAGGTCCTGAACCCGTCAACCTTGAAGGAGAAGACTTTCAAGAAAGTGACGACGACGATGAAGAAGACTCTGAGGAAACACAGGAATCACAAAATCAATAAATTGCATGACCATCACGTTACGGTCACGCACATCAGTCACGAATGTCCCACATGCGTGTACCAATTGCAATGACGTTACATTAAAACATTAAATTGTGAAAACGATAAGGATCATGGTCGCGGAAGGGAGACAAACCAGCACTGAAGAACACAAGGAAAATTGGTATAAAATGCGTTTTATATAACAAGGAATAGCGGCACAGCCATCAGTGCAATAAATATGGTTTATTATATACATCGATACATCATATATTTGGGAACACGATTTGAAATAAACATAAACCGTGACGTCATAATGAAATAGGGTTCGTAAACGTGGAAAGTTCGGAATGTGAATCAATTTTGAAATAATCCCTTGATATGAAACGTCCTACCTGAGCAACCCGATTTTAAAATTTGAACAAAATTACGGCGTCAGAAGTTAGAGCCTCGGGATGAGTGTTTCAAGAACTAGTCCTTCGAAGGGATCAAAAACCAGCGTCCTAAAGAATAATTTAGTTATATCCGCCCAAGATGCCGCCTTGCTCGTATGCCAAACATACGTAAATCAAAGGAAATTGCGCCTAATTATCTTTTGTTTCCATTACGTTCGGCAGATGAAAAGGGACGGCATCTGGAAAGAACATAAGGGTTCCGACAGGTGGTGCGACCCTTGAATGCAATATTGCGGCAATTGAGAACTTTACATATGTTGTAGCTACTGTAACATCTGCAGTGTTGTGTAGTAATGGAATCATTTTCTGCTTGTGTAATACTGCATACAACAGTTTCAGAGTTTGGCCCGGGAGTTAGGCACATGATGCAGTTCATCCGGCCATTGCACGCAATATAATGTGCTATATTATACTGTGGGCTTAGGTCCTAGAGTATCTTTTATTTTCTTGTATTTACTACACACTTATTTGGTGCGACCTTGGTTCAACCTTGTTTCAGACGCTACTTTTCTCATGTGCCGACCCAATGAAAGAACACTGTCAATTATCTGTTCTTCCGTTTGTGTACGGCGCATGAGAAGAGTCCAGCGTCCTGGAACAGGACGATACTTTACGTGTGACTCGACTGTAAAAGTGATATCATTGATTAGAGTTTTGAGATCTGTTGCTCAATGTTAGCCTCGATTTTACGTAAGCTATTCATAAATTTGAGTCAAAATCCCGTGCTATTTCTAAGTATTTGCTCTGTCTATTATATTCATTCATTTATGAATTCCTTCCCTTTCACTGGGCTGCTGTTAAAGTTCTGAAGAATTCATTGCGCGTAATCAAGGCTAAGACTGTGCAAAAAGAAACTTGACATGGGGCTATTATCCTTACAGTAAAGAAACTGATTTTTAAGAAACCCACCCTATAGACATGCTGTGAACGCCAGTAGGTTCTTCAGGGAAATTCCGGTTGGAAAAGCAAATGTATGCGTTATTCCGATCGGAAAGGTCCGGAAAACTTGGTCTTCCCATTGAGGCAATCCACTTTTCCCGCTCTTTTCGGTTCTTTTGGTAAACGCGTGAACTATTTGTCGGACGTCCAGGTTTTCCGCTCTTTTTTATCATTAGCAAACGAATTTCAAACCAGATGGATTGATGTAAATGATAAGTACCCCAGTACATGCGAATGTGAGTTTTTCCTGTAGTTGTATAAATAGGAAACAACGAAACTTTGCATGGTCAAATCTTTAACTTGCTTCACTTTCTGGGCTCCGAATGTATATTTACTGTTTAGAAAGTCAAGTAGGGCAGTAGCAAGGCTGCATGTGTCATTCCATCTTTGTGAATACCTAGTTATGTAAAAAGCAACAACAAAAATGTAATTTTAAGATAATATGGAAGGGTTATTAATTGTATAAATGAAATTCTATTATATATTAAAAACAAATTTACTATGTCCTTTTTGTTTCTTTATTTCGGTTTTTTTCCCCAGTTCTGTGGTATGCTAGTCTTCTTCATAGTTGGTGTCGCATGAAGCTTTCTGTAATCACTTTTAAAAGAATCTCTACAACAGCAAGTTTTTCTTGACAAGAAAATCTTACTTATGTAGAAAAATGACAAAGAAACTGACAATTTTTCCTTGTTATAGAAAAAGATGCGGCTTCACACAAGTCTGCGCTAGCTTCCAGAGATGTCTTTTGTTGGAGTTCCTGTGCTTTTAACCAGAATGCATTTCGACGATTGTGCGCATTGACTCATGGGATAGCGACCTCATGTTCGACAGCGAAGTTGCATTTTCGAGAGAGGTTTGATGCGAAGAAGGCAAAAGTATTTCTAAGTTTTAGGCCTTATTTTATTCAATATGTCGCGTGTTTTTATCGGAAGACTTCCTATGGGCGCCAGGGAAAGTGATGTAGATCGTTTTATGCGAGGATATGGGACTATTAGAGACATAACGTTGAAGAAAGGCTACGGCTTCGTGGTAAGCGTCGTAATATTCAAATCTGATGAAGTTGAAATTTGACTTCTTCAGTGTATGCCAACTTTTGATTGCTTTTTTCGTAGGAATTTGATGACTACAGAGATGCAGAAGATGCTATTGATGAACTTAATGGCAAAGAACTGCTTGGAGAAAAGTAATTTTGAAATAATTTTTCCTTTGGCGTTGAGCCAGCACGCCCCGATAGGAGATTAGTTGGTATTGAATGCATAATTTCATCACATTGGTCGGTCTTTTTGGCGTTTTATAAGCTGTATTTCAATGAATTCCTAATTAATTCTGACAACTACTCTAATATAAAAACTCGAAAGTCAATTTTTGACTGCTGATGTCAAATTTTAGTCAAGCTTTGAACCTTGATGACGTAGTTCATTATTGCTGAAGTTGACAAAGGGCAATCTAGAAATTTATTCCTTGTTCGTAGATATGGATAAGTCAATTAAACTGTAGTTTCCATCTAAGATCGGCATCCAAAGTGCAAATTATAAACACACGAAGGAATAAAAAGTATTTTCTGTGTTAAGCATAGTATAAATTATTAATTTATGCATGTGTTTGTTACAGGGTTACACTAGAGATGGCAAGAGGACGCCGATCCAGTGGCAGCCGGGGAGGCGGCGGTGGTTACAGAGATCGAGGTGGACGAGGTGGCTATTCATCAAGGAGACCTGTTTGGCTTGACAAGTAAGATACTTCCATTGTTGTTTTCATATTCATTTATATTTTTTGTGAGAATTGTTTTTCAAAATAAGGATATTATGAATTTATAACTCTTATAGAAACAAAGATAGTTCTTGGCCATTTTCCAGGAATACTGGGTAATACATTAAAACAAATCCGGTTATCTCGCCCCCATGCCATCTCGCCCCCAGTATAAAAGACATCTCGCCCAAACCATGTCGCCCCAATATTACCATGTCGCCCCATGGTTATCGTGTCTTTTACGAACGAAAGTTTACAAATGCGATGGAAACATGAATCTGTTACCAAATTAGACTATCTATTACAAATGAATATTTATGAATGTGATCCAAGACAATTAAACAGTATATTTGTAGATAAAGTTCAATTACAATCTTAGACTGAGCACAGTCAAAACACAAGGAAAACACAGCTAAAATGTTAGTCAAGTGGCGATTTAGAACCAAAACCACCTGATAATATTTAGAAAAGAATTGAAATTAAAGGAAAGCCAAAGGTATTAACTCAAACGTTTGTGTAAAGCATGGGTCTTAAGGTTTGTTTATTTCACTCACATTAAACAATTGTGACTATAAAGCAATCATTGCTTTAATGAATTCGCTTCAACAAATCAGTTTTTAGTGAGTCAGTGAATTACTCACTTTCCTTGGTTTCTATTGCTGAATAGCAATGATATGTGGCTTTTCTCTTTCAGTTAAAGTGCCTATCACCCATATTTTTTTATGTTCAGTGTTGACTCCTTTTACGTCATCACATTTGCATTCGGTGTTGAATTTATCAATCAATCAATCTCTTTGAGCATGAGTTTAATACTGTAGTTCAAACCAGCAGCAACCACATTTTGGCTTATTTTCACTATTATAAAGTAGGAAAATAGTATTAGTTGGTGTGGGGGTGAGATGGTTAATATTGGGGGCGAGATGGATGGGGCGAAGTGACTTACATATGGGGGCAAGATGACTTGGCGGCGAGATGACTGTCATTTCATTAGAACTGTGCTAACTCCAACTCCTTGTTGTGTGAAGCACATTGAGTTGAGTAGGTGGGATGTTTGTTTCATTTTTCAGTTCCAAGAGAAGAGGTGCTTATTGAACACACTGATGAAGTGCAATAATTATAAAGGATCAGTCTTTCCTCTATAAATCATTCTTGTAGTGATCGCCAACAAGGAGTTTGTTGTTAAGGCATATTATTTTACTGGGCCAGTGGGAACCATAAATACAGATAAATGCACCAAGGGACATGATATAAATTTGTTGTGTATTGTACACAGTATATCGTCTAATACATTTGTATTAATAGATATGGACCCCCTGTAAGAACAGGCTATTCTGCTGTTGTGGAAAACCTCTCAAGCCGTACTAGTTGGCAGGTGGGTACTGAGCTGATTTTGAAACTGTATCATCTATCATACATAGATATATAAATGCAGGGCTGTGCTGGGTGCCTAGGGAGTCTTTCAGGTACACACTAGCCTACCATAGCATACTTCATTTTCAGCCACCCAAACACAAAATTTGTTAGTCACCCCAGGCACCGCTAGAGCACAGCCATGTACAGTATGAAAACTTAAAATATTTCCCAAAAGATATTTCTTGGGGAGTTGTGTGCTAATGAGAAGTTTGTTGGATAAAACTGATGAATTATTGACTGCAGAACTAGATGAGTTATACTGTAGTCTTGGTATTTCTTTAGGGCAAGTAAAAGTACAAGCTTAACGACATTTTGATGCCAGGGGCTGGTTGTTTTAAAGGCAATACTGGACTATGTTTTTCTTGTGTCAGCTGGTTTTCTTAAGAGCTTATGTTAGCACAGAATGCCTTAAAGCGGATTTACACGGTGCAACTTTTGCCTACAACTGTTGCATGCAACTTGCTTTTACAACATATTTTAGTGGCTATTTACATGTGGGCAACATTGCATTGCATGCAATAGTTGCAGGTAAGTTGTAGGCTTGATTTACACAGTGCAATTCTTGTAGCGTGTACGTTGTAAGCAAGTTGCATGCAGCAATTGTAGGTAAAAGATTCACCATGTAAATTGGCCTTTAAACAACTGCCTTGGGTTCCAGAAAGCCCAGTTAGCATTAATTGAGGATTAGCTCTTAAGAAAACCATATATTTTGATAATGGATTAACACTAATTGGACTTTCAGAAACTAGCCCCTGGACTAAGATCAAGGTTGATCTTTTCCTTTAAAACTCCAAAGTTTTCAAGGAGAACTAAAAACTGGATCAGAGATAAACAGAATTAGCATGGCACCACTAAAACATAACTAAACCCATTAAAACTATAACTAGAACACTAGATAGTCATAATATAAAAGTTTAAATGTAATTATGTTTTCCTTAAATAACTGCTTCCACATTTTCACATTGGCAGGGCATATAAGAGGTGACAAAATCGTTAGGCAATGTCACTAGAGGTTGCGTGATCTCTCTTGCTCCTCCCCTTAACCAATGAATGCGATGGTTACAGTTAATTATGATTCAGTTGAGCCTCGGCCACACACTCCGTGCTCGCTATGATGTGAAGGGTTTTAAGTCATTCTCTGGCTGCTGAGAAGGGTTAGATTGCTTACTCTGGACTGGGCTTAACGAGAGGAAAGGGTTAAAATTGCAATCTCTCTGGACCAAGCCTCTGTGCTCGCTGTAGCGATGAGATGTATATTTTGCGTTCTGTTTGAGAGGGCAAGCTAATCACTCTATAACTTAAGAAGGAATGTTAAAATATAGTATAAGGTAAGATGCTGTTGCATTCGATGATAGCACAAGGTTTAGGCCCTTGTGCAATTTTCTTCTGCTTGAAGAGTTATCACAGTGTATGCTACAAAATTCAAGTACTTGACAATCAAAAATGTTTTACTCAAGTAAAGTTTTTTGAAGTTTTTTTTTCAAAGTGACCAAAATGTCAATATCAACTGGACCTCTCCAGCAGTACCTTAAATCCTTCCATTACTGTTTTTATTAAACCCTGCTTTCTTATTTGTACATTCTTACAGGATTTGAAGGACTATTGTCGTAAAGTTGGAAAGGTTACTTATGCAGATGCCCATAAAAGAAGAGTTGGAGAAGGGTAAGGAATATTCATGTATATTGTAAAGTACACTTCAGACACCCTTGTAAGGTGGATTCCCATATGATGGACACAAGTACCAAGATTATTCGGGTCCTGTAGATGCAGTGCAACCTCTTAATAGTAACACCAAGGGACCAAAGTGTACATAATATTGAGGTGTCCATGTTATAGAGGTTTCATTTATAAGGAAATGTATGGAGATTCCAGCTGTTGGGGCATAGAAATTGATTCATTTCAGAGAGGTGTTGATCTTAAGGAGCTTTCCATAAAAAGATGTTTCACACACTTTCAGTACAGTGGAACCCCGTTAATAAGGACACCGTTGGGACGGGGAAAAATGTCCTTATTAACGGGGTGTCCTTATTAACCGAGGTGTCGAAAAAGCTTAGCTTTAATCGGGACTTTGAAATCTGTCCTTAATATCGAGGTGTCCTTATTAAGCGGGTGTCCTTAGAGCGGGGTTCCACTGTATTATCTTACATGTATAGGTGTTTTTTTAGTCCTCCACAATAGTATGTTGTTGGAAGTCCAATAAACACTGTACAATGTTACTTGAACCAGTTTCAATACATTATTTTGTGGTCCCTTAAACCAGGGGAGTAGTGAGGCGTGAGCAAAAGGGGAGGCAACAACACAACAATAATAGCCCAAAATTCACTCCGTTTAAAACTTTAAAGTGATATCATTGACACCGTCCTTCAGATGACAGCTCAAGTCCCCCCTCTCGCTAGGGCACTGCCTTAAACTTCCCTGTTAGGCATATTGAGCTAGTCCTGTTGATGTCTAACTTTGATGAATGCCTTCTTTGTTATATTCATTGCATTAAGTACTTTATCATCACAAAAATAATGACATAACAAACCTGTAATAAATTGTTTTGCTCTGTTTCAGTATTGTGGAGTTTGCCAGCCGTGATGATCTTAGTGATTGCATCACCAAACTTGATGACACGGAACTTGGTGGAAGAAGAATCAGGATTTATGAAGTATGCATTAGATACCAAGAACTACATGTATAAACTACAAGTCTAGAAATGTCTCTAATTTTTATGCCCATGAAATTATAGCCAAGTGCTCAGAAATTAATCCCATGGAAATTACAGATTGCAGAATATTCAATCTCTTTGTTCATTTTATTGAAGGAGAAAGGGGCCCGTGATCGCCACAGAAGATCAAGATCTCGCTCAAGAACCCCCTCCAGATCTCCGCGCCGCAGATCAAGGTTTGTTTTGTTCTCTCGAAATCCCTCAAGTTGTACCTCAGTATTAGAGAGCCTTTGTAAAAAGTTTGATTTCTTACTTTGTCTTTGTATCAACAGGTCTCGATCACAATCCAGAAGTCGTTCAGGATCTCCACCTCCCTAAGAGAGCATCAAGATCTCGTTCCAGATCTCGCTCTTACTCCCGAACCCCAGTGAAGTCTCACTCAAGATCACGCTCACCCCCAGCAACAGACACGAAAGATGACAACCGTGATTCAGACTGAACACCTTTTTATTACTTTGAATGTGATTGTATAGTTATGTAATGGTCCAGCCAGGATTGTATTGGGGGAGGGGTACTTTTCACTATTGGTGGACGGACATCACACTGGGTCTTTTTAGGATCATCCTTCACTCATTAAAGCATCCATGATGAATTCCAAGCATTCTTCTAATGCTATGGACCCCAATAAGTCCCTCTCTCCCCTAAGGAAGGGAGGCTTTGCCCTTTATGTTGCACAAGGGTGACCCTTATAGTGCCCCAATGGCTAAACCCTGAGTTATACATCTAGTTAATACACTCAATTGCACTGGAAATTAATTTGTAGATTTATTTTGTTTGCCATAGAAATACACTATTTACAATATTTACTGTAGTTGCAATTAGTAATTTATATTCTATTTACAACACCCAGTTCAAACTAGAAACTTTTAAATAGATGTAAACAAAAAAATATCTGTTATACCTGTTTACTCTTATTCCCTAAGTAACAAAAATACCTCTGTTGATACTCATGTGTTGTAATATTAATTTAATTGTTTAAGTTGCCCTTAAATAATGGACATGAGTTTTATTGAGGATAAAAATTTTATCGTCCTTGTTGGTTGGACCAGCCTTTGAATGTCTTCATTTCTCTTCTACGTCGTAGTCGTCTTGATTTTGCACTTTTGTAACTTGTATCATGTATCCTAAGTAGAAATGTATTCAAATAAGAATAAAGTTTCATTTCATTGTGATATCTCGGAGACATTTATTATAACATTAATATGCCTTCTATAGTAATGACAATCAAGAGTGAGAACCTAAACAGTTAATTTTCATCTCATTCCTAAACCAAGATGGTGGCCTGCATGCCATCTGGGAGCAGTTTTAGGGACGGATTTAGGGGAGGGGTGTGTACCCCGAGATGAATTTGGGCCCTTTTCTTCTAAATGATTTCCCAAAGTGAAAGCTGACAAGGCAAGGAAATTTATGGGTTATACTTTGATAAAATGATAACATATTCTATACCAGTCAATACGGGACAAACGGCCTTTAACGTCGGAATTTTCTATCTTATTTTTGCCTTGCCAGTCTAATTTGGACAAGTGCTGAAGCCGAGACTTATACTGAAGTAAAAATCAGAACTTTGAGGCAGAATCTTGAGAGCTGGAATCGAATTACCTTTACGGGTATTACTATCATAGCTTTTTCTTGGTATATAAATGAGAAGACCCACCTGCATAGCTCGTCCTCCTGTCTCTATAGGAAGAAGTAATGAGGCTACCATACTTAGTGCTGACATAATAGCATATATACTGAGAGCTAGCTTGACTGAATGTTTTATTACAACCTGTACGAAGAGAATGGAGACTGTAAGTATCTTTACAAAAACAATTCAAAACAAAATTCTTGACAGTGAAAACTAGTAGACACCGAAAAGGTTCTAGAAGTGTAGGTATGAAACGTCTTAGAGAGTAAGGGCTTAATATGTATCGTTACCAAATTACCAGAAATGCGTTGTTGCAGCTTTTGACTGATTCTCCACTACCTATTTCCATTTCCATTTTTCCCAGATTACTCTGATATATTCATGTGTGAGATTTTCCACATATTACAGATATTACACCTATTTCCATTTTTCCCAGATTGCTCTGATATATTCATGTGTGATTTACATTTACAGATATAAGATTGCTTGTCATTTCTGTGCGGGTACACCCAACTGCACACCACAAGAAGCCCTAAGGAATAACTAACCTGTGCAACAAAAGGTGTTAACATAGCTCCAATACGAGCAAACGCACTACAGCAACCAAGTCCTAGTGCTCTATTGACTGTAGGGTACACCTTTGATAAAAAAATAAAATATTACAATTGGTGGGGTTTCTATTCATTTGCAGTAAGGGATTCAGTACGTGGGCGCGATTGCTCAATTCATTTCTAAATGGTACTTTACATACATGTAAGCTAACAGTGCTTTGCTCACGGCATCTCTTACAGTGCTTTACAACGTGCATTTAGCTTTGCGGCTGTGAGCCTGCATAGCTGGCGTTTTCGCTAACGTAGGCGGAGGAAAAGAAAAGCGGGGAAATCCTCCCCTTCCCGGCCCCTCCCTCCCCTGAGAGCCGGCCAATAAGGCTGTGCTGCTTTTAAATTGTGACTGTTGCATGCTGTTCCGCTAAATCGATCTGACAACGCAACCTTTTGGTAACAGTAAGGCCTTCCATCTACATACAAAAACGGTGCTTTTCTCTTGTCTGCAAACACGTTGTTTTCGATGCGTTTTCAAATCTATTCTGATGTATAGCCTCAGTGACGTACTCACCTCTGGTGTATAAACGTAGAATGTCTGGAATGCTCCCGATATGAAGCCACGTATCCCAAATATACATATTGTCATGAACGTTCTATAATATAATATAAGAGAGATTAAAATGACGATTTTAGTTTAGTTTTGCGCATGCGTCATTCGATGACGTCATTCGTACACATATTGATGAGTCCTACTCTCATCTTTACTCTTAGGCTTGTCTTTCCACGCTACTTTAGCATGTAAAAATGTATATTTTTGCTAGTGTGCAAAATTACCCAGATGGCCCTTACAAGCAAGCTTTAATTTGGTACTCAGGCTTCCTCGCAGCCCAAGTGAGCTATTAATCCTCGATCCCATTCAAAAGATGTTTTTCTTCTGTCCAAAGAAACGCTGTTTAAGTGTGGATAGCAAAAATAGACAAAAAAGATCCGTTAAGTTATTATTTTTAAAATCATAAATTATGCCGTATTTGGATATGGCCTTACCTTCCATTAGTGCAAAACATGAGCGCCACGAAACATACAACAGTACCAAAAAACTCTACAGCAGCGGTTTTCTTTCGGCCAGCGAAATCAATAATTAACATTGTAAGAATTATACCTGGAACAAGATTGACAGAAAAAAATATAATTAGTTAAAAGATGAAAGTTCAAGTTATGAATATTCGGGTTCAAGTAATTCTAGTCTGTGTCAGGCCAAACAATATTGCAGCCGGCAAAACTGATATTTTTAAAATCAGTTTAAAAACTTATATTTTTACTTGCTAAGCAAAGAGAATTCAGGGAACATAGAAACTGTTGCCGATAGATACTATTCATTTTTCTGCAAATTTCCCACCATTCAGTTCCAATGTGGAGAATTTGTATTTTCCAACATAAAATGCTGAAATTTACATTTCCGACCGGTAGAAATTCGTCAGAAATTTGTTACAAATTTACTAGAAATTGCAACTGTTAACAATTGAAATGGTCGAAAATATCCCAGTGTTTTAACCGCGACCAAAACGATGCATTTTCCAAACTTGGTGCCTGTGGCCTTATATGCGCCATCTTATATGGACACAAAAACCCCATTGAAAATAGAAAAGGGAAAGATAGTTCCTTACCTGGAAACTCTGCAACTGTCGTCCACATCATGTCCTTGTAGTCTGTCATCGATAGAAGTTTACACTCACATTCAGCTTTGCCTGATGTACCCGTTCGATCTACAACAATCGAGTTAAGACGTTAGCTTCAATTCAAAGCAAAGCCATCAGACATTGAGGGACCACAAGTTCAAACTTGCAGCAGTACTTTAGTGAGAACAAGAGCAAATCAGATCGTCGAGCTAAAAAGATTAAAACTTAAAGAATGAAGAGTAATTTGTCGTGAGTAGTGTAGTGTTTCTCTTTCTCCTGTTTGCATTCAAAACCGACATTTAGAGCAGATCTAACCTCCTCCGCAGCGGCAACTGTTCGCTTTTTCGCTTTGGGCCTCCTGTGTTAAAGACACGTAGTGGCCTGGACGCCAGGCGAGAAAAGGCGAGAGTTGCCTGCCAAATATTGACATTTTCGTCCCCAGTCTTTTTTCTTCTCTATTTTTCGCGTCTTTTTTTCTTCTCTATTTTTCGCACAGGAAGCCCAAAAGGTTGCCTGCGGAGGAGGCTAGAGCAGATCTAGATTTCGTTAGTCTCCTTCGCAGCCGTTTTTAGTTTCGTCACGCCACGCGAATCCTCCCCACAAACGCATATGAGTGTGAAACTTACCGCGCCGTACCGTGACCGTGTCAGTGCCGTGATGTCTATAAAAATATTCGAAATTCCTGTCGTAACCGTACTGTGACCGTGCGGTACCGTTTTCACAGTCATACGAAATCTACTCTATAATGATGATCATCATTATCACAATTAGGGTCATCATCATCATCAGCAGCAGCTTTATAGTCTTTTCGGGTAACGCCCACTAATCCGTATAAATTTGAAAACGCAGGTGTCGTTCCGTTTTCGTAATCTACACTGAAACAGTGTTTTCATGGACGAAAGAAAAACGCACCGTTTTAGTGTGGACGGGAGAACTAACCGTAACAAAAAATGATGCGGATTTTTTTTGTTTTCAAATTGATCTGGATTGTTGGACGTAGCCTAAGAGTCCCAATAAGACGGCAATTAAATTTACGAACGCAGACTTATGCAGACTTTCATTCGTAATTAATTCTTTATTCTCATCATATATAATTTTACACCGTCGTTGTCATCAAAATCAACACACACATCAAACCTACCACAATGCTGAGTTTCGCTATATCCCTGATAGAGCTCTGTGGTAGTAAGGACGATGCCATAATAAGAAAAAGCTAAATTAAACCTGCAAAAGAGAGAAAATTATAGTCAATACAAAATAACCTGCAAAAGCGAACCGAAGTATTGTGCTATATAAAAGGTGCCAAAAATAAATATAATAATCACCTCACAATAACTGTACAACTGAAGCCAACAAACGAGCAAACAGACAGACAAACAGTTAGAAAGACAGACAGACAGGCAGGCAGGCAGGCAGACAGACAGGCAGGCAGGCAGGCAGGCAGGCAGGCAGAAAGACAGACAGACAGGCAGGCAGGCAGGCAGGCAGCCGGATAGATACAAGGAATTAAGAAAAACAGACAAATACAGTCTTCATTGTTAGCCATTTCATCACGTCCCGTCCAGGTTACACCGTAATCAAGGCTATTTTGACATCCTTTCGCAACAAACTCAAACCAGTAATGTACGTACAAACTACCTCACCATCCACTAAGTGTGTACATACATGGAGTACTTACCAAATAATCCATAATAAGCCTGTAGTTTTCCATTGACCATTTATAAACAAATCTACAATTCTTCCTCTTGGTTTGTGCTGCAAAGATTCACATCAATTAAGTGGATTTAGTGCACAATAAGGAAATATTGGCATCCTGCAAATATTGCTCTCGAGAGATACGGGGTCCCTGGCAGTCTCCTCTTTTTTGTCTTTACCTTGAACGAGGCAGAGACTCTTTAAGTTTTGCCAGTGGACACTTTTGCTTGGTCTTACTTGAAGTTCACTTACTCAATCTAGCTTTTTTTGAGGCCAATGCCTCCTTACGGCCAATTTTAGTACATGTTTAGTAGGCTGGAGCCTCTTTCTCGGAGCGCGCCGCCACATGTATCTACCGGGACGTACCGTTGATTTACGCGTTTATACGAGAGTACGCGTAAACGTACCCGTAAACGCACAGAATTGAAAATAAAAATTAACCTGCGCTTCAAGAAACACTAGTTAAATCTAGCCCGATTTCCATGACAACCTTTGTATGGCAAGGATCCCTAAATCTTGGCACGTGGACTGGTTATTTTGGGTATGGCAGCCCTACCATCTAGGCCAACAAATTTTCTTTTCACACGATGATAATTATGGGTGCTGTGCCAAAACGATGGGTGCGTGCTCAGAATTAGGGTTGCCGTGCTATAACGAGGTTGTCATGTACTGGCGGGGTCGGGCCCGTGATAAAGCGCGCAGGGGCCCGTTTCTCAAAAGACCCGATAACTTTACGGACCCGTTAACTTATTCGATTTATTTAGGTTAACGGGTCGATCCGTAAAGTTATCAGTTCTTTTGAGAAAGGGGCCCCCAGGTCTTTCGAGAAACGGGCCCCTACTCTCGACTCAATCGGACGTTTCAGGGTTTTGTCTGTCTAGTGGACAAGAGGATGGGAAGGGGTGAGGGACATACGACCTGCAATCTCTGTGTGCAATATTGCAAGTATTGCAATGTGCCTAGTCACTGTAAACCTACCTGAGCGGCATCCATAAGGTCCCCAGGAGGAAGGTCTTTCTTGTTCATTTTGGACATAGCATTAAGAGTCTGTACAGCTTTGTCGTGTTCACCAGCAGCCAAGTAGAATCGACAGGATTCTGGCAGCCACTGTAGGCAAACAACACTAATTGGTAAGGATCACCAACGGAAAACATTCTGTGTGCGGCGATTTTGCCGAACCTTGGTCGCTATAACATTTTGGTGTTCATTTCAAAGTTCTCTTGGTGCTCTTGACAGTCCGTCCGTCCGTCCGTCAGTCAGTCAGTCAGTCAGTCAGTCAGTCAGTCAGTCAGTCAGTCAGTCAGTCAGTCAGTCAGTCAGTCAGTCAGTCAGTCTCTCTGTCTGTCTGCCTGTCTGTCTGTTGTTTTTGTTTCTTCCCTTACCTTGCTCATTAATAAGAATACCATCAGTGGAAGACACAGAATTCCCAGAAGCCACCGCCAGCCTAAGGTTGGCATGACAACCATTGCTACGGCAACTGTAAACGTTGATCCTATCGCCCAAAATATCTGAAAAGCAGAGAAAACGCTTATTGACAGTCTTTTGAAAGCAACCAGCAAGTAAAGATATTAGAAATAGAGTACTTACAGCTAAAGATAATATAGATATTGCCCTGGCCTTTAACGGTAAAAATTCAGAGAGCAAAGTTGTCCTGAAGAAGGAGAAGCAAAAAAAATCTTGAAAAAAGTGGTGAAATTACACTGGCCTAACAGCCAGCAAAGACACTCGTTTGACCGTTTACTCGGCGGACTTTCGACAATCTGAGCATGCGCTGTAGATACCTGTCCGCACTTTGTGACAGACGAATGAAAACTGCATATTATGACTCGTCCGCCGGGTAAACTAATGAACCGCTCGGCAAAATGGCTTCAGTGGTGAAAAACAGAGGGTCTGCCATCGTCAGAAATGACGAGGATTATATTCGACAGTCGAGTTGATACCAGTAATATATCAAGATGAAGACTTACGCTTGCGGTGCCCCGCCAATTCCAAAACCCACAAGACACCGAAGTGCGATAATCCAGTAGTAGTGAGGAGAGAAAGCACTAAGGAGACCAAAGTAGAAAATCCAAGCTGCAGATAGGGTGACAGTCTGAATTTAACAAAAATCGATTGGTAGATATGAGAGGGTGTCAGTGGAGTCAAGAGACCATAATACTAAGAGAGCGAAGCTCAGTATTGATGTCTGTGCCATGTTTGTGGCGGCTAAGGCTATTTTTAGTAACTTCGCCATCGCGCGCGCAAGTCCCTCAACCAATAGAATTTGATTTTTGACGTGCGCGCGGACGGGACCGTTTGAATTCTATTGTTTAAGAGCCTTGCGCGCGCGATGGCGAAGTTACTAAAAATAGCCTTAGCCGCCACGAACATGGCACAGACATCAATACTGAGCTTCGCTCTCTTAGTATTATGGTCTCTTGGTGGAGTTTAATAGTTCTAAAATTAGTTGTTAACTGACAAATAACCTAAAATTTTAATTTGTAGCTAGTAAACTGAGAAATGAAAATTAATGATTGTCAATGTTTTTAAGTAAACGCGACAAAAATTGGCTCACAGCTTATATCCAAAATTTAAATCAAAAGTTAACTGACAATCTCTTATACCCCCATTTACACCCTCCTGTGAAATTGAATGAATTAACAAACAGACGAACTGTTTTACAAGCAAGTGAAAGTATGAATGAGAGAATAAATGAATAAGTTAATCAATGATTGAAAGAACGAACGAATTAAGGGACGAATGAATAAATGAATGAACAACTGAATGAATGAACGAATGAATGAACGAACGAACGAACGAACGAACGAACGAACGAACGAACGAACGAACGAACGAACGTACGAACGAACGAACGAACGAACGAACGAACGAACGAACGAACGAACGAACGAACGAACGAACGAACGAACGAACGAACGAGCACCTCCACTTACAAGATGCCTTCCTAAGGAGTCAGCTATCCAGCCCCAGAACGACGATCCCAGCATCATTCCAATGAATACAACCTATATATAAAGTAGATGCAGAAATACGATTCTCGTAGCTGAATTTTATTATCATCAACATCATTATCATCATCGTCATCATTATTATAATTGAATTTGTCTCAATTACACAACAATGTTGCAAATTCTCAAGAATTACTTTTACCTATTTTGGCTTGAATTTTAAATCAAATGAAAAACAAATAAAGAAATTAAAAGTAACAAAAGAAAAACAGTGCTATCAAAAATGAAGAAACTGGGCTCAACTTATCTACATTTACAAAATTTAAAGTACTATTCAATGCGCGCAATTACCACCGTTTGCATAATGACATGTCCCGTCGGTTAAATACTCCAGTTTCGAGTTCATTTTGCTCAGCGTTAGCCTCAATACCGCGTAATATATTCTTTTGTGTTCAAGTCATTAACCCCTCTGGGGTTTGCTTGATTTCTTTGAATATCTCACATCTAATCGAGGCTAACGCAGAAACTGGAGTATTAGTCTCGATTGGGATTTGGTCACTGGGCTACCGGGAAGCCAACAAAGTGTTCAGAAAGTAGTATAGAAACTCACCGCCTCTGTCGAGCTTTTATTTAGTCTAATTATGCAAACGGCGGTATTAAGCTAATTTCACTTAAACCAAAACAGCCACGCTTTACCTAGCCCTGTATCAGTAAACAATTTATTTCTGTCTTATCAGATCGAGCAAAGCAATTTATTTCTATTTCATTCTCAACTTTGTTTATTTGTTAAACACAAACTCACCGTAGTTATAAAAGCTTCTTCTACAGAATTCAAATGCCATATACAGCGTATAGTTGGTGCTAATATCGACAATAACATCATTTCAAGAGCATCTGCGATCTAGATTAACACTTCACGTAAGAAACGGTATTTTATAAATATAATTCATTCAGTAGACAATTGTTTAAAACTTACCACAAAAAAACCGACGATTCCGATTAGTCTAGCTTGAAATTTTCCGAACCCAATTTTTTCTACGGCGTCCGATACATCGTAATTTTCCTTCTCATCTACAAAAGAAAAGTCGAAGTTGTTAATTCAGTCAGATAAAATTCTCCTCGAATTCGAGAGCAATAATATTTTTCAATCAATTCATAAATTAAGACTGTTATGTAAATAATATAACGCAAAATGTCAATAATCGCTTGCTTGGGAAGCTTGGATGTAAATATTTGAATGTTATAAAACGAGAATGACTGGAATTTACTATCAGATTCGCACGATTAAAACTCATTCTTGGGACAGGAATTGACAGATATCACCGACACACCAATGTTGTGCTCGAAATATCATGAAGTCAGAGCTAACAGCTACGGATGGATGGCTCCACTGATTTCCTCGTCTAAAACTATAATTCTGTTTATTCTCTACGCAATTCACTACGCAATCAGTTCACCTTCAGCGTTAACTGTCTCGTCTTGCTCACGATTTTCTCTCTCAAAACTTGGTACTTCCTGATTGTCCTGTACCAGCGGCTGTAATTCTCTCATTTCTTTCAATTTTCTTCCTCGCTGGTGTCGAGGCAAAAGCCTTGATCGGCTTGTATCTCCAGTAAAACTGACTGAAATCTCGTCTCCATCTTCGCTATCCGACATTTTTAATGATCAAGTTTTTCCTTGAAAGGTTTACACGTTATAGTTTTGAAGTCTTATCGGTAATGTATAAAGGCGATCAGGCCGAATGTAGTAGACAGACAACACAACAACAACCGGCCTCTTGCTCAATCACGTACTGTCATTACCCATAATGCAACTCAGGTTTGAAATCAATTTTGACACCTTTACAGAAAAACGTTGTAAAAATTGAACACAAATCTTAGGACCCGACCACATCAATCGATAGATTAGAGCGATAGCACTAAAACCGTGAAACAAGTACTAACTAAAAAGTTCAAATAGTACTAATGAAAGAATAGAAAACAAAGGGTTTTGCTACTATTTGTCTCTATTTAGTTACTAAGTTATTGCACGGTTTAAGTGTTATCGCTCTAGAAAGCACACTTTCCTACGTTTTTGCACCATTGTTCAGACAAAAGTTGTTTTATGAGTAGATGGAAGTGCCAAATCCCTTTGAAAACTGTGCATGTGTTTTCAAGCGAGAACGCTTTATTGTGACAGCCTGAAAAGATGCTATTTAACTGATTCAAATTTAATTTGTTTAAATAAGACAAATGCAATTACATGATGAAGAGAGCTTTTCAAACTTTCGTTTCCCCTGCTGGCAGTGTTTGCCTTCAAGGAAAGCCTCTACCAGCAGTGAATGCGATAATGTAAGCAAATTAAAAAAGTTCTTTATTTGGGCAGATATATTCCTTGATATAGACATTTCCCCGCTTCAGAGAAATTAAGCATTCAAAATTAGAAAATGCAAATGAGAGCAGATTTCGTATGAGTGTGAAACGGACCGCGCCGTGCCGTGTCCGATATCTATAAAAACATTTGAGATTCCTGCCGTAACTGTGTCGTGACCGTGCGGTGCCGTTTTCACAGTCATACGAAACCTATATCTATGGACATATTTACTCCTTAACCCTTATGCACCTGTTGGAAAATTTGAAACAAAATGAGGCATCAAATTCCTGGGTGACGTCATCTCATTTGCATTTTCTAGTTTTGAATGCTTTTAAAATTCATCTGAAGGCAAAAGTCTGTATATGAAGAAATATTTAACAAGGCAGATTTTCTATTCACAAAGAAATGATTTATGAAGTTCCTGGATAGGGGATTCAGTTTTCGCAACATCTATTTGTGTAACACGATGTTCCATTGCTCAGATTGCGTGATGATATTAAACATTGTGTGTTAAAAATAAACATTTGACACAATTGATATGAATAAATATCAGGTCTACTGACAAAATGGGAATGATATTAATGTTTGATACTAAAGGTTGTGGTAAAAGCTATAAAAGTGGCCAGGATAATTTGGTAGAATCTCTAGAAAACATATTAATTTTTCAAGACCTCCGCAAACCGGCTACGAAGCAATATCAAGTATTTAAAAATTTTTTTTAGTTTTGTCTGAAAGTTGAAGAGTGGAATACTTAATAGACTAGACTAGACTATAATTCGACTTCGTAACTTCGTTTCAGTACAGTCTATTCCACAACATGATTATTGTCAGCATTTGCGAGCCAGAGAGAACTGAAAATTCAAGCTTAAAATATATTTTCTCTATTAAAGGTTTTCACATGGCTAATGAAGGAAGTGAAGGACATAAAACTGAAAGGTTTCAAATTAGAAATAGTTGGCACTCATTATTTAGTTCATATTATGCATCAATATAATTACACTAAAATGATCTCGACTGCAATGTGCAATGACTTTAAAGGTGTAGACTTTACAATATTGAGTATTTCAGTCACTTGTAGATATTTTCCAATCTTTTTTCATTAATACCTACCTTCGTTATCTGCCGGAATGACTTCGTATTGTTTTCTCTCAAAATTCTCGTCGAACTCTTTCACATAGTACTTGCAGAATTCGCTGAGTGCTTGCTTGATTTTATCGATTATCGTCATGGCAAGACAGAGAGTAAAAACAGTCTTCTGACTTTCTAGTTAGTGATTTTTCAACGTTTTCTTGAGGCCACAGCGTGGCTACAGCGCGTCATGTTTATCGACTGCTCATTTGAAGCTTCACTCATCTTACAGTCGATGTAAAACGTCCGTAATAGCTCCTTTTGTTTGCTCTAATCTCCAACCACGCTCAGTTGTGAGAGAAGTTACAAGTTTCAGCGTGGTAAATACACAATATTCGACAGTATGAATTAACTTGTGAAGCGAAATCTGACGAGCAATATTCAGTCGATCATTTAATATTCAGTCAGTTCTTCCACTGATTGATGGATTGAAGTATATGGCGGAAAAAATGAATAAATTATATCTCACTCGACTAACCATTCGGGTCAAATTGAAAATAACTTCGGGATTTTTGCTCACTTTTTGGAGTGTTTTGGTTTTTAAACACTTTGTTTGTGGTCTTCAAGCTGTTTTCGGGAAAATACTATGGTAGTGGTGCGTGGTGTGTGGTGATGTTGTTTGCCAGCTCGGTTGATTGATGACAAAAGTGGCCATCGTGATAAGTGCAAAATGCTCTATATTTCATAAAGTGTCTCAATTTTATCTTTGGAAAATCTCTGTTTTATTCATTTAAATTGAAAATAGATTTGGAGTGAAAATCAAAAGCGAAAAAAGAGGATGAAAGATCCAGATGTCCTCAACACAGGAATCCCGGTTACATCTTTGGTAAACAGGAAAAATGAAAAATACTACTCGTGACTCGAATATCATTTAAAAAACTCTATTTTTAGAAATTGGTCTAAAAATTACCTTTCTTTTCTTTGTCATCTAACTTCACTTCGCGTCTTTTCAGAGCATCTTCCACAACGTTTTTTAATTCCCTGTCGTCTTCTTCGTCTGGTAGTTTTGCATATTTCTTCTTTGGTGTCTTGGCGAGAAACCATTCTAAAGCCATAGTAAAAATTCAATCAAACAATAACTCCAGGATCGATTTAAAGTTAGCGCCGTTAATTTGCAATTATTGTAGATGGTCTTGTCGAGTTACAGACGGCCATATTTGAATAAGTCTTCAAGATGTAACAAAATTGTCAACAATCTCTTCGTACATTCCAGAAATGTCATGCGTTGCATTCAAATAAAATAAATAAAAACATATTTTCAACCGTAATGAATAGCTAAAACTATCTAGTATCTCTAAGCCTATAGAATGTCCGAAAGGAAAAGAAAATGAGCAATCACTTGAATGAAAATCTCGGAATTTTTTTCACGATTGACGTTCTCTCTGAAGTGTTTGTTTATTTATAGCATAAGAAATACCTGTAAAATTTGTGCAAACGCTACGGGTATCATTTTGTTCTCGAAACGGAAAAAAACCCAGTAACCATTTAAAGCTGGTGATATCAACATAATATAAAAGCAAACATTGTCGGTCTGTTTCCGATATAACTCAGTATATATCCCCAAGGTATTTGCGATAAACCCGAAGAAGGCGTGTGCTTAACTGACACTCCGTAATAAAAATAAACAATTTAAACTGTAGTAAAATAGCTAAATAGTTTTCCCTAGCATTTCAATGAACAACTAAATGTCCGACAAAAGAAAGAAACAAAAAATCAGTACACGGCGCCTCGTCGCGCAAAAATCCGGCTCCAATTGCCATTCTTGATTATATGTAGATTTTACACGTTTAATGACAAGGGCGGGTTTTCCATTCATGAATTAAACACAACAAAAAGCAAACATAAAACAAAAATTGGAGATCATTAATTTCCATTCCACCACTACTAGTTTTTACAAAAATAACAAAATCCAATTATAGTTTTGTATATATACATTTATCAGTGTATCTTGTCACATATATTTCTTGAGGTTTTTGATCAGCGCCGTGTTGCTAAGTCTTGGCTACTGCATTTGGCAGTCGAATTAAACTGTATTTTGTTCATTACTAGAATGTATTAAAGCTCGTTTATTTATATAGGCTTCTTAATTTCAGGACTGAAAACGTTTTAAAAACAAGGCTCAGTGCAATGTTTCGCTTCTGAATTCAAGAAATCTAGCTATATTTTGCAAATTGAGGAATTAATTGAGAACTGAACCAATTTGATGCCCAGTGATTCTCTCATACAAAAAGTAATTCATAAAAACTGTCGTCCCCAAAAGACATACAAATATTAGTTCAGTGTGTCTGAAAACACTAGTGAATGCAGTTTTGTTAATGACTTAACTTCCAAACGAACGAAATTGAGCACAAATTTGATTCAATTCAAGTATCTGAAGTATTAGTATTGTATCAATCAATGGTATCTTAATTTTGAACATGGCTTCGATATCATTATCTTCTTAAGTTGAACGATCAAGCTGAGTTACAAAGAAAGACTACGTTGCTTACTTTTTACAGTCACTAGCTGTGACATCCCGTATGAAAGTCACTGAAGCCCTTCAAATGGTAATGTATATTTGGATTGCCCCTCACAGGACTGACAAGATTTGAATATTGAATGTAGCCAGTTAATAAACTGTTATCTTTTTGCTTGACGTCTCTTGCGCTGTCCTATAGACTTCTGTATAATATTGATGAAATATTTATTATATCCATAATAATAACGCCTTTTTGGACGATACAGCGATAGATCAGAGTTAATAGAGGGTTCCCTCTATTAACTCTGGATAGATAGATGCATCGTAAAGCTCAAGGTTTTGTGGCATTATCCAAGAAAGTAAACTGGATTTCTAAATCAGACTCTTAAAAGTACCCCAGAACACTAGACAGGGCCAGCATGCACAATTTGCAGACTTGAGATGTACTAGTTATTCGCCTTTCATTTCGTATTCAATATATTAGTTAATAGGTCAGTGAGGGTCGTATTAAAGATTTCATGAGATATTTTTCCATTCTCGCCACACACATCCGCCCAAAAATGAAAAACAGTTAGTTATCTTTTTTTCCCTTATTTTTGCCACAATCTTAAGTTAAATATATGCAGTTATAAAATTATTTTAATCTAAAAACAAGGATTCACATGTAATTGATGACCTTGTATTAAAGTTACCTTCGCCTTTTTTATCGCCGACTTCACTTGCCTTTCGACCAAAAATACTACGAATCCGAGGCAGTTTCTTGGCGAACATTGTGGCCTACAATCTAGACTAGCCAATGTCAGTTTTTGTTTCAGAGTTGGTCCAGCATATCGTGACAAGGAACCTCCTTGTCTTAGGTTAGTTTTATAAACTGTTGCTGTAGCAACTCCTTTTCCTTGAAAGAATGTTACTCGATCGTTAATTTTTTGCTCTTAAAAGATCTAATGTTTGTTTGGTACATATGAAGTAACTATAGAATACAGCAAGATCGGGGTTTATTGGAGTTGATGTACGATGGCGAATTGTGCTTAGTTTGTCAATGGTCCTAAACTTGAAACAAAGTAAAATCCTTTGAGTTTAGAGGGTATGTAATATTTCTTTCTGGAGACTCATTCACCACAATAGAATATCTTGTATTATATTTATCAAAAAGACACCCGCGGCTCTTACCTTTTAATCGCAACTACAAAATCATTTTCAGCAAGATATCTCTGTTTTTATAAGAGTTAAGAGTAGATTTATTGAGACTTTTGAGTCATCTTAAATAGAACTTGAAGCCACTAATTATGTAAAAATGACTAAAAATGGACACTTTCACACTCAGTAATCAGAAAAAAGAAATACATGCAAATTATGTTAATGAAAAAAATCCAACTGAAATCGAAAGTGTCTGGCTTCAACTTGCCATTGAAGGTAAGAAAAAATACCAATCGAGTTTATGGATTTTGTTTGAAATAAACCGCCCTCGCAATCAATACGTCGAGTGGAGATCACTAGTATGCTAGCTGCTCAGAACGAGTTTGGAAAGAAACGCTTCAATATGAAAATGAATGGCAATACACCACTTCTGTTGTCCCAGTACACATTTCACTTTTTTCTTTTCTTTTCTTTTTTTCTTTTTCTTTTTCTTTTTTTTTTTCTGTTTTTTGAGAGGCAGCATGGTCGAGTGGTCAGAGTGTCGGTCACGCAATCCGGTGATCCCGAGTTCGAGTCGCCGCTCTGGCCACTAGCTGAAGCTGAATTTGTTCCGGGCTCTCCCAGAGCCTGCGCTACTCTTGGTCAGCGGGACCGAGCAACGCTGACTAAGAGTAACGCAGGCTGTGAGTACGAGATTGGAGAACGCAAGGTCTTCATGGATACGAGATTGGCTCATGATCCTTTAGCATGCTTTAGTCTTGTTACTGACAGTAGAACTCGGCTTTATCGATTCTTGGGTTGCATGTGACGTCACGGCAGCCATCTTGGATGACCTTCAACAAAAGATTTCTCATTAGCGTTCCTTGTTTTAATTGTTCATCCAACATGGCTAGGGAGAACCTACCTACTAGATTAATTGTTGATAAATTAATACAATTATGTAAACCACATTAGTCCAGACTCTATTGTTCTTGCCTCCTGTCATGGCTGCCATCACGTGATAGTGCAAAGCCTCTATAAACAAATCAGAATAGTTCATTCTCCACGGTATACTAGTATACCTAGCAAATTCCTTTCGATAATGACTCGGAAGGCACTTCTATATGACTGGCTAAAGAACACACGGATAATGGCTTATGGTAGTCTTCATTGTATAACCCTATTTAAAGCCTTCTTTTGCACACTTGTTTTTAGTTGCAAGAACGAAATGGTATTTCTTTTATTTCCATTTGACAGAAACGTGGGATTCCTGTGTATAATTAATTACCCAGTACTGCCTTGCGACAGCAGTGAACTTCATGTGAGACTACATAAAATAGCTCTACTATGCTTGATCCTTACCTACCTAATCCTAAGAGCGACTATGTTAGTCGCTCTTAGGGTTAGGTTTAGTAAATAATGACACTGAAATCAAGAACTGTTGTACTCACTATTGATGTGGAATCTGACTAAAAATGAAAATAAATGAATTGTAAAGCGTCTAGCTAATTTATATCCTTCAAAACTCTTAACAAGTGGTTCGGCTTACCAACAATGACTCAGAAAGGAGTTTTTCTTCTTTACAACGGTGATTGAGGTTGAGATGACAACGTTGCTTTACTAGATTTTCATGAGCATCTACCGTTAACTCTGCTCACTGAAGTAATTTAATTCCGGTCCATCATTGCACTGAAGATGGACAATCTTGTCCGAAAGCTTGGCAAAAATGAAAATGAAAACGTAGTTAAACTTGTTTTATCCAGATAATGGGCCCTAGGTAGAGTACAAACACAACATTAAAATATAATTTAAAAAGAGCATACCAAAACTAGCAAATGATCGTAGTGATTTTGATAACTTTTTTTTCTAAAGAAACGTACGATGGTATACCCTAGCCTCCTCCGCAGGCAACCTTTTGGGCTTCCTGTGCCACTACGTGTCTTTAACACAGGAGGCCCAGCGAAAAAGCGAACAGTTGCCTGCGGAGGAGGCTAGGTATACCCTGTGATTAAACGGAAAACTTGTAATTCTTTGACCTTAAAATAACTTAAAACAAATAAACTTTCATTTGTTATAATTCTATTATGTTATTAGTCGCGAGAAAACTAATTTTCACGTATTTGTTTTGTATACATTTCCGGTTCCGGAATCCAGTTCCGGTCCGGATTCCGAATGGTATGTTAGCCTGCGTAGCGGCGCGAGGGAGGCCTCCCTCCCCCTCCCCTTTCCTTCCCCTCCCCTTCCCCTCCCCCTCTCTCCTCGCGCCGCTACGCAGGCTAGTGTCACGAACTTTTTATCCCATATTACCGTCGGCCACAGTTGACCCTACGGGTTTCTCAGGCAACAGAGTTTTAAAGAAAGCTACGAGCCTTCTAACAGGATGCTTGGCATTCTAAAAACGTTGAGAGGAATACAAAAAGGCAGAAGTACAGGTAATTTATGAATACCGTCTTTTTAATTAATACGAATAAATTTTCAAAAGAGCTCAGATGATTAATATTGCTGGGTTGCATCCATACCTTCGGGAATCCAAAGACAATGAAGCGGTAGCCATGTTGGATGAACAAACAATAAACGCTAATGAGAAATCTTTTGTTGAAGTTCATCCAAGATGGCTGCCGTGACGTCACATGCAACCCAAGAATCCTATCGTCTGTGGTCAGAACGGGTCAATGACTTTTATCAGAAGAGAGCGGAGTTTTGATAATTGCGAATTTTGTAATAAATTATATCTATATAGCCATTCAAAATTTAGCCATTAGAATAATCTATAGGCTTTATTATATATACTAATACGTATTTAGCCGTTAAATAATGGCTAAATTTGGTCCCACAAATATGGTAACTTCCCATTTAGCCGTTAAACAATGGCTAAACTTGGTCCCACTAATAAGGTAGCTTTCCATTTAGCCGTTAAACAACGGCTAAACTTGGTCCCACTAATAGAGTAGCTTTCCATTTAGCCGTTAAACAACGGCTAAACTTGGTCCCTAAAATAAGGTAGCTTTCCATTTAGCCGTTAAGGTGGCTGGACCCTATTTCGCCAGTGCGCGGGTAGTCGAATTGAAGCGGCTATTAATTGCGTTACAGAATTAAGTTGACCAAACTTTTTACGCACACCTACTACAAATGGACCAAATTTTATAATGATGCTAGTTTGGTTGAAATCGGAGCTTTTTTAACATCGAAATTGTTATACACTTGATTTGAAATTTTGCCAATTTTCTCAAAATCCAGACCTCGACGAGCAAAACGATTTATGAGACTTTGTAAATCAAATGTTTGTCTATAATGTGAGAGCGTTTCAAGAAATTCTATTAAGCCGATTTTGAGTAAAAACGGAGCAATTATTTTACTTTGAAGAAATTTAAAACCGCGGGTGCTCTACTAAATTAATTTTATAACAATAATTTTCCAAAGAAAAGTTGCAATATTTTTGGTTCTAAATAATACCAAGGCATGGTTCTTTATTTTGTGAATATGTCATCGTATTTGCTATTTTTGATTGCCGTTGAGACGACTGTACGTAAAGCACTAAATTGCTGCGTTTATCTCGGAATTTCGACATCCACGTTAATAATACTGTTTCTTGAAAACTAGTAGATGAATTTTTTTTTATTTCTCGATATTGAATATTCAATCCTTTACCAGTAAGGTGTGTAAATTACAAAGGCATTGAAGTTTTTTAAGACCATTAAATAATTTTTTAAACATTGCCATATGTGCATCTCTATTCTCCGAGTTGTTGCCGGTGTTTGATTATGCATGCCTGCATGCGTGTCGCTTTGGCACCTCGTGCAAAAAATGCAAATACATGGAAGTCTTCCAAGTTACCTGGACTGGTGAACTACTTTTCTTCGCCTTTTTAGCCTTTAATGTGTTTTCCTGCAATATTTCACTTCTCCGTTTTCTTTTTGTACAAGGAAATACCATAGTTCTAGAAACTGTAGTAAGGAACTGCTACGTACAGCGTTACTCTGGATATCACTGGCGTGACTTTCCATGTATATTTGCATTTTTTGCACGAGGCGCCAAAGCGACACGCATGCAGGCATGCATAATCAAACACCGGCAACAACTCGGAGAATAGAGATGCACATATGGCAATGTTTAAAAAATTATTTAATGGTCTTAAAAAACTTCAATGCCTTTGTAATTTACACACCTTACTGGTAAAGGATTGAATATTCAATATCGAGAAATAAAAAAAAATTCATCTACTAGTTTTCAAGAAACAGTATTATTAACGTGGATGTCGAAATTCCGAGTTAAACGCGGCAATTTAGTGCTTTACGTACAGTCGTCTCAACGGCAATCAAAAACTGCAAATACGATGACATATTCACAAAATAAAGAACCATGCCTTGGTATTATTTGGAACCAAAAATATTGCTAGTTTTCTTTGGGAAATTATGGTTATAAAATTACTTTAGTAAAGCACCCACGGATTTAAATTTCTTCAAAGTAAAATAATTGCTCCGTTTTTACTCAAAATCGGCTTAATAGAATTTCTTGAAACGCTCTCACATTATAGACAAACATTTGATTTACAAAGTCTCATAAATCGTTTTGCTCGTCGAGGTCTGGATTTTGAGAAAATTGGCAAAATTTCAAATCAAGTGTATAACAATTTCGATGTTAAAAAAGCTCCGATTTCAACCAAACTAGCATCATTATAAAATTTGGTCCATTTGTAGTAGGTGTGCGTAAAAAGTTTGGTCAACTTAATTCTGTAACGCAATTAATAGCCGCTTCAATTCGACTACCCGCGCACTGGCGAAATAGGGTCCAGCCACCTTCAAATTTTATAATGATGCTAGTTTGGTTGAAATCGGAGCTTTTTTAACATCGAAATTGTTATACACTTGATTTGAAATTTTGCCAATTTTCTCAAAATCCTGACCTCGACGAGCAAAACGATTTATGAGACTTTGTAAATCAAATGTTTGTCTATAATGTGAGAGCGTTTCAAGAAATTCTATTAAGCCGATTTTGAGTAAAAACGGAGCAATTATTTAACTTTGAAGAAATTTAAATCCGTAGGTGCTTTACTAAAGTAATTTTATAACCATAATTTCCCAAAGAAAACTAGCAATATTTTTGGTTCCAAATAATACCAAGGCATGGTTCTTTATTTTGTGAATATGTCATCGTATTTGCAGTTTTTGATTGCCGTTGAGACGACTGTACGTAAAGCACTAAATTGCCGCGTTTAACTCGGAATTTCGACATCCACGTTAATAATACTGGTTCTTGAAAACTAGTAGATGAATTTTTTTTTATTTCTCGATATTGAATATTCAATCCTTTACCAGTAAGGTGTGTAAATTACAAAGGCATTGAAGTTTTTTAAGACCATTAAATAATTTTTTAAACATTGCCATATGTGCATCTCTATTCTCCGAGTTGTTGCCGGTGTTTGATTATGCATGCCTGCATGCGTGTCGCTTTGGCGCCTCGTGCAAAAAATGCAAATATACATGGAAAGTCACGCCAGTGATATCCAGAGTAACGCTGTACGTAGCAGTTCCTTACTACAGTTTCTAGAACTATGGTATTTCCTTGTACAAAAAGAAAACGGAGAAGTGAAATATTGCAGGAAAACACATTAAAGGCTAAAAAGGCGAAGAAAAGTAGTTCACCAGTCCAGGTAACTTGGAAGACTTCCATGTATTTGCATTTTTTGCACGAGGTGCCAAAGCGACACGCATGCAGGCATGCATAATCAAACACCGGCAACAACTCGGAGAATAGAGATGCACATATGGCAATGTTTAAAAAATTATTTAATGGTCTTAAAAAACTTCAATGCCTTTGTAATTTACACACCTTACTGGTAAAGGATTGAATATTCAATATCGAGAAATAAAAAAAAATTCATCTACTAGTTTTCAAGAACCAGTATTATTAACGTGGACGTCGAAATTCCGAGATAAACGCAGCAATTTAGTGCTTTACGTACAGTCGTCTCAACGGCAATCAAAAATAGCAAATACGATGACATATTCACAAAATAAAGAACCATGCCTTGGTATTATTTAGAACCAAAAATATTACAACTTTTCTTTGGAAAATTATTGTTATAAAATTAATTTAGTAGAGCACCCGCGGTTTTAAATTTCTTCAAAGTTAAATAATTGCTCCGTTTGATTTACAAAGTCTCATAAATCGTTTTGCTCGTCGAGGTCAGGATTTTGAGAAAATTGGCAAAATTTCAAATCAAGTGTATAACAATTTCGATGTTAAAAAAGCTCCGATTTCAACCAAACTAGCATCATTATAAAATTTGGTCCATTTGTAGTAGGTGTGCGTAAAAAGTTTGGTCAACTTAATTCTGTAACGCAATTAATAGCCGCTTCAATTCGACTACCCGCGCACTGGCGAAATAGGGTCCAGCCACCTTAACGGCTAAATGGGAAGTTATCTAATTTTAGGGACCAAGTTTAGCCGTTGTTTAATGGCTAAATGGAAAGCTACCTTATTTTAGGGACCAAGTTTTAATAGCCGTTGTTTAACGGCTAAATGGGAAGTTACCTTATTTAAGGGACCAAATTTAGCCGTTGTTTAATGGCTAAATGGGAAGTTACCTTATTTTAGGGACCAAGTTTAGCCGTTGTTTAACGGCTAAATGGGAAGTTACCTTATTTAAGGGACCAAATTTAGCCGTTGTTTAATGGCTAAATGGAAAGCTACCTTATTTTAGGGACCAAGTTTAGCCGTTGTTTAACGGCTAAATGGGAATCTACCTTATTGAAGGGACCGAGTTTAGCCATTGTTTAACGGCTAAATGGGAAGCTACCTTATTTAAGGGACCAAATTTAGCCATTGTTTAACGGCTAAATCCGGAACAGTATATATATTGTTATTTTTTTTTTGAATGATTTTAATATATAATTTTCTTTACTAATATACATTTTGGCTAAATTTTGTATGTCTATATAGATATAAATAACAACGAAATTTTTTTTTATATCAACTCTCAGAAGAGAGCATCAATAAACTTATGCTCTCTTGCTTTTATGGATTCACCTAACATCTCTTCTTCTCCCTTTCCCCCTCAGAACCGCGGAACTCTACTGCAACTGAAAGGAATATGGAGGCTAGCCGTATTTCTTCCAGGAGAACTTTCTTGGTCAAGTTAATGCTACTGGTTGGAATCCTGTCTATTTATGTAACATTAAGCTGGATTCCACATCGTTATTATTCTCGCAGTGATTTTAGATTCAAGTGCAACCACACGACTTTGGAGACAGAAAAGTTATTAAATATGACATACCAGATCCACGACATCCTAAAGCAACTACAAATTGACCACTGGTTAATGTACGGTTCAATTCTTGGCGCTCTTCGAGTGGAGGGTCCACTGCCTTGGGATTATGATGTTGATATAGGAATTCGTGGTGAACAGTTGTTGATCAACCAAAAGGAGTTGTTAAAACGTTTGAAATCTGATGACATCCAATGTGAGGATCATTTGGCTGAAAGTGGAGGTATTCTTCATTGCAACCGAACGAAAATGGAAATGTCAGTTGATATCTTTACTTTTTATGACAACTATGGCACAATGAAAAGGACTGGTTGGGAGAGTTGGCTGTTCTGTATAAATTATAATCGTTATCATTCTTTCCCCACTCGCTTGGTCAGGTCTCCATTACCTCTGAGAAGATTCGGTTCTCGTGACATGCCAATTCCTCATGGTGGAAATGAAATTACGAAATATTTGTACAGAACAAGTTGGTGGAAGGTAGACAAGCCTTATGGGTGTTCGTAAGGAGCAGAATGAATAAGTTTATTTCAACTGATTTGTAGATCAATAATATTCAAATATCTGAGAAGAAAATCAGTACATCACAGAGTTTACGTAGTTAGAGTGGTTTTCATTTGACCATGAAGGAATATAGACAAACTAATAGTTGGTAGTGGACTCTAAAGCCATTGTTTTGTATTTGTTCTCACCGAAACAAATCATGCATTTGTTTTAAAAAAGTCGGTACAAAGTATGCAGCTAAATTGTTGTAATATAATTATTCCTGTCGATTTGTTGTTTACACGCTTTAGTGAAGCTAGCCTAAGCCTTACATCTTCAGCCTGTTTCACACTAGCGACACAGACATAACTACATCAACAAAACATACTAATTTAAGGACGGGGGCCAAAATTTGCAGCAAGCACTGTGCAATGTTACTCAATGAGTGCGTGCGCGTAAGACGTCATACAAATTTGAATCATAATAAACATTTTTTCGAAGATCCTGTTTTGCACAAAACCTTCGTGAAAACAAACTACTTTTACAAATTTTGGAGAAAAATTCTGATTTTGAGAAGAAAAACACATGGCTTCTCATAGATGTATTCTAAAAAGTAAATTCATTCTGGATAATTCAAAGTGCATAAAAAAGGGTTCTTTTGACCACCTGCACTGATGAATGCTGTGATGGCCATCTTGAAAATGTCCCATAATGCATTGTACATTATTTCTTACCACTCTCTAGGGAGGGCTGGGGTTTTTTGTGGTTATTCACTAGGCAAATTCAAATAAGTTTTTGTACGTTTAGTGGTAAATAACTTTTTAAATCACATATTGGATACCTCATAATTTTATTTTCATATTTGCTTTTAGATTAACTAAGCTATATGTATACAAAAAATTATGGTGAAAAATTTATTCTCGATATATTTTTTGTGCGAAATAGCGTTGGATGTCCGGCTTCCAATGAGTTAAAAGGAGGCAAAATATCGTATGTTATTACCTTTAAAAATATGAGTTTTGGCTTTTATCTAAAGGGATTTGACCTTTCAAAGTTCTTATTAATTTCATTGGACCTCTTTATGAACGAGCGTTTTAAAAAATAATATTTTATTGGAAGTGCACAAAATGACTGGTCAGCGGTAATTGGCTATATTAAGCATTAATTATCTCCATTAAATGCATGGATACCCACCAATTTTTTTTTCATAAATCAAAAGCCCTGTACACAGACTATAAGAAAAACGTAGAGAAATTGAATTAAAATTAGGTCTCAATTAGTGGCCCCCGTCCTTAATTTAATTTAATTTAATGTAAATTAGTATTTATTTTCTTTAGCAATTTACACGGCTCAAAGGGAGAGCACTTGTAAAGTTTTAGTGATTTGACCCCGTGTATGGTGTATAAATAAAGTTCATTCATACTCAGTGACTTCAGTATCGTATTTATCACTTAGGTATTTAAAAAGAAAGCACTACTAATGAGCAGTGCATCACTGAGTCTACATAATTTAGTTGCGGGAGGTTGATGCCTATTTTAATCAAAGTTAATAGAGCGAAATGGTTAGAAAACCCATTGTTCTATCTTTTTGTCCACTTTTTCCAACCGTGACCGTGCACAAAACAAAAGCATTCCTATATATATCAGACAACAGCCAATGAAAACGTTTGGGTTAGGTCATTCAAGCATGCATAACAAAGGAAGGTAAAGGTCAAAGCCTTACTCAACATCCATGTTTGCTTCTTTGTCAGTCCTTTAAATGTTTGCCGAGTTTCCAAACCATTCCGCTCTATTAACTTTGTGTTAATAGTGTGAATCACATCTTTGTGTCCTCAAGCGTAATTATAAGTTAAGCGCTGCATGATTGAACCCTTAGGATTTTTGCATAAAACATCACAACAAAGCGTAAAGTGTTTTTATGCACTTTGTATTATGGTCTCGTATACTCTGTAGTAGCCTGGGACTAGTCACGTAATCTTGCCTGGTGGTCTCATGTTTTGTATTAGTGTCATCAAAGTTAATAGAGGGAAATGGTTATCAAAATGGAAATCGTCAAAGTTTAAAGTGACTGACAGAGAAGCAAACATGGATGTTGAGTAGGGCCTTGACCGTGCACAATCTTTTATTTTACCAATTCATATGCTTGGTTGAGCAGACCCTAAAGCTACGGTAATACGAGCAACAAAATCACTCAACTTGTCTCGCAACATTGCTGCGAGACGAGTTTCAAAGCAATGTTGCGCGAATACAAACTTGTATCGCAAAAAAATTGTTTGTTGCAAGTTGAGAGAATCCTGTATTCTCATTGGCCGAGAAAATCATTTGCTGCAACACGAGTTGAGTCGAAGTGGTAATACATGCAACATTTTAAAATTTTGTTGCAAGAAGTAGATCTTCTACTTTTTGCAACAAAATTTTTCAACCTGCAACAAATAATTTTGTCGCGAGACAAATTTGAATTGGAGTGGAAAAACGCGCAGCATTGCTTTTCAAGTCGTCTCGCAGCAATGTTGCAAGACAAGTTTATTGAGTGATTTTGATGCTCGTATTACCGTAGCTTAACGCTTTCATTGCCTTAGCTTGTGTAGATTGTATCATGGAAACATGCTCATGAATTTGCATATCAAACAATTCCCCATAAAAAGTCAGTCGTCGTTCGTACGTCCCAAATTCTATATCCATATTTTGGCATACCATACCATGTTTGGAAGTCAAGTTGTTGCATTTTTGTTAATTGTTGTGCCATTTAGAGCCTAAACAATCGAAAATTTGAATAAAAACTTGCAGAGATCAGTGTAGCGTTGAAACATCACATAATCCACCATCGTGAAAACGGCTTAGAAACCTGGCTTTTTGGTAAACAGGAGGCCCAATAATAAAAACACAGGAAGCCCAGCGAACGACAACAATTGCAATTGTTTGATATGGTTGTGTAGTTGATAGTTAATGATGTATCGAAATAAGTTTGTATATATATGTCCAGTAGCAAGTAGCGCCACTTGTTAAGAGAAAGCGTCCAAACCAAGTCAAGTTTTCTTCAAACTCATCCAGAGCTAAAGAGTTTGGTCGAAGAAGCTTCTAGGAACAACTCAAAGACAGAGTCCTGCCTTCACCAGAAAGTACAGGAAGTCAGACAAAGTTCAATCTCACACCGAGAGAAATTTTGACAAGTTAAAGAAAATATCAGTTTAGTCAAAGCGGGGACAAGGACTAACAAGAATTAATTAAGAAAGTTAACGTAATACTGACCAATACTAACTAACTAAAACTGGGCCCTTTTTTCTTTAAAAATGGCTATGCATCCGAGGCAATGCAAATAGCTCGTCAATGACGAGCTCTGTCGTCGTTTACCGAAATTTATTGTTTTATAGATTGGAGGCTGATGGTGGCTTTTTTCAGGGCTTCTAATGATATCAGTTTGTACTGAAGGGACTACCCTAAATTAAGTTGAATAAAGGTGTTTACTTTATTTTGCTTTTACTTAGCATTTAAGTTGTGAGTAAATGACGTCATTTACCGGCTTAACCCTATTGTTCTTTTAGACTTTATATCAAATTTCTCTTTGATAATGAGCTGGAAATGCAGAGTTTTGGGTAGACAGGCGTAGCTAGTTATTTAACTAGTACATTCATCTTCAGATAGAAATAATCAGTTTCCAATTTTCATCGATTTTCATCCAAGCTAGAGCACCTTGAATGGATCTTTCTTTCACGGCCAATTGAAAATAACTCAATCGTCATGGGAAAATAACAATCTCTACAAGAAAGAATATTCAAATGACTGGCATTATCCATGCAAATCATTTATTCAAGCTCAACGAAAAGTTAAGCTCCCTGAAAGTAACTTTTAAAATCTTTCTTGTAGAGTTGGTACATATCTGTACTTCAAGCTCTTCAAGTTGCCTGCTTGTGAAGGTCAGTGAAAGTCGTGTTAGATTTTCATCTTTTAAGTGTTTAGCCTGTTTAACTTAAGTAAAGCAGGTTGTAGATGTACAAGTTAACTTACTTTATTGGTCGAGTCACTGAGGCAGTCAGGCGGAGTAGTAAAATCGCTAGCTTGATAACCTTTAACATAATAGAACTGGAACTCGAGTGATTCCTGGGTAGGCCGGTAACTCATGAAATCATTGACAGTTCAATTACTGGGCATTCTAAGTGTAAGCTGATAATCTTTGCTGAGTGAATAAGGCCCAGGGCAAACGTCGAATCTTAGTCGAATTTAATTCGTCGAACCTATTTATTTTGAAATAGGCGCATGAATGGTGCGACGTTTGCTGCAATTAAATTCGACTCAAATTAATTGATTCGACTCTAGCATGGGTTCGACTTGCCAAGTCGGATAATGCGACAGCGGTTCGGCACAGGTGCGACGTTTGCTACCACGCTGGAATGAAGTCGACTCTTTGTCGCACCTATTTTAAATGTATTTCGACGCGACTTAGATTCGACGTTTGCCCTAGGCCTTAATCAATCAATTGTCCCATATCCAAGCCTTGAAAAATATTCATGAAAGGTCAGTTGAAAAACGGTTCCTTTTTAAAATCAGAAATGACTCCATTACACATTAGAGTTTTCCGATTTAGTGGAATTGGAACACTTTTTTCCGACACTTATGTAAGAGGTATCGAAAACAACAGGAATGGCACGCGTTTCAAGATACAAATTCTTGTGTTTGCAAACTTATGCAATAACCGTAACAATACAATACAATACAATACAATACAATATTCTTTATTTTGCACTTCATTTACAAGGGATGGTTTTATTTATTTGTATAATTTTTGATATATTTTAAATGTTAAGAATTTTGTAAAGTTTATAAAAATTATAGTTCTTTTGGAAATGCCTTGTATCTAAATTAACCGTTAGGTTTTCGTGTTAGATACAAGACGTTCTTATTTATTATTTAAGAAGAGCACAGACGAAACTATAATAATACTAAATAATAACAACACATCAAAACACATTAATATGAAAACATATATTAATACTATAAGGGCGGTTTTGGGTGAAATGAGAAAAAAAGTTGATGAGTCAAGATGAAAAAAAGAGTGGCTCATATTAGAGCATTATTTTTGTAGATTTGAGCTTTGGCTTTGCAATTTTCCAAATTCTCTAATATTCCCCAAATTTACAACACAAACACCGACACTTGCGCCGTAGTGTCTGCCAAACAAATTCTATTTTCTAAATAAATTAAGTGATCTTCTTAATTAAGCTTTTTACCGAAGATAGTCAAATAGTATAAAATGCTACCCTTAAAACGCGTTTCAGAAACGCTTGTTTTCTAAGAATACTGTCGACTCGTTTTAATTGTTTAGTTTTTGCTGTATTTTTTAGCACCAAAATAATTTTACTCGTAAATTTCTCGAAAACGCTAGAACAGAAAATCTTCAAAATCGCTGGTAAATGAGATATCTATGCAAGGTATAGATCCTATAAAGCGATTCTTCTGAAATTTTTCTGGTCTCAAGAAATAAGTCTGTATTCAAACCTCACGTTGCCATGGCAACTTCAATCAGGACCATACCTACTTCGTAGCAAACTTTCATCTTTATCTAGATCAGCTGCAAGTAACCACTTTTCAATTGAATTGTGTATGACGTTGTACGAGCGGCTCAAACTTGGACGTTACGTTCACTAAAAAACTCGGCAAGCCACCTTAAAGTGTCTGACAACCGGCGGTATGGAGCGAAAGCATTGTAATGTAAATGTAAATCGCATAATTGATTGTTATTCAATTCAAGTCGAAGAAAAGCGAGACACTCAGTTCAATCGTTTGTACATTGGCTATTCATTGGCTGTACTTGAATTTCATATTTGGAAGGTTGGTAAAGTATTAGAATTTTCAAAGTTTTTAGCATGCAGAGTTTACAGACAAATTCGTTTGGCAAGCCGTTAAGAGTCTTTGAGATTATTATATTGACTGTAGTGCTTGCTGCTTGGTTGATTCAAGTTGAGAGAGAATATCGAAATTTTTGTTTTTAAACAGCTATCGATGATGGACATAGAGATTGCAATAACGTGCAAGCTCAAAAATTTATCGGGAATTGAGAAATTACTTTCCAGTTTTCATTTTGCTTTATAAACTGAGGTTTAAGGTCTATTAGTGTATTGCATCTGTGTTAATTGATCTGACATCCAATTCTTTTTTGAATAATTTTTTGGAGGAAATCGGCCGTGTCTCTGATTACAATTTTTTGAACGTTGAAAGGACCTGAAAGGAATAATAAAAGCCAAACAAATACTGGACTTGAGATTTTTTCTTTCAAATTAATATTGTATAGGTAAATATAACAAGTAACAACAATAACAACAATATAGTTTATTCAACAACATTAGTTGTAGGGAGAGCCAGAGTAACATACGTTTTCGGGCTGGCCCACCCGAGCTAATGACATATACAAATTCTGATGACAAATACAAATTCTAATGACAAATACAAATTCAAAACAAACTATATAAACGAAGGAGATATGCTAATACACATATATGTGTATATATATACTGCTTCTATAAGTAAGGTCTTTTTTTTCATTTTTGAATAATAATCTAAAGTATACTTGGAATGGATTTCCTTTAGGTTATATTTCGACAAGCTTTCGGATGATTCAAAGTTTTGGATAAAGATTCATATATTTTATTTCAGATCGTAAAGTTTTTGGAACTCTGTTACCATAGCAGCAAATTCAATCGACACTTTTAAAATATTTATTATAATAACAAATTCAGTTTTCTAACCAATTGTTGATCTCCAATTAAGAGAATATTGCATTCGTAAATGAGTGCAAGTTTGCCAATTTTTGTAAATTAATTCAGTTGTTATACGAAAATTATAAACAAACAAATAAACAAACAGACAGACAGACAGACAAACAGACAGACAGAAAAATAAACAAATAAATAAATGAATTAATTGAATTTATCTCTGGATTTGGTCGCTACATTATGTTAGTAAGGAATTAGGAAGTTTTATTTAGAATATAAAGTGATCATTGTAGAGAGTTTGTCGTTGCAAGGTGGTCATTTTATTGCCAATGTTTAGTGGTGGCCATCAGAAAAAAGTCATTCATAATGCTGGGGGCCTGGGGTGGCAATCTTCGCAGGCTAATTCTACGCAGGACAGTATTTCTACATCCGATTCTCTCATATCTTGATGTTCAAATAAGGTATCTACTACTGACGTTACCATGCCGCATCACGTGATGTTGTCCTACCAATGGGACATGCAAGAATTGGTCAAGAAAGTCTACAATGCTCTACAAGCCCAGGGATTGAGGGCGTGGATGGATATCAAGGGTGGGGTCAAGGGGGACATCAATGAGAGGTATGTTTTGAATGATAAAGTTCATTTACTTTGACTGGAGCCCTGTTTGAACAAAACGCACAAATTTAGACTTAGGGTCGCTTCAAAGGGCGCGCGCTTGTGACACCTATTCCCTATACTCTACTTTCACATTCCCCATAATGCCTCTGTTTTTTGGGGGGTAGTTATTGTAATGCTAATCAAATCAGTTGTTATTAAAATCAAATACATTTGAATTACAATAACTACCCCCCAAAAACAGAGGGCATTATGGGGAATGTGAAAGTAGAGAATAAGTATATTTTAAATTTTCACTGAGCATGCTCGTAGTATTTCGAGCTGTGTGAACCAACATCCCACATGGCTGGGTGACGTCCAGCACCATATTCATATATTGAGTATGTTTAGTTCTATGGTTATTATGGTTTGAAATATGTTGATGTAGCCTTTACTTATTATTGGTTTGTAGCCATTCCCAGGAGAGTGAATTGAACAAAAGACATGACAGACATGCCGGTGGCTTTGATCTTCATTTTCTTTCGTCAAGACCACCAACATGGCTGCCGTGTCTTTGGTCTATAGATGCATTCTTCGGAGAATGCTTGTAAACAAAGAATGACCGTTTGTATGATTAATGTGTTACTCGGGATTAATGTATTACTCGGGATTAATGTATTACTCGGGATTAATGTATTATCGGGAACCATGCGTGCTATGATTGGTTGAAATATTTCGAAAAAATGCATAAAACAAGTAGATCCGACTTTTCCTTGTGTCTGTTCTCTAATAGTCTGTTCTGTTATCAATTAATCTGTTCTCAAAATGTTATGAGTACAACGGTTACGTCACTCGACTTCGTCTTGTGGCATACTTTTTGTTTTCCTTGCATTTTGACGTCATCTGTGCATCTATTAATGAGACGCATCTATTTGTTAATTCCTTCTCTTATTTTGTAGCATGGCCGAAGGTGTGGACAATGCTGGAGTCGTTTGCTGCTTCATGACGCAGAAGTATTCGGTATGAAATGAATTTGGTATATCACTAGCTAATTTTCACAATTTACCTAACAAAACTTAGAGGCAGTGAATATCCACGTAGTGAAAAACGCCCTTCAGCTCTGCTGAAAGATCTAATTAAAGGTCTTCCACAGGAACAATTTTTTAATGACATTTTCTATGGCAAATCGATTCCCCCATCTACACGAGTAAATTTTATAAGAAACTTGATAAAATGTTCTCATCCATACGAGTGAAAACGTTTTGTCAAATAGAATAGACGACTTTCAAAAATGGCGGCCTAGTACATGAGAACGAGGCCACAAAGGCCTTGTTACCAGAAAATAAGCGTGGCGACACTTCTATTGCTATCAAAGATGATGTGTTCCTCCTCCTTTTGAAATATATGTTTTCTATGCATTTTACAGGATAAACTTAGACTCATTTGATGCCATGATGATTTTGGAGGCCTTTCTGGCCTCGTTCTCGTGAACAATGAGCCCGCCATTTTTGAAAGTCGTCTATTTGTCGTTGCAAATTCCTCGTATGGAAGGGTTAGATAGATACTTTTATTTAGGCAGGGTAAACCATTTAGAAAATTACAAAGAATTGACTTTTATCAACTGGTGCCCTAAAAGTCGGGTATTAAAGGTGTGGTGAATGTGATCAAACCAAGACAATTATCAGTCATATCTCTGTTTTCAATACAGGATTCAAAGAATTGCAAAAAAGAACTGAGTTACGCCGATGCTCAAGATGTCCCAATCGTCCCTGTAATGGCCGAAAAAGGGTACAAAGCAAAAGGATGGCTTGGAGTCGTTACTGCTGGTCTCTTGTGGATCAACTTTAGGTAGTAAAAAGAAGAGGCATCGTTGAGCAACCTTTGCAGTGGTCTGACACTAAAGGACACTAATGTTCTCTGAAAGATAGGCAGATTAGACAGGGCACTGTTTTGTCTGTCTGTGATACAGACGGCGGGACAGTGTGGCTGCTGACTGACTGACTGACTGACTGACTGACTGACTGACTGACTCACTGACTGACTCACTGACTGACTGACTGACTGACTGAATGAATGACTGACTCACTGACTGAATGACTGACTGACTGTCTGACTGACTGACTGACTGACTCACTGACTGACTGACTGACTGACTGACTGACTCCCTGACTGACTGACTGACTGACAGACTGACTCACTGACTGAATGACTGACTGACTGACTGACTCCCTGAATGACTGACTCACTGACAGACTGACTCACTGACTGAATGACTGACAGACTGACTGACTGACTGACTGACAGACTGACTGACTGACTCACTGACTGACTGAATGACTGACTGACTGACTGACTGACTGACTGACTGACTGACTGACTGACTGACTGACTGACTGACTGACTGACTGACTGACTGACTGACTGACTGACTGACTGACTGACTGACTGACTGACTGACTGACTGACTGACTGACTGACTGACTGACTGACTGACTGACTGACTGACTGACTGACTGACTGACTGACTGACTGACTGACTGACTGACTGACTGACTGACTGACGAACTGACTGACTGACTGACTGACGATGACTGAATGCTGACTGATGACTGACTGCCTGAGACTGACTGACTGACTGACTGACTGGAAACCTGAATGACTGACTGACTGAAGACTGCACTGACTGACCTGGACTGACTGCTGACTGACTGACTGACTGACTGACTGACTGACTGACTGACTGACTGACTGACTGACTGACTGACTGACTGACTGACTGACTGACTGACTGACTGACTGACTGACTGACTGAATGAATGAATGAATGAATGAATGACTTCACTGACTTCAGACTGACTTCAGGCTGACTTCACTTACTCACTTAAAATTTCTCATAAATTTAAAGCTGTTTGAAAATTCAATTTCCAACATATTTCTATTTGAAATGGACAGAAACCGGAAATCGGAAATCTAATTTCTAACAAAAATTCGTCAGAACTGGATTTGTTAGAAACACGTTTTTTAGAAATTGCAATTATACCAACCTAAGAAATGGTCAGAGATTTCCAGTGTTGACTGTGATATATTATAAAAATGCCCATAATAAGTTGCCCAAATAGTGGGGCTGGCCATATTAACTTGTTGGCTGTGTGGCGGGGTTCTACTGTACGAAGATTCATCACCATTACCATCATCATCATCATCATCATTATTGTCATCATCTCTTTTATCCGTAGAGATCCATCCAACTTCAACGACAGTGTAGAATCCCTCGCAAAGGAGGTTATGCATGCTGCTGAAGAAAATATTAGACTTTCTAATGCCGAGAAGAAGACAGCAGAAGCAGCAGTACCTGCAGCAGCTCCCAAGAAAACTGTAGAGAAGAAACCTGGTCGAGCATTTCGACATAAATTGGCTGGAAAGTTTTTGGCTGAGTCTGGTAAGTAAGATCGTTGTTTGCAGTTTATGTAATTATTCAATAGAAACAAGCCCATGACAAAAGACGCTCAGCAACACTGTCGAGTTTGCGTGTCACTACTAGGGAAGAAATCTTCCAAAAAATATTGTCTATATCGAGTCTTGTAGTATACAGTAAAGTAATTTATTACCGAAATCTATATTTTTTGGAGATATTTGATGACCTAGTTCAAAATTTCACTCCGAGAGCTGATGGGTGCCGCGTAATACAACCCCACCCGTCTAAATAGGGTACCTTCAGATGACAAATTGGTTTTGCTGATTTTGTAACGTGCTGCTTATTGATGGTCTGTTCGATTGTTTGCTTTTTTTCATCCCCCTATTCTTGAGGATTTGAGTGTCGAAACTTTTGAACAAGAATATTCCTTCTTTCTCTTCTAAAATCCCTTCCCTAGTGACTTGCTTTTAATTTTTTCTGAACATTTTTATAGGTGAAGTGAAGTTCCATCAAGCCAGCGGTCATCGCAGTACCCTCGTGCTGAGAGATGACCCAGAGGACACGAGTTACTGGGTGGAAGAAAAACAGCAAAGTCATTCTGAGATTGTCTTCTACAAGAATTATGCTACTAATGGATATTTGGGTAATTTTTTGTCATTACATTAATGATTCCTTAATTCCTTCCATCCATCATACTTTCTTCTAACTCGTCCATCCATCCATTTGTCCAACCATCTTATGTTTCCAGTCCCATTTCCATCAGTGTATTGATCCATTTGTCAATCAATATCATTACTCTTATCGTTCTTTCCTTTGCATCGCCACTTCTCCTTTCTTTCTCTTTTTTCCTTTTCTTTCTTTTCTTTCTTTCTTTCGTTTTTTTTGCCCTTTATTGCATCTATCCATTCCTCTCTTACTATTTTTTCTTTCGTTCTTTCGTTCTTTTGTTCGTTTGTTCTTTATTTCTTTCTTTTTGTTGTTCTTTCTTTCTCCCAATCCTTCACTCTTCCTTCTAGCTTTTTTCTTTTTTCGTTCTCTCTTTTACACCTTATACCTCTTTTGTCGTTTAAATTCAAAGAAAAAGACTTTTTCTTTACCAGGTTATGATCCCAATGGTGACTATATCTACACCAAAGCCCAACATTACGGCGCAGAGGAATGGCTGCTAAAGGCCGACGAGGAGTCCCAAAGTGGCAAGAGGGCTGTAGTTCTGTTTGCAAACTATGGCAAGAAATACCTGGCGATCAGGAATGGCCGCTTGACTGGAGTTAGCTCATACTCCGATGACTGTGTCTGGATACTTGAATAAGTTGTTGTAAGTTATTGTAAACCCTTAATCTTCCGGTAACAGAGACTAATAAACTAATGATAAATCGTATGTGTAACAATGGGTCGCGAGTTTGCACCCTCTACCCCTACCCTTCATTTTGTCCTCCTGGCACGAGCATAGGCCCATACCTCATAACCACCAGGGCTACTCTTTATTTGGTGGTGGTTTTGGAGGTTTTGCTCCCTGATCATTCTCCCTGATATTAAACTGGCTAAATGTGAGCAAGCTCTTGGAACAAATTATCATATGCAACAAGCTCCTGCAGCATGCTCCCTCGTGTGTACTGGTTGTGCAAAATGACCCAGGAGCGCGTTGCGGGAGCATGTTGGGGGAGCAAACTCCCTCGTGTGTACCAGCCTTTATTGTTCAATTGCTGAGTTTTTATTCACTGTTAGAAATTGGAAAAGTTGCGCAATAGTTCCCAAGATGCTTTGTGTAGTACGATATATTTGGCCGAGAACATAAAACGTGGAGTCACGTCGTACTCCAATGATTGTGTGTGGATTCTTGAATAACTTTTTAAACCCTTAAAGGGTCCTTAAATCTTCAGCAAAAGAAACTAATAAAGCTACTGATGAAAGAAATTCTAAATCGTCGCGTATAGCATGGGTATACCGTTGTACCCCACCCTTCCCTCCCCCACTTATCCTCTGTTCTACGTTTTATAAAGGACCTAGATTTCCCAGTTCTCGAATCTTGGATGTTAAAACCTTTTTTAAGCCAACAGAAACTTTCCAGTATACCCACTTCTCATCATGCCACCCTTTGAGCGTTAAAAAGGGTTTTGTCAAAGGAGAAGCTTTACGCCTACTTCGTAACAACTCCGTAGCCGAAACGTTTGAAAACGACATACAAAGTTTCACCAAACGCCTCCACAATTCGAGGTTATCCAGAAGAGTTTGTTAGAAATATTCCTTAAAGAAGTTAAATTTATTGGAAGACAAGAGGCGCTTAAAGAACGAAATAAAAAAATCACATCGCAAAATGCTACCATTCGTCACGATGTACAACCCAGCAGTTCCGAATATCAAAAGGATTTTGATGAAGCATTGGCATCTTATTTCTGGCAACCAGAACCTAAAAAGGATCTTTCCTGATCCTCCTTTCGTCTCTTACAAGAGGAATAAATCGCTTAAAGACTCGCTAGTCAGAGCAAAAATCCCGAAAAGAGACTAGATACTGACTCTAACCAATTTGAGAGTGTTTTAACTCATTGAGCATAGCGGCAGGGCAGTGGCAATATTACAACACTTTTTCATATACCCTTACATCTTATCAATGGTTTTCAATTGTAGTTGTCCTGGGGAATAGATAAGTTTCTTTATTTCAAAAAGAATGAAATATGAACAAATTGAGGCCATCGATGCTGTCGTGCATAAGGGACAGATCATTAAAAACAGGATGCGGGAGAGGGGGATTTGGGGGATTTTCAGCTTGCATGACTTTGCTTGTTCAAGTGAAAATGAATTTTTTTTCCTTTGCATTCTTTCCACGAATTTTTTTCCCGTCTTTCTTCTTTGCATGATTGATTTTGGTCCCCCCTTCCCCCATATCACTTTTCTAATGGTCCGTACCTAAGGCTTGGTTACAATTCAATATGGCTGCCACAATGTGGTGGCATTAACTACTATCTAAACAATGTGTAGATACTTTATAGGTAGAGGACAGACTCTCTTAACACAAATATTGAAGAAATAGAAAACGTTGCTGTGTGCAGATTTAGAGCACGCGGGGATTGATCGGAACACGAGAGAAGTGTTAAGAGAACGCTTCTCGAGTGTTCTGATCAAGTGCTCTAAATCTGCACACAGTACAGCGGGCAAGTTTTCTATTTCTTTTATAAAATACAACAGTCGTTCTCAAGCAAATTCAGTGTTCATTTACACTGGCCAAAAATTCGAAAAGTGCTCGCACGTGCTGTGTGCATATTTAGAGTTCGCAGTATACGCGTCCTTCGACCAATGAGAGCGCGCGTTATATGATGGTTATTTTATAACACTATAGAGTTTATATTTTTCGATTCTACATGGTTGCTGCAGTTTTGTCTGTTAAGCACTATAAATTCTACAACCAGAATTCGTTTAAAAATGTCAAAAAATCATCTCCAAACCAAGCTTGCATGAGCTAAAATATCTAACGGTAAAATGTCAACGTATGTATAGACTCTAAGAAATAAACGCATGCGCAAAAGCTCATACGACACCCACATTGCATTGCGCATACTTAAACATTGTTTCACACTATAACGTGTTAGGTTACTAGTAAACACGTTCTTTACTGAAAAACAAACAATCGATGTCGAGGTACAAAGTCCTCTACGAAGATATTTTACAGTCCTTGATGCAGCACACGCGAAATGTTGGGAGGGATCGGACGCCATAGAGACGCAAGCTCCACATTGACGAGTAGTCTTTTCTCGCGGTACAAGGCTCTCTAAGAGGAGAGTTTAAGGTACGTACAGCTCTTCTTTTCAATACTGTATTTGACTGCCATTCATTTCTTCAGGGGTAAGATCTCGTATCTTGGCAATAGCGCTGGATGACATCACGATATGCCGTTGTATGTAGTCCCTGTAACCAAGAGAACCACTGAAGCTTGTAGATCTTGGTGACAGGGCCTCAGTAGATTTCCAATCCTTTGCTAAAGGCCTGATTGAGCTTCTTAGGCTTCTGACCTCTGGCGTCAATCTATCACGCTCGTACAAGGATTCACCGAGTTTGCTTTTAATCTTGCTCTTGAGTCTTTGATTTGTTTTCGACTTCGATAAAGTCACTTTTTCATCTTTGAGTCCCAAAGATTTACTGTTCTAATGTCGTTGCTGTTATTACTGATGGTATTCCTGCAGAGCGCGGTCGAGGGACTGGAGCGAGAGAGATGGGAGCTTTTTGGGGGTTGGGCTGGGGATCGTTTGTCATATCGTCGACGGCCCGCATGATTTCGTCGAGGCGGGTTCCAAGAACATTTAAGGGAGGCTGCGAGTTTTGGGATTCTGTGGATGTTTTACGACTCCTTGGTCCTTCCCTTTCTTTCATTTCTTTAAGCATCTGACCCGTGAATTGCGTGGTTCTACGCAGAAAGTCGCCGTGGTCAAATGTGGACCTTGCCATTTTGCACATTTGTTGTTTCATTTCTCTGTTGTCAGCTCGAATGTCTTCGAGTTCTTTCATCGCTTTTTCCAGTTGTTTCTTGATTTGCGTTTCATTGCTTTGAGTTTCTGGAATGTCGCCTCCTGTTGTTCCTTCATCTTCTTTATTTCCTCTCTCTTCTTCCTTCGCTACGTCTTCTTCGTTTTCCATTTCTTCATTAGACTTTATGTACTCCTTTTCTGAGATGTTTCCTGTTTTTGTTCCTTCATCTTCTTTATTTCCTCTCTCTTCTTCCTTCACTACTTCGCCTTTGTTTTCCACTTCTTCTTTAGGCTTTATAGACAACTCTTCGTTTTCCATTTCTGCAGGCTTTACACACTCGAGTTCTTCAATTTCTTGCTCAGCCACCGAGGCCTCTTCGATCTTCAACTCTTCACCTTTATCTGGGTTCACTTCAGTGAAAACAAGAGCATTACCTTCTGGTTTTCCATCAGTACTGTCCAAAAGGTCATAACATCCATTCTTGCGGTTACACTCCGAATCCGACGTCGATAAACCACAGCTTTTCTTAAGTTCACTTACAAGCTGCAAATCAGTGGAGAGACGATCGTTTAGTGCTTGGACTATAGACATGTTTTTCTTTACATCGGCCAGCTCTTGTTGAATCTTACGAAACTCCGCTACGATATCTTCTCTTTGCTCATCGGTTTCAATCGCTGGAGTAGTGAATTCAGGAGAGTCAAGTTCCAATTCGTTGTTTTGATTTTCACAAGTGGGTTTTTCGTCATTTTGTGGGTTCTCCTCCACCTCCATTTGCTTGGTTTTACTTTCTTCGATAATATTTTGCTTTAGAACGCCAGTAATGGCAAAACACGATAATTTTCCGGGAGGTAAAGCCTTCTTTGGAGACTGAACACTACTAGACTCTTGTTCGTCTTCAGCGTGGTCAGATATACAAGGATTTCTAGACTGTACTCTATCACTTTCCCTCTCACTCAAAAGCTGTGTATATTCTTTCTCCTTGTCGTCTAACTTCTCTCTCAGCATTTCATTTTGAGACTCGAGCGCTTCGTGTCTGTTTTGTAGGTCAACAAGTTTTTCATTGATGCCGTCTTTTTCCTCTAAAAGTCTCTCTTTGTCTCTAATTGCTTTGGCTAGTTTAAAAGTCAGGGCACACACTTGCTGGTGCTTCAACGTCTTCAGCTCGTTGTAGCGAACTGTCTCATTCTCGATTTGTTCTCGAAGGCTTTTGACTTCCTCTTGTAAATAATCTCTTTCGTTTATCAAAACTGTGATATCAGGCAATACCGTCTGAGGGTCCAGGTTTCCTGGTTTAACAAAGTCTTCCTGGTCTTTGTTGGCTGCCTGAAAAATTACATCAAGCAACACTTGTAACCATGCATTGAGCGTACGTTCCTTAGAATATGATTGGCTGTATGAATGGGAAAGCCAATTCAATGTTTCGCGCGCAAACAACACGTCGCATACACGAGGGCAATATCGTCCCCAGAGACTTTCTTTCTTTCTTTTTACTGCACACGAAACAACGGCTCTAGGGGACTAGATTGACACGGCGCCACGGACACTAGTGAAAAACGTCTGCGCATGCGTGCATATTACGATGTTTTCTTAAGAAATGTTTGAGTTTTAGCCTGAAATGAAATGCTCGTGTTCTCGGTGTATACATAAAATTTCTCTTGTATACTTTTGTGAGACAAAGATATTGTATTTATGAAGACATTATGTTAATACTGGCCCTAAGTTTCAAGAATTGATCTTAAGTTTTGACATTTTGTGAAAACCGTTGTTGAAGGCAAGCGTAAAAGCGAAATTTGCATAAGTTACAAAAGCACGAAGACGTGACTACGAGCATGCGCAGACGTTTTTCACTAGTGTCGGCGCCACGGCGGTTTATTACACGGCGGTTTCTACTGCGTTTTCAACAAAAATTCAGTTGTTTAATAGATAAATCTCTGACAGTCTTAAAAAGCTTATCCATGTCAAACAAAGCTTACTTTGCCTTCATCTCAGGCTTTGAAAAGTATTTTAAAACTGATTGCTGTGTGGAGGGACATGTCAGTCAGGCATAATCAGTCGGGATGCAATAACTTATAAAGTACTTTGTGGCTTTTGATAAGCCCATCAACAGAATCATGGACGATAGGGAATTTGAAATATTCAAATGAACCGAGCTGAGTTTTAGATCATTAAAAGCAAAACAACGATATCTGCAATCACAACAAACTGAGATACTAAATTCTCTGATATAAACTGAAACTTTACCTTTGCTTTGCTCGTCTTTCTTTTCCTGAACATAATGAAGATGTAGTAATCTTTTTGACTGTGTTTTTTTTCTATGATGGAAAAAATTCATCTAATAAGAAACAATTAATGGACGAATGAAGTCAAAGGTGATGTACAGCCGGAGGATCTTTTCATGAGGCACAGAAATCCGGTTCAACCAGATCAATTGTTTTTTTCTTTGAATTACAGGCATTGCAGAACTCATGTAAATGCATTCCAAGAAATATAATAATCAATAATCAGACAAACGAACTGGGTAACGTTCAGTCGTATGAAATAAAACTCATTAACAGCTATTTCTTCAATCAAAAAAGTAATTTGCCGATGGATCAAGGATCAGTGAAAGAAAGTAAACAAACCTGTCTTATGGTAATTATTTTCCCAAACTATTAATTCTAAATAAAAATTTGTCAGACAAATGTAAACCTAGACAAATTTGCGAATTTATGCCTTGTTTGTTTTTACTATCTTTTTCTCGATTTCAACATGCTTCTGAAACTGATTCGTAAACCTTGTAGCCATAGCAACCCAGCACGCGTACCAAGAAATGCAGCAAAATGCACCAAGTCATTTCGCGTATGTAACTTTATACTTTCTTATTGGAGATGCAATTTTGTTCTTTTTCAAGTTGTTACCTGATTTATTTACCAAGCAATAAAACTTACTGATTTCTGAGGTGTTTATGATCTGTGGACGACGAAGCGTGGAGGTTTAGTCATTTCATCTTCTGAGCACGGGCACACAATGTCCTTTTTGTCAAAGCAACACGAACCCCCTAAAGTGCACACAGCTATCAGCGATGGAAGTTAATGTCTTTCGGGTGATTTCGTTCTTGTGGTAGGACAGCTTTGATTAACTTTTGGCAAATAACTTCAAGAGTGTGGCAACTTAGAGTTATTAGAATACTTGTCTGCAGTAATCCGACAATACTATTGTCAAGATCTCTTTTGTTCTTCTAGAATTTTAAGTGTTATGCAAATAAAGGCATGAGCTTCGCTGTTAAGTCTTTGTTAGGTATTCACAAATTCAAATAAATTGATGATAGAAAGCTCACGCTATAATGAGTATTGGGTCTCCTGTGTTTAAAATACCACAGGAAACCCGCTACACTACAGTTAATTTCTAGTACGTTATTTATTTATTTATTCATTCATTCATTTCTCTCTCTCTCTCTCTCTCTCTCTCTCTCTCTCTCTCTCTCTCTCTCTCTCTCTCTCTCTCTCCAAATCCATAAAAGAATTAATGCACAAAAAAGATTATGCTAAGAAAACATATAATAGAACCGGTTCTGATGCCGATAAAGCAACTTATAAGCAGGTTAGAAATCAATTAAATACTGCTATAAGAAATGCCAAAAGAACTTTCGCTACTTCTGAACACAAAAACAGCAAAACCACTTGGAGAGCTCTGAATTCGTTACTTGGACGGAAATCAAAAGTGACTGGTATCAAAGAACTTAAAGTAGGAAATTCAACAATTACATCTTCAAAGGATATATCTAATACTTTCAATGAGTATTTTTCAACGATAGCAACGAATATTAAGAAGGATCTAAAACCTACCGCAGTATCACCATTGACTTACGTTCATCGAGCTGGTTCAAATTTCGATTTCACTCCGGTGTCCTCTGACCAAGTTAAACGCTTACTTCTAGGTTTAGACAAGAGACCATAATACTAAGAGAGCGAAGCTCAGTATTGATGTCTGTGCCATGTTCGTGGCGGCTAAGGCTATTTTTAGTAACTTCGCCATCGCGCGCGCAAGTCCCTCCACCAATAGAATTTGATTTTTGACGTGCGCGCGGACGGGACCGTTTGAATTCTATTGTCTAAGAGCCCTGCGCGCGCAATGGCGAAGTTACTAAAAATAGCCTTAGCCGCCACGAACATGGCACAGACATCAATACTGAGCTTCGCTCTCTTAGTATTATGGTCTCTTGGTTTAGATACTTCAAAGGCTACAGGGATAGACAATAGATAGATAGATAGAGTCCTAAAAGATGCCGCACATGTTATTGGCGAGCTCCTTTCATTTATTATAAACAAGTGCATGGAAACTGGGATTTTTCCCGATCAATGGAAAATAGCTAGAGTATCCCCAATTCATAAGGGCAATGAAAAAGACAACCCGAATAACTATCGGCCCATTTCTGTTTTACCAGTGGCAGCAAAAATATTTGAAAAAGTGATTTACAACCAACTTTATCAGTATATGACGGAAAATGACATACTAAGTAAATTTCAGTCTGGTTTTAGACCCTCGCACTCAACACTTACATCACTGATTGAAGCTACAGAATACTGGTATAAGAATATAGATGCGGGTCTATCTATTAAACGGCGTAGTTCTGGTTGACTTGAGTAAGGCTTTCGATACCGTTGATCATGTGATACTTCTGAACAAATTAAAAATGTATGGTTTAAATGAACAAGCTCTCAAACTTATGTCTTCATATCTTGCAAACAGAACTCAGTGCTGTACAGTAAATAACTACACTTCGCAACTAAATAAGATATGTCATGGCGTGCCACAAGGGTCAATACTAGGCCCTCTGTTATTTCTAGTGTATATTAATGACCTTCCGAATTGTTTAGAATGTTCGGTACCTGGTATGTACGCAGATGATACTCGGTTTACGGTAGCAACTAAATCCATACGTGAAATGGAGGAAATGCTTAACAGGGATACTGATAATTTGGACCTCTGGTTAAGAGCTAATTGCCTCACGGCAAACTCCACCAAGACTGAGTTTATGATTATTGCCTCTAATTATAGATTAAATCAATTGATACACGACCCAAAGGTTTTGTTTGGAGATCAGTGCATACAGCTGGTTTCCCACTCTAAGCTTTTGGGTGTGATGGTTGACGAAAAGCTGAGCTGGGACCATCATATTAATGAAGTGATAGTACCAAAGGTCCTGAAAGCATTGGGAATGCTTCGTGCAGTGCGTACGTATCTTCCTCAACCATTGTTAGTCAATTTATACAATACACTTATCCAGCCTCATTTTGACTATTGCTGCTGTCTTTGGGGGAATTGTGGTGCGGGTCTTAAGGAGAAGCTTCAAAAGCTTCAAAATAGAGCCGCACGCATAATTACCAAATCTGGTTATGAGGTCAGATCAGCACAGATTCTAAAAGACTTGCACTGGTCTGACCTTGAAACTAGGCGCAAATGTCAAAAATCAGTACTTATGTATAAAATTCTTCAGGGAGATACCCCAATAGGTTTGCAGGAACTTTTCACAAAATCTAGTGAAATCCACAATTATAACTTGAGATGTTCAGACATCAACCTAGCTCTTCCTAAACCAAACAGTGAGTATTTGAAAAGATCACTGGCCTACAGTGGAGCAGAACTGTGGAACGGCATTCCAGAAGAAATAAGAAAGTACAGCTTAAAGCAATTCACTTCTACAATTGGCAGTCTAAATTTTCATTAGAGCAACAAATCACTATTTATATATTCTTATACATAATTACTATATATATATACTATTAACCTTTTCCACCTTTTTATATATTACGTAGTATAACATAAACGGCTTACTTGAAAACCAATTTTTATAGTTGAATGTAATTACCGTTTTTAAATAAAGTTGTCTGTCTGTCTTTATTTATTTATTTATTTGTTTGTTTGTTTGTCTGTCTGTCTGTCTGTCTGTCTGTCTGTCTGTCTGTCTGTCTGTCTGTCTGTCTGTTTGTTTGTTTGTTTGTTTGTTTATTTACTTATTTATTTTTCAAATTACATTTCCGTTCAGATTTTATTTTTTGGAGAATTTTTTTATAATACAACAAAAGTAATTCCAGTAATCTGCTCATTAGTTGCTGATGTTTCTGATCACTCTCCGAATGAACCCCTGGCGTCATATTGCTCCACTGAGAATATCTCCAAACTATTTATAACTTGTGTAATTCTCCTTTTAGTTGCGTTTATTTACTTTATAGATAATTTTAATTTTAATGCTAAGACCTAATGGCAAGACGCGTAATTTGGACAACGAAGACATATTCAGGGTGCACGTCCTTCTCCCATTCTCCCCACCCCTCCTCCCCTGCCCTCTCACTTTCTCCAGGGTTCCCCAAGGGTATAAACAGGACAGGTTTTGTCAAGCCACCCCCACCCCAACCCACACCACGACCCAATCAAATTTACTGTGAGTATCCCCCACCGGTTGAAAGCATTTCGATATTCTGAAGATCGTCGAGAGTCAATGGACACCCCCCAGCCTCAAGAGCAGTTGAAAGTAAAATAATAAATCTAAATCCAAAGCGTCAGTTTACATTCGAAATTAATTCGTATTTAGGTTTTGCTATTTTTGTGAAGTAAAAACACTTAGAGCTATTTTTGTAAAAATAAATAAACAAAAAGAATGAAGTGGAACCAAGTTATTACAAACACCACGTTAAATCGAGCTGCTTTCAATTCGCTTCCCTTTGGTTTTTCGATACTCGAACTACAGGAAGAAATCCGGCAGCCATATTGAATGACGTCATAATCCGGATAAATTTAGAAACGCATCTTTCTTAGTCTCTTCGAGTCTCTGTTTTCACTATCTATACAGCTGAAACGGCGTTTTAATAGAGAAAAAATAAATCATGGCGGCGTTTTAGTGTAGACAGAATGCCTAACAGTAGCAAAAAGATTGTGTTTTTAAATTTATCAGCGGATTAGTACCGCCTACAGGTTTAATTTAACTTAAAAAAGACTAAAACAGCAGTGCTTTTCAGTTTATTTCAGAGCGAAGTTAATTTTTAATTAAAGGAGACCTTGTTTTGATTAAACGACCTCCGGAATACTACAAAGAGGACTTTTGCATGCAGACCTAAAGAAATGTCCTCGAGGTCTACTTTTATGTGTCAAAGTTTGATAATTGAAGGATAACTGACTTTGGACTTTATGTCTATGAAAATTAATAGCTGCACTGATCTCCTCAAAAAAAAACTCATTTTCAGTTGTTTTTCCGTTTAATGAAAGTATTAATTTTGTTTGCGTTCAAACGTTTATATGACAAAAACGTGCTAATTTTCACGGAAACAGACGAACACGATGATCAAAATAGCACTGGTAAATGCAACATATTGGTGCGAAATTGTGCGCTACTCCAACGATATTTTTATATCTATGTATTCCAAATATTGTAATTTTTTTACTCAAAACTATGCTGCATGCAATAAAGTACTTGTTTCAATCCATCCTTTCAGTCAAGCATGAATTTTATGAATTTCAGCCTATTTTTAACAACAGTGGCTAAATCTATACCTAAAAATGAAACTGTCATTTATCATGATCAATGGCTAAAGTTCATCCTTTAAAATGGAACTGAAAGTGGCTCCAAAACCATCTATCTATCTATATATATATTCCCTATAAATAGAAACAAAAAACAGAAGCGTATACTTTACTACTGAACCTCATCTGACAGAAGAGCAAAAGGGGTTTTGCTTAGCAATCGATTGTATATTCTAAACGTCTTGGCACTTCATCTCAAAAAGCTTTCAAAATCTCTGAATATGCGCCTCTTAGCTCTAAAATCCCCACGGAAGCTCATTCTGATTTTGTACAATTGTTGACAAACTGCTAATTGATACTTTTCGGTACAACAAAGCTGAAAAAATACAAACCTTTACAGCTAATTTCAATGATAAATGATCATATCAACGGCAGCAATTTGCAACCGTTTCTCAGAATTGCCGCTTTTAACACTAAGACAAGATTAGTATCAGAGATTTTATTTTACTCATAAGACTTATCATTTCACAATGAATAGCATTATATATTTTCTCTTTCACGTTTTGTACGATATATATATTACAAATTATTCGAGTTTGTCGTCTATTTACATTAGAACTAATGGACAAAAACATCAGTAAACATACTTCACTTTCAGGCTGACAATGTATTGAGTATTTTTAAACTATAGTTTTGAACGTGTCTGAATGGGGGGTTGAGAATTCTAGAAAGTGGACTATACAGGATGTCCAAAAGCTTTAATAAAGATTGTGCGATATGGTATTTCCTTATGTAGAAAATACTCGCATATTACATTTTAGTGGATTCTGGAATATACAATATGTTTGTACGTATATAGTTTTGAAAAATATACGCCAAATGAGTACAACACTACTATTTGAGTTTCCAGTACAAATGTGATACGATGTAATACATTATTTTCGCTAAACGCATTCTACATCTCTATCATCTCTGCCGTTTCAGACAGCAAATCTTTCTATAGACCCAGTCTAAAATGTTCTTGGAATTCCTCTACATTGAAGTATATCACAGTTCTTTATACAGCATGGCAAACCGCTTTACAGTCTTCCAACATCGAATGTGAGCATACCTCACTGTCACAAGCAAGCAGTGACTGAAAATTCTGCAAAAAAGATGATAAATAATATGAATTATAAGCATTCTATTTACTTGATACCAAACAGTGATTGTATTTAATTTGCACGTATAATATAATTTCTGGGAAGGTATGGCGGAACTTAGCATTACACAATTAATAATTCGAGCATTCCAGAGTTTCGCTTATTTGTATAAATAAAATAATCTATTATGACATTTATGCGTGAAAACGTTCTTGGCGCCGGAACTCATATAGAGGCATTGGCTCCCCTGCCGATAAATGAAAACAATCCCACAAAGAGAAAAAACGGAAAGCAATAGTCGTAAATTACACAATATCACATATATGGCGGTGATGACGTCAATCGGAACATCTCTTTGTGTTAATATTCCAAGGAAAATATCTTGGCTTTTCAAATGCTATTTTGAGCACTTTTTAAGCAGCATTTAAAACAAAATTGAAATCTCAACTTAATCATATCGATTTTCCCCCTAAGGGATAAAAAGATTGTCGCCGCAGTTATTGGCGCCGCGAATTTTTTCTTTCAAAATATGTTATATTGCTTTTCATGAAAAATTATCTAAATTTAATATGGCTTTGGACGGCACCGTAAAATATAAAAAAGAGAGAGAGATTAGTTTTTGTTTGTGTATAAAACGATAAAAATTGAGGATTAAGCTTACGTTTATTACTTGCTTGACTAAGTTTTAGAAGCCGCAAACTTTTTGACTCTCGAGTTAAGTATTTTTTTCCGAGACGAAAAGAAGCCAGTCGTCTACGCTACGTACGTCATATTAATTCCGATAAATTTGAAAGCACTTTATTTCTACAGTTAGGTCTTCCGTTTCACACTGGAATGACGTTCTAGTGAAAACGACAAAAACAAAACAACAACACATTTGGAGAAAACAACATGCTAAAACCATATATAAACCAACTGCCTGGAATTAAAACATAGACTAAGAAAGAACTAAAGGATCAAAAACTGTTTCGGTAAAAAAAAGCGGTCAGTTTGATCGACAAATTCAGTAAAAGCTGATATTTAACAATCACTGAGATTATTTAACAAGTTATGGTAAAATAGTCAGCGGCTGAAGAAATAAACGTGAAGCAGCTATACTCTATATTTTTATCTGTTATACAATATATAATATTTATTTGTATAAAGCGCTATATAAGTATTAAAATAATTATTTGGTAGAGAAAATGCAAGGGGAAAAACAAATCTTCCAGCTTCTAACCTTGAATCGAGCGGTTTCAGTCTGGGTAGGAGACAGCGTTTCGTCAAAACTTGTTTCACTCCAGTCCTCGATCAAAATTAGCGGAATCGAAAATCCTGAATTCCGCCTCATCTGCTCATCGTTACCGCTTGGATTACTGTTCTTGACCATGTAGAGTTTAGACATCTTGCTCGCGCTGCAATAGACTCTTCAGTTAAGTCAGTCAAGTTAAAGCCCGGGAGATTTCTGTCTGACTGCTTGAATGGAGTGATGGTCTTGAATGAACATAACCACTCTGTGCACTAGTATTAAGATAAAGCTAAAATAGCAACCCCCTCAAGCAGCCTATCGCTGGGCCCTACGTGGTATCCAATCACAATCGCCATATTCTATTTCAAGCAGCAATTAGTGAGTCCAATTTCCGGAGTCCAACGAGATCCCACGTCCTTTGTTCTACCGGTCGTTCGTTCTAAAGCACGGAATAAGCGCTCAGTAGGACACACTTTGTCGTGTCAAAAGCGTGTGAAAAACACTCGACACAACAGTTACAAATAATCCCTTGAGAGGACTATTTCTGTTCATGATCGTAATACACAAATATGGAGTGGCGAATCAAAGGGAAGGGAGGGGAGGGTTGGGCGATGAAATGAACTAAGAGTTTGGAGACTAAAGACCCTTCCACATAGTTTTCTATGACAAATATTCTATTTTCCCCGTCTACGCGAAACGCATTTGTCACATTAATTTTGGTCAAATTTTGACATTTGTGACAGAAAATTTGCTCGTATGGGAGGACGTTAACAAGTATAAGCAAGAGAAAATGACGTAAGAGAAAGAATCCCGTGACCCATGATGCTATTTTTAGAAGCTCGTCACCACTACCTCGACTTAACCAAGACCATTTTCGATTTTTTTGTACTCCATTTGCTCTTTTTCTCAAGCTTAAACTGACTCTTTTGCAACGATAAACGTTATACACGTCTTACCGCCATTGTGATCTTGGGGCAATGACAAAGCTCGCGCTCTCTCGACCAATCAGATTCACTCTAAAAATAGCATCAAACGGGAACATATGGTTGTCCAAAGACCTTATACGCGCGATTCCTTCTCTTACGTCATCTTCTCTTGGTATGAGCTGTGAATGGCAATGCACGGCAACTACATATCAAGAGTATTTCACTTCACAGACTTAGAAGTGTATAAGCGGATTCAGAGTTGGATTAAATAAACAGACGCACTTGGCTCGATCTACTGACGTTCTTTGGTCGTCACTTCGTCGAAATCAGTCACGACTGAGTAGTTTGTGGATAGCGATCGGCGTTGGGATAATAGTTACTTTTGCTAGCAAATTAAACCGAATTTATAAGTTGACTTTATAGCTCTTTATTTGCATATGCGTAACGTGAATACAGAGCTGATTTCGTATGAGTGTGAAACCTACCGCGCCGTGACGTGACCGTGTCAGTGCCGTGTTCAGTGTTGTCTATATATAACTGAAAACATTCGAAATTCCTGCGATAACCGTGCCGTGCCTCTTCCGTGCCGTTTTCACAGTCATACGAAATCTACTCTAATTGTTTTACTTAATCACTTTAATCACGGCTAATGACAAGAGTGGATCAAAGCAAATCTCAATAAACATGCAACTTGATTACGCCTGGGAGTCAGAGCAGAGCTCAGGCCTTCGGCCCTCTAGGGAAGGGGGAGGGGGGGGGGGGGGCGAAATTAATCTTTGGTACCCAGGGTACTGACAACTTGATGTGATCGGGGCAAAACAGAGTCCAGAAGAACTTGCATGAGAACATATCATGATTGACACTCTACAATAAGTATACGTTTACAATGTCGGAAAAGAAAAGCCAATATCCTATCTCCCATAAAATCTGTGGATTCAAATTAAGGAACTCTGGCTCAAACTAAGTTTTTGATATCATATAGTATATGATATCAAAAACTTAGTTTGAGCCAGAGTTCCTTAATTTGAAGCTGAGCGGAAAAGGATCACTGCCTCAGTATTGACGAAAAACGCTATAATAAAGATTGATCTTAAAAATAGCTGTTGACATTTCTTTGAAATTCACTTAAACGCCGTTTTGTTTGTCATCATAGTTAATAGAACATGCAGGTGATTAAAAATCATCTAGACATGCACCTTTGAAGACTTTGAACATAATCTACCTATCCGGTCAAGAACAACATTTTATTATGGAATATCGTGCTTTTCGTATTCTCCTGCCGTCCAGCAAAACTGCACTTGTATATTGTCAAAACTATATGGATAAAGAACGTCTCACCAGCCGTTTGAACATGGGACTGAGAGTCTCTAGGGCTATTGCAGCTTTTCTAGATTTGTAGGCTTTTTGCGCAATTATCTCACCTCTTTTTTTTTACTCTGACGATGAATTTTTAAACGAAAGTCGATATATAAGTTCACTTCAATAACATCGTTTTATTACTTTTGTTATCTAAATAAAGATATAGCAATTAATACTTTTCGTTTTATCCTTTCTGTTATATTTAATAGAGTGGAACTTGGTTATAATCGATAAGTAGTAAACGTCTATGCATCGGCTCATCACTTATCATCTGCCTTCAAATCGTGACAGGAAGACGTTGTACGGAGGAATCTTGAAATCTGGATTTTTATGTTTTGCTGTTTGATAATTTAACAAGAGGCCATAAAAATTACCCGGCAAATAACGTTGACTGAATCCCGTAAGACGAAAGATAGGAAGCCACAAGTTATAAGAATGAGAATTGATGGGTTAATATCTCGTTACTCTAAAATTTCGAACCAATTTTTGGCTACTTTTCTATATGGCGCCCTATTTCCTTTTCCTTTGCCAATATCAACTTATGAGCTCATGTGTACATGATAAAATCATTCTCTTTATAACTCCAAAAACAGTTTCCGTTGATTCTTACAACAATCTATGCTAACTGACGTATACAATTAAGACTGAAATGTCCTATTTCGTTCTATCTAGTATCATCAGTGTCGTAAGCCTTCGAATTCTTTAGTACGTCCGCTGCAAGATAAATTGAAAAAGCAAACCGAAATGCAATTGAGTGTCTAAGCAGCTTTACAAAAATTAGACAGAAACATTCGCATTTTATTAAAGTACAAGCTGATGGTATAACCATGCAGGATCCCACGGTCATTATTTTGTCAATCGACTGTTCGTTATAAATGAAGTTTAATTTGTGATTTTGATTATAACTAATGTTATTAACAAAACGCCTGAAGAGCATACGAGTGCTAAGAATTTTAAGACTAAATTGACACTTTATTTTTTGGGAACGTTTTAATAGCTTTAACTGCCTTCATCAGCTATAGCGAACAGTCAGGAAGTGATACGAGCTAGAGATATAACGAGCAATTACGTAAGTCTGACGTCAATACATCGGCTGGAGCTTATTCTGCCATTAATCGAAAACAGGCTTTCAAAACATAAACTGAATGTATAGCCATCTTTAAAACATTAATTGACTTAGCTAGCTCAACTTTAATGTATAGATTTAGTCCAGCAACATACGTCGACTCTAATTCGTACATTTTAGTAAGAGGTAGGCAACTTTCCATTGTTCAGTTCAGGTTTTCAGCCTAATAATATTTCAGCCTATGGATAACACATTTTTAAAATAAAATGCGCAAAAGCCCTGTTTTGAATCAAAGTTACTTTTACTAAAAGATTTCGTCCAATCATAAGCGCGCAAAACAATAGCCAAGAGACGCTTCCAATTTGCCATGTTCCTCGCATAAAAATGTTGCAATTTTAAAACACATTTCTGCTTTTTTAATTTCGTCGTTTGGTTGTTTAAACGATTTTTTTAAGAAGGGATTTTTTTCAAGTTTGAGCAGTGAACGACCAAAACTCCTGAGTTGAAGAATATAGCAGCTGTTGTACAAAACTAAAATCATTTCTGTCAGAAAGTTTAATTTGTTTGTAAGTAGTTTTGGCCGATGAAAGTTGAATGAAAGTGTTAATTCAAAGCGAAAATTTGGATCGACTGAAAATGAGGTTTAGGCCTTCATTTGCTGTATGTTTTCTTTATGTTCAGCTTTAAAAAGCTTAATCCCAACACAACTTCAAGAAAAAGTCTTTAATTTGTACAATTCAAAAATCCGTTTTAAACAGGTATTTTCTCTTCGTACATTAGTACTTATAACCGGTAGAAAAACGATTTGAGTGTAAATCCAGAACAAAAATTTGGATTAAAACTCGCACGAAGGTCTAGTTTTTGGCGCTTTTCGCCATCATTGCTCGTCATGGACAAAATCTCCTCTTAACACCTCTCTGAATTCTTCGTTGTTTTGTTGCTTAAATGATTTTTTTAATTTCTAAAAGCACGTACATCAAACTGGTCTTATGCAATGTTTTCGCCTGTTGTAGTTTGTTTTTGTTCTCGCTTTGCCTTCAGTTCCGTGAGTTAATTTTGTTTTGGATTCTATCGAGATTCTACTACAGGTGACGTGCCATGCGTAAAATCGTCTTATTCTTTTGTCGATACTATACTCTTGCTACAACTGTCTTTATATTTTCAATCCCGAGCTAACAATCGTCAATTAATTAGATGTCTCATTTCCTGTAAATGAGAAAATAGAAAATCCAACTTTTCAGTTTTTTTCAGTTTTTTTTGCTCTATCATTAAAACGAATGAAATTAGAGTGTTTGAAAAGGCACCATCCTGTTAGTTTTTATTATCCCGTTGATACAAATTACCGAGTAGGCTAGCATTTCCTCACTTGATAATCAATATTTTCGACGCCCACACGCGCGCTGAATTTTGCTTCTACTTTTTGTTACGTAACTACGATGAATAGTCAATAATACAAGCAGGCTCGGCGTTCTAAGAGGACTGGTCATTATTTATCGCCTGGGGAGGGGGGGGGGGGGAAGTCGGAGGATTTTAGGGGGGTGTACATCATTTAAGATTGTAGAGAAGGGGGGATCGCTCAAAGTCCACTACATGGAAGGGGGGAGCGCAGATGAAACTTTTTAGCTTTTCATTCGAGTCAGTTATATTGAACTAATATCACTATTGCTTTAATAAAGATTTTTCTCTATCACTTTAACATTAAAGATTCATTCAATTACAAAATTCAGAAATGTGTTTATTAACCCTTCAATTAATGATAAAAGTGCGGAATCAGCTTAAAATTATGTCTGGCGTGAAAACTCTCGCTTTTTTGCAAATAATTAACATAGTAGAGTTTCCGTGTTAGACGCTTTTGATACCGTAGAGATGCAAATGTCAAATGTTATCCTTGGGCATGCAAATTACGAATACTGGCATGTCCTGTGAAATCTTTTGTTCAGTGAAAAGAATCATTCAAGCAAAGATTAACTTTTGAAACCGATGGAATTTTGCTCCTTTTTAAACATAGAGATAGATAGATGGATAGAGTTGCGAATAACGGAAACATTTCGAAATGAGAATGAGAAAGTGCGACAGAGACGAGAAATTTGGTAACACATAAGAAAGTGACAGTGTACCACTATAGCTAAAGAACAGTTAATCACGTGTCGTGAGGTTTTTAGTTTTTTCATTTATTTCATTTATTACAATTTACCTAACGTTTTCTTACTCTGTCCAGAATAACACTCTTTCGCAGGCTTTCCTTTCAAGAAACTACAACGCCTTTTCATCTTTTGTTTATCATTTCACTCATCTTTATAAAAAGCTAGAAAGCTTACGATTCCTTTGATTAACTTTTTATTAACTTCAGTATCAGCGTTTTTATCAAGTTGTTTCTTAATCCTACATATTTCATGGCCATTGAAGCATTGTAAGATATCCAAAATAAATGATAAAAACGTAAATTTTTAGGCCGCTCAAGCATCTCCATTGCCCACTGATTTTTTTATGGTGAATAATGAATTGGAATTTACAAGTTTAGGAAAAAAGTGGACAACGGAGATGCATGACGACCAAAACTTGGTCATGTCCATTCTTTAAATAGGAGCAAAATTCCATCGGTTTCAAATTAAAGTTAATCTTTGCTTGAATGATTCTTTTCAACAAAAGAATTCACAGGACATGCCAGTATTCGTAATTTGCATGCCCAAGGATAACATTTGCAATTTGCACCTCAACGGTATCAAAAGCGTCTAACACGGAATAACTCTAGTCAGTAACAATTATAGTGAATCGAAGTTTGCTGTAGTATACTTAAAGAACATACGCCCGAACTATACTACAGAAACATCATCGTCAGTGTCACTGTTGTCTTCCTTATCAGAGGATTCCTCAAAGAATAGAAATTTAAGAGAAGAGAAGAGAAGAGAAGAGAAGAGAAGAGAAGAGAAGAGAAGAGAAGAGAAGAGAAGAGAAGAGAAGAGAAGAGAAGAGAAGAGAAGAGAAGAGAAGAGAAGAGAAGAGAAGAGAAGAGAAGAGAAGAGAAGACAAGAGAAGAGAAGAGAAGAGAAGAGAAGAGAAGAGAAGAGAAGAGAAGAGAAGAGAAGAGAAGAGAAGAGAAGAGAAGAGAAGAGAAGAGAAGAGAAGAGAAGAGAAGAGAAGAGAAGAGAAGAGAAGAAAAGAAAAGAAAAGAAAAGAAAAGACACTGAAGAAAAAGAACGAGAGCAATGTAAACGAGAAATACTAATGCTGTGACTTCTGCTTACAAGATAAATTCGTGTAGGAGCTAATAACTCCTCCCATATCACCGGAAAAGGAATGTTAAGGAGAAATTCGGTACTTGTTATTTTTGGAGTGTTTTGTTGTTTCTGTTGCAGACTTAGCTTCCTATTTTTCTATATTATATTCATAGGAAAATAAGTAAAGTAAACGAATCGAACTAGGTGTTCTTTGAAGGCGCGCTAGGTGCATGTGCGAAAATTAATGTAAATAGATGGCCCAACAACACTTTTCAACATTTTGTCTCATTGACACTATAGCAGCTAAAATTATTTACACTGTCAGCTCCATGTTAGATTGTGTTGTTTTGCACCAATATGTCGCGACCTAAAATTTCATTGAAGGCTTTCCGTAATAGCTTCAGGATATCGTAACAATATTTATAAAACAGGTGCAAGAAGTAGTATTCGTGGGATGTATTGTGACACGTACGCGTCCAGCGGACTCAAGTGACTTCAATGAACACTTGAATCTACGCACATGAAAGCAAGTAGCTTTTGAAAAACTCTTTGTAATAAAAACAGACCCATTGAAGCGCTACTTGGAAGTTCTGTGAGTGTGTTCTTCGTTTCTATCATTCACTTCTATAAGACTACCGAGTCCCACTTTTAGCTAACTAGCATATGGCCTGATCGTAACCGGAACTCATTTGGAGTTATTTTGGGGAATATTTTTCTGCTTTGCAGTATTCAATTATAGCGGAGAAGCGAGGGGAAACAAAGAGAGAAAACTACGTACGCCCACCTTTTACTAAGTAGGCGCGCATAAATGTTTAAACATACGAATGACAAAGGAATCTTTGATTACGAGTAAACAGAAATGTGGAGATTCCTTGTTTTAAACTGATACAAGCACAAGCACATTATGCCACAGACGTACTGTGCCTTACCGACAGTTGGTATAAATACAACTACTGTATCTCTCCAAATATAATCATTCCAAACTGATTAAAAAAAGAGCTCCTCCTATAGTCTTGACTACATATACTTGATATTATTTTGCAGTCAGTTCCATACACAGTTTGTGAAAATAAATGAATACGATTGTACAAGAGTATTTATTAGAGTTCAGGATTTACAATGCACGAACATGTACGAATTTATTTATAGTATTATTTTTAAATTATTGATAAATAATAAAATTATAATAGATTTGATGCAAGGCTCTAAATCAGACGACATTATTAAAGTGTTGACGGCGAGGAAAACGAAATAAAAAGTAAACAAATTTAGTCAAAATTATTTGAGAATGACTCATGCATAGTTTTTGATTTAATGATCAATGTTTGCCTAAAGCTTTGAATTCATTTCAAACTTATGATGGCTGACCAGCCAATCGCCATTGTCAGGAACTTGAGCACCATCAGCTAAGGTTTTTTCGATGTATGTTGCGTGTCCCTTGGCATCAACAAGGATGACAGTATTTGTTCTAAAATAAAGATGTGATATCAGTTATTAAAGGAAATATCTAATAAGGGAACAGGGAAACAAATGATAGAAAAGGTGGAAGAGGACAGATAGAATGAATGGGTGAATGAAATATCAATGATATAGGAACATTCTGTTAACATTTTTATTCCTTTTACAAATTTGAGTGGAATTGATTTATGAGTTTATTTAGCTTTTCCTCAACAGGCCGGGACACCACAACAGCTCACACCAACTCCTGGGGGGACTCCATTGTAAAAGGATTGGGTATGCTCATTGGAAATTTTAAAAATACCCCTTAAAGATACCGGAAGTCTTTTAAGAAGGGCGTGGCTGGATGATTTTTAACCCCTAAGAGATACCAGCGATAACAAGCTAATGAACATTATTATGATGAACATAAAATTGAATGGTTGACATGCTTTTGTCGGGCAAATTTCTTCCATTTGAGAACAAGATAATAAGAGATGGGCTCATTTGATACCCTAAGAGAGAACAGGAAATGCTAAAACTCTAAACTTCAATTTTAACACCCTAAAAGATACCAAATCGCTGATTTTTACCTCTAAGAGATACGAAGTGCATACCTGATCATTTTACAATGGAGTCACCCTCCCGGGCACCAACTACTGTGGTCTCTGTAGTGTAAGGGCCCAAGACTACGAACTCTAGGAACTCCATGCCTTCTTACTTGTGAAATTCAGGTTTCTTAAAGTACAGAGTACAAATATGGGGCCTATATAGCTTGTTTAGCATCCTTATCAAAGAAGACGTGAAGGTCTAACCATTTGCTGATGTCACTACAAAGGCTACACCTTCTCCTTAGTTTTATAAAAACTCTTAGTGTTGGTCCACCAGCAGTTCAAACTCTGACCTCACTTGAACCAATGTGGCAAATCACCAAACACTTTACCTTGTACCATATTGATTTCCTTCAAAGTTGACAAATATAGATCTACAAGCGTCTTTATAATCATTTGCGAGCTGTTCATCTAGTGGGTTATTAACATAACAGCTGTCATCTTCATTGGGGAAATGTCTGTATGAAAAACAAGAACTATGAATACATTTGAAGTCCCCTTGCTTTAATACCTGGACATAATGCAATTTTTTTCTCAGACATTGTATGCAATACCATCACACCATTTGTCCACCCCTGCAATGTTACCTGCAATGTTATTGATCTGCAATGTTATCAAAAATGTTGTTGGGTTAGAACTCAATCCTAAACCTGCAACTGTTACATGCAACTGTTGCCGACTGAGGTAAACAATATTGAAATTGAAAAATGCAATAATTGAAATGTTCAATAATTGAAAAGTACATCAAATGAGACTTTAGGGCTCTAACAAGTTGGTGCATGGAAATAACATAAAAGTAAAACAAAAGGGGGCTAGCCTCAAGGGACTGTCTTGTTTTGGTTTCTCGATTTAGCTTTCTTTTCTTTATATTTTTGCAAATGCAAATACTCTAGAAATAAGTTACATATTTTGGAAGTGGAAGGAACTGAAGAACAAAGGGGGAAGGAGGGGATGCTTATAAGTTTTGGTATTAATAATTTCTGACCTTCTTTTATCATTTAGTAGTTCAAACAATCTTTCTATTAAGTCTTCCCTATTTCTTGGTGTTTCCACTATATCTCTGAAATGCTGTTTCCCATAGACAACTTTAGGCCAAGGAAAATTCAACAGTCTATTGGAGAGACAATGAAAACCTGGAGGCAACTCTTGAACTGCATTTCCTTCCTGATTGCAATAACAAGAAACTTCAGTCTCAGATGTGAAAGAAATTTGTCCCACTAACAAGTTGAATCCATTGTAAAGATGTCCATTTTGTTTAATCTCATTTATGTATTCCTTGACACTTTTGTTGCTGTTTAGAAAGTCAGTGGCCAAATGACCTCTTCCCTTTGCTTTATCAGAAATTAGATCTGGTGACTGTCTGTAGTTTGTCAAAACTCCAAATTTGCCTGTTTTTGAAATACCAAGCCAGGTTCCTCCTTCTCTGCCAGGGAACAAGTCAATGCCTAAACACAATTCATTTCTTAAAATTTAAAAACTGTAATAAAAATAAAAATATCAAAGTCAAAGAAGTCAAAGAAGTCAAAGAGTACAGCTTTTACCCCTATGGGTTACAAGGTTTAATACAGCAGATTGGTTTGAGTTTTTCATGAAAACATTTCACTTGTTTGTTTTGACAGTTTGAATGTGCTGCTGTTATACTAAATGTCAAGTGTTGTTAGGGGATGAAGTCAACATTTGATCGCAAATTTACACACATTCTGAAGTTCTCACAGAACTTTACAAATCTTCAAACTGACAGTTCAAAACGTTTGATACTTTGATTTTGATTTGACATTTTGAACAGTTTGAAGATTTGTAATGTTCCGTGAGAACTTCAGAATGCATACATGTAATTAGCGATCAAACGTTGACTCCGTCCCCTAACAACACTTGACATTTAGTATAACAACAGCACATTCAAACTGTCAAAACAAACGTGTGAAATGTTTTCATTAAACACTCAAACACACTCTGCTGTAATGGGACTGATGACTTTTCACCTCTGCTTCATGCAAATTTACTGATGGGTTTTTCAGTGAGTGAATAAATTATAGCAATTAGACAATCAAAATGTCTTTTTTTGGAGATGTGAATCAAAATCTACAAAATGAAACTAATAATTTGCAAAATGGTACGAAACTGATTGAAGGAAGCACCACAAAAACAATCAGTCATAGAAGGAACAAAAAAACAATTCCTCTTTGTGATCACCCATTGGATCAGTCTACATCTATGTGAAGTATGTCTGCAGGGAAGTCATCCTATCGTTAAATATTTAGATGTCCAGATACTTAACTTCCTATGACATTTGGGTTCAGAACCTTGTACTCCAGAACTTAGCTGGTATAGTAGTGCCCTCTTACTGACACACTCTTGATGTCATAAAATGTTCAAAACTCAAGTGTAATCACGAGCACAGCAAGTGATTTCACTGCAAAGTTTTGAACATTTTATGGCATCAAGAGCATGTCAATAAGAGGACAGACAACTCCAAACTATCTTCAATTCATTTTTTACAACAATTATTTGAGATAAAAGTTAAAAAATCCTTATCAAACAAGGCAACAGAACAAGCGCATGCGCCAAAACATGTCAGCAGTGTGTCTGCAGTCCTCTTATTGACACACTCTGATCAACTATAATCAGATTACTAGATTAGTATCTTGATAGTGTTGTTTAAAAAATAGATGCACAGATACTTACCTCCTATGACATTTGGGTTTGTTGTCCAGAACTTAGCTGGTGCAGTAGGTCTTGCATAAAACTCATCTCTGTTTGACGCAATCACCAACTTATATTCATTGGGGGATGGGTTGTCATTGAAATTCAAGAACAGGATGCACATTATGCCATATTACCTGAAACCAGAAAATTTTATGAGTCCATAAGTTATAGTTTTCACTCTTTTACATCAGTAGGTCACTCAGCTACCAGAACGCTTTGTAAATAATTTTCTTTTGATTCATATTTGGATTTTATTCATTCAACATATTTCCCTGCTAGCAGAGTCTCCCTCGTTACGGTCCTGCAATGACAATTGAAAAAAAAAATCATTTTCATTGCAGGACCGTAACGAGAGAGACTCTGCTAGCAGGGAATCAACATATTGGAAAAAGTAGACAAATGATTCTGATGATTGCATTTTATGCAATACTGCAAGTAACCTATTGAATGTACAACACCAAACGTCATTTTTGAAATACAAAATAGTGGTTATTGATCGAAACACTAGCTGTCAGTTTTGAGTAAGTTATGCAATAAATCAATAAGTACTGGTTAAATCCAAACACACCTGCAAATAATAAACACACAGATACACATGATCAAGTCTTCACTTCATTTGCAAGGCAGCAGACGAAGACTAAACTGTAATCACACATCTTGAGAATTTCAAGTTATTTTCATAGTTAAGCTTACATATTAGTAACGTCACAATGACAAAGCAAATATTGAACACTTACGCTTTCAACCACGAAGAGATTAGGGGATAATTTTTGAAGTGAAAAATCTATACAATGCCATATCTGGTGTACGGCTATTCTATCAGAGAGCCTTGAAACAGTTAAATTTCAAACATTCCTTCTTTCTTTTTAGCAATATCGTTGAGAAGTCTTGATGAGGAAGTGCGCAGAGTGCGCAGTGTAAAATCAAAATTGCCAGGCGTTCCTTAGTATAATGAAGAGTACTGGGTACCAGCTGACATGTGTACGAGGCTCTAGCTGGTAAACATGGCGGACAGTGAAGTCTGAACTGAAATTCTGTGAAATTTCTTTTGCTTTTTTAAGGCCAAGATGGACGAAGAGGGCGAAACGTCTTTGCAGGATCTTCCTGAAGGTTTGTAGTAGTCCGCATTTAAATTTTATCATCTAATTCTTTGGGGATTAATTAAATTTTCGCATCATTGCAGACGTGGAAGTTTTGAAGGCAACTATTCTTGAGCTCAAAAAAAGAGAAAAGCAACTGATTCAAGAAAAACAGGATACGGAGAATGAATTCGGCAAACAAAGAGCTAGGATTAAGGATATTTTTATGTCCAAAGAAGGTGGGTGTCTGGATGAAATATTATAATTTATCTTTTTGACCTCACTGACTTCCAAAGTATAAAATTTCAACTTTGAATTTCAATGACTGTTTACAACTGGTACGAGTGGTAAATCAAGTTGATTTGTTTACCTATTTCAAGCAGAGTACGTAATTGAAATAATCAGTGTTGAGTTTTCGCGATAGTACTTGAAATACAGTCATTCTTTCGAGAAAGAAGCTCACTCCTCAAAATCATTTAAATCTTTCGTAATATCATATTAATTTCAATTACGATTTTAAGAATTTGGAAAGTCATGCTTCAAAGAATAATTTTGTTTTTCAAATGACTATTCTGTCAAATATTGTTAAACAAAAATTTCCAAGTGTTCTACTTCTTCATAAAGATGAAAAATCCAAAATATATATCTGAACAAATTTTTGTTTTCATTTTTAATTTGCTTGGAAATGGCAGCTTGTCAATGTGTACATCAACTACAGCTTCATGCAAAGCAGATAAATGACTCTTTCTCCAGGACAACTTCTTTATAGTCAACAGATTAGATTCTTGGTATATTTGGGATTATTTTACACTGATTTAACTTGTGCCACATGTCCATTGTATGGGACCAAATAGGACACACCTTTTGTAAGATGTGCCTTGTATAAGGTGACCATAGCTTTTGTAGTCTAAGCCACATCTTATTCGAGCCTTACAAGCAACAGCTCAGAATGCTGTTCTTTGATAAGGTTCTTCGATCTTAGACTAAAAGTGCTGCTTAATGTATAAAAGGTACTAAGAAGTGTGTTTGGACTAGCTGTCAAACTTGTCCTCACAGTGAAATCATAACATTCTCCAAATGATGGATTGACATTTGGGTTCACCTAACAAACATATTTAACTGTTCAATAATACCTTACCAGTGAGTCAATCTTAGAGCATTTTTCGTATGACTGAGAAAACAGCACATCATAGTCACGGTAGTTATGGCAGGAATTTTGCATATTTTTATAGAAAACGTGACACTGACACAGTCACGGCACGGCATGGCACGGCATAGTCCATTTCACACACATACATGTATACGAAATCAACTCTAGATGGACACTTTTGGGACCGGTCCTTGGTGTATGTCTTAGAGAGGTGTTCACCTTAGAGAAAATTTTTCATTACATATAATATGGTATAATTTAAAAGGCAGGGACCTGGAAAATGTTCTGCTTTAAAGAAGTGTCCACATTATAGGGGTGTCTGTATTGTGGGAGTTCAATATTGCAGGCAATAGGGTATAATATAAAAGGCAAGGAACAGGCAGATGTGTCTGTGTGTCTGCTTTAAAGAAGTATCTGCCTTATAAGGGTGTCTGCATTGAGGGATCTCACTGCATTGTTGAACAAAAAATTGACATATAGCATGCTGAAGTGGAAATCAATACATCTACAAGATAAGAAATAGTCTACTCTTTATGTAATTGGAACTTTTGGTGATGGAGTATTCATGATGGTTTTTCTTTTGTTTTCATGCCAACAGAATATATTGATAACCTACAAAGAAAGCTTATGTCACTTGACACAGAACTACAAGAATCAAAGTCGAATCTAAAGACCATTGTCAATGAATGTGATGCACTGCGCACTGCAGCATCAGTACTGGAGGTTTCACAGAAAGACGAAACTGATGCATTAAATTCTAAATACCAAGAAGAAATAGCTTCACTGCAACATATTATGAGGGGTAAGAATTATAAATTTCATTTCATCCAGTTTTCTCGGTAGGAGTACAAATTTACCAGCTGTGAGGAGGGAAGTAGCCACTGTTTTCACTTTGAGGTTTGACTTTGGTCATGCGCTGGCTCCTGTTCCATCTTAATTCGTATTGGCAAAGGTGGCATAGTGGTTCACCACTTGTTTTTCACCTCTAGCCCAGGCTCAGTATCTGGTTCAGGATATATCTGAATTGAGTTTATTTGATAATAATGTTGTTACACTGTCATGGCAGGAGCCAGGATTTTGTTCTCCATATTCTCCAGCTTTTCCTTCTATGTGAATTGAGTGAGTGTGTGTGTATACAATATCAAATGTAACTTTGGTAGTTAGTGTGGAGGGAAAAGTCCCTTTGGGGGAGTATCAATTAAAAAAATGTATAGCTAATGGCACAAACATTGACCCTTTAAAAACATAGAAGGTGAGCCCAAAATGAACATTGGGAAATCTGTTGATTATATGATTTTAAAGAAGTGCATGTACGTTGACATTTCAAATGGCAACTGAAGCTATTTTGGGGTATTAGGAACACAGTTATGTGGCAAATTCACAGATAAAATATATGAAAATCCAAATATTACTAGTGTACCCAGGAGCCATTTTGCTCCATGTTTGATAATTTTGAAAGGGTTATTAATAATGTTTGTGCAAATAGCTGTATATATTTTAATTTCCATTCATCTACCTATTGTTGCATTTGTACTGTCTGTTTACTATATCTACTGTGGATGTAAATGTAACTGAGAAGAGAAAATAAATGTGATATGTCTGCATGAACTCATTGATTTATTTTCTTTAAGTAACAATGCGTGTAAAAAATAGGCAACTCTCTATAATTGTTCTGATGCATTTCACTTAATCTGTTTTGTAGAAGCTGTCCAAGAGGCCAGAGTCACTACAGCACAACAGTTTGAGCTAGAAAGACATCAGTTAATTGCTGCTAACAAAAAGCTTGAGATTCAAGTGAGGGAACTACAGCCAAAAGAAGGCAAAGCTTCTGGAGTAATGTCAGCCATGAGTGATGCTGTCGCAGGAGTTGTTCGGCGTAGCAGTCCATCAGCAGGCCAGTCCAAGGACAAAGATGGGAGTAATTTAGAGGAAGGCATGGAAAAGGTAGGTGTGGTTATTTTTGAGTTTTTCATACAGTTGTGTCATCTAGCATCTACTTCAACAATATATCTAAAATAAATGGATATCTGTAAAACCACTAAAAAAGAGAGTAGTTGCAATACAGGCATTTCAAGTCTTGGCCCTTCATCCAATTAAAAAACGTGACAGAGGCTAACAAAGGGGCCAGACCCCAAATTTCCTTTTTATATGGTGTTATCAAACTCATTAGTGATTCATTAGAAAACACAATGGAAATCACTACCATAACGTAGATCTTTATATTGGATAAAGATTTTGGTTAATTTGCATAAACTTTAACTTGGATTTTGTAAGCCAAAAATAGTCAAATGTGAAAAATTCTGGTCAAATATGATAATTGACAACTAGACGTTTGATAAGTAATTTAAAAAACTCATTAATAATTCATAAGGCAAACACAATGAAAATCGCCACCGTGACGAGTGTCTTTATATCTGATAAAGATTTGGCCTAATTTACATCAACTTTAACCTCGATTTTCTCCAAGATAAATGAAGATATTTTTGATTTTCTTTTAGAGAACAACTCTTATATGTGTTGGAGTTTTTTAAGCCGTATAAAGAACTTGCCTACGGCTCGGATCTTTATATCCGATAAAACACTCTCTCTCGTTCTTTATACTATACATAAAGAACTTGAGAGCATGTTATGTTGGGTCTAAAGATCAGGTCTTTATCCACCGATATAACATGTTCTCTCATTCTTTATACATTACTCACATATTTCTATTCATTTGTTATCACATCTTTATACACTGACACAACCCTACTGTACATGTAACAAGTGTACTTGCTTGTTTCCACTTCAATGCATGTACATTTAGACATTGTTTTAGTTAGTATTTTGTTAAATCTTTATTTAAATTAAAAAATAGAAATTTTAGGATGGATGTTAAAGAGGCTGACAGTTGAGTAGAACAAAAAGGTTTACAACAAAAAACAAAACAAAAAGTACATTTTCATTCGTTAGGGTGCATCTGAAAGCATATTGCATGTAAAATTTATGTTTGAGTTTTGGTTTTAGGCTCGTGAAGATGCAGAGGCCTGGAAAGCAATTGTTTTGCCTCTAGAACAGGTTATTCCTAATTCATTTATTCATTTAAACGTCCATTTTATTCATTAACTTAATATCTGTTGTCCTTCTATACATTCCCTTATCAATCCCTTCCTTGCTTCCTTTTCTTCCTTGCTTCCTTCCTTCCTTGCTTCCCTCCATCCTCCATCCCTCCATCTCTTCCTTCCTTCCTTCCCTCCCTCCTTTCTCCCTCCCTCTCTTCCTTCCTTCCATCCATCCATCCATCCATCCTTCATTCTGTCTTACCTTCCTTTCCTCCTCCCAATTACCTTCCTTCCATCTATCCTTCTGTCCCTCCTTCCTTCTTTCCCTACTTCCCTACCTTCCCTTCTTCCCTACCTTCCCTCCTTCCAGTCCTTCCTACTTTCCCAATTCTTCCATCCATATTTTGTTCATTTTCTTTGAAGTATGTCCCATTTAAAAAAGAAGATTTGTCCATCCTATAATAATATTTTTGCACTTAGGAATTGGACAATGCGAAAACAAAATTAAAAGATGAACAAGAGAAATGCCAAGCTTTGGAGGCAAAACTAAAGACAATGGAAAAAGAGTCATCCAAAACAGATGGTGGAATTACAAATAAAAATGTAGAAGAGCTACAGGAAAAGGTTTCTATAGCATGTTTGCTTTTCTAGACACGCTGTAGAGTTGTGTCTTGTGCACCTATTTCAACAACATTGATGTTGATGAATCTGAAATTTGCAAACTGAGATTAAACACATTTTTTTATTCTTTGTGTTTGCTAATAAAAATACAAAAAAAGCACATTTCTTACTCAGAGATCAGAAAATTTCAATGCTGTAAATTTGGTCATTCTACTCATTTTGTCAAATGTATGTGTATGTATCAAAGTGTGTGAAGGACATAATTTTCCCTCTTTCATCTTTCGTATGGAGTTCTTTAATGTTGTTTATATTGATATTTCCCCAGGTGAAAGAATTAACCCAATATTTAGACTCTGAACGTTCGTCAAGGACAGACTTAGAGATGTTTGTAGCTGTTCTGAACACTCAAAAAGGTGTGCTGCTTTATAGTTACACACATGACAATTTAATGATCAATGATATTATTGTTTTTCAATTGATTTTATTACAAACAGCAACAATAATGAAGGGCTCCCTGTGAAAACAGCCTAAGTGACTTTTTTGATATTTTTTCAATTTTTTCAAATGATATCAATTAACTTTCCTGTGCCAAAAATCAATGTCTGGACATCCATCAAAAAGTCACTTAGGTCATTTTCACAGAGAACCCTTCAATTTCCCAAATACATAAATTAAAAGAATAGAAGATACTGGCCCTAACAAATAACTGATATGATATGCAAATATTCAGCTGCCTCTTGGGCTACATATGTATTTTGAATGATAAACTATCTCTCTATCAACATTCTGTCAATTTATATGAGATTCAAAGTTATACATTTGTACATATTGCTGGGTGCATCCATTCCTTTGGGAATTCAGAAGACAGTAGAGTGATAGCCATGTTGGATGAACAAACAAGAGACACTAATGAGAAATCTTTTGTTGAAGTTCATCCAAGATGGCTGCCATGATGTCACATGCAACCCAAGAATATTAATTTTGTAGTAGAACAGATTTTGTATGAGTGGGAAATAAAATGATGCTTTTTTTATTTTCTGAATCTGTATTCCAAAGTAAATATCTGTTTGTAACACTCTAGGAGTTTTACAAGAGGATGCTGACAAGTTAAGAAAGGAAATTCAAAATGGTTTGTATTTTGCATTCATTTACATTGGATAACTTTTTTGTTGACAAATTTGTACATGTATGTATTTAGTACTGTGAATCATTTACTTGCTTGGAGCTACAATTACTGTACAGCTACCCTCAGTCAGTCCATCTGTCTGTCCATCTATCCATCAGTCAGTCAGTCAGTCAGTCAGTCAAGTCAGTCAGTTTGTTGGATCTCTCCATCCTTCCATCCTTCCTTCCTTCCTCCCTTCCCTTCCAGACAATCACTCCAGTCTCTATAATGCTAAAGGGACATCAAACATTGACACTGAGACATTTTATTCTTCATCTCATTAGTTTGTAAAATTCTTGAGGAAGAGAAAACAGCTCACCGTGAACTCAAGAAAACCTGGCAAATGGCAAACGATCAATTTCTAGACAATCTTCAAATGCAAGAATCAAAACTCAATCTTATGTGGAGTATTTTTACCAAGGAACAAAAACTAAAATATAAAGAAGAACAGCAGAATTTACAATCCAGGAGAAAACCTCAAATTGGTCAGTTAATTGATATTGGTTTGTCACCAACTGTCTCACCAGTTTCTTCAGTAGAGGTGGGTGTACCCTCTTGATGGCCATATGTTGTCAAGGCAACAAGATTTGACCTTGTTGTCATGACAACATTTTTGATGTAGCATCTGCAGTTTCTGTTTTCCTCACAACACTTACATATTTGTTCTATTTTTTGTCATAGCAACTCTGTTGGGTTGTCATGGCAACAAAATTGTTGATGTTTTGTAGTAATAAAAATTTTTCATGTTGTCATGACAACTAAATTTCTTCAGTGATATTGCCATAGCATCAAAAATTGAATGGAATTTTCACTTGAAGAAACTTTGCACACATTACTAAAAGTATTTTATTAAATTAACTTTACTAACTTACTAATTTGACTAATTTTATTAACTTTTACTAAAAGTATTATAATTGTATATTTTATCTTTAGAGAGCAGTTGATGTTGCACAGACATTAACAGACACAGGATCACATATATCAGACATCTCTGCTCTCTCATGTCCAAATTCATTGACATCAATGGAGGCTTCAGACAAAGAAGGCAGTAACGATGAAGAAGAAGAAGATGAAACTGATAGCACAGAAACTCCTAAACGATCACATAAACGATCACATTCTGCTTCAGACTCACCTTTTACAGAAGGTAGGCAAAGCAATCACTACTTTGTTGTAGACAGACAGACAGACGGACAGACAGACAGACAGACAGACAGACAGATAGACAGACAAGTTATAAGCCAGTTCAGAGTTTGAGAATCGTTTTCGGTGCGCATGCGATTTTATCCCGAACTTCTCACCTTCTTTTGTTTAAATCTTCTTTTGTCTTTAAACTAACAAAGGAAGGTGAGACATTCAGGATAAAATCGCTCGCGCATCAGAAACGATACTGGCTGTTACTATTATGTGACAGACTGAGACAAACAAAAGCTATTCTTGCATATATTTTGTGACAGACAGACAAAAGGTATTGCTGCTATGTTATTATTATGACAGACGGAAGTTGTTGTATTAGTAGTACCTGACTGGTACCTGCTGACCTACCACTCGTTGCTAGGAAACCGCAGCTGAACCACAAACTGTAAATTCACTAAAAACAAAACAAGCTGTATGCATTCGCTGGCAGTTGGAGTTTTATGGTGAAAATACTCCTTCAAGAGTCTACGGGGGTTCATTTTGTAATTAAAAAGATGTGCAATCGGAACATTTCATTATTTGGCAATATTTCAAAATGCAATTTCTTCTGGTTTCAAAAATCGAAGACTAAAAATTCAATCTAAGCGTGTGTTTAAATGAAATGTAAAAATAAAATGAGGTCCCACTGAAGTGTTTAGTTTCTGATTGAAATTGGTCTCAGAAATAGCGTCCCCTCTGAAAACTCTACAAGCCTGAGTATTCATATCAATAACCCTTTCTATGATCAGTGATTCAATATGAGTAGATTATATCATCAAAGAAAGGATTTTTCGGGATAATCTTCTATTCTTGTCTGTGATGGTTCTGAATAATACACTTGGCTTAGCAAAGCTAAAACTTGCTCCTAATTCCTGGTTCGTTAAATGACGTACAGCTATCGTGGTTTTGGCACTCTGTCAGAAAAAAAGTTATCGTTTCATTTCTGGTGTTAAGGAGCGTAGGAACGAAACACTAGACCTTTAATTTGACCGCGTGTAGCCAACGCCCATTCAATCGACAGATCGATATATACTTTTAAGAAATATTCATCTATGGCTGATCTACTTGTGTGGTATCTTCAGAGAAGCATTTTTCTCACTAGCAAACCAAGTGTAAAACAATGTGATTTACCTCCTCTTTGTACAGTTAATGATATCGATGTCTCAAGGCACAAGTCTGCGGACGATCTCAGCACAGGTAGCCCGCCACCTATAAGCGTCCATGAAACCGAAGATGATAGGGCTATTAGACGGAGTCCGTTACTGGACTTGGAGCCAAGACCTAGAGCTATTAGTAAAGGCGGTAGGATTGATTGGACAGTCTTTCAGGAAGAGGTTAGTAAAGAAGTGAATCTTTCAAGACTGCTCTGCTTGTGTTTTAGGGCTTTTGTCGATTCTTAGGACAAACGTTCTTCTCCTTGATCACTCCAGTGTTATATTTATCGTTATCATTTCACATTATCACTGTTATCATTATTGTGATTGGTTGTGACGTGTCATCATCATCATCATCCTTATCATCATCATCATCATCCTTATCATCATCATCATCATCCTTATCATCATCATCATCATCATCATCCTTATCATCGTCATCCAGGACGAGTGGTGGTCATTTCCTCGGTCAAATCTACAAGAGCGTGTTTATGTTGGTCGATGGATTAAGCCGCGAACGTGACCTGTTTTTTTCCGCCTCTGAAATTGCAAAAACGCAAAAGTGAGACATTTTGCGTTTTCCATTAACGTGGAAAGCCTCCGCGTTTGAACACCAGAAGCGACGAATTGTGACGCGTGATCTTGTCGTATGTCATTACGTGAAGCTCGGTCGACCACTCGCCCTATTCCCTTGAGTGACAACTATCATGCAGCTACCTTACAAACATTTCTTTTTTGTGCGATAGGTTAAAGTATCTCACGAAAGTGAGATGAGTCGATCGTGCGTTATGTGCTCAAACTACGAGAAACAGCTGCAAAAAGTCGAAGCTGACAGACAGAAATTTAGGAATTTATCGTCGAATTTACAGATAGCACTGGAACAAGAAAAGGTTGGTTAACATTTTATATTGCCACAGAAATGTAGTGTTACGAGAGGGACATCGTAAGGAATCGCCTGCTCTGTTAACTCGTTTATTAGACTTTGAACAAGAGCTAATTACAAGCTAAGCAAGGGTTGGTACTACAAGGCGGGATAGAGCCAGGCCAACCAGAAAGACGTTCCTTAGTCGGAGTGGCTGTCAGAAGGAGTTCCTTACTCGACCACTTTCCTTACTTAGGGCTGTACTTTCCAATTAACACTGAGTCGTACCCCAAACTTGCCTATAAAGAGTGTGCGAGTGTAACAAATATCGACAGTCCTTAAATAAAAACTAAACTAAATCTGATTTCCTGTTTACATCACGTTTGGAGTCAAACAGAAACCACGTTGGTCTGTTTGGGTTATAGTGAGAGAGGATGCGTCACACAGGATCAAAACAATACACAAATCCTACAATCAAAACGGTCAAGGTTACAACACTTAAAATGCTTAACTAGTTAATTACCGAAAAATACATTGAGGTTAATAAATACATAATTACTGGAAATCTGTAGCGTAACAAATGTATTACCCACATACGGTTTATTGTTGCTATGATGTGATAATACGCGTTTATAACGCGCGCTTGGATTGGTCAAGAACTGTGTGTTATTAAAGTACAGATGCATGGATGACGTCAGAGAGTCGTACAGGATCAGATTGGTTAAGATATTTAAATGTGATAAATATGGTATTATCTAAAACAAAAAATATTGCATTTCCGAAGCGTCGGTACTCCAACAGATTCACATGCAGAAGATGTCGATATGTGGTGAGAACTAAAGTCATGAACTTTTTGTTCTCACCATATGTTTACGGCATTTGTGTATTTCTTAGAATAAAGATGTCAATATATTGAAAGTGTTGTTGGTTGGGTTGTCACATTGACAAGGCTTTACGGTATTTGTCTATATTCCAGAAAGCGTTATTTGAAGAGCAAAAGCTTCGTAGTCGCTTAGAACAGTGCGTAGCTAATGCTGGACAAGACGCTCAAACCCAAATCAACGAACAGTCCAAGGTCATGGACAAACTGGACCAAATCTTGGTCGACGTGCAGCGGAACTTTGCTGCTAGCAAGAAAGAGGCAACAGCACAAATAGTAAGTTCTACATTACCATTTGGATGCCAGGGGTAACCACGAACATCGTTGTTGCCATGGTGATGTGTTACCGTGGTAATGTGCCGTCTATCGTTGTCATGTTTGATAAACATTCGTTGTCTGTTACTATGGGAACCAATCCTATGACTGATTGTTTTGTTTCTGTTTTAAAGGCAAAACTCACAGAGTCTAGAAATGAATTACAAGAGGAGGTAAGCCGATAGAACGTTTAGTTATTCGCGTTTCCATAACGTTTTTCGTTGTTTTTGTTTTGTTTCCTTCCTTCCTTCTCCCCTCTCTCTCTCTCTCCCCTCCTCTTTCTTTTACTACTCTCTCTCTCTCTCTCTCTCTCTCTCTCTCTCTCTCTCTCTCTCTCTCTCTCTTTCCTTTTCAGGGAGGGGTCTCTCTTTTTTCTGCAGGGGATGGGGGACGGAGGAGGGAGAAGGGGGAACGGTGGAGGGTGACAAGATTGTCCTTATGGGATTGAACCAGAAAGACCAAGGGGGCTCCCTTTCCTTTTTTCCTCTAATTGTGCTCTTTTCCTTCAATCAAAATGCTCGGCTACATCTATTTGTCTTGTCTTCATAGCTAACCAGATTACGAGCTGAATACAGCACTTTACAAGATTCAGCACTACAACAGCTCACTCAGGTAAGTTCCAGATACTAGGTAACCCTTCTCTCTCGAACATTTTGGCATGTCACGTAGGGTTTCGAGACGATCCGTTTTCAGACGATCCGGTTTCGTTTAGTGCCTTCAAATGAAATGGGGGGGGGGGGGGGGGGGGCATTGTTCCTCGATATAAATACTGAGTTGGTTTATAAGTGCTTATACTGAGTGCTATAAAAATCGCGCATATATGTAATTTGGGAATCGTGTTCTTTTGCCTTTTTCAAAATCTCTTGGTAACAGTGTGTTACCATGTACGATACCATCCGAGTTAGCATTAAATTACAAAGAAGTTGTATTAACTCTTTAAGTTACAAATCAGGAAATCAAACAGTGCCTTGTTTGTGTCTACCTAGATGGACAGTGATTCTAGACTGGCTGAGATGAAAGAACAACTCATGCAGATTCGATCGGCTGGTGAAGGGACGGAAGAGAAATTACGAGGAGAGGTAAACTCATCACGAACTTGCTTTTGTTTTATACCTTTATATATACAATGCGAGTTTAGATTCTCAAAGCATCTAGATTTCTGTCCTGTTCCGGACTCGTTCCTTTTGGCACGATATTCCTAAGGGCCAGATTCTCGATAGACCCGACCAGTTTACGGGCCCGATAACTTACCCAACTGAAGTTTAAGGGTGTTTCTCGAAGCGCACGACATTTTCAATTTCTCTTATGATTTTACAAGCGAGTTTACGGAAACTAGTGGTTTCTGGTAACCTGGTACATCTATAACTGATTCCGTACCTATTTTCTCTACAGATTGCTTTTCTAAAGGAACGTGCGATTGCTGAACAAATGAACAAGGACAGTATGGAAGAGATGTTGTTAAACGATGTAGAATCATGTAAAACTGAATTGGGTAATGTATTTCTTTATTCTCAGTTTGACTCGCAATTGATTGCCGTGTAGTTCCTCATAGTGCGCGCGCTTTTCTGTCTCAGCGATGATTGCGTTACACCCTGTAACGGTACGTTGACTCCATGAGGGCGGGGCCCGTTTCTCTTATAGCTAACAACCACAAAGCTTTCGACGCGAACGTCTAGAAACAGGCACCAGATCTACTACGTGTTTTGCCATCCGGGGCTCCCTGTAGTATCCTACGGTTGTTGTCATGACAATAATGATAATAACGTTTCATCGTCCAGGTAAACAATCTGAAGAACTCAAAAAAGAAAAACAACTGAAACAAGAGGTTGGTAAATAGCTGGTATAGACATTACAATCCATGCAATGACTTTGAACAAAGGTTTCGTTTTGTTTCTATACATTTCTTGTACTTTTGGCCTGATGGGCCCCTCGAATTGAAACCCACAAAACCTTTGTCCAGAGTTGTTATAAAGATGGTTATTGTCCATAGTCAAAGACCGAATTTTTGAAAAAAAATAGCTGCAATAGTTTATACTATAGTACTATAGCAATCCGTTTATTGTTGATTCCAGGCCGAGGCAAAAATCAAACATTCCGAAGAAGTTCTACGAAATGTAGAAACTAAATCAAGACAAGTAATTATTGCTCTGAGAGGACAGCTAGAGGAGTCAAGTGAAGAAAAGGTTACTATAATTCAAACTGGTTACATAGTACTTTGGGGTAGTATTAAGCAGTTGTGGTTTGTTGTTGATGATGTTGTTGTTGTTAATGATGTTGATTTTGATGATAGATGTTGTTGATAATGTTGCTGTTGTTGTTGGTGGTGGTGGTGGTAGTGATAGTGGTAGTAGTGGTGGTGGTGGTGGTAGTGTTGTTGTTGTTGTTGTTGTTGTTGTTTTATGCGCGCGCCGTCATCTTCAAGGTTCCTAGCCCCAAGTATAGTCCTTCCAGGATCGCCAACCTTGAAGATGACCCGGTGGGATGCCGACGAACATATGAAAAAGAACCAGATGCCGCCATCAGCGTGGACTTCTCCACCTTGAAATGACACCATGGTATTTTTCGTGAGAATACAACACTTACATTCCATCTTTTTCCAGAAAAAACTCGAAGAGGATGTCAAAAAATTAAAGAATCAAATCCAATCGTTAACTGCCCAACTGAATGAGAGCGAGACAGTGCAGAGGGATTTTGTAAAGTTGTCACAGTCTCTCCAGGTAAATCACTCGTCACAACAGTAATGTAGTTTTACACACAGCAGTATATCCACAGTTGTTCTTCATCTACTGACATAGCACTCACTGCCACATCCTCGGGGGCCCAGTGCGTCAGTGGGAGGGGGAGGGAGAGGGGGATGGGAGGGAGAGGGGGAGGGGAGGGGGAGGGGGGGGAAGGAAAAGAGAAGAAGGGACACCAGGGTATCTTTCCAAATTTACCGTTTTATAAATGTTCGAGACGCCCTGGGCCCACAAGGATGTCGCTACCACTGCATTCGATTCTTACGTACATACACTCGCCGACAAACTCACATGCTGATTTCTGCTGAGGGAGGAAAAACCAGAGAACCCTGAAGAAAAACTTTTGTGGCATGGTATAGAGAACACATGAAACAAACTCAGTTCACTTGCGACCCAGCCTAAGAATTGGACCCGAGCCAAAGAGGTGAAAGGCGAGCACTCTCACCACTGCAACCATTCCACCCTAAACCAACGCCCAATTTACACGGGGCGGGTCGAGATCACCTTCACTAATGTAGTCCTGGGTATGCTTGATAGACATGCCATACTCAAAATAACCGGCCCATGTGTCCAGATTAGTTTAGGGGTGCTGTACCATAAACGTTTGACCTATAAATACTGGGATCAAGTGTCATCCTGTGCTCTGTTGATTAGATGCAAATAGTAAAGCTACAAGAATCTGAACAAGAAGTTCGTTGGGAACATAAAGATGACGTCAGGGAATGTCATAAATGTAAAAAGCCACTTAACAGCAATAAGGACAAGGTAAAGAAATTCAAAAACATTGCTAAATATTTCCCTTTCGTTGTATGGAGACCCAGGTAAACTCCATATAATTTGTACAATTTTGTAAAAAATTGAAAATGTTCATGTGTAAACACGGCATTAGTTATAGACATGCATAGGCCTGCACACGCCATGCAACTTTCTGGACCATTGTATGCAACGCATTTGCTCTGTTTGCCCAACCCTGTAATGTTGCGCGCAACGTTGCAGAAAAAAGTAGAACTCGATCCTAGACCTGCAACTGTTGCGCGTAACATTGCAAAGGTGGATACATTGTGCAACTGCACGCGATGTTGCAGAAAAAGTTACATGGTGTGTCCAGGCCTTGCTCATGAATGAGAGCCCTTTTCACCTTCCTACTAGAGTGGATTTCGTATGACTTTGAAAAACTACGGCACGGTCACGGTCACGGACACGGTACGGAACCTCGCCTGCTGATTTCTTTGTAAATTTGTAAAGAAATCAGCAGGCGAGGTTCCGTGCCGTGGCCGTGCCGTGCCATGACCGTGCCGTGACCGTGCCGTAGTTTTTCAAAGTCATACGAAATCCACTCTAATCCATGTTGTTCAGTGTAGCTTTAACCAATTGACAACGGTAAAAATTTACCGACAATTCTCGTCCTTTGGTCGTCTTACTTACTGGGCTTTTCGATATTCTGCGAACTCTGACTACGCCAACCGTTATTTTTTGTGTTTTTGCTTCTGTCAATCAAATGTAAAAATCACTAATACGAAGAACTATTAATACCAAAATGATAGTATAGCTAATACATATCGTCTAAAGATCTTACTTGGTCATTTAGTAGGATTTTAGGAACTTTTAGTATATTAACTTTTTGATGTTTTGTTTTAATGGGCGGAAGCAAATAACAAATTCCAACGGATTGTTTGAAGGTCAGAGTTCGCAGAATACCGAAATCCGCAGTTATCTCGTCCTACTAGATATTCCACCTTTTGGGTTCTGTAATTTTCATCATCAGTACTGAAAGAACGCATTACTTTTAAGAAAATCAACGTTCAAAATTCAACTCCCTGTTCTGTACATATTTGTGTTGTTTTTTTTCAAGGTCCATTGTCATCACTGTGGTAAAATCTTCTGCGAGTCCTGCAGGTGCAAAACGTTTAGTTCAACAGTAACGCGTCGTTCTCATCAAGTCTGTGAACTGTGTTATGCCATGTTATCAAATGACTCTAAAGCTATGTTTAACGATCATTTGAATCAAGAGAACAGTTAGTAACGTTGGAGACTGAATGCAGTCGCTTTTCACCCCTCCCTCCTCTCCCCTCCTCTCCCCTCCTCTCCCCTCCTCTCCCCTCCTCTCCCCTCCTCTCCCCTCCTCTCCCCTCCTCTCCCCTCCTCTCCCCTCCTCTCCCCTCCCTAAGGTTGACAAAGGAAACGACTTAATTCCACCCTGGGAGCCGACCAAGAGCGGATAAGCGTACAAAGACGAGATACGCCCCTTCCCCTCTCTCCCCTCCCCTCACTACGTGATTTGTACGTTGAGCTTAAGACACGATCATCTGGAGCCATAAAAAAATGAAGTCACGCTTTTTCTCCCGTTCACGGTATTAAACCACTGGTAGCAGTTCCACTCAAACCGTCTCAGATGTTGGCGATCATTGTTTCCATATATCTGGACCAAGACGCTGATTGTTAGATTTAAATTAAGCGTGCTTACTAAAGTACATTTTATTGTGCATCCCTTATTGCCCGGCCTAGTTTAATTAGACACCATACACTCCACGTGTTGTTTTTAATCATATTTTAGTCAGAACCGTATTTTTGGGCTGCGACAGGCGTACAGTTGCAAATTTATTAAGAAGCGGGAACTTCCTGTTTTTAGTTGTAACAATTTGGTACGGTACATGGAAAGGTCGCTGTCTGGTCTACGCTATTTGTATCAGTCTATTGTTATCGCTGCACAGCGTTTGCAGTTCTCAATGATTGTTGACGAAGTCTAAAGTAGATTTCGTATGACTGTGAAAACGGCACCGCACGGTCACGGCACGGTTACGGCAGGAATTTCAAATGTTCTTATAGACAATGCGGCACGGTCACGGCACGGCGCGGTCCGTTTCACACTCATACGAAACCTACTCTAAGCTTACGTCCACTTATCTGGATAAATTTGAAAACGTGTATTTTTGTTCTGGTTAGGCATTCCGTCCACACTAAAACGGCGCTTTTCGTTATTTAACATTTCAGGGTACACAGCGAAAACAAAGGAAAGAATATGCGTTTTCAATTTTATACGTATTAGTATGAACGTAGACTAAACAGCCTCCTATCAGTATTTATCGGTACAACTTTCATTTCAGAAAGATATCCTTTCACTTTCACTACTTTCGCAACACAAATTAGTTCTATTAAGACTCTTAGTCTTTTCCTTGAACAACGAAAAGTGGCACAAAATGAATTGAAAAAGAATTGCGACCGAATTCTTCTCATTTGTCCTAAAAAATACGTGAATGAATTGAAACAAGCGTCCGTTACATAAAGACGTGGCTAACTTGTAATAAACGTTTTCGTTTCTACTAATGACAAATTTCATAAACTTGTTATAATACAAAAATATATGAAAAATTACAGATTGGAGGTTATAGTCTAGCAGGCTCGTAACATGGTATATTTTCGTCTCACTGATCCCGGAATTTTACGGAAATTTTGATCCTTGAGTCCATATTTTTAGAAATTTGTGATCCCTAATCCTTGGTGCAAAAAACTGAGCTGATCCCTGATCCTGACCCAATGTCCCTGATCCTCGATCCCACCCATTTGATCCCTAAACCCTGGCCTCTGATCCCTGATCCTGGCCATAATTTGGGGCTTGATCCCTGATCCCATATACCATGTTACGAGCCTGGTCTAGTCTTAAAAAATGACAGTCCTAAAACCCTTATACCGGTAGTTCTTATAGATATATTTCTCCAGAAAAAAATCATTCATAGCTTTCAATCCCCAGAAAAATCGACACAGTTTGGAATTTAAGAGTTAACCTGAAAAGTTTCATTCATAGTGTCAGTTGTTCTGTTGTACTTACACTCTGAACTCCTTGACAATTTTCAATCCTCCTTTTCAAATTTCAAAACTTTTATTCAACCAAAAATCAATAATATCTGAAGGAATTTTTCAGAAATGGCATCAGTATGAAATATGAGTTACTTAAGCAATATAAATGCATGCACATGCCTCTGTACTGTGTTATAAACATGATGGAAGATGTTGAGCAAGAGGAAAGCAAGCTTAGGAACTCGAGGTGTAGCCGAGTGTTTATCTTGCTTTTTGAGTGCTCTACATCTTCCATCGTGTTTATATCACAGTACAGAGACATAAGCAATCATTTTATATTGCTTTTATAAAATATTTTCGATGTTTTTGTGCAAGCCATGTCTCTGCCCTCTGATATAAACATGGTAGCCAGCCAATCAGCACACACGTTATATCTCAAATAATTTATAAATAGAAATATGCTTTAGGTTGAATTGGGAAGATGTATTTTCAATATTATTTAGTTGTATTTTTAAGTAATACCATGGTGATTTGATTAATAACACATTGCAGGATCAGAGAGGGTTAAAAATTATAATTTATGAATGTCAAGAACACAAAGGGCATTTGGAAAAAATGTTTTTGAGCCAAAGTCCATAATGCATAGTAAATGTTTCTAGTTTGGACTGGAATTCCCATGTCTACAAACTAGGAGTGGATGATTGCACACTAAGTCTATAATGTAGGCTACAGTTCCATAAATGGTAATTGAACTTACTACACTATAACAAATGTGGTCCAGTAACATGCAATTATTTTGTGAAGAATTTTTTTTGAATTTTATTTTGGATAGCCTGTGTGCCTCACATTAAGGGGAACAAAAAACCGTGTTTCTCCTGATGTGATGCAGGCTGATTTTTGATTGTTTATTAAATTTGACCTACAAAAAATTAGAAATTAATGTTTTTTCTGACCATGACCATGTGTGCAGGTCTTGAAATTTTTTGATGAGACAACAAAATGTTGTCCATTCTAAACATTGAAATGTCATTGCATAGTATTAAATTCAGTTATAACAATAATGGAATAGCTAGAGGCTTCTCATAAGAGCATATCATAATCTTTCAAATTAATATAGATTTCTATATCTATTTGCAAGGACAAAACATGATACACGGTGTGTTATTGGCAGTGCATGCAGTGTAGTTCCAGAAAATATCCATACCTCCACTATAGAGGGAATTTGTAAATGGACCCCCTATCTGAAACTTTCATTTATCTTCCATACAAACTCTGCAATTTTGTTCTTTGTCTGAACCCCCCCTCCCCCCCCCTCCCCCCCCCCCCCCTCCTCTCCTCCAGAATTTCCAATTCTCTCCATGGTGATATTGTTCACTCACTGTCGTATGCCAAATATTCCCTTCCATCGCAGGCCTGGGTTTTCCTGAGCTGTAACAGCAGAAGTAACATACTCAGACTCAGTAATGCAGTGCTTGTTGTCTCGACTCACACTTCTGTGAGAACTGCAGCACTGTGTCTGGATATGCTGCTTCTGCTTGGATCTGTCATGTGTGAAAACCCAATAGTGTTCCCATGGCTGTTATACTCACTTATTTTCATAAAAATACATACATTGTAAATACAATGGAATTTAAGAATTTAAATTAGAAATAATTTAGAATAAAAAAGGTTTAAGTAAATTGGTTTTGCTCTTGATTTGTGAAACGTTGATGAGCCAATTGTCATAGTTGACACTTGCCTAACATCCTATGTCCTGCTGGGACACATTCCTTAATGTCAGATGTGGTGATAAAATGGTGTGAGAATTAACATACTTAACATACATCAACATTCTTCTTTTATGAATGTGAAATGTTGAAAAATATATAATAGCTTTCTGGCTTTTGAATAACTGATATTGTTGATACACTCTAGTGACTTTAAACAAAGGTTTCAATAGCCGACTTCCGAGATACACTTCACTTGCCACATACAAAAGTATCAAGACTGGCTACATGCATAAAGCTCAGTCATTTGTAACAAAACAAAAGTTTTAGCACATAGTTTTGTCCTGAGTCCTTTGTATGTGGCAGGTGAAGCATATACTGGAACTGGACTATTTGAGCCTACTGGTCCAAAAGTACAAGAAATGTATAGAAGCTATAGAAACTTGCCACAATCCAAACCTTTGTTCAGTCATTAAAGTGTAATGTCAGTATCAGTTGTTTTGTCACTACTTGATGTGCATGCATGCTCTCATGACCATGTCTTGCAAATGGCTTACTGGGTCACATGACCAGGTCTTGCAAATAGCTCATTGGGTCACATGACCAGGTCTTACAAAAGGGGCAGTCACACAACTGTCTTGTGAACAGCTCATTAGGTCACGTGACCAGGTCTTGTTAAATGTCACATGACCTAGTCTTGCAAAGAGGTCATTGAGTCACATGACCATCTCTTTTCAAAGGGCACAGTATCACATGAACACCTCTTGGAAAGGTCACATTGTGTCACATGACCAGGTCCTTAGTGAAGGCATTTTTTGTCGCTGTAAATTAATTAGGCTTATCGTTGCCGTTCCTCAAAAGCTAGAGGATAGTCAGTTATCTGATACATGTCCAATACCCTGACAAATTTATTCATAGCATATTTGTATTGTATTGCAATGTTGTATTTTGCTGTTCTACAGAATGTATTGTTAAACTATTGTTTGGCAATATAATAAAATGCTATGCATAAATTTGTCAGAGTATTGGACAACCCTCAATTGCCTGATTTTCAGATGGTCAAGGATCACCCCTTTCTGAGAACAAGAAGTGGGTGACACTTGGCCATCTAATAGCTAAAGCAAGTAACTACTCTCGACAGGTATAAAAAGTCTGATCTGTCTTTTATCAAATTTAAAACCTTTATTATCTCATATCAAACCTTTAAAAAAATTGGATGGCTGTTTAAATAACCTACTTCCATATTCAGTCAAATCTACACAAACTTTTAGGAATTTTGGTTTTCTACATGGTATGTATATAACTTATTTGTAACACTCATACTCTTGAAAAATACAAATTATTTCAAGTCTTTCCAAGCATTAAGATGTTATCTGCAAAGCAGCCATTATTGATCTCTACTGAGGAGAAAGCAAGGGAAATTTTGGAGAATAAAGTTGCTTGAAGAAGGTGAAAAGACTGATCAATAAAGTGTTGCAAATTAGATTTTTTTCATTCCATTAAAGTGTTTAAACAAACGATGTTAATGGAATGGAAAAAATCTAAAAAATGCAGTCAATAAAAAATATAATCCTACGGATGATGGTGGTCAGTTGAAACCTTATTTTTGTTGCTTTGACAACTATTTCCTTGTTTCTCTAAAATATAGGCGTGGCCACAGGTGCATTCAAACAAGGAATGAATTCTAGGTTTGACTGTACTAGAAATAATATTGATAAAATGTTATATAAATTTGATCTCTGCTACTATAACAACCATTAAAAATATATAAACTCTTAAAAATATTTAAACTAATCAAAAACTGAATATCATAAAATGGGCTTTAACCTTAATTTATTGTCCCAACCTTGTTTTGCACTTTCTCACAATTCATTTTCCCATTCATGTTTTCATTTTAACAAATTGTCTGATGATCAAACTAGACAAATGTTTTGATTGTGTATGTTATATGTCTCTCAAACGTTACGATAACGTTCTCGCGTTTCCGTAACGACACGTAAGATGTGGTACGCGTACGTTGATAGAACGGGAAAACTGGATCGTACGTACTGTGAGGAAAGACTCTGTGATTCTAAAACTCAACGATGACATAACGTCTAGTCCACAATTAGCTGACCTCCCCACTCTGATGTTCTTAGAGTACATCCCAGCAGAATCCTAGTGGATTTCCTTGCAGATTTGATCGTGTACCGTAACAAAGCAGCGTCACACAACAGTCCGCCTGTTACGTCTCCTGTCTGGTAAAGGTGAGATCCAACAGATCTTGGGACTCCTTGCGCTGAACTTCACATGGAAACCCGACGCCTTATGACTGCGTGGACGTTTTAGGATGGCCTTGAGATGGAACTCTTGGTTGTACTGACTCGATGTACAATCACTACGTCCTTCGAAACGGATGACATTTGGAACAGCCGTCTTTGGGCGACCACGCTCAGAAGAAGTCGAAGGATCTTCCACTTTCAGCTTATTCCGCGACGTGAATGAAACTAGTTGGCAGTCATTTGATTCTGTTGGCGGTTCTCTTGGCAGACGAAACGATCCATTCAAACCTGATCCTGTTGTTCGTTCCAAAATTCCAGCGTCAAGAGCTTTAGTGATGGCAATCTTTACTGCGTCTGCAACACTTTTTCCTCCTTTGCAAGATTTTTTAACGTGCTCGAGTATTTTCTGTCTTGACACGCTTTCTCCTTTCCCCATTTCGTTGACTGCATTTCTTACGAGGTCCAAAAACCTGTCTTCCCGGGGAGTATATCTTCGTCTCTTCGCCATGACCGTTGCATTTCAAGTTTGCACGTGGGGATGTTGTGGGTGGGGCGCGTTCTTCTTGCGCACTGATGGAAGCTGATTATGACGTCATGATTGCTTGCTTTGTTGCGTGGGCTTCATATCACTGAGAGATTGGAAGAAGTGGAACATTCTGATTTTGTCCACTTGGATGATACCAGCATATCATATATTTAATAAAGGACTCCACGGGCAAATTCTTTATGACAAATATTTTCTGTTATACTCAGGTGGAAGAGAAATTTAACCAAATTCCATTTTTCATATGGAATTTGTTCGTCTAGAGGGGCCGGCCTTTTAACATTTTAAAACATCTTCAAAGTCTAGATCGAGGATTGATATCTAAATGAGTTTGACGGTTAGCGTTTAAATATGACGTTTTAAAAGGATAAACGGTTGAAAAATGACTTTTGCCTGTTAGCGTTTCACACTTTCTTTCATACATACATTCTTGATCGCTGTTAGGACCGTACCGGGAGGGGGCAGTATGGCAACGCGCGCGTTTTAAAGCAACCTTGTCAGTTGCCTGTGTACAGAGCTATTCGTTGGATAAATTTAATTATATCTAATGGATAAATGTACTGGATACCTGTTCAATGGATATAAGGATTTTCAAATGGACGGCGCTATCCATTTTTCGAGGTTTCGATTTCTCAAGGTTCCACGCCAGACGATAAAATAGAAATCTTAATTGTGATGAAATATTTTGTGCACTTTAGATAGTTCCATGTGCATGATCTGAAGCTACGTCTCATCCAGATAAATTTCAAAACAAATCTTTTCTTCTCCGTCTTTCTTAGAAGGGACTAGATAGGACGCACAAATCAAATCAAATCTTTTGGTTTATCCTCGGATTTTTCCGCTAATTCATTAATTCACACTCGCTACCACTATATTCGATATACTCTATGTACAACACTCAACTCACATGTTGATTTTTTCAGAGGGAGGAAAAACCGGAGAACCCGGAGAAAACCCTCGTGGAATGGGAGAGAACAACACATCAAACAAACTCAACTCACATGTGGCATCGCAGGGCTCAAACCAGTGACCCGACCCGTTGGACCACAGCGGTGAGAGGCGAGTGGCTTAACCACTACGCCACACTTTTGGTTATTGCCGTTTTAGTGTGGATGCGGAAGGCGAAATCGAGACTGCATCGAAACTGAAATATGCATTTTCAAAAGAAAACGCCTTAGCTTCTAACCTCCACACTGAAGTCTCTGCCCGCTGGGTTTTTCACAGTATTCAGATTTATTGTGGATTAATATGGACGGGCCCTGAGACTAAAATCCTTAGCAATGCAAAACAAATATTGTTTTTGTAAGATTTATTGAAGTACATAAAATCTATTATCATAAATAAACAATATTTTGGTATTTCTTAAAATTCAAAACTTTTTAAACTTTTAATTTAATACTTGATAAGAATTACAAACTACAGGAACATGGCCAGAATTTTAACTTTTGTAGACGTCACTGGGGAAAGACACGAATACAGAGGGAGTTTTCAACACATTCTAAATTGTATTATAGAGGTGAACTTGGAACTCGAGTCGAACGATTCGGTGGACTTTATCTAGAGAAAACAGAGTCCGAAATATTGAAGGGGATGGAGCGAAGAATTGCCGGAATGCCAATGCCAAATATAACATCAGAATCAAAGTCAATTTTTGCCGTTTGCCGTTAGAGGTTTGCGATAAACGTCAATCTTAAGGTCTCTAATATGAAGGTTTTCCTTCGTCTGTAACAAAACACAGACAGATCTCTACAGCCCATGCTTAGCCGAGGAGGCTCAAAAGCCCGCCAAGTAAACGCGCGTCTTGCAAACCAATATTAAAAGACCTATGGGAAATGGTTTTGAATCCGTAAAGACGAAGCGTTCGAACCGAGTTCATATCAGACATTTACTAGTTAGATCAGTATTTATGGCTGGCCACGCCCTAGTATTATAGAGTAGATTTCGTATGAGCGTGAAAACGGCATCGCACGGTCACGGCACGGTTACGGCAGGAATTTCAATGTTTCCACACGGCACTGACACGGTCACCGCACGGAGTGGTACATTTCACACTCATACGAAATCCGCTCTATCCAGTTAACAGAACATGTACAATAGTTTACAATGAAGTTCAAGACCATTTTTTTTTTCAGAGCGTCCGTCATCGTCATAAAAAATTGTGTATAGTATTTGGTTAGGATCTTCCTTCGTACAGGGCAACTTAAGTGTATTGGGCTGTTCATTTGAACCTACATGAAGAAATGCCCATTTGATTGAAAAGGATTACAGCTTTGGAAAGAGAGAACGAAAGGAAGAATGGACTGAATTAAACGAGGTAGGACGTATTTCTAAAATCTACTGATAATTTTTCTCGCGTAAAAAAAACTTTTTTTCTTTTCTTCCTCTCTCTATAATGTCGGAGTACAATTGTGATTTTCTGACACAAGAAAAAAGCCGTCCGTTTCAGCATTTTTAGTACTGACGTCCTGTACAGCAGGTCTTGGGCTGGAGTTACTTATTGCTGTATTTGTGTCTTTTTTTCCTGTTGGATAACGATGTTCAGTTGCTGGTTCACTATTAGACGTTTAATTTATCCAAAGAAGCTCTGAAAATAAACAGAGATCCGCTCAGCTTGATAGTTTATCTTATCCAAACAGTAGCCTTCCCTTGTCACTCCACCGCCCCCCTGCCCCGCGCCTCCCTCCCCAAGGCATCTTGGCGACAAAGCAGTCTCAAAGCGGGGGAAGAAAATAGCAAAGCAACGTACCTGGCCTCTAATATTTGCTGTTCTAGGCGACCCTGAAGAAGAAACAAAAGTTAATATAATTACTTTGGCCACTCTAGATAAGTGCAAATATTACCCTGTATATTTTACATGTGGATTTCTTACCCGAATTGTATCACTTTTTGCTCGCATAAGTCTTCCTTCCAGATCGTCAATTTCCACTTTAATCCCTACTGCATTGTGCCACACCCTAATCTGACGGTCATTGCCTCCTGCTGTTGCTAAGTAACGAGATGTTGGGTGCCATGCAACGGCTGTAATGTTATCTATGATAATCAATAAACGCATAGTAAATATACTCAATTAATCAATGATTATACAATTATCATATAGAAATACCTCCATGTACATCCTCAAGAAACTCCTCCAGGTTTCCATTTTCTGTGTTAAACAAGGCCAGAGATCGTCCCATTGAGATGGCTGTGACGTAGGCGTCAGGTGACATGGCGATCAGCATGTTGTCAAACACACTACATGATGGGTCATAGATACCAGTCAACAATAGGTGAGGATCTTCTTTCTTGAGATATTCCACTGATAAATAAATTTCAAAGAAAATTTTAAGCAATGGTAATGTAAGTTGTACAGTTTCTTATTCTGAGCTCCCAAAGGGAGTAAGAATTCGTTGAGACATCCGAGAACAGAGGTTGTAAAGTCACATTATTTGAAAATTTCAGTGGTTGAAGAATCGTCCTATTTTTATACAACAACCTTAAGACACCAACCTAGAAGACAATGCTAGTGGCAGTATTGTCTCATCTAAGTAGTAATTTTTCTATTATCATCATCATCATCATCATCTGACTAGCACATGCTAGCACTATCATCATCATCATCATCATCAAACTTACCATCAATGTCCCATACTCTCCATGTTCCATCTTTAGATACAGTGGACATTCTAAAGAGACAAACATTAACCAACAAAAAAAACATTAAAAGCCCTGTCACCCAATGGTATGTAGAACAGAATGAATCTTTTAATATTTTTATACTGATCGGGAGTAATGGACTCCTGTATTGATACAATACCCTCCCCCGGACCCCCGGACAATACCTTGTTGAGTCAGATGAATAAGTAAAGTGATATACACCAGCTGTATGGCCTTTAAGTTCCATGGCTCGGGATACCTGTGTTGAGAGATAAAACAGGAAAGTGTACTTGCATTAGTAGAATTAAGTGTTTAAATGTGAATCCAAATCATTGCCAGAGTGATTTATTTTGAGCTATTTCAAAATTGGATTGGTTCATAAGCTTATCATGGCTTTCCAAATGGCTGTATTTTCCATTTCATAACCATAGACCATGTGGACCATGCATATATCTGTACCATAAGTTTCCCATTCACACAAAATCTGCTCCATTCCATAGGGAGAGGGCCATAAGGGTTTGTGGTGATGCAGTTTTGCAGTATTTTTTGATGCAGTTTTGCATCTATTTGCTATTTTAACCTATGGTTTTGCTGTTTTTGACTTCAGATTTTGTACACAGTTTACTGTTTTGGGGATTTTAATGATTTTTGTCTTTTTTTTCAAAATTTTGTTTACAGTTTTGCAGTTTCCGTACCCCCCTTACCACCCCTCCATAGGTTTGAAGACTTTGAGCAAAAGATGTCATCAACTGTACCTTTCTAAAATTGTCTCCTTTGTCAAACTCAACTTCCCAAAGTTTAACATCAGGGGTGAATCCTGTAATTTAAAAGTAAAAAAATATTAGAATTTTATTTGACAGTTAAATATGAATACATTGACATATATTTGCATATAGTGTTAGAAAGAGGGGAGATTTTTCCTTACCTGCAGAAGCCACAAATCTTCCACATGGTGACAAGCTACAGAAAGTGTTCTGAACTTGAAGTGTGTCTAAAGTCGCCAGGACTTCACCTGAAAAAATGTCAGAGTACATTGTACAAATATTAACCAATAGTGACTGGTCAAAAATGAGATTACCAAGGAAAATTGTGCTTTATGTTGAGATCATGAGGAATAAGAATAGTATAAATACTCACAACAATAAAAAATATTTCTTGTTATAAGATTTACCTTTGAGATCCCAGATAATAATGGTTGTATCCTTGGAACACGACATGATGTATTTTCCATTAGAAGCTATTGCAATGTTAATGATCTCTGCCTTGTGTTTAACAGGGAAATCAAATTCCCCTGTCACTGCTGTTCCTGTTCCATCCTTCTTTTTACTTGTTTTAAATACTCTAATTGTGTTGCCATTGGCCAGTGCAGTGATGAATGCCCTGAAGTTAATCATAAAAAAATTAGTCTAACCATACTAATTTGATTTATACTGCTCTGCTATTAACATTCAACATCAACACAAAACAAATTTTGTGTTAGGTGATCATGCAAAAAAAAACATTCAAAACCAAATGCTAGGGATTTAAATTAAACCTAAATGTTTAATTTACAAAGGCTTCCCAGATATGGGAAATAATGTAAGCTGATTCCATAAGTCATAGATTTTGCTCCTTATTCACCAAAGGGAGCCCAACTGAGGGGTGTACAGACCGACTTATGGTAACAGTCTAGGAAAAAAATGGAGGAATCATTTTATTTCCCCTGAGCTTTGAATCTGACCACATTAATGTGTACCACTCATCAAAATAAGAGGGCTAAATGGCTGTACAATGAAACTCCAATAAGTTGCTCTTATACAATTGCCTCCAGGCTTAATCATGGATGTCCTTAAAGAACCAATTATAGCAAATGCTCATTGTTATTACTGCTTGCTAACCTACATAGCTGACCTCAGGGAGAGGGACTGGAAGAGCAGCTTTGCAGGGTTAACAAGGTAAATGTAACCAACAGCCAGGGTTTTTAACAATAGGATTATGATCAGATTTAATTTTATATCAGATTTTCACTGTATCAGCCTATTCTTGATTCAAAGCATTTGCCATGTTATAATCAGTACTACAACAATTCTATAAAACAGACAGATACAATGTAAGCAGACCCTAAACATGGTTAGGAAATGGTAAATAACAAAAGCAAGCATAAATTAAATAAAATAAAATGAAATATAGGAATTAGCAAAACAGTCTCTCTCCAGTTTAAGTGCCAAATAAAAAGTATGCTTCTGAATAACAAAATAATTAAATTTGAAACAAAAAGTTACAATTTTTATGGATTTACAGTATCAGGTCATAATGTTTAATATAAAGTAAAAGTTTTTAAGGTTTACATCATACTTTACTGAACTCAAAACAAAAATTATTATATCTTAATTAATATTTATAAATACTTTAATTCTATTTAAGTGCAAGTGTTGCATATGTGTGGAGTTTAATATTGTGCAGAACTAGAAGTCATGTGCACAACAAACCTGAATCGGAGAGGTTTTTGAGGTTGTCTTATATCTTCACTGTTGATACAACAAGAATTATCATCATCTATTTTAACAATTTTAAGTGAAATTCTCATTACAGATGAGATGATTGAAGTGATGGAAATGATAAGCACTGCACATTAAAATGCCACATTAACGAGCTTTTGTGTAGATGGAAAACATGAAAAAATGTAAACACTTAATATACAAAAATGAGAAATTACGTTGGGTCATGCATGCATGCACACACCAAAAACAAAACAAAACAAAAAAAACAAAACAAAAACAAAAAAACAGTTGGCCAAAGTTACTAGTATGGAAAAAAAACATTTAAAAACCTTTAGAGGTGAAGAATGGTCAAGGCTAGACTTGGTGAGACTCCAGACAAGTGTTTTTCTTGCACCGCCAAGACTATTTTTGTCACTTTCCTTTGTTTTTAGAATTTGAGACTTTTCAAGACAGCTTATAAACAAGATTTCAAAAATTTGACAGAAATTTTGCAAGAAACTGACATTTTTGTGGGACCATTTAACACCCCTAATGGTTTGATTCACACTTCAGAGTTTTCATGCAAGGTTAATTGAGATGCATTATTATGTAACTACATGAAAAAACTGAACAAATGACGATGACTGAAAGCAATTAATTACAAAAATACGCTGACAACATAAGCTGAAATGAGTATAAATGTCAGAATGAAAGTGATTTTGAAACAGGTGCCATAAATAATCATTTATAGTTATCACTATTTTGCTGGTGACATGTAACAAGTTATGTTTTCTATTATCACTTGATGTGAGAGATGTTAAGACTGCTGTATTAAAGGATGCAAAATTTTAAGAAAAACTATCACATGTACATATTGACAGGTGTGTTTTATTTGATTTTAAATGAAAATCTTTTGACACCTTAATAACTTTAAGTGTCAGAATGTTTTTTCAACATATCAGGAATTTCACTATGACGTTCTTCCACTTTGAAGGTCTCCTTTACATTACAGTATGCCATTTAAAATAGCTTTAATTTACATTTCCTTTCAGTACAGGATATTTTTCCAATGTCTACTCTCCTTCCTTAATCAGGCTCATCACCAGGAAGAGTTCAAAGGGTCAACCAATCCCCATCCCTCCCTCCCTCCTCCTTTTCAGTCTGTATTGAGATTTACTGAATATCAAAAGTTACCAAATTTTGGAACTAAGAGAAGTGAAAACAAACCCCTATCCAAGGTCCTGCCATAACCTAATGTAACCTAATAGTATTTATATTCATTTTGTAAAATATGACTTCCAATTAACTTGAAAGAAAACCACTGACAAGTGGAAATAACAACGATTTATCCTGTTTTTCTTGTTATAAAATTTTGCAGCCAATGATTGAATGTACATGTATGAAATTGCAGTACAATGTACAAAATAGAATGATATCATGTTTGGTAAATAATCAGCCAATTGTTGTTGTTGTTGTGACTGATAATATATAATGAAGTCAATCTCAATGTGAAATTAATCTGAGAATTTATACAAAGTATGCTTTACCTTGAATCTGGGCTGAAGTTAACTTTAGTAGCATGATCAAAGTCCACATTGGCCCGTATATATCTATATTATATAAAAGAATATGGGATAGTGAATAATAACTTTTAGTAACAATTCAGAATATACATCATATCTGGGTCCTTCACAGATGATGTGTTCTTCTCAGTAGTGAAATAGATCAACAATGTATATAATTGATAGCTCCACCTTCCTCTGGTACAGCACAATCAAATGCCAATTGAAATACTCTTAATGCACCTCTCTCTCTCTCCTTAAGGAAGACAGGAGCTGGTAGAATTTAAGATTCTCAGTGGATTGAACAATGATGGGCAAATAGGGAAGAGACTTCAATGGAGGGGGATTAAACCAGTGTGACAAGGTACCCCTTTCATATACCTCTAGGATGAAAATGGTACCCTTTTTGGGTGGAACCTTCCCATATACTGCAGTCCAGTGGCTACCCCAGGGAAGAAAAAGGGGAAAACACTGCAAATGCAGAGCACACTATCAGTCCCACCATTTGCTTCCCTTCTTGGTATCTGCCATTTGAAAGAGCACTGCAATTCTTAGCTAAAGATGGGTACAGCTTATCAGACATGATATTTTCAATATGTAATTAGAGATGAATTATTACTAGTATCTTACTTGTGTTCTTTTTCCTTGAAGTCTTTAACACTCCACAATCTCACAGTCCTGTCTGTAAACAAACGTTTTAATTTAAAACATCAAAATTATGATGAACTTAAATATTATGAGTTAACAGCAAATAGCATTCATTCACAATGCCTGTGTGCTCTCATATTAAGTCCTCAGTACAGTTTATTGAACTATAGTCAGTTTATTGAAAAATATGATATGACCATGGTAAAACATGGTCTATCACTTGACAATATATCTGAGCTGTGTTATCTCGCTCAGCCCTTAGTGCCATTGAATGATTCTTGCAAATAGATCTCTCAGCAGACACAATAACTTGCAATATTAAAACCTATCTCAATTAATATTTTACACAATGGAGTATTTAACTATAGGCAAAAGTTTGACATGTTTTCAAAAAGTTGTATATTATTTATTATTGACAATAATCACTTAGTGTCAAAGTAATTGTTATTTTCAATTTGTGGAACTAACACAAAACAGAGTTAAATGAAATAGCAATTAACACCTGATTATAGTATTAATTATTGTCAATGAAACAAGCATGATATCACGATATCTTAATAAAACAACCATATCTCAATTTGAGCATAAAAAACTGATTCTGCAAAGCAGAGTATGATCTCTGATCACACTCCAGTTTCTCCTAAGCACTCTTAAAATTAACAGGAACGATGGGGCATGTATTATAATTCATATATCTGATATCACCGTCACACTACCCTATATCAAACCCCCAACACCAAAATAATATCTAAACCATTATTCATTTTCGTTGGTTAGCTGTAACTTATTATATCAAAGCTGGCCCCATCATACTAGGCATAATATCTTATGATATTTGTATGAGTTTTCATACTATCATATACAATACTGTGTAGGAGATTTTTTCAAACCAAGTCTCAGTAGGAATTGTCTCAGAATAGGTAGCTAAATAGTTTATAATTGGTATAGCCCAGTAGGAAACCTTTGATATGCTTAGGAAATATACCAATTGAAAGCTAGAGTAATTTGTGGTTGTTGCAAAAGAAAGACAATTCTTGAAAGGTGGTCACTGTTCTTTAAAAATACATTGAATGACTGAGATAATTAATTAGATCAAAGACAATTAACTTGCCAATACTGAAGGAAGTGAGAATTTTCCAGAACTTACAAGGGAAAATTTGAAATTTAGGTCGTTGTGAAATTCGTCATTCACGTTTTAGCAGTTTACAATGATATAATTAGGATGAAATTATACAGTCAGATATTTCTAGTTAATCTGATTAATGGGTTTGGTTTGTCATTGCTTTTCAAGATAGTGTATTAAAAATTCATAGCATTTATATTTCATTATCTACAGAAGAAATGTGACAGCTTTAATCCAGTAAAAACTGAGACAATATATCACATTTATTTAATTAACGTAGCACTGCTGCAGGATATAGGTGGCTTAAATTGGTGGTTTAAACTGATAATAAGAGAATTAAATACCTACCAAAAAAGCTAAATAAACAAACTTTGAGTACTAAATGAAAGAAAGGTTAATTTGATTAACTCAGTAGAAAAGAAAATGCATGTATACACTTTTAACGTGTTCACTTATCTAGATTCATTGGATGGATATAGACAATATGGGTCCAGATTGTGTCATCTGAATGAAAATATTATACATATAGAATTTTGTAATGCAACTCAGAGTTCAGCTACATGGATGGATGTCTTGCAAAATCTAGCACAGTTAACTCTTTTTTCCTCTCTGGACAAACTAAAAAATATCTCCAGTGCTACCTATGGTTAGCCTACTTTCATATAAATAAATGATCAGCTTTCAGAACTACCAAACCAAATTCGGAATAATTAATTTTATAGGTCGTTTAAATACCTTCTCATTCATCAGCTGATATTGATCTTTTTAGATTTTTAAGCTCTTTATCAAATTGATTCAAAAAATTGTTAATCAATACCTCTAAACCATGTATTTGGATTGCACACGTGTCATTAAAAGTTAAATTCACAAAATGTCTGCAAAATTTTAAACATTCATTGATGAGCGGAAATACACAACTAAAACTTAACCTTGCGCCACCGTCGCCAGATATTTCCCGTTTTGACTGAAATCAAGATCCAGAACTCGGTCTGTGTGTCCCTTGAGGACGGCGAACTGCGTTTTATGGCTTTTTACAGAAGTGCTTGTCTTTTTCTTGGATGAAGCCTTCGAGTGCTTTTTCACTCCATTTTGAGCCTTTTGATCGAGTGTTTCTTTTATTTCTTTGGTCTTTCCCGGCTCACTGGCCTCTTTTGATCTATTCTTTAAGCTCAAAAATACAAACACCGCTAATCCTAAGGTCCCTAGGAAGACTGAAACGGCAATAACTCCAAGCGCACTTTCAAAGCCTCCGCCGTCCGCCATCTTGGATTACAGCACCTGTACAGAGCCTCGTTCTGATATCATATTCATCGCGGATCTCGCATTTCCGAAGTTTTAACGCTGTCATCACGCAGAAAAACGAATACACGTTCACGTTATGATATTTCGCGCTATAACATTGATCAGGCAATAAAATGCCTATAAAATGGCATGACCTTTTTTTTGCTTCTTCAAAATCATCGTTTCCTAGAGAGTTTTACGTTTTGTGTCACATATTTTGACAGTGGAGTTCTAGTTTTCAAGCATGAAATTCACTATAGTATTCATAAATCATAAAACTACTTCCAAACTCTTGCCAAGTAAGAGTTGATTTACACATTACCTGAGGAGCTAGAAATAATGTATTTTCCATTACTGCTGAACTCAACCCCTTCAACAAAGGTTTTGTGTCCCATCAGGCTAGCCGCTTGTAGTGGATGCGTTGGAGCGGGCATGTTTACACCACTTAGCTGTATCTTGAAGCTACGCTTCCTCAAGCTCACTTTCTTGTTAGTCTCCAGGATGGTATCGTCTTAGAACAATAAATTAACCTCAATTATTGTCTGCAAATCTTATCAATTCTTAAACACCAGAAGCGTCCCAGTGCTTATTACTATTCTCCTTCTAAATTACCGGGTGATTGTTTTTGAGAGAAGCAAGAGAGCGTAGAAGCGTGGCTTGGTTAAGCCATGGTGAATCTCATTGGAGACGAACCTGTTTCATGGCAGGTACAATTCTGTCGTAATCCTGGCGCGTCGCCAACTTATCACTATGAGGAGAGCCCAGTGTTTTTGAGTCACGCGGGGCGTGTTTTGTATTTGTTGAGTGCCAACACCAATTTAGCCCAAAGTACAAACTATATCGTTGATAATTGGCCGCGAATTGAACGGAAAGAGCGAGCCGATTGTTTGGTCAACCCCAGTGCTGTTTATAGTCAATAGAATCATTGATTGTCTATAAACCACAGTAAATCTAATGAAGGCTCTTTTTCACCGGCCTTAAATAGCGACCTTTTCTGATTGGTTCTTACACAGTTGTTAGAATCAAAAACACTGACAACACTCAAGCTTTATTTTTGGGAGTCGCAAAGTAATAACCCAACGAAAATGAAAAATCGAATTTAGATTTTGCATCGGCTTTGGTAAACAGTTTTTACTTTTTCAGTCTAGATAATACTGATACTGGCTTCGATACTCCCGCTCGCGCGCGCAATTCATTGAGCTAAGCAAATTGACAAATTTGTACACTTTCTTTATGCGTGCGGTTTTCCTTATATATCCGTGTAGTTAGTCAAAGAAAGAAGCTTTTTCAGTATCAATTATATTCTATATATTTTATGGTATTGTCAAGATCACCGAAAAAAATACCACAGAAAATCGTCTAAAGGTCTGATCGAGTCATCGAACGGAAGTACTCGCCCACGGGTCCCCTTCGGAAAGCCCTTCAGACACATTTTTGTATGGTCATAAACTACAAACAACGTAAGCGATAACAACAGCACTTAAATTGGAATCCACCATGTCTATCTAAAAAGGTGAATTGACTCATCAATTTGGTCATATCGTGAAATATCACAGTTTTATTCATAAGTAGTTCGCAAGTGTCTACGTGTATGGCTGAACGTTTTTTGCGCCGACTGATAGCTGATCTTAGCTGCGCTCTTACAATATAATGGACTCAAAAGACAGATCGGTGAGATAAATAGCTTTATTAGCTCTTGTCAAAAAACCATACGCAATTTGTTTACAAATTGTCTGAAGTGAAATTATTTTCAAGCCGAAAGCAAAAATTAGACAAACGTGAAATGTTTCCAAATCTACAAAGCTGTTGTCCATTTTGTTATTTATTAAAAACTCATTTTACCGGAATGAGCCTTTCTAGGGGGCAATGAAAATAAAATCCTTGTTATATTGAAAACGTGTGATTTGACTTTGTACTAAAGAATTTTTCCCACAGCGAAATGGTCCACAAATTCTTATAAAAATAGAATAGCCACGTACTGGCCTCGCATTAAACCGTATGTTTTATAAACTTAGTCAATCCAATGAGGAAAGCAAACTGTCTGATCTTTGCCGCCATTCGGTAGAAAATTGATGAAGAACTTCAATTAGTAATTGTTCGAGAAAATGTCATTGTCGAAACTGCATGCCTCTTGTTTTATATTGACGTTTCCCATAATAAACTACTTCTAAATATTTTCAGAATTAAAGTGAGATGCCACTCAAACAGAATCTTATGTAGACATACTTGTGGAGACAAACTTGAGTACCTTTATCTCATGCTATTTTGAACGTTTCGCTTTCCTAATTCTTCTAGTTTTTTATTTGACGGCTCTTTGGTTATACTTCTGGACTGGTGCATAAACGTTAAACTCAGAATGATAAACTATTTTCTCTTAGGGGTTTGTCAGCAGATCGAGGACTTAGACCGAAAAAAATAGAGAGGCGGAAGTGAGAAACTGATCAAATGTTCCACTTTATTGATGATTTTGAAAAAATATCTTGAGGGCATGCGCGGTTGCTTTACCGAACGAATCCAAATATAGCCTCCTGCGCAGACGTTTTTAGTCTCGATCCAGTAAATTTTCCTCGTTTGTGGCGAGGGAAATTTACTGGATCGAGACTAAAAACGTCTGCGCAGGAGGCTAATCCAAATATTCCATTTATAAATAGCGTTCGGTCATACAATATGATAGCATCTGAAAAAGACGCAATCTCTCTGATGTCTCAAAAGGTTCATTTTTTGGTCTTGTTTTCTTACCTAAAGCGCTTTAAATCAATAAATCAGCTATCATTTTGAGCCGAGGACTGCACGCAAAAGTTTGATGTGCGTAAGATCTGATTTTAGACGTGTTGAATTTCGTTTATGACCGGCATTTAGGGTCGATTATAATTTATTAATCGATGTTAAAGCCTAAGCCGCGGACTATCTATTGTCAAACAATAAAAAAATTGGCTGAGATGGAAACACCGTAACCAGCCATTAATGTTTTGGCCACTCAAGATGTCTTTCTTTCTTCGTTTCTCCGTTCGTTTCTTCGTTCGTTTCTTTCTTTCTTTCTTTCTTTCTTTCTTTTCTTTTCTTTTCTTTTCTTTTCTTTTCTTTTCTTTTCTTTTCTTTTCTTTTCTTTTCTTTTCTTTTCTTTTCTTTTCTTTTCTTTTCTTTTCTTTTCTTTTTTTTTGGTCTTTCTTTCTTGCCTTCTTCCTTCCTTCCTTTCTTTCTTTCCCTCCTTCCTTCCTTCTTAACTTCTTTCTTTCTTTTTTCTTTTTTTCTTTCTTTCTCTCGAATCGATTGACTGATAACATAACAATATTACTCGACCTCTTGCATATCTTTAAAAGGCCATATATATAAATATTATACTTTGTCATCAGTAGGGAAGAGTCTTAGCTATACAGCTAGTTTCCAGGTAGTCTCTCACACACACTATCACTACGTACATTCTAATATTCTATATAATATGCTTAAAACTCTCAGCTCACTATAGTTCGTGTGATCAATAATACATGCAATATATCACAGGAGATATGCGTTCCGTACCATGCATGCATTCATACTTGCATATTTATACATTCTCGAAGACCCCTCGGCTAGCAATAGAGTAAGGGGATGTGCCGAAGGAAAAGAGACTGAATTCCTGTCTCCTTCGTTCCCTTTTGGTATAGCCCAGCACTTCTAGTCCCTTTCGTCCATGTTCTCCTGTTGGTTTCAACTCGTTCCAACCGCAGCCCGGAACGTTGGCTTATTAGTCGGGTTAATTGAGCGCCGGTCGTTCAGTGAGGAACGGTTAGGACGCGTCCTTAAAATAATTGAGGAGAAGGTGCTGCCTTTTAAATTACATACGTACATTTTCAAATGGCTAAACTTTCACGTATTCCAGGATAAGGACGTTAATCCGTAGGCCCCATCTCCCCACATTTGACCACATGTATTGGAGGGACGTTATATTAGAACCCACACAACTATTCGGGAGATCGAGTAGGGCGCGCATGAAGTCGTCGGTGTCTGTATTACGGGAGCTAGCCTTCGCAGAGTAGTGTAGTGGTAGTCTGGTGTTGGCGGTTCTGGTCGCGTTATTACTGATCTCAATCCTGAGCTCAAACTAATCAAACTGGGCACAACACATGTTTGCCATTGCGTCTTTTTATGGTGAATCATTTGCTGGTTAATTAACGGTTGTAGTCTGACCGAAATACAATAATTTTCCATATGGATCTGTAATTGTGATCGCGTAAAAGTAGTCTGTGTATTGAGGTGCTGGCGATTTAGGGAGGGGGAGGAGAGGGGGTACAGGGGAAGAGAAACTAGTTTCTACGTACTCACTTCTTCCCTTCTCCTTTCCCCTACACCGCCAGTTACGCAGGCTAGCGTAGAAAGATCAAGTTTAAGAAGGTTAGGACATAATTTAAGAGTTTGCGTTTAGCCTAATCACTGGCCCCCGTCCCCGGCAGGTTGTTCGTAGGTAAGGTAACTCAAAGTCAGACTACAGTGCGTGACTGAGAGGCTAAGGGAGACTCACGCGGGTGATTACCAGACTTGCCCGGGAGACTAAAACGGACTCATTACCTATGCGGACTCATCATTACCTTGCTCTAAGAAGCAAGCGTAGCTCAACCTCGTTCCCAGTGGCTTCTCACCTGAAGAAGAGAAGACCCTGAGAGAAGGCCTTCTGATCTCACACATTTTTTTCCTGTGTAGCTTTAAGTAGCTTTAAACACCTTTAAAACAGAGCACTCTGACTGATGGACCGGAGAGAGGGGGGTAAAGAGTGCTCCGTCTTCGTGCTGAAGGAATTACCGACCGCTAAATAAACCTTTATGTCCAACACTTGTAAATCAGTAAATCGATAAAATATATACATTTAGAAATCAACGAAATTACTGATGAAATTTGCGCCTCTTAACATGTGCTGTCTGGGCTATAACAACTTAATAGAGACCATAATACTATATATATATATATTGGTTTCTTGTTCTGTATTGATGAGTTGCTGTATACTTGAAAAAAAAAGTAAAATGAAATAAAAAATAACCACATGACTCATAATCACTGCAAGTTGCAGAGCGAACTCTTTAAGTTAGGGTGAATCGAGTTTGTCGAGTTTCGGAAAAAGTCGCTTTTTAAAAGTAAGTTCACGGTGAAAAAATTCTTCCATGTAATCTCAAGATTTCTTCCGTTGATTCAAAAAAGATTAAATGATGAATAAAAACTAATAGTTGCGTCCAATTTTTGGGCATCAGAAGCAGCGTTTTAATAACCGAGTTATTTTTAGAAATAATTTTATCGTGAAAAATCATGATGCCTTCCACAGTTCACAAAAACAAGATCTAATGGCCTCGAACAAAGGAAACATATCCATTTAACTTGGAAATCATGGGCTTGTGATAAAAATGAACAGAAAAACATTCTAACAAAAAGAAATGTTTTATTGAAGGCAAGACGCCAAACTAAATCCGATGCCTTTTCATAAAACAGTATTATAAGCGCCTATGGACTATAAGGAATAGGCGCTATATAAATGCCTATTATTATTATTATTATTATTATTATTATTATTATTATTATTATTATTATTATTATTATTATTATTATTATTATTATTATTATTATTATTATTATCGAGACATCGAGCAGAGTGAACACGCTCTGTACATGTCTTCAGTTTTATCGTTCTTTTTATACTTGAATTGGTATTTTCATTTAATTAATCTATGTCCAGCTGACTTTACAAGTTCTAAAGCATGGGTTATCCAAGTTTTCTTATCATTTTCTTCGCCGGAGTTGTCTGTTCTTTTTGTGGTCAAGATTTTGTCTCGCTGGGCCGCCATGCGTGGCGTTGCAAAGAAAGAATTCACCGAGCGGAACGTCCTGCTGATGGAGAGAAGCAAATGCCAAATGCTACTAATCCTGCTGATAATGTCCCTCTTATTTACTACGTTAAGTGCTGTTGTGGTAAGCTTTGCAAGGGGAATAGAGGTTTGAAAATGCATCAAAGGAGTTGTAGAGTTGTTTTGGGTTTGAATGATCAACTTCGTGCTGACCTTCATAATAATAATACCTCAGCTGATCAAGAATCTGAAGCCGACAATGTAAATGCTCCTTTAATTAACTCTGGTGTTCCTTTAATTCAACCTGAAGATTACAGCTTTCCCGATATTAAACAAGGAATAAATCTACCTAAAACAGACGATCAATGGTCAACGGCCAACGAATATTTCAAATCAGTTCTACTCTTGAATCTTCCAATCACAGCTCAGAACCTCAGCTCAAGTATCAAACTTCTGAATGACACTATTTATGAATATTTCTCTACTAATTTTGGTAAAGTTTCACAAGTCATTGATAAAAACCTAACAAATAAGTACAAAGATAAGTCTAAACAGGATCTAAAGAAATCTCTCAAAGCTTTAAAACAGTCTAACGCCGATATCACGGAAATTAAATACGTATCTCGCCTATTGCGTGACAAGCTGCAAAACAAGTCGCCTAAAGACATCACTGACTCAGTAAATCATGATTACTCTATTGCCAAAAATTTTTGGGGCTACGTCAAAAAGATCTTCAATAAAAAAGATGAGATCCTCCCCTCATTCTCCATGGAAGAGTGTTATAATTACTTTGCAAGAACTCTTTCATCAGTTAACCCGACTAAAGTTTTCAACCTTCCAAGTTGGATACCAACTTTGTCTGATCCTGTAATTCCGTTTAACCTTGAACCTCCAACGTACGAACAGATATCAATTGTCATTAGAAAGATGAAGGCTTCTGGTTCTCCTTGTCCCTTAGATCAACTGTCAATCATTTGTTTTAAAAGATGTCCTTTCCTTCGCACTTATCTTTCTCAAATTATCCGTACAGCGTGGTTAACTCAATCCGTCCCAAGCGAATGGAAGCAAGCCTGCACAATCCTTATCCATAAAAAAGGGAACACCAATGACCCTGCTAATTTTCGTCCTATTACTCTTCAATCAGTGCCCTTAAAGGTTTTTACCTCCTGTCTTCGTAATGCCATCTTTAACTTCCTTGCCGCTAATAACTTTATTGAGCATGAAATTCAAAAAGGTTTTACCCCTGGTCTCTCTGGAACTTTTGAGCATACGGCTCAAATGGCTCACATCATCAACAAAGCTCGCATAAAGCAACGCTCTCTTGTTATTACTCTACTTGACCTGAAGAACGCCTTTGGTGAAGTTCATCACAACTTGATTCAAGCAGTTCTTGATTACCACCACATTCCTGATCATATAAAATTTCTAATTAAAAGCTTGTACACTGATTTCCAAACCTCCATAATTACTAATGATTTTCGCACTCCTTTTATACATGTTGGTCGCGGTGTGCTTCAAGGTGATTGCTTAAGCCCTCTTCTTTTTAACCTATGCTTCAATACGTTTCTCCAGCACATTAAATCCGAGAAGTATAGACAATTTGGTTTTTCCCTAAAGTTTTTAAATCCCATCCACTGGTTCCAGTTCGCTGACGACGCTGCCGTCATAAGTGGCCAAGAATCAGAAAATCAGCACTTAATCAATCGCTTTATAATCTGGTGCCAATGGTCTGACATGATAATAAGGGTTGATAAGTGCATTACTTTTGGTATCAAGAAACTGTACACTAAATCCGTCCAATATTTGCCAAAACTGTTAATAAATGGAGTTCTTGTCCCTTACGTCAAAATGGGTGATTCATTTCGCTACTTAGGACGTTTCTTTGATTTCAACATGTCTAACCACCAACACATGTCTGAACTGACCTCTCTTGTTCAAGATCTGATGAATGACATTGATATGAAGCCATTGCATCCTAAAAATAAACTTCTCCTGTACAGCCGCTATGTCTTATCTAAACTTTCCTGGCATTTTACTGTAGCTGATATATCTAAAACCTGGATAATAGAAAACATTGATTCTATAGTGAATGGATTCATTCGTAAATGGCTTGATATCCCAATATCTGGTACACTGAGTAACGTTTTTCTTGAGCGTAATAAATTTGGTCTTAATATTTGTCCTCCTTCTGTCAAATTCATTCAATGTCAAACAGTACTCCGTAATTCCTTAAAAAAGTCCCGTAATGATTCCATTAAAGATCTCTGGAAGTCGTCGAGCTGCCACACTAACATCCAATACGATGTATACAAATCTACTAAAGAAGTTCTTAAAGATTTCCGTTCTAATCAAGAAGATAAACTGCTACACCACCTAACATCTCAAGGTTTCTTTTTCGCAAATGTTATCAAGTTTTCATTATCATCTGTTCATTCTATTTGGTCATCTGTCCAGTCTAACCTTCCCAAGAACATTTATAACTTTACCATTCGCTACATAAACAACTCCCTCGCTACACGTAAAAATCTGTTCAGATGGGGATCGTCACAAAGTCCTGACTGCTCTTTCTGCCTTAATCCTGAATCACTCCTCCATGTTGTCGCTGGTTGCCAGCATTACCTTGAACGCTTTACCTGGAGACACGACTCAATTCTAAATTTCATCGCCACTTCCCTTCAACCTGTAATTAATGATCGCTCTTCACTCTATGCTGATGTGAATGGTTATTCGAGTCCTTCAATTATAACTGGTGACACTTTCCGTCCAGATCTTCTTTTTCTAATACATTCCAAGTGCTTGTATGTCCTAGAACTTACAGTTGGGTTCGAATCCAACCTTTGTAAAAATGCAATGCGTAAACGAGAAAAATACAAGAACTTGATTAACGACTTGAGCAGTGACCACAGATGTGTTAAATTTGTTAACCTCTCCATGAGTTCTCTTGGCGTTTTCTCGGATGAATGCTCCACCTTCCTAGACATGATGAATGACATTGGTATTGATAAAAAACAACAACTCTATATTATTAGAAAAATGATAAATCTTGCCATTAGAGCAACATATTATATATTTTGCTGCAGAAATAAGATTTGGAATGACCCAGAACTATTAAAATCCTAATTTTTTTTTTTTTTTCATTTAATTGGATTCCTTGTAAATATACATTTATATATATTACTCATGTATCAATTCAAGTAGCCAGTTGTTTATTGCCTATACGTAGTGAGATTTGCAACTGTATTCATAAGCAAATAAAGTTTCCATTATTATTATTATTATTATTATTATTATTATAAATAGACCATCGATCTAGACAAATCGCTTACGGTACGGTAGGGGAAAGCGATTCAGTTCTCCCCTTTCCGTCATTCGGTTCATGATATGATAATACTAAAGCACCACAAGCTTCGCGGTTAAAGAGGGACACTAATTGGCATGGTCTACCGAGTGATTTGCACTGAAAAGAAAAACAAGTGTACCCGTGCAGTGGACGGTGGTCAGACAAACAGACAGACGGACAGACAGACAGACAGACGGACAGACAGACAGACAGACAAACAGGCTGACTGACTGACTGACAGAAACAATTGACGAATGGAAAGTAGGTCTAACAGCATTGCAACAAATGACCAATTAATGTTTTCACAATATTTAGATGAATTAGTGGCAAAAACCGCGTGGGATTTATGTTTTAGTTGTAGACTGGTGACATGGCGATTTGTTACTTCCGTCCGTCTAAAAAGTCTAAAATAGTCTCTCACAACAAAGCATGTCACAGCTGTTGTGTTTTGATTAATTAAATATTCAGTAGTTTTCAGATACAAAAAAGAAATGTTCAAACAAGTGCCTAGATATCTCAACAGTAAAACAAATTGACTGGGAACGAAGAAAATAGCAAACTTTTCGACTCTTCACAGTACTCTAATTCGGTGACCATATTTGGCAGTAAGCAACATCCGGGACTTTACGTCTGCCAAGTCGCCGCCATGATGAACAGAAGTGGGGTTTTACGATTAGAAACTCGAAGCCGGGCCAAAGATGATGTTAAAAGGGTTATGCTCTCAGTGGAGCGAGTTAGAAAATGGTAAGTACTCCAGAATGGTATAATTTTTTATTTTTCAAGTTTTGAATGCTTAAATTTGACCATATTTCTCGCCACATTTTGGCGGCAATCAATGAGTCAATTGTGACAAAAGAAGTTTCGTTTGAATGAAATTCAAAAATAGAACTGTCAAACTGGCAGTTAAAGAGGTACTGCCGCATTTGAATAACATACGACGCTATTTTGACTACAGGGAGAAGAAATGGGTTGACGTAGGAGCCGGGAATTGTACATTAAAAGTTTTTAAATGGGTGCCAGGTAGGTTCCTCAAAGAATTGAATTTTAATGACGAATATTTTTCCCTCGGGCATAGGAAGTATCAAGTAATTTCATAAATCTAAAAGACTTTTTTTGTTCAAAATGTTTTTCTAACACTTGGATATAATTTTCCTCCATGTAAGTGGAATTAACAAGGTGCATAATTACTCACGAAATAATTTTTGTGTAACCCACTTCCGGTGGTTGAATTCGTTTCCGGATTGATAGAGTAAAAGATGATCAACAGAGCGCGTTTGTTGTCTGTTCCGTTAATTTGTTATTTTCATAGTATTGTTCATCAAAAACCTATCATTTGCCTCACAAGTCATACTATTCCTTCCTAAGGTCCAATATACATGAAAGTACATGTAGGATATTCTCATCCCCCAACCCCTCCAGAAAGTTTAGGTCTAATGCTGTTATATTTAGTCTGACTAAAGTTGTTTACATTATCAATTTGTCGATCTCTCGCAATTATTACTTATTCTTTTAAATTTTTATTCTTTTACTTTATTTACAGTGAGCAATCAAGATTCAGATAAAAAACAGATGGTAACAATTTTATGAATTATACTGCTGTTTTATTGTTATATATTATAATTATTATATTGCTGGCTACTTGACAGCAACTGTATATATATTGTATGCATATGATATGGCTGGTCCCTCCAATTATAAAACTAACCCTCTAAAAACAACATGGTATTAGTACAGCATGTTCATAGCAAGATTTTCAAATATTTCACAGACATGACAGCAATGAATGGATAAGACATGCCACAATCTATTTCACACTCAAATGAAAACTGTGTACATCAACATGTGTGCACCTTTAAATGATAGCAGATGAAGGTTTTAATGCATTTATTTTTAAGGGTTTTTTTCTTGACCTCTGGTAAAACGTCTGATGTTCATTCAGCAATAAAATTTAAATCATGCATTCCATATTTTTTTATACTGCTGTTGTATCCAGTTCATTGTCATTTGCTGATGACATTTTTAATAAGAGAGTAAAACTACAGAGTAGGAAAAAAAACAAAGAAAATAATAATATATATTTATATATCAAGCAACCTAAAGTTATGTATGAACAAGAATGACTGGACAATGTGTTACACAAAACAGGGCTGAATAGTTCAAATGAAACTGATTTAGCCCTAACCAAGAATTAAATGTGAAAAGAACATCAATTTTAACCCAGGATCAACACTAATAACCTTTTGAACAGCCAAGCCAGGATCTACAGGAAAGCCTATCAAAATAAAACACTTGAATTTCAGTAGTTCTAATAAAAGACTTTTTTTATAATTTCCAGGAGAAAAAGGCAAGAAAGCGAAATGTCTCCAATGGGACTGGTAAGCACTGCATTGTGGGTGGTAAATGTGGTCCCAGTTATTAAAATTTTTATAATAATATGTTATTCCCTTCTTCCTTAGAATACCCTGAAAGAGATAACCAGTCAGTGTCCTCCAGTACTGGTGATATGAATGATGATAGCAATGCTTCATCACCAGCATTACCAGCTATACAACTACCGGAATCTAACCAAAACTCTAATATAGAGAATAAAAGATCAAGTGCTAGTCACCTGAGCCCTACTAAAAGAAAGCATGAGGAACTGGAAGAATCAGAAAATCTTGAGGAAAATGGTATTTTATTTAAATTGTATGATGTATTTTCAACATTCCATGAGTTACAAATCCAGAATAAAGCATAATTATTTTTCACAGTAAACATCAAAAATTGCTATTTGAATTGTTATATTTTTAAAAAGCTTTTCAAATTTAAATTCAATGTTGAAATAATTATTCTTGGCCCATCAGCAGCCCGTTAATAAGCTGTGCATGCAATCTTGAGAAATTGGCTTATACTTAAAAAAATTATACCACAAACCTCAACATCTATAACATTTTGTATACTCTAAATTCTTAATTTGTATGTTTTATTTGTTTTTAGGGAATGATGAAAACAGTGAAAGGGGTAGTTTCTTACATGATGAGAATTCAAACAGTGCATTTGATATCAATGAGGATAGCAATATGACAAGCTTGAATGGAGATGAAACAAATGATGGTGAAGAATTGGAGAATAGTTTTGATAGTCATGATGTTGATGAAAATGATGATTCCAACATACATGATGACACTACTAGTGAACAGATTAATGATGATAGTCGACAAGGACCAGACCAGGATGGGGAGGAAAGCAACCCACCACCATCTGGTGCCAGGTAAATCATTGGTTACTTACCAGTATTACTGGAATTCCTGCAAGCATTTTTTAAATAAAATATTTGAGATATAATGCACTTGATGATTGGCAAAAATTAAAACATTTGTATAGTCATGAATGGAAAGTACTGTACAATGGTATAGAGGGATCAATACAAGTTTACTTATCAATATTTTACAGCCATGAATCTTTACCTCTACATTCAGAGTTCTCTACAAACAACACTTGAATCCAATTTTGATTTTTCTTGTGAATGAGGGAGTGAGGGAAAAAAAAATGAATAAAACTATGATATTGGGGGGAACAATTATTGATTAACATGCAAAGCAAATTCAAATAATATATAACCTGTCCTCATAGAAGGCCTTGAACCTAAACTACGTATTTTATGACAAGCTATAACAAGTCTTTTCATTTCTTGTAGTGAAGAAAGTTCAACACTAACATATCGTCTAGGCATGGGGATGCTTCACTATGATGGAACATCTCAAGATTTTGATTCTACAAATGATAGTCAAACAAGAGATTCATTAACGTCCAATAAAGATGGGACATTGCCTACAAGTGGTAGTTTTTCTGAACTAAAGCAACATAACAATTCTGGAACAGACACATCAAAAGAAAATATTCAGCAACATAGTCAGTATAAAGAACAACAACACCAACAACCAGATAAGGTATTGTAGTGTTGTATGTATCAGGGGTGGATCCAGGATTATCTTCAGAAGGGGGTGCACCATTTTCAGGAGGGGGTGCACCGTTTTTTGGAGGGGGTGCACCATCATATAAATTGGGAACTGCCGAAAGGATATTTTGGAAAAATATTGAGAAAAAAGGACTCAAAGTTGTCTCAGGAGGGGGTGCGCGCCCCCTGTACCCCACCGCTAAATCCACCCCTGTGTATGCATGTCATGTGTAAATCTCTCAAGGTCTTTATTGTTGTTGTTGCAGGATGTCCAATCAGGAAGCTCACCGCCATTAAAAAAGCATTGTCCAGAAGATTCACAATCTAGCTCACAACAGTAATCTAACAGCTTGTTTTGTTTATTTGATAATAATTTTTTTCATTTGAGATTTATTTATAAAACTTGTAAACCAAGATGTATACATTGTAAATAATGGTATAAAACTGTCCTCTCTGGAACCTAAATATTCTCAATTCTAAAGTTGATTTACATGATTGTGTAAGAAAAGATAGATATATTTAGATGTAATTGTTGTCAACAATGTCAAACTAGTTTTGTTGCTGAAATGAAATAGAAATAGAAATAAAGAATTATTTATCACTGACTTGTGGTTAAAGAAGGGAAGTTGATTTTCCACTGGAACTCTCTCTCTCTCTCTCTCTCTCTCTCTCTCTCTCTCTCTCTCTCTCTCTCTTTCTTTCTTTCTTTGCATATTTTTTTTTTGTAAACATAAAGTAGGAATAAAAATCATTCATAACAACTGGAGTTGTATGAAATGTGCAGGACAAGTTATTCAAAAATCGTCTCTAGTATAATCCTTGCAAAATCCAGCACATCATCTCGTGGGACTTGTGTGATGCGACTTAGCTGCGCAACTACCTGGAGTGAGAAAAAGTCAAAATTAACAGGACAACGCAGTACATCCTGGCCCCGGATTCACAAAGGGTGGATAGTGCTATCCATTGGGTAAATCCCTATCAAGTAGATAAATTTATTGGAAAAAAAAGTTTCACCCTTCGTGCAACCGAGGCCTGATCTTTGAGACCCGGTCACACACAATGAATCTCCTTTTGTAACAGAGAGAAAGTTGCAGAAGTAGAAATTAATGCTAAACCCGCAACTGTTGCGCGCAACTGCATGTTGCAGGGGTGGGCACATTGCAACTGGCAGATTGAGCGAAATGTTGCACTGAGCAGAAAGAGTTTCAAGAAAAGCATCAGGCCCGTCGCAAACATATTGATAGGGGAGGTTCGATTTCCAGCATATTCGGCTGGGATTAGGGAATGCTTAAATAACCTGTATAACTATCAGAGGTCCAGCTGGCTTTTGGAAAGTGGAATGGAATTTTTTTTAAATAACTCTTATTTCAGGAAATTTGTTTTTCTAAATTACGCACTGAAAATTTGAAAATTTGAAATTAGAAAAGTGAAATAGAATCCATTAAAACAGGAAAGAAAGAAAAAAAGGAAAAGTTGTTGGCGCAGACAGGACTCGAACCCGTTACCCAAAGAAATTAGTATGCTAATTTTATGCAAAACCCAAAAAATCGGACCATGCATCCAGACAAATCGCTGAATCATCGCATGTTACGTATAGGATGGAGATTTCGGCCCCTTCCGCGCTATCCGGTAGAACGCAGCAAGCTTCGCAGTCAAAGAGGGAGGAAACAGTCGGATCCTTACCACTAGGCTAACTGGTCTACTGAGGGATTTGGAGGACAAAATAAGCTAGTGTATTCTGTGAATTGGCTATCTATTGTTGTGCAAATTACGCGATCCCGTGGCGCAGTTGGAAAACCCTTGAACTGTGAAGCAATTGAGCAGATGTAAGAGCCGGGTTCGAAACCGGCTAGGGCCGGGGCTTTTTTTTTTTTTTTTTTTTTTTTTTTTTTTTTTTTTTTTCCTTAGAGAGAAATGCACATAACTGTAGTTTCTTAAGAGTACTAGTAAGCCTAAGCTAAGCGACTATTTTCTGTGGGAAGGGAGGGGGGTTTGTTCGAACCTTCGAACCACCCCAAGCGACATGACCTTTTCCATTCTTTTATTTGTAATCATTCATTTTGCGCTTCTCTGTTCAAAATCTTTTGAACACGTAGTACTGTGGAATCGACTGAGGGAAAAAATTCCCGGCCCTAAAACCCAGGAGGAAAAGTGGAAAATATAATCTGATTTGCTGGTGACTCACACTGAATTTTACTAAGAACTAGCTAGCATATTTGGAATGCGAACACATGCAAATGTGCGGGGTATTAATTAAAAATCCTGTCGATCGCCCGGATTGTTTTTTTGGTTTTCTATTGAACCACTCTTTCACATATCAGTAGTTCGCCAGCTAATTACGGAGTATGGTTGAGAAACTTACCATATCACTTGATGTCTGGTCAACTACATAAGACGCGGCTCCTATAACACTAACAGCCAAAAACATTTGGTTACTAGCAAGGAGAGCCAGCTTGCGTCTGTCTTCGTTTGTGCTCTTTTCTCCCGTTGCAGCCATGCAAAGCTTGGTATACATTTCGTGGTATTTGAGATATACAATGTCTAAGACCTTAGTTGAAATGTCATGTAGCACCTTGACTTGCGCTCTCGAATCATTGTGGCCTGCAATGAAAAAAAGAAAAGTCCTCGAAAAATTGATTCCTCGATTTGTAGTTATTTCATTATACTTGCATCAAAAGGCGGAAAAGTGCGGTCACTTGGTGTAGCTATCATGGGATAGTTTGGTGCCTCTGTGCTACCCAAACAGTTCCCCCTTCACGTGTTACTGTAGTTAGTGTAGCCCTTTCCCAAAAAATGAAGCTGTGCCGTCTCCATCAGAAAATCTCCGATCAGTGAAAATCAAGTTTTAATAGCAAAATAAAAGGAAAATTGTCATCTTCTCATCCAACAACAAAAAATTCTAGCTGCAAAGGAGTCTACAACCGATGCCAAAATCGTTGGTACGATTGATATTCTAATCCGCACGTAATTGATTCGTTGGGATAGAAAACGTGGCACAAGCTCTTTTACCCACCCAACATCTGGTTAACCTAGAAAACCGCAACATTTAAAAGGGGTTGTAAGGGACAGCAAAAGACATGATAAAATCAGATAAAAGGTTACATTCCCCGAAAGAAATGTCTAGAGATGATTTGATGGCAAAAGGGCCATACGTACCAAGAATCTCCAATATGGTCTCCAGAAATGTGAGAGGTGTGTTGATCAGTACTTTGTGGTCCAAAGTTTTCAAAACTCTCAGTTCAGATTTCAAAATGCTGCTCACTGAATAGCGACATCCAACAGAATTCAGGAACCGCCTTGCCTTATTTGGTGTAACTGTCTAAAGGAAACCAATTTAGAGCGTATCATTAGTCAAAAACGTAGCATATTTTTAAAAAACGAAATTTTGTATGAAAACACTTACAGTTATGCAAGAGATACAAACAAATTTAGATTTTTGAAAATTCGTATCTCCTTGATTTTGCAACTGATATCCTTCAAACTTCACAGTTTTACTGATTTTGGTAAGCTCTTTCCAGCTATGGTAATTGTTTTTCAGTTTGGGAACTTTTGGAATTACATGAAAAAGCCGTTAGTATGAAATGACTGTAGCAATTCACAAAATACGTCATTTACACGCCAAGATTACAGAATACGTCTTGGTAACAGTCATATTCGCATTCAGCATGAAAAATTAGTTTAGAATAGTTATGTTACCAGCCTCTACCCCAAAATGCCTTCTGCACTTTTTGTGATCGACTTTTTCAGTTTTGCGCCTTGTCTAAAGTGACTATTTCGAAAATTTCTATTCCGGAATAGGACCAATGGAATGCGCCCTATGTTATGTACTGGTACATATCCCGGCTTTAACCACTTACCAATCTAGTTCTTGGTATAGAATGAACGAATTAGTAACAAGAATTGGAGAACCGCTGTGTTTAATAATAGGAGTGCCCCTCTCACACGATAGTGCCTAACAGTACTTTCTAATAGATCATCGTAAACTCACTCACCTTGTAGTGGGATAACAGTTTACTTGCGATTTGCACACACGAAACAATTCGTAGAGGTAGCTGACTTTTGATTCGTTTTTCCACTTCACTCCAGTTTTCTTTTTGGTTATCGTCTGTGTTGGATCTTATATACTCATACAGTTCGCTAACATGCTTTCCCATAAACCTTGTATTGACAAAGAAATTTAGTATGAAAAATATAATTTGTGGCAAGAATTTTATAAAGATTCCTTTTCGGACTGACTTCCGCATCGTGCTTTCGATTTTAATAATATTCCAGCTAAAAATTCTTGAAAAATAGAAAATAAGTTGAGGCTATGTAAGCTTTACTCTCTCCTTTCTTACCTATCAAAAATTTCAATGGATAGGAAACGGCTTTCAGAAGGTAAACCTAACTCTTGGCAAAGTAGAAATACATATTCTGAAAGAATTCAAACAGAGAATGATTTTTTCATGGCTGTAATTAAGGGACTTTAAAACCGCTTGTTCAGTCCGTAAGCCCCAGTTACACTTGAACAAAAACTGACAAAGCAAGATAATTTGTCAAGGATGATCAGTCCACTTTTTGATACGAAAAGCCGGGATAAAATTTCGATGTAAAAGGATACCTAGGCGGATACCTACGCCGTTTGAAAATTGTACAATTTTGTTACCAAAAAATAGAATCAATCCTAGCCTTGTGCAGGTGTAACTGGAGCTATCCTCAAAAGATACCTGCAATTTTCCCCCCTTTGAAGAATCCTTGGCGTTCAACTGCATTGTCCACACTTTTCTCGTTTTCCTCGGCCAAAACGTAGAGAGTTTCTTCGAGAAGTTCAGGTGACATTCCCACTGCTTTCATGTTGAACAACGGCTCGGGAGGGGTTCCGAAGATTCTCTTTTTGTACATTATTGTAGTAGTATATTTTCCCTTGGGCAATAAAGGGATTAATAAAACGAGCATCAAAAAAACTTCAATAACTAACAATTACAATATTCAACTGTTTTTGTTTCCAAGTTTTGTTACAAAACGCGAACGTAATTTTCGCGCCAAAACTGAAGAATCAGGTCGCGCGCGCACACAATGACGTCATTGCACATGACGGGATACAAAAATGATTGCATCCGGAAGTATATAGGAAAAGATATGCATAGAATAATTAATTATGGATATAATTTGTAAAAACAGCCGTGCAGATATTGATAAAAAAAGAAAGGAAGAATGAAAAGAATGGCAAAAAAGAAAACAAGAAAAGAGAAAAGAAGAAGAAAAGAAGAAGAAGACAAAGTTCTTTTCCTATAAAATATAAGACATCTGCAAAGTAGAGGCTAAATAGGCACCGCAAAAACATTTCCGCGAACATTTTTAGTGAATCAAACTTTTTAAAACTGTTTTGTAAAAGAAGTTCTTCATTGGTGTTGTATCGCCTTTACCAGATGATGATTCCCGTGCGTTGGAAACCACATTTCTGAGGAAAAATCCTAGCACAATGCATATGCAAGGGCTGAATGCGGTGTTAAAATTTATGCTTCTCAGTTCTATTTATTTTACAAAAAGACAGAAGAACGTCTCAGATCGTGCTGCAGCTCCACCTGATTACAACGCTAGACTAAAGGAATTTGATAATCAATTTCTGTAGTCAGCCGCTTACATTTTGTGATATAGACCTTGCTACCTGGAAGTCCATTGTTTGTGCTTCTTGCATCATGGGCTTCCTGTGTGTCAAATAAACTGGATCCCAGTCTCTAACGTCTAAAGGTTTGAAAATATGGCGGACGATCAGAAGTTTGGCGCTTTCTGAGAGACGTTTTTGATGAAACTTAAGGGACACAGTTAGTATTATTGGCTGATTTTGGTTTACAATATTTTTATAACAATATTTTTGTCAATTTTTAAATACCTTTTTACTAGTAATCCTGAATTGCTGTGACTGCTGTTCTCACCTATTAGGATATTTAAAATATCCCCCGGAGAAAGATATAACTTAACTTACATGCAGCTAGAAAATTTGTTTAATTTATAGAAAGGATGCTATTTAAAGAAATACATACTACCTAAATCTATGACTTCAAGCAGAGAACTATGTGAGTAGAAGTGACATGTTTTTCATTCTCAGAAACTGATCTGTGTTTTCAGAAATAAAATTGAGGGAGGGAGAAAGGCAGTCAGCCAGCAGGCATAAAATGAAGTCCACAAAATGCAGACTGATAAAATGCAGACCACTACTGACATCTTCTCGGATAAGGACCCTAAACCTTAGACTTTGTCTCTCCAAAACTAGTTATACCCTTGCATTTGAGATATATTAAAGAACCCACACCACTATTTGGGGAAAGTAGGCCATTGCTGGTGTGCATGGTCTGCCCTACTAAACTACAGGGCCCATAGTAAATGACAAAAGCTGTTGTTGTGACCCTGCCGTCATTGGAAGGAAAAGCTAAATAAATTAGATTAAATTAAAATAAAATACAAAGATTAAATAAGAGAGCATAATATAATGTGTGATCTAAGGATTTGTAATCTTTGTGTAACAGAGGTAGTGGGGGTAGTGTTGCTATGGAGAGTGCAGTGTGAATGTTGTTGGAGGGGAATATATATCTCAGACAAACAACTCAGTAATGCAGCATTAAACTCACCAATGGTGATGAGGTTGGGACGGCAAAACGCTAGCCTTCGAGCGAGCACAAGGATCGCAAGATTCGTAGAGATGGGCCCTGCACAACGATGGGCTGCCCCATCTTCGGACGAAGACCGCTGACCCCAGCATACGAGCAAGCAGTACAGGAGTGGCCTTGTAGCAATATATGTACCCATAGGGACCCCGCACGGTGACGTGGGGCCCATGGGCGCGAGCAAGCAAACGTCTTGAGTTTAACTTTGCCTAAATTTCATTTAGCCACATTAAAAATCCCAACAGAATCGACAGAAATTTTAACTTTCCAAAGAGAAATCAAAATCTGCTGCAGAATCCTTGACAGTCCTGCTAAAATACAAAGATTACTAACCATCAGATCATAGATTGTATGCTCTTTTATTTAATCTTTGTATTGTATTGTATCGTATTTTAGTAGTAGTCTGCATTTTATTGGTCTGCATTTTCTGGGTATGCATTTTGTGGTCAGCATTTTATACCTGCAAAAAAACAAGCATGGTTCCCCAATCATGGAAATGTCATGAAAAGTCCTGGAATTAAATGTCATGGAATTTTGTTTCCATGTTTCTGTATGAACCCTTGCAGGGAGGGAGGGATTCTTATATTTCAGACAGTAAATTTTATAAAACACAAACAATTTTCACTTCATAAGCACCTTTTAAGGAGCTGTGTATATGGAGGCAAGCTAGCCCAGTAAGCGGCCTGAATTTCTTTTGTTTTCTTTTCCCTTGGGGCCAGAGAACAAAAGAAGTCAGCCCGCTTACTGGTTCAGCCCCTAAGTCTCAAAAGAAATCATCATGATAACTAAATTATGCAAAATATTTCAGTTTTCAAAACTCAAGTGTTGAAGAACTTCTATCCACATGATGAAGAGAGTTCAGACGAAGAGACTGAAGAAGACCCTCTAAGTCAAAAATCCAGTGAAAAAGCTGCACCAGTTAAAAGAAAAATAGTCGATAAGCAAGAATTGTCAAAGACTGGGGTTGATGGTAAGTACAGCCTAGAAAATGTTTTTATCAGGCAATACTTTAGGCTAATTACTAGGCTTCTTAGCTATTGGGGTTAAATGTGCCAATGGTACAGTAGGCATAAAAGCAAGATTGTGCTGCATGCAGACTGAACCTAGGCCCACATGTTCACCCCTGTAAAAATGCACACAACATTGCAGGCAACTGTAGAATGGGTGGACACATGGAGCAATTCTATATTGCATGCAATGATGCAGAAAGAGTTGCAATAAAAATGTAGATTTGCCACTGTGACAAATTATTAGATCAAATATTACACTCAGTTATCTTCATTGTTGGATATTTGCAATGCTTTTATATTTATTTTGTATATTTATTTGTTAAACATTTATTAATATTAACCATACAAATAATATTTTGATTTAATAATGTAAATATTGTATATTGATACATATTAAATTTAACTGACCAATGTAAATTAATGTCATTGGATTATATTTCACAAAACCACACATCTCCAAAATAATATTGAAATTGAAGTATAAATACAAATTGAAGATAATATGACTTAGCATCTTATGTATACTGGCCTTTGCTGACCTGTGATTTTTCTAGCAATTGATAAGACAGTATGTATAAAAGTGTGAATTTGTGTATATGTTAAGGTTTGAAATTAATTTACAGTTTGAACATTTTCATTTTAAATTTGATCTTCCCAGATTATAATAACAAGACTTTTATTTGAGTGCTGACTCTATGAGCTTTCAACCCACTTTTGCTGAGTATGAACTGCAAGACTTGTCTCACTGCATTTTGTGACAGTGGACAAAAACTGCATTTTATGAATTGGCCTGAGCAATGCCCACTAAGAAATGAATTAAAAGACTGTTGCAGCAAAAAAAATATTATACTGTCAAAACTTTAAAACCGAAACTATTTTCAAACCAAAACGGTAGTTTTAATCCACAATATATATTACACACTCAGTCTATTCAGGAATCCACTTGTGACAGCCTCCTTGAATTGGTGTCCACTTTCTATTAGTTGTGGTGTGACTGGTGTTTTCACATCCCATACCTTCCTTCTCACGTTGACTACAGCACACCCATCGACCAGCAAGGATGGTCCCGCCCATGTAGTATGCTCTATGTTTCTTACAACCAGCAGCATTATCTGGCTCAAACTGGGCCCCACACCGAGTGCATGTCAGATATCGTGATCTGTTCTCTTTTGCAGCTTGAGCGCACAGTGCATCTTCAAGTAGGTTCTGCAGTCTGTAGACCTCTTCTGATACGTCTGTAGGTAGTTGCTTAGGTTGAGTTGCTGCCCATGTAATGAGATTTCTAGCTGCTTCAGCTAGTCGATTGATTTTAGGGACACCATTGTCCATGACTCCAAAGTCATTTATTGATCTCATGGTGAAGACAAGACTCTTATCAGTCAGTTCCTTTATCCAGTCTTTTAGCTCAAGATCAGGTTCAACTTTGACGAATATGATTGGCATCTGTTTCTGCTTGGCATATTGTAATTCTAGATTACAGTTGACTGATTTTTGATATTTTTCTGTGAGGAATGAGATCATAAGGGTTGAATTTTCCACTGCTGTTGCCATGGCCTCATTAATGTTTCCCTGCATTCCACCCCACACATCCATCCATGTCTTGAAAGTCTTCATGTCTAGTTCCATGTACATGTCTCTCACAAAATTCTGGATGTCCCACTGATATGACAACATAATGTCAAACTTCTGCTCTATGGGTCTTCCATGTCTGTCAAACAAGGGCTTTGGTGGATTGAAAGTCATGCGAGTGACTTCATACTTGATGTAGTTGAAACGTAGATTCTCTTTATCTTGAGTGATGAGTTTGTCAGGGTGTGGAGGTGGTTCTCTTTGTTTTGTCTCTTCCCTTGGTTTGGGTGGCCATTCATCTAGTTTGGGTTTCACAGCTTCTATTTGTTTTGTCAGAGCAGCAATGTCAGCCTGTGAAGAGAAACAAATATATATATTTAAAATTCTAAAATGTTTTCAATTTGGATTTATATTGCTTTTTCTACATGTGGTATGAATAAAAACTGGCCATGGCTGCAATTTCAGAGTGGACCTCCAAGATGATACACCAGTCCACAAGGAACCCTGTTCCCTACTCTTCAATGGCTGTTAATTACATGTAGCTGGCAAATTTAGGGAGGGCTGCAGGGCTGCACACTCCCTACTGGAGGGGGGACATTGGGTTTTACAGTTTGGCAGGTTTGGCCGATTTTTAATGTGGTTTTACAGTTTTTGGCCATTTTATACACGGTTTGGCAGTTTTCTAGAGGTCTGCAGTTTACAGATTTTGCAGTTTTTGGACTGTGATTTTCAGTGAAATCCAATTATCTTTGTGTGTTTTTTTTTGGTTCCCTTTTTGTGTATCACCTTTGATAGAAAAACATGATTTTTCAGATGCAGTTTCAGTTTTTTGGTGATTTTAGTCATTGTTCTTTGGCTTTTGATAATTTTTTTAGCAGCTTTGAGTACACCCCCCCCCCCCCCCCCAATGTCCCCCTCCTCCCCAATGTCCCCCTCCTCCAGAGATGACTTTGGGTCCTTTTCTTCTCAATAATTTTCACCTGAATCAATCACTGTTTTCATAAACTCTACTTTGAGTTTCTGACTTAATTACCTGTTCTCTCTCTTCTTCTGATTGCTCTCCTTGCATAGCTGACATGACTGCAAAGATGAAGTCATTCATTGGGGTACTATCAGGTACATTAGGATGATGACTGTTGGCTTGATTTGCATTGATAAGCTCATAGTACAGCTTCCCAGCAATCCCTAATGATAACCAACCAGATGGCCAAAATTTCTGTCCCTTAACAGGGACAATGAACTTTTGACACTTTCTTGCAAACTCATACTCCTCCTGACACTTTGGTGACTCTTGAAATCCAGATGTTAGGACAGGTATGAAGACTTGACAGTCTTTAATCATATCAAGATTGCTACCAAGTGGAGTCCCCATTTTGATTGGGAGACTACTGAGGGTGTTGGCTTGTGCCCCTTTATTGGACACACCCCTGCCATCCTTCAGCATTTGTGCCACATTGGTTCCATCACTGTGAAATACAATGCAGACATAAGAGCCTGGTGTCTTTTGTGTCTGAACCCCTGATCCCTCCTGAACGTCATGTGTTGGCATGGCAACCTCATTGGGTTGGGCTCCAGATATTTTTTCCTTGACAACCTCCAGGACTTTGTCGTTGTTTTCTTGAGTTGTTTGGATATGACGCACACTTGATCCCCAAGCCAGCGAAATAGCTCCAACGGAACCTGAAGGTGAGAAATTGGGCTGAGCAATGAGGGACACAACGGGCTTCTTCTTGTCCTTCGCATAGTTCGCTAGCTCAACACAGAAGGGTGATCGTTGGTAGTTGAAGGTCACGATCAACACGAACACATCACACCATTGGACGCTCTGTTCGCGGAGATGAAGTGCGTCGGGGCTGCCCTCAGAAATTAGTAACACTGCGAACTTTTTCTGCTGAAGATAACTTCGTAATTCTCGTGCCTTGTCGTAGTTCTTTGAATGAAAAGAAATCAAGACCTTTCCTGATGATGATTTGGGATTTGAAGGCGAACTGTCTCCCGAATTCTTCTTTTGGCCCTTTGTTTTAAAGGCTTGAGTTGCTGCTACCGTTGCTATTGCTGTGTTTGCTTTCTTCTTGCTGGAACCAGAACCCATATCGTCAATACTATGATGAACCAGATGAATGTACAAGCTTTACTCACTTGTAAGAAAATATTAGTAGGAATATTGAGCAGTGTAGTGCTTAAATATAAGCTCAAATATTTGTAAATAGCTTGAAGTCATTCGAGTCATACGTGAAGTGCCTGGCATACAAACATACGATAATTGAGTTCATTGTTTTCGCTATGCATAAGAGATTACAAGTCTCAAAAAATTTGAATAAAGCCTTTGTACCACAAGCACCACAACAATAGATCGTGGTACCATAGTAACTTACAATCCAAACAAAGTTATCAACTTTTCATACGTACATATAGTTACACGTGCTATTAAAGAGAAAATAAAAATTTATTCGATTTCAAAATAATTTTGTTGGGGTTCCTGTGTTAGGATGGCACAGGAAGCCCAAATGAAGTACTGTGCTCTGCACGATTCACGATTCTTTATTATTTTATTTATTCTTTATTGCTTTATTTTACTAGAATGGCCCGTTCCACTTCCAAAGATAAAGAAAGTGTATACTGTTAGTGTAAAACCAGAAGACCTTCAAGGAGCAAGTAGCTGTACAAACCAAGGTAGCAATTTATTGATGATGATGATGATAATGATGCTGATGATGATATTAATATCAATAAAAGAAGGAGCCCAGAAGTTGCAAGATTCATCTCAGAAATGGAACTATCTTGAAATGTTGCACTAGTTGCTAGAAGGAGTTGAGAAACAGTTGAGGAATTTTTTTTACCATTTCAGGCGCACAAGTGGAGAAAAGTAAGGAAGTGTCATCATCTTCTGCAGGAGAACAAAAAATCAGCAAAAACAAAAAGAGAAAACTAAAAAAGAAGCGCAAAAAGGAAAAAGAACAGCAAAATAGGTAAACACTTCCGATAACTTCTGGTAAAAGTGATGATGATTATGATGAAGATGACGACTCACGATGTGATGAAGATACAAATTGCCGAAGATAACGATAATTACAATAGCTGGCTTCACAGTAGAACTTTGCTTGATCAGAATCTAAGTGTTGATGTTTTTTTTCTCTCTCTCTCTCTTGCAGTCGCGAGTTCACTTACTAAATGAGCGAAAACTTCTCCGACAAAAAGACCAAAAAGAAGTTGTGGCCGGGCATGCTCAACGTATACCAAGTACCAAGTATGGTTGTTGTCCCCGATGTAAAGATCTTCTCATGAAAGGAAGTAGAATTCTCTTCAAAAGATAATAATTTATAACAAAATTTATAATATACGCCGCTAGATATTGAACATTTTCTGGTGCCGGGAAAAAAATTGCGGAAAATTTTTTGCATCGAGCCTTTTTTCTACAGGAAACTTCTTCTATTCGTTGCATGAAAACGGTTTCTTGGCCAACTTTTTATCTTAGCTGGTTAGGCATGAACTAAAAAAAGAGAACCAGTTTTCCAGAAAAGAATCCTCAAGAACCGAAAGAAGAAGAGTAAAAGATTAAAGATAAAAAAAGGAAATTTTAATCGAAGTTGTAGAAAACGTAAGTGTGGGTTTCCTGTTTCGTCTTTGCTCGAGCAGGAGCCTGTGAACAAGCAAAACAAGAACAAACCAGTCTGTCAGGATCAGGATCAAAAGATGGCGGCAGCGAAGAAGAGATTGCAGAAAGAGCTCTGCGAACTCCAACGAAAACCGCCTCATGGAATGATCATTAACAGGGACTCGAACTTAACAAAGTAAGCTAACTGTCTAAATTCTCAGTGTTTATTTTTTTTCCATCTTTACCCGAGAAAAACAACCGTTTTCGAGAGGACAAATTCGTCAGCTCAAAGTTCAATTCGCATTTCTCTAATTCAAAAACCGGATTTTTCTTGTTATTTTCTATTATTTAACATTCTCTAGGCTAGAGATCTTCCCGAGGACTTCGTTTCCTTCTCTTTTGGCAAATATTTTTTAAATACTTTTGGAATTTTTGTCATTCTAGATGTTCAGATAAAATTTTTCCCTCTCTTATTTACACTAACATTGAAGTTTTTCTGAAATTGTTTTGTTTTCACAGATGGATTATAGAATTAGAAGGGGCTCCAGGTATGTTATTTTATTATTGGAGAATAAAAAATGCAGAGATTAACAAATAGTTCTTTTTGGGAAAATTTTCATTGATTACGTTTTCGATGTGATGGAGCGGACTTCCGTTCATTTTCACGGCAGTCGTTTCAAAATACATCGTCATTCTTGATCCCTATTTACAATCTTCAGGATTCCCTCTTTGTTCAATTTTCTTCTTTAAAGTAAATTTGACGCTCTATGAAATACTCAATGTTGGCCTAAGCCAAAACAGGGAAATTTTTTTTCTGGTAAGATGTTCCTGTTTTGGCTTAGGCAAACAGTGAGACAATTAATTAACTTATATTGTCCTGATTACAGACCCTCAATGTTTGTTTTCTTTTCTATTGTTGACATTGGAGTCAAATCCCACAAAATTTAATCTGAAATATAATAATCAATACACACAAAACGTTCTTGCACATTTGTACATATGAAAATGTACATTTTTTGCTGAATTGTCAACTCTTAATGTAAATATAATTCGTATTTATATCATATATCTCTCAAATCATAATGTTTTGGTATTTTGATATTTTCTCTGTTCCAATGATTACCAAAAAAAATGATGATCTTGTTATGCATAATATGAAAGTTTTCACTGACTTTCCCAAATTTCAGTTATGGAACCAAGAATACCTTTATTTTATGTTAATTTGTTTTTCAGGGACACTTTATGAAAATGAAAAATTCAAACTCCAGTTTAAGTTTGGAAACCGTTACCCTTTTGATTCACCAGAGGTAGGCATTAAGCAGTACAATACATTTTAGACTTGACAATAATGACTTAGTCATTGGTTAGAGCAACCTGTTACGATTTTCATCTTCACATGTCAATTTAGTTTTGTTATTAATCTGCCTTTCCTCAAACTTGGTAAATAAATGATTTTCTTTCTTCAGGTCATGTTTGTAGGAGACAATGTCCCTGTACATCCACATATCTACAGCAATGGCCATATTTGCTTATCTATTCTAACTGATGACTGGTCGCCTGCACTGTCTGTGGAGTCTGTTTGCCTCAGTATTGTCAGCATGCTGAGTAGCTGCAAAGAAAAGGTATTAATAATATACTGTCTAGTAATAAAACAGTCGTTAAAAATATTTCCAATGCAGGCAGACTCCATTTCAAATTTCCAGCTCTTACCAAATAATTATATTTGTGAAACCCTGGCTTGAATAATATGTTAGAGATACTTTTTCCTTCATTTTGATTGTGAAAATAATAACTTTAGAGGAGGCTGAGTTTAATGAAGTACTAACTGGCTTAATTTTTAAGAAGTCTCAAGAACTTATATAGTACATGTACCTTACATTTATGTTTCAGCTCTGCTCTTTCTGACTTTATACAGTGAGGACATTGAGGTATATCTAAAGAAAGGATTAGAATAAATAACCTGACTTTGTGTGCCCTCCTATAACACTGTTTTTAATTTGTGAGACAGAGAAAAGAAGGAAATTGTGTACAATTTGAAATGAAATTGAAAAGTTCTTTTTGTTAAGTGTAAAAAGTAAATTGATTACTTTGTATTTCATTTAGAAACGTCCACCAGACAACAACATTTATGTTTCAACTTGTCACAAGAATCCCAAGAAAACCCGCTGGTGGTATCATGGTATGTATGATTTCATTTTCATTGTTCTACTTGCTGTAATATGTTGCATTTATAACATACAAGGTATTGTTCTTGAATGATGTGTTTATATAAACAACAACATTGTTATACCTGCAGATTATATTATACCTCAGCTTTTACTGTGTGGCACATAATACCATGGCCACTTGACTGAACATAACTTATTTACAAGTTAGCCAAGTTAGCCATTCTCACATGTGAAGTATAAGAAGTGTGACCTTTACTTTTCAGGTTTTCCAACTCTTTCTTGTCATAATGATAAGTAAAGTGTATACAAAACCTCCCAGGAGGGCTCAATTTGGAGAGATGCATCACATAATTTGAATAATAATTAATAATAATAATTTAATAATTTAATAATTTATTTAGCGCCTGATTAATAAAAATTATCTCATGCACATAATTAAAGATCAATTTATAAATTAATAAATCTAAATGACGATAACATATTAATAAATCTAAATGACGATAACATATATATATATATATATATATAAATGTAAAAATATAAATTAATCTTTGATTGCTCAAAGAAAATATAATTTAATACTAATTTACAGTCAAACTAGGTCAACTGTGCCCCCCAAGAATTCATAATTCGTTTAATTATTCGAATATTAAGCCATTATTCGTTTTCAATAATAAAATCCGTTTGAATATATTGAAAATATTTCTCGATTATTGATTGGACAATATAAACAAATATCATACCATATATGGAAAATACATACACAGGAAGCCTGTTTCTAATCAAAATGGCTGCCATAAATCAAAGAGGACGAGTTTATGAGCCGGGAAAACCCTTTCAAATCGCATTTCGAGAAGAGATTTTAGATAGATATAATAATGGACATTCTAAAAAGAAAATAGCCCGAGATTTGATGGTGTCTACTAGTGTTGTTCGAAAGATAATCGGTCATTTTCAGCGTTATGAAACAGTCATACCATTGGCACATATGGAGGGAGCAACCCGCGCCGAGTAACGGATAATATTTTGCACTGCATCGAAATATGGAAACTTCAGAAACCTTCTATATATACCGCCGAAATTCAGAATAAGCTTTTACAAAAAGGAATCTGTAATAGAGGTAATATGCCTGCGATGTCAAGCATCAATCGAGCTATGCGTGAAAAGTTAGATTTCACTCGTATTAATTAACGAATTTGTCAAGCGCCAATAGAACGAGAAAATACCATTTGGAAAGTTGACGAGTTTTTAGAGGCCACTTATGATATTTGTTTGTATTGTCCAATCAATAATCGAGAAATATTTTCAATATATTCAAACGGATTTTATTACTGAAAACGAATAATGGCTCAATATTCGAATAATAAATTTATTAATCCAGTCTAAGGATGTACGCTTCAGCTAGTTTGACTGTAATAACTATAAAAACTTTAAAAATAATAATTCCTAATTAAAAATAATAAGATAATGATATTTAAGAATAATGAAAAATATATTACCTAATGATCGAGATCTATAATCAACAGGGTTCTACATATTAGCTTGTAACTTGTGAAGAAGTTAATTGAGTGGCCACGGTAATGGATCCATCACACAGTAATACATCATTTTCAATTTTTATCAATAAGTTAGCATATTGGTACTTGATACCATATAACGTTTTAATAGATTAAACAGCTGTTTGCAGCTGGTAAGGATGATGTTGGAGTTGTGGCTGTGAGGTTGTGGGTTTTGTTGCTGATGGTATATCATACTGTGTTTGTGTTAGCTAGACATTATATTAATTGACTTTGTTTGGGTAAAGTTGGAATAGGACTGGCACCCACCATTCTTTTGTGGTATAAGCTGACAAGTTGATTCTGAGTTACATTTGAAGGGTTCTCTGTAAAATTGACCTTAGTGACTTTTTGATGGATGTCCAGACATTGATTTTTTAGCACAGGAAAGTTATTGATACCATTTTATACAACTGGGCCCGGTTGTTCGAAAGCCGATTAGCATAATCCGGGGTTAACTCTAAAGAAAACATTCGGAGTTAATCCTGGGTTAACGCTAATCCACGTTTGAACAACCGGGCCCTGAAAAATATCATCAAAAACGTCACTTAAGCTGTTTTCATAGGGAGCCCTTATTATTGCAGAGGCATTACTAACACTATATCAGACATTTTATGGTTGACATACGTATTCAGTTATACTCATAGTTTATTCAATAATTATTGAATAATATCAGTATTTCTTTCCATCATTCGCATAATAATGTGCCCTACCAAACTAGACTAAAGTCTCAACTAAACTAAAGTCTCCACTGGAAATTGATTGAAAGGCTGCCAAAAATCCAACTCAGTTTTCAGACAGAGTTCTCACTAATGATGTCTGAACATTTTGTTGGCTTCATGTTGCCTGTCGCTCAATTCCCAGTTGACATTTATCATGCAGGGCACGTACATGTAAAGGTGTTTCTGTAGGTGTCTTCCAGAAGTAAAACTGCTTACACCAACTATTGACCATTAACATTTAACAATTAAATAATTATTTCCTTTTTCCAGCCGCTGCCAGTGTGAAGCGGGTAGCGTTGTTGCTGAGGTGAATGAGTATAATTTTAGCTTTATTAGTTTATAAAGTGTAACATTGTTTTAACGAATCCACCTGAAAATAACTGTTATGCAGGGGTTTCAAAAGAAGCTGGCCTTTGCCTCACTGCCTCACTTGTAAAAAAATACTAATACTTAGATAAAACTAATTACTGGTTTCATCTGACTGTTTGTGCATAGGGCAGCTGCCAACTTCAAATTTTATTGAAACCCCTGGTTATATATGATACAGTACAGCAAATTTCTTATAACTGAGAAATTTAAAAGTCCATACTGTGCTGTGTTTTGTCATTGTGATTGGCCAATCTTGATGTCCTGTCCAATTGCTTGTTTTCAATCTGACAGCTAATAAAAAGTCCTTGAATCTCATTATCTAGCTTCAAATGATGGGCAAACATTGCCCTTCATGTGCTCTCAACCATTATAGTATTCTATTGAAAATTTGTCATTCTGCTGAGAAAAAATGTTTATGAGAGTGGATATGACATCTATTGCAAACAGGCAATTGAAATACTGAGATCCTGCATACTGCAACATTGGTACAACATGGACTTTTCATACTCAAGCAAAATCTGATCTAATTAAGGATTCTAGAATGAAAAATCTGTGAATACAGCTCTTTCAAAAAATGGTTATCCTAAATACTGCGTTGTGAGGGCCTTAAATGTTCTCATTTCAAGCTGAGAATTAAGTGAACCTAAATATCACGTCCACCCTATAATTTATTGAACAATAATAGGTTCCAGAATATAGTCCCCTTCACTAAAAGAGTGTTTGCCACCCAGTGCTCCTCAACCCATGGAAGGAATTGTGTGACTTTTGCATAGGCTGTGCAGCCCCCAAGGATGATTGACAGATAATAAACACAGTGCAACTATTTTTGCTGCAATACATTTTATACCTACTAGTTATACAGTGGTTTGGAGTGGAATACCATGAAATATCCCACAAGTCACTTGTATTGTCTAAATACAAGTGATGAGTAGGATATCCATGGTATGCCACAAGATATTGTACAACTATTTTATCCCACACCATAGAAAATACAGCCAATTACCAAAATGACTCATGGAAAGAGACAGTTGAATATTGCTGAATATACAATGGCTTTCCTGCTTTCTGATTGGCTGTATTTTCTATGGTGTGGGATAAATACAAATTATGCAGCTATTTCAACAATTATTGTACATTCCTAATATTAGCAGCCTAGAGATAACCAAACCAAGCCTAACAGAAAAGGCAGAGGGAGAAATTAAATGTTTTGAGTGTCTGAGCTGTTTTTTTCTCTTAGTGCGGCTTGTTTACAATACTATGTGTACTGGAACTTGTTTTCTTATTCATTGATCATAGATGTCTTAATTTACCTTTGAAACCTGTGTATTTGGGAGAACTGCGTTAATTATAGGTTCACATTCAGAAGGGTGAATTGCTGGCTAGCACCTCCTCCCATTTTGCAGCACATCAGTTAATAAGAATATCAAACCTTCCCCCTTTAAGACAATGTAATATTGATGAGCAATGTTGTTGTTGTTGTTGTTGTTGTTGTCATTGTTGTTGTTGTTGTTGTTTTTGAAGACATGTCCCTATATTCACTCCCGGCCATAAGATTTATAAGTTTATCTTGGAAGTCAGCTATGCAGGATTAAATAAAATTTTCACCAGGTCAAACTTGTTGTAAGCTATTCCATCTTAGATAAATTGAAAAGTTGGAACCTAGCTGGCTAATTATTTGGTCCCTCAATTTTTACATTTAGATAAAATACCCATGTGAATGGAGTCTGTTTCAGTGTAGAACTTGTTCCAGAAGCCACACATCTATTTAGCAACCAACCCTAGGGAAAGTTGGTCATTTACATGTAACAACTATTCTTGGGACATGGATGACTGGCTGTTTAATGTGGGTTGACAACATAATGAATGGCTGCTTGATAGAGATTTGGCTGTAATCATGATAAGCCCAGCAAGCCTACCTTAACAGATTTGAATTCTAACATGTGCAACAAATTGCAATTTTTTTTTTCTTGAGTGGAGAAACTGGTTCCAAAATGGGTGCCTAATTGTAATATAGAACTGTAAATCAAACAAAAAGTACTTTGAGACTGACCCTACCAACCTGCACCAATATGGGTTTGACATACTAATTTAAAATATTGCTTTATTATTCAGATGACCATGTTTGAAGATATCTTATCAAGACAGTAACTTCTTGATGAAACAAAGAGTATCAAAGATTAAAAAACGTACATTACTTAATATGGAATTTATATGTAAACTTCATAATATGAAGCTGGAGATATTGTAAAATTAGACGACATAAATTATTATGCTAAAAAAGTCATCAATTCAGAAGATCAAAGGGTCCTTAAAGAGTATTCTGTGATCAAAGTTTTTTATGCTGTTCATGGAGTTGTCATGTATCTTCTGTACGATTGTGTGATTATTTCTAACCTGCTTTTTTACTTGTACATATATGCCTTTCACAAATAACTGGACCTTTTGGTAAAATAATGTTATATGGAACTGTCTTGATGCTAGTGTATATAAACACAATAAATAATTAAAACCAAGCAGATTGTCTGAGTTTGTTTTAGATGGTTCCTGCAAAAGCACAATTCAAAAACATGATTCCATAAGTTGTAGTTTTCACTCTTTTATACTGGTAGGTCACTCAACTAGCCACTTATGAGTTTTGTGAAAGCTTTGACAGTGGGCAAACATTGCCAAAGAGTGACCTTAGACTTTGTATGCTACGCAGGAGGGGTGAAAATGTTTCCTATTTAGTCAGAAGAGAGATGTCCAGGCACCGACTAAATGATATCAGAACAATCCCATTTTCCCCCAACATAACAAGCTTAATCTTCTCTTTTGATAAAGATGTCAATCATCACTTTGTTTGTACCCTTTAGGGAGTGTCATTGACATAGCTTCAACAGCTCTTTTAATTTATATGTCAGGGGTCTGATTTTCAAAACTGCCAATCATCCCTATTACTTGAACAATGGAGTACCCCCTCTCCCTCCCCCAGTATGCTAGATAAGTAAAAAATTGAAATGTCTTAGCGAGGATGTCATATCGACCTGTCAAAAAATTATTCTCTTGGACCCTCCACCTTTTAACAAGTAAAAGTACTCAAAATGAAAGGATTGACAATCTTTGTTTTTTTTAAGAAAACATTTATTTTACAAAGATGTATGAAAACATAAGTTTCCATGTTAATATCAAGGTCTAAGTAGCTATAACAGTTTTTGGTTTATTATTTTTTTACTATATTTGCTAATTATTACTATTTTTTAAAAAGTTTATGTTAATTTTTAAATTTTGAAAAAGTTCACTTGACAATTAAGACAATATAAAAATATAACACTAATATACATTAGTAACTTATCACTGTCACATAGTGACTACCTTATTATACTCCAAATAACCTGACTGGCAGGCTTGTCAATGAAGCTACTCATAACAACGTATTACATTTAGTATTACTGTACAGATCATTCTATTGTATGTCATTGAACTGATCTAGATCTTGTATATTCTTGAGGATAATTGGGCTCTTTCATGTGAATGTCATAGGAGAAAGTAATGCTTCTTGGCTTGACAAGTGGGGCATTGTTGTTGTTGTTGCCATCCTCTAAGATGAATTCATAGGAAGCTGAACTCTCTACTCCATCACTGCACACATCTTCGGCACCATAATATTCTTTCAGGATAAACCAAGCAGTTTTACCCTCTGATACTTCATTCCAAGGGCGCATGACAGGCTTACCATTTTCGTCGGATGTCATGTAGAGACCAGATGTTGTAGACTTGATGCGCATAATCACGTTATCTGGTAAACCAGGGATTGGTTTGATCTTGAAAACACTTGCTGTTTTCTCCTTTGAAAGGAAAAAGGATAGTGTTATAAGGTTGTTGATGTGAATTTAGAGATTGCGTAGCAAAATAATATAGGACCTCTCAATCCACCTCCCCCTCTGGAATTTCAATATTTTTATACATTTTGTTCCTTCTGTGACCCCCCACTTGCAGAATTTCTGATTCTCTCTTTGGTGGAGTATGGATATATTTGTGGTTCAATATTTTCCACTCTTTTAAATTTTTCTGAAGGTTCTTTTGAGGTTAAGAGTTTTATAATAGGTCAGTTAAGCCTGGTTTTCACTAGCGACGCAAGCACAAGCGCAAGCATAAGATTGTCTGTTTTCACTAGTAAAACACGAACGCAAGCACAAGCGCAAGCATAAGCGCAAGCACAAGATATCAAAAAGTTTTGATCCTTGTGCTTGCGCTTATGTTTGCGCTTGTGCTTGCGTCGTAGTGAAAACCAGGCTTTAGTATTTAGGTTAGTTGCAAAGGATTCAACTGAAAGACAATGGATTGAGAAAGCATGTGTGCCCAAAATAATATATAATAAATCAGTGGACACATGTTTAGAAGGGAAAGTGCCCTTTCTTAACAAAGTAGTGATCCAATTTCACAATGCCACACCAATTCAGGAAATCAGCGGTAGTATTGTTCTTCGAATCATATCCAAAGAGCTGGGAACTTTCCCCATGAGCTGCCTGGTCTGTGATTTCAGTATAGTCTTTAACATGACACTGCTAGCAAGATGAGTGGTACTTTTAACACAGATTTCCATAGGTGGAATTTTTCTGTTTGACTCATGACTCATATAGTTGACTCACAGTTCATTGACTCATGGCATGATGTGAGTCATTCAAACTTTTTCTCTGCTGTCTTAGGGGAAACCACCTCAAATAATTATGTCCAATCAACCATCCAAATACATATCATAAATATTTGAAAAATTGGAAGAATTAAGATAATACCTTTAAGATAATAGTATTGTTCTCTTCACAAATCCCATACTTGACTCCACCCATGGTGATATAAAAGCAGCAGGTTCCTTTTCTGTTTTCACGGGAAAACACTGCAAGGCAATGTTTTTAAAAATTCTTATTTTTAAACATGTATTTGGGATGTCCATTTTTTGATTGATATGCATGGTAAAGAATTATGGAAATACCTTATAAATGTCAGGTTTTGGAATGATCTTATCTTTTCACTATTGAGGTTAACACTTACATTGAATCTATAGGACTGGGGTGATGGTAAAATAATTGTAAGATAACATCTATTCTTGATCAAATTATTGTTTATTTTGCTGATTTCTCTTCTATTTCTTAATAGAATAGTATGTTTTCTGAAATAGTCCCATGATTCAACATGGCATCATTGAAACTGAAAACTTCTCAAAAATCTGAAAATTCATCAAAGTGAAATCCATTGAAAACTTGGCTTTGAATATATTCAAACTATATGTACTGTATAAAATTGACCTGTACCTGTGCAGCTGTTTTCACTGGTGCCATCAAACAATAATCGCTGTTGTCTAGGAAAGGCTGTTAAAAGATTCCCCTGACCTGCTCCAAAATAGGCTTTGTAGAACGAGAAGATTGTACACAAGTTTTCTTCACTCATCTGAAATCATAATAGAATGTTTTAGTTCTCTTTTTCATGTGTAAGATAAGCCAATATTTGTTCATTCAAGAGAATATCTTGACTGAACAATTGTTTACTTATTTACACATGAAAAAGAGGACTTCTTGGGTGTGCACTGATTATACAAACATAACATTATAAGTCTGACAGTATAATATGCATACAAGTACTAGTTTCTGACTGAGTTTCTGACCAGTTTGACTGCAATCATTGTATACATCATAGTAAATTATAACTCACTAAGACCTTCAAAAATCCTTTTCAGTATCTTCTTTTGTTGTGCTCGTTTTCACTATTGTCTTGGTATTCTCCAAGGAGTTTTAAAATTTGAATGTAAGAAGGAATTTCTGTCCTAAAGGGTTTGTGGTGTTTCTCGTCATAAGGGTAAGGGTGTATTACATCAGCTGTAATTATATCAAGTATAAAATGCATTCAAGCATTTTTCAAAACAACTTTTGGATGAATGGATAAAATATATGCAATTATTGCAGTTTTCAAAACATGTAACAATAACGTGAAAATCAGGAAATCATCCCAAAATCCCTCCCACAGGGGGTGAATAAATACGATTGAAGTGATTTATGAAAGGTTCGTGATGGAATCAATTGCCAAATTGATACAGAATACATAACATAATTTTGGGATACTACCCCCCCTTCAAGATTATGACGTAATGGGCCAAAAATCCCTACGAATGTGTCGAAATTTAATAACATTGACTTTTTAACTAAGAATTATCAATGATTCTTATCGATTTCTGCCTTAATCATTCTTAGTTTTATAAGGAATGGATCGGAATAAATATGAATGGCACCGGAAAGGGAACAAAATTTCAATGAATGACCCTATCGAGTAAAGCTGTGAATGAATCGAATACGATTAAGTATTCATATCACAGAAGCTCAAGCTGTACATTCCATGAGTAGCTATATGATGCACAAAGACTTTTTATGATTCCTTAAGGAGATATGATTTACTCTAGTCATTGAAAACTTCATTGAAGCACGATTTTGTTTTACTACGAGCCATCGCCCTAGGTCACGAGACAGCAAATTAAGCACATCCATGATCTTATTTACGTTTCCGTGAAAGAAATGTTTTGATGCTTTTGGTCTTTGATTTATCACAAATAATGTACCTGTAGTCTACTTAGCACATAGTTCCAGCAATTGTGGAGTCATACATTCAGTCATAAACAATTATTAAAAGGCCATGTGTGCTATCAAATGGCTTCCCCCGCATCATTCAAATGGTTGCCGAGCCAAGAATGCACCGATAATATACATTGAAATTAACTTATCGTCCCCAAATTAACTTCTAACTGATTTTATCTTACCTTTTTGTTGTTAAATTCCTTCAATTAAATCGCTGTTAATGGAGTTCTTGGAGTTAGTTCGTTCCTTGCTCACTTCTATTAAAGACTGCTCTGAGTACTCTTGGATGCTTGTGTGGAATTTATTGCATTGACCAATCCTGGGCAGGGGGGAATCCCCTATTACAACGATTGGCTCTTAGGTGACAATCTTGAAGAGAGTACGTTCTTTTAGATGACTGAAAGTTGAGGGGTGTGTTGGTATTCGTGAAAGCACTGGCCGCGGCCCAGCAACTGAACTTCCTGTTTATCGACCTTCAATTTCAGGGTCGTCACGCAAAGGAGTATTACGTGACAGTATCTAAACGACCTGTATCGTCATGTATCTTGCGTTATATCAGTGCGCTCTTACTTTTATTTTATAGCGAACAGTTCAAATTCACATTTAGATGATCGAAAATTTGTTAAAATTGTTTTAAAATGCAGCCATTTTCCGATATTTTTAGGTCAACTGGGTGGAGAGAATTTCATCTCGCTTTCTGCGCCCACATAGTGAGGAACGAAGTCAAGCGCTCACATCGGGATTGAAAACGAAATGATTTTTTTAGAACATTGAGAATATATGTAAAAATATCCAAATTATCTAATAATATTATCTATCTATTATGCACGTATTTGCCCACGTGTTAACGTTATCACTGGAGTGAGAGGTTAGCATCGATTAGCAGGTCATAGCCCACTTTTTCCACCGACCAAGAGAGTCGAAAAGGCTTTAACCTACGCTGATACGAGAGGAAAGGACTGAAATTACCTCTTGCACCAAAATACCTCTCTACGTCGAACGTTTAGTTAAATCTGTTACTGTAAATATCTCGCTGGAACAACTGGTACGTTCAAGTCACTACAAGAACGAATTCTTTGCTTGTATACGAGTATGCAACGCGCGCTATGTCCGCCATAGTTTTATCACAGAGAAAATCCAACACGTAGAATTATTATTGACCTAATATTCAAATTTTTGTGAAGCCATCGAGCAGTGTAATTAAAAAAATGTCTTGAGATACCGTAGTATATATCGCCCTGAGATATAACGCCCTGTACTTTGGGAGCGGGAGGTGACATTTTGATCAGCAAATAGCACATCGTTTTCGTAAATATCTCCCAGTAGCTTTAGCCTAGATTAGCAATTTTTTGCCATACGACAGTTTTAATGTATGATGGCCTGTTCAAGATGAAGTTGTTAAAAAATATATGAAAACAGCAGTTTTGGCTTTTTATTGCTATGTCGCCCCTACCAGCATGTCTAATTCTATTTTGTAATATTTTTCTGCACGTCTTTAATTTTAATATGTATATAATTAAAGTGTGAAATAAAAACTTGTCACCCTGTCTTCACGGTAAACGGACCCTAAATTCATCCATCTTCGTCGCTGAAAGAAAGCCTAAAGGCTAAAGCCTTTCAAATATCTTTTGTGTACTAACAAACTTCTCTGTAGGCTATCTGAGAAATTAAGGAATATGTGTCCAAGCTGTAGAATTTGCAAGCATACAGTGAGTTTTTTATTATAATGATGTCACGGTGATAAAAAATTTTCATGATTCCGCTCTCAAAGCTTTTAATAGGCTTTAGGCTTTTTTCAGCGACAACGTTAATTGAATTAGCTATATGACTAGAAGCTCATTATTCAATTATGATGTAGCTCCAAAAGACGTGCATGTGACGTCATGCGACATTAGTGACGTCATATAGACCTATGTGATGTCATAGGGATAAATGTGACGTAATAAGGTATATGTGACGTCATCTAATATAATGTAATGTTTCCTTATTTACATTAGGGCCAGGGATTTTTTTCAACTAAGTAAACGAGCAAATGTAAATTTTCGACTTGTTGGCTTCCTTTAATTAGTCGTCTATCCTCGTTACTGGTTTGCAATAATTTGTAGCGAAGTCTTGGCCAAAAATAAAATAGAGAGACGATCGCCTTGATTGCATTGTATCTTGCTTTATCTTAAAATTCGTTACAGCCTACTTTCTGTTTATTACTTGGTAAAGTTGTTTACCGGCATTACTTATGTGCTTACTTATGTGCTTTCGCATTCTAGCGAATTGCCTGTAGAAGCCAAACTGAAATACTGTTTTAAATTACCCTTCTCGGATATAGATCACATCGAAGAGCCTCGCACAACAAAAACCTCTGGACCCCAGAGAGTGTAAGCACGCACTCTGTGCTCGATCTATGTCAACAAATTTTAAACACGAGGAGACTCCGTGAACTGTATACTTTCAGTCTAATTGGGCAAGTTATGTCAGTAATGGAATATTTATGGAAGTACGATTGTGATAGGGTTTATTGCACGACACAATGAGAGTGAAACCAACCTCGTGGTGCAAAATCCTTCACGTAAGTAGGCTTTGAGTAAAGTGACGGTTCACTTTCTGTGTGTCGTAGTTAGTTTTGGTTTCATCAGCTTATTATAATCACATGACCCTGTAATAAAAAAAGACTGACTCTTGATCACATACAACAACCGAGCTGACATTGTTTGTAAAGACTGAAAATTTGGCTGTTATTTATTTATTTATTTGTTTATTTGTTTATTTATTTATTTATTTATTTATTTATTTATTTATTTATTTATTTATTTATTTATTTATTTATTTATTTATTTATTTATTTATTTATTTATTTATTTATTTATTTATTTATATATATATTTATTTATTTATTTATTTGTTTGTTTATTTGTTCGATTATTTATTTATTCAGTATTTATAAAACAAGCTAAATGCTATATTAATATTGGGAAGGGATAAAAGGTTCTCTTAGTTTAGAACGAACCAAAAGAGCTTCACTATAGCTGGCTCACTTGCTCCATAATGGTAAGGTTCAGTCACTTGCTGTCTAGGATCCGACTGTTTAATTCCTCGATCCCTCTATGACCGCGAAACTTGCTGTGTTCTAACGACTGCACGGAAGGGGAAATCTCCATCCTATACGTCGTAACAGGCGACGATTAAGGCGCTGTTACACTGTGCAATTTTCTCAGCAACTTGTCTCGCAACGGCGTTGCGAAACAAGTTGCAGAGAAAATCATGGCGCTGTTACACTGTGCAATTTTCCCCAGCAACTTGCAATATTTTTGGCCGAGGCAAGCTGGGAGCGAGATTCGAGGTGGCTCCTCAGAGCGAAATGAGAAATTGTGCATGCGCTCGTAGAAAACGTGCCTCAAAAATTGCGAGGAAAGTTGCTGGAGGGGTGATACACTGTGCAATGGCATTGCAAGTTGCAACGCTACGCGCAACAACAACAAAAATTGCGAGACAACCCCTGTTACAGTGTGCAATCCTCCAGCAACTTGTTTCGCAACGCCGTTGCGAGACAAGTTGCTGAGAAAATTGCACAGTGTAACAGCGCCTTTAGTGATTTCTCTGGATGCATGCATGGTCCGATTTTTTAGACCTAAAATAAGATACTATAGTATAATTTAGTTTTGGTTACGGGTTAATTCGAGCCTTGCCTGCTTCAACAAACGTTTTTCCTTTGAAATATATGTATTTGTCCCACATTTCAAATGGCAAAAATCTACCAAAACTAAAGACTATAGTCCGTACAAATTGTCAAAAATGGACGAAAATGCTATAGGCCATGCAAAATGCACAAAAATTACAAAAAATGGACGACAATCTACGAAAATTACACGAAATCGACTTTCAAAAGACAGCTTTCAAAAGACAGCGGTCGATCTTAAGCTTAGCTTTAAAAGTGTAATAAATATCTATACAAACCTTTATGTATCCATTTGGAGTTGACGGTGGAAATCTCAAAATGGATACATAAAGGTTCGTACCGGCTTTTTATTAGACTTTTATTGCCTTGCTATAGCCCATTGAAAATACTCAAAATCAGACAACCAAAACCAACGGCTATAGCCCAAGCAAAATTGTCATAAATGGCCCGAAATCAACGATGAGAAAAGGTTATAGCTAATTCAAAATGGAGAAGCAAAAAAAAAAAAAAAAAAAAAAAAAATGCGCAAATATACCCCGAGATCGACCAAAAGCGAAAGGTTATACCCCATGCAAATCATCAAAAAATGGCCGAAAATCGACGAAATGCAAAGGCTACAGTCCATTAAAAATGCGCTATACTAGTGCAAATCAGTCATAAAAAATGTACCAAAACGAAAAGCTATAGCTCATAGATAACCCAAACTCGAAGAAAAGCAGACTACAGCTCATGCAAATTGGCCCAAAATTGACGAAAATTGAAGGTGTTAAAACACTGAAGATTGTTGCTAGTTAACAAAGGCAAGACGCGACTAAATTGATCAAAATCAATATAAAGCAAAGCATATAGCCTTCTTAGAAATATACTAAGTAGCGATTTTTGGTGGAAAAATTAAGTCTTTGATAAATGACTGATCGAGATTCGAACCCGAGACCTTCTTCTTCCTATACCCGCTTTGAACTACTGTACTACTGAGCTAACTGATGGAAACTTCTCAACAAAAAAAATCTTTTGTGTTATCATGAAGTTCGGTAACAATGATCTAATTAGTGATTGTCTTTTTGAATCGCTTTTGTTTGAAACCCTCAATCATATAATAAGGCAGATAATATAAATACCTCGATGCTCGGCTTTTATCCATATACATGTATATGACTAAAAGCCTCGCTTCTCGGTATTTATCCTTTCCATAAACACGTTTTCACTTGCATAGATAAGCAATAATCTCACAAATCATTTTCACATATCAATATACTTCATTATTTTATTACATGGAGTTGAACATAAGTTTCTATAAAGGTCATTATGGCTATACTTATACATATTTACAGATAATGAAACAGGCAAGTACTAAACAGATGGGAATTGAAAATGTACCTTTTCAGTACCCATTTCGCAGTACAGATTTTATATGTAGTACGGTACGTTCTCCGTACGCACTCTAACCGAATCTTGATTGGGCGTTTGTTTCTGTAAACGGTACCGTATGTTCATGAAAGCCGCTCAAGCGAAATCTGCCCTGCTACTTAGTGGCAAGTCGTCAAAGTCCAAAAAGATTCTGTCATATATTTTAGCAGGGGCAACCTCTATGTAGCAGGACTGGTCAATTCCCGAGGGTGTCCTCTTAATAGAGTTTTATCTACAATATGAAAAACCGTTTGTTTTTCATTTGACATCGGTCCTGTTAAAACTCGAATCACGCTATCTATGGTGGGTTATGTCAACAAATATTAACGTAATGCTATTTTGCCAACTATAAATGGGATTTTAAACTTCTTGTTTACGCTCACTTATAAGTGACTGCTATATCCAATTCAATTATGTAAGTTGTTCAGTAATTAAATTTATCATATGACCCGTACTTGGCCCCACGCGCGCTCTCGAGATAACCTTCGAAAAAAGTGACGTGAGCAGGTCCGGACGGCTTTTCGAAGGTAATCCGGAAAATACGAGACCCAGACCCGCGCGCGCGCCAAAAATATAAATAAAATGGTAATAAAAAATACTCATATGATAAAATGCTTATTGACTGAGTTAGATCTGGCCGGACGGGAAAATATTTGGCTCTTGGTCATTTGTACGACAGCATAACCTCGAGGCAAATATTTTCCCGTGCGGCCCTCCCACTCACTCAATAAGTACATATAACTAAATCTATAGGAATGACCGAAAGTGAACAAGTAGTCGATGTAACGCAACTGTATGAACTAGTGATCAAATTGAGACGACGCTCAGAATCTTTACGGCCTGACACACGATGAAGCTTTCTTGTTGCGCGCAACAACACCTGCAGAAGTACAATGGAGTACTACAACTTTGCGCGCAGCACATTGCACTGTGTAGCAATATAGTGATGATGGCTACGGTTATGGGTTGAAATCAGGCCCGCTCCGCGCAACAGTGCATGAAAAGTGGCATCGTGTGTGCGGGCCTTCATGGTTCCAAAGGGTGTAACTTGGCATCTGTTCAAAATGAAATAAGAATCTGTCATTATTCCACGACGTGATATATCTAAGTGTTATCGTTCGTACTAGGCTCCTCCTCATCGTCACTTAGTGGTTCATAGTTATCTGATAATATTGGAAGTGGTTCTTGTTCTCTAGGTAATACCGCTGGACAAGGTGACTGAGAACGTCCAATGTTCAAGAAAGGGACTGGCGAGGAACGCGCACTCCTTGAGGTCGACGCAATGTTCAAGGGGGAGAAGGGGAAGGCAGTGTTGCGCTGTGAAGACATTAGGGAGTACGATAATGAAGCGTAATGGGCTGTTCCAGTAGTGCTTGAAATGCCGGATGTTAAATTTGAAGATTGTGATGACATGGGACTTGGCCAAACTGGGACAGTAGAAATGTTGTCGTTTTCAGATTGATGATCTGTGGATTCAGGGGAGGCAGGTGATACTGGGGTCGTTACTGGCCAATAGGAATCCGAGATGGAGGTCGAAATATTTTCATCTTCCATTGGAACATCCTCTGGCTGGTCTGGATTTACGTGTTCGATTTCTCCTTGTTCGCTCGTCACATCTGGTGGTACATCAGGGAGGTCGCTTGATGCCACGTCCATGGACAAATCAGAAGCGTTAGTGCTCTGCGCTGCCGAATCACTAGTCGTGTCGGCATCTCCAGCCACAGATCTTTGATCGCTTTGGCCCTCTTGACTTGAAGACAGTTCATCGCTTTCCTGTTGTGGACCACTAGCACTTTCTCTTGGTGGGGACTGAATATCGTGAACTGAAGAGTCTACCTCACGGTCTGATTCATCATGTTTAGAATCACAAATGGCTTCGTTTTCCAGAAAATAAACGTCTTCTCTGGGAGTGTAACCACGTCCCTCCTCATTGGAGGAAACTCGTGTAGACGTTAAAAGAGCCGAAATTGAACTTTGAACTTCGTCTGAATTTGTAACACTGTCATCGTCCTTTTCGTGACTGCTTTCCTCTGCTACATCTTCATCATGAACAGGTTCAGCTTCATTGTAAGAGCTAGAGCTTTCCTCTTCGTCGGGGTTCTCTGTTGGGACGTTGGACGATGAGACCCCATCTGGACCATCATCCCCAGTCATGTTTGGAATAAACTCACCAACAAACATTGGCACCGCTGAGTGTTGGTCGTCATCAAAATCAGACATTTGGCTTAAATTGTCTTTGTGTACATCCGATAAGGTCTCGTCAGGATTCATTAACAAATCAGGTTCTGGTATGGAAGACTCTTCGTCTTGATCTGGTAGGTATATTTTAGAAGAGACGTCCCTGTCAGAATCGTCATCACTATCGTCATCGTCAGCTGAAACACTTTCCTCTTCTAGTGAGGAACTCCGCGTCGTCGAGATCGCAAAATTTGTGTCGTCACTCTGTACAATGTGTTGTTCGTAAGACTGCGATACAGAACTTGAGATGACCTCTCTTTCAAAATCTTCATCAGATTGTCTTTGTTCTTCTCGCTCATTTTCCAACAGTTCTTCAGAATGAGCATCAGCAAAGGAAACACCATGGTTACCACTCGAGTCTGCAGTTGTCCTCTCGCTTGATGTATGTGAATCTGGTTGATTATTTGTCTGTTCAACATTATCTAAAGTTGAGTTGTAGTTGTTACTGGAGTCTGCTGCTGACTCAACAGTATCGTCCAGAGAATGAGAATCAGGTTGCTCGCGTTGGAGTTCCGCTTCGTGCTCCCTAACAACAGAGGAAGACGCCGCGACGTTGCCAAAGTTGGGACTATCTGCAGAATCCCTGTCTTCAAATGGAACGGCTTCGATTCCCGATGACTGAGGTTCTGATGACTGAAAAGTACTGGAGGATTCTGGAATCTCACATGACTCTGGAATACCACCGTTAGAACTCTGAGTTGGTGTGTCTGCTATGTCAGCATCTGAATATCTTAATGTTGCCTGAACAGTGGATTCAAATACACTAGATGACTGATGCACTCTTGAATCCGATGACACAGGATCACTAGATTCATCTTCAACATCTCCTGAAGGTTGAGGACTCAAAACGTGTACGCTGCTTGAGCCAATTGCTGTGGAATTGACGGCAGTATTTTCGGATTCCAAAACATTGGAATGAACAGTAGTTACAGGATTGGAGGGTTGTGGGCTCATTGCTGGACTGGAAGAGGCTGTAGAATGAGATACAACTGGTGCATCAGATGATTGAGACACCAAAGCTTGACTTGTAAACAGTTGATGTACATTTGATGTCGACTGTACAGAATAACGAGAAATACTGATAGTGTGAGAGTCGGCTTCATCAATAGACGATGGAAGTGTAAGCTCCTCTATGTTGCTTGATGGAACTCTTTGGTCTTCAGTGCTACTTGAGTCAACTTCAGGACTATGTGTTTCACTCTCTCTAATCTGAGTTTCTGTTTGAGAATGTTCTTGATTCCTTTGGGATTCTGAATAATCATTGGGCGTTATATTTTCTGAACTGTCGGCCGTTGTTTTAGCCACGGAGCCACTGTCTATTAACTCATTAAAGGTTCTCGAGGTGGTTTCGGTTTGCTGTGACTGGTACGACGGCAAAGGCATAGAGCTCGATTCTGCATGTTGCAATTGCGAGGATTCCAACACTGTCTCTGGAAGCTCTTGTATGTTTTGCAATGTCTCTTTTGGCAATGCCTCTTTTGTTTCATCAGATGTGGAAGGTCTGCTCCTTTGTGATTCTGAAACAGATTCCCTACATTCGCTTGAAGTTGGTGAAGTAACACTAATAGAGGGGGACACCACAGATGAACTAGATACATTTGCAGATGAGATCGAAACAATGTTTGGTCTGTCATTAGGCCCAGTCTCAGACAAACATCTTGCCTGACTATTGTCACTTTCTAAAGTTTGTTCTTGATCCTCTCTGGAAATGCCCTCTTGGACAATCCTTTGAGAGGTGTCTGTAATTTCATCCCCACTTTCGTGAGTACCATCTGGTTCTTCAGCTGATAACGTATCGCTGTCGCTAACTTCATGATCGACCCTTGGATGGAATCCCCTTTTACGCTCTGGATGCCGATGAGTGTATTCGTCACGCGATAGCTGTTGTCCATCATCACCTTCCTGCTTCTTTCCATCGTGTTGATCACGCTCGAAATTGGACGTTTCTTCACGGCCACGACTTACTGCTGACTGGAGAGTCTTTATTTTATCAGTAAATGGATGCTGAGATGTCCCTGGCTCACGTATGACACTACCTCTTATATCTTGAGAAGTATGTGCAATGGTTTGTGGTACATCACGAGGTGTTTCAAGGTGTGCAGTTCCACTTGTTCTTACAAACTTCTCTTCACCAGATACTCTTTTAGGTTCAGGGCTTTTTGAGGGGACGACTTTTGGTGACTGCCGTTCACTTGGATGTTGTTCACGAGGGGACAAAATTGATACAGGACGCGGTGATTGGCTTGAAAGGAGGAATCGTGGTTGGACTGGATTTAAGTCTCGTTTTTGTGTACCAAGTAAGTACTCTGCAAATGCTGTGTTAACGCCTAAATTAGGGCTGGACGAACTTTCTGGCCACTCCCTTCTCGTAGTACTAGCACTGACTCTTGAGATACCAGCGTATTGGCTGTGTTGTGGTGCAGGCTGAGATACCGGAATCGCTGCATGCCGCTGCGGAAGAACAGATTGTGGAATAACAGCAGACACTCCCTGTTGTTCCAAAACACTTGGATGAGGCAGATATGTAACTGTTTCAAAAATATTTCTAACAACAGTGCGTGGGGTTGTTTTCCCATTGTTCTTATTAGGCTCTGTGGAACGAGCTTCTGAGGATCCAGGTCCTTTTTCGGAATTCAGTTCTTGGCAGGAGCCACCATCACCAACTATTGATGGAGAAGGAACAGCATGAAGTACCGGGGAAGGTGACACTCGTGGAATAAGTGGTGGTGGACCACTAGGGTTGATGCTTAGCCTTGAGCTTTGAGTTACAGATGTACTAGCAGGGTTGGTGGCTATTCTCGATAAAGGTGGGGGTGGTCTTTCATTACTGGGCTGGCTTGGCTGTGCTCCATGAGGGGAACCCAGCCTTGCAGGAACTTTGGTATCAGATGGAAATGATGACGAACTCACAGGAGTATTGGCAGTAACTTCTTGATTTGCTCTACCAGTAATTGTTATTAATGGAGGTGGTTTGGGAACAAGACCTGTCGATATACCATATCGTGGGGTTTGTCCAGTATGGCTAACGTCTTGAACTGAGGTTTCTTGGTTAGCAGGTTTGATAACCTGTGCTTGCTTTGCATCTCTGCCTTCTCTCTCATCCATTCCCAAAGATACAACCGAACTCTCTGAAACTACCGCAGTTCTTTTCAAATTCTCTCTTCGTTCATGGGGTGGTAGTTCCACTGGACGAGCCGATGCTGCTACATGTACTAATGTTTCTAGGTTCGACATTAAATCTTCTTGAGAACTTTTCTTTTTCATTATGGATAGATTTCCTGATTGAGGGTTTGGAGCAGAGAGCATTTCAGGCTCAGCTTCTTTGATTTCGTTGTCTGATATCACTATAGCTTCGGCACTGGGTCTAAGAATGGGATCTTTTTCGTGCTTTTGTTCTTGATAAATAGGTTTGGGTGATTTAGACTGTCCTGGATGATTTGGATGATTAATTCTGTCCTGTCCGATTTCTCGGCTTCTTTCAGAATAGAGCTCACGCATGGGGCTACGTATCTGGATATCTGGTCGCCCAGAATCCTTTAACTCGCGTTTTTCGAAAGGTCTAGCGCCAACAGGGTACTTAACCTCTCTAACTTCATTCTGTATGTCGTACCTTGCGTCGTATGTTGTTCGCACAAACTCAGGTCTTAAATGAGACAGAGGATTCGACCTTTCTGAACCCTGAAGAATTCTTGTGGGTACATTGCTACGTGGATCAGGTTCGGCAAACGGATAATATCTTTTATCATGACCATAAGGACCACGATGGCTTTCTAATCGAACGTCTACGTTAGATAAAGGTCGTGCTTCTCTCCTTGGGCCTTGTGCGACATCACTCCTCGGAGTTGATAAAGATCCTTGCAGCTCAACCCTTGCATTAACCATGGAATCGACTCGTTTGTCTTGACGAAGTTCTGTTCTGGTAGCATGATGGTGAACAACACTCGAGTCATATCTAGACATAGCACGTATGTCTGCTGTGGACTCCTGGCTAGGATTCACGTATGACCTGATTTCACGCCCCATGTCTGGCCTATACTCTACTCTACTTTCAGGGAACACATGGGGTCCTCGCAATTCAGGCTTTAGTTCAGATCTAGATTCCATTCTTGGGTCGTGATAAGGTTGTGTCCTTCTGACATCCTGTCGAATATCCGAAGAGCTTAACCCATGACTACTTGCGCTAACATCAGATTTGCGTTCTTTAATCAATTCATCTCGTGAATCTGGTTTAGGTTCTAAATGTCGTGCGTAAGCATCTGGATGTCGTGCATCGGGTTTGGAGTTAGACCTAAACTGATCTTGAGAATATGGTGGTCTTTCATGTAGACTAACTGGGTCCCGTCTCGACTCTGGATAAAGTATTGTCCTGGAGTCACTTCGGACATCTGGACTCGGTTCAGGTGACTTTGAAAGCATGACTTGGGACTGAGTGCTATCAATGACATCAATGCGATTTGGATCGGGGAATACAACCTTGGATCTCGCTTCAGGTAACATTTCTGGTATAACTGCTGCCTTGCGTTGCATTTCAGGGAATGATACTGGTTTTGTTGATTGCCTTGATACTTGGAGGTACGTAACAGCTGGTGACTTGGACTTTGGTCTTTCAGATGGAGAGAACGACTTTGGGTATCCTTTCACAGAATCAGCGGAACTCCTACTCAGTGATGTTTGTTTGGAAGCATCCACAGGAGATGGTTCACGACCCCGACTTTCAGAAACCGTAGGATGCACAGGACGAAGATGAGGTGACAGACGGGCCATGAATGGATGACTGAGTTCATGTTCTGAAATATCTCCTTGTCGAACAGATGATGAAATTTTGTCATCTCCTGAGTGTTGATGTCTTGGGTGATGTGCTAAATCGTCACGTGTTCTATAGGTGGGAACAGAGCCTGGTTGCATTCCAGGGTACAAGGGATGGACGGGATGAATACGTCCGTATGCAGCCTGGAGTATATGACCTTCGTGACCGTTAATACTTCTTGGTGGCATTTCTTGTAACGAAAATGCAAGAGGTGTCAAGACTGGGTATTCTTGGGGATATGGAATACGAGAGCTCATGTACACTGAATAACCATGAGCAGGATTCATTGCAAGATGTGGATGGATGTGGGGATGTCCTGGTTGAGCCTGTGAAAGCACCTCTCTTGGAGCTTGATGCACATGCATACTATGCACTGGATAGGGATAAGGTGTATACTCGGCACCAGGGGAGAACTCCTTTGATGCAGCAATGCATGTAGGCAAAGTCTTATATTTTCGTACTGCTTCTTTCTGTTCATGAGCATGAAGTTTGGGATCTGGTTGTTTAGGTGGAGGGGGAGGTTGAGGTTGATTTGGCTCTTCGCTTTTTCTTTCACTCTTTTTCTCTGCAACTTCCTCCGTGTGCCCCAGTGCAAGAGCCTGGAGAACAGCTCGTGCAGAAGCGTGAGGTACATCACGTTGTGCATGAGGAAGAACTTCCATTGGAAGTGAACTGTGGTGCTCCCTTGTCAAATCCACCATCAATGGACCCGATGGTGCTTTATGTTCGGTAATTTGAGGTGGTCCCGATTTTGGTCTCACTGGTGCACCTTCCACTACTGCTGGTGATTTTGAGGGAAGGTTCTCACGTACATTAGGCTGTGGTTCACGTGCAGTAGCGATTTGAATGAGAGGAGGAGGCGGTTTTAAGTTTGAGTCACTTTCCATTGTTGTTGGGTGAGGTGGTTCACTGGTGACATGATGGACAGTGGAGCCAGTGATGCTAAGTGGGCGCTGAGGGTAACTTGGAATCTTGTTTGAGTCTGTCATCGATGATTGATTTATACCTGAGAAACACAAAATACGAATCAAATCAAGAGGGTCCAAAGTCCTAGCATTTTAGTCTTTACGTGACTGGTATGAATTGTCAGTAAGAGCTCAGGAGCTACAATATTAAAACTAGAAAGTAAATTATTATTTAATTAGGACCTCCAGTTGCTTATTGAAAATATCAATCTCAGCATATTTATGAAATTTGATATCTGAAATCAAGGATTTGGCCAGTACCGGTCTAAAATGATTGAATCTTGGAAAGGAGCTACTGTAATGAAATCAAACTACGATAATATTGCCAAGGGTATTTACCAGGAGAACGTGCTTTGATAGGAGTTCCTGTCACAATGGATGGTTCATGGACTCTAATTGGCTCCACAGGTTTCCTTGGCGTTTCTTGAGCATCAATAACAACTATTTCTGGATAAGGTTTGTTTACATTAGAAGCAGTCACATTTTCATCAGAAGGAGTACTGTGTATGGTTGTACTGGTTTCTGGGTTTTCATCTGTTAAACAAGAAAGGGGCTAGTTAAGAAAACAATTTTTGTCACAATGGCCTAGTCACTAGAGTGTCATTAGGGATAACTCAGAGATATGAGCCAAGGCTAGATCACTACTTAGTGTCCTTGATGAACTCTGCTATATAAATATGTAAACAGCACACTGAGATTCCCACTAGATTGAGAATTGAAGTAGCACCCTTCTCAATACCTCTAGGTGGAAGCTAACGACAAAGTAGTTTTGGAATTTTATATGAATTTGTATCACAGTCCTACCAAAAGAAGTGAACTACAAGTTTACCTTTTCTGCCAGTTGGTGAAGTAGCACTCCTACCGACTTCAGCAGGGTGGTGAATAACAAAAGACGATAATTTCTTCACAGCCGTCATCTCAGCTGCAAACGAAGCTGGGTTCCTTGGGTTATCTTGATGAATTGCACGAGGACTTTGATTAGGACCTGTTACAACACGTGCTTGTGGGTACAGAATACCTGGATGACAGACAGGTACTTGTGCCTGAGAGGGTGATACCCTGGCATGAGTTCGTCCAGGTATCGCTTGTGATGTATTTGAGATAGTGACTTGGGTTGTCTGTGGTGGTGTGGTTGTCCTAGTCTCTTGTGTTGGGCTAGGTGAAGCTCGGCCGAAGTTGGCTGGGTGAGGCATGGTGACCAGAAGACCCTGATTGGGTTGCGTTTGAATCACAGTGGTGGAAGAATGAACAATTGTTGAAGGTTGAGACTGTGCTGGTTGAACAATACTAGTTGCAGAGTTTGTTGAAGTGTTTGGTACAGATATTGTGATGGCTGTCTTTTTGTCATTTCCAAGCATAGTCATGGGCTTATTACCATTGTTTAGGCTTTGCCTGGTGATTGGTCTTGTTGAAGGTGAGGCCCTACTTGGCTCCGAAGGTTGTGAAGTTGAATTTTTGTTGGTATCATCTGACTTTTGGGCACGTTGCATCTGGATAGGGAACAAATATTAACATTACAAACAATCACACTCCACCCAATTATAATGAAGGTGCATACAGTATGGAATTTACATAATGATTTTTGATTTTTGGTATGTCCCGCTGGGTTCCTTTCTTGGTTTCTACAGTATACATGCAAAACATCTTTTTGTTAAAAAGTTACACTATTATTGTATTTACCTTCGTAGATTCAAACTCTGCCACCATGGCCTCTAAATGAAACTTCTTTTTGTAGTTGAAGTAGAAGTTCTTGCACTGTGCATCAGTTTTTGTCAGAACCATCTTTGAAATGGCAGACCAGTCTCTTCCTCTCTCACGCAAACCTATCAGTTACAAACCAGACAAACAGTGAGCTACATTGTACCTCAAAACGGAGATTTACTTGGAGCCAAATGAAACGAAAGTTTTTAATTTCTTTGTCTCTGTCATTGTCATCATCATCGTCATCATTGTAGTATCAATAGTTTTATACAACAAAGATTATAACAGATACTTGCTCACTGACACCAGTTTACCAACAAACTGGCTAACAACAACACACTCCCTCAAGAAGCCCAATAATACTAGATGGGCATGATATAGGTACCCTGCAGCACTATAATCATCAACATCATCCGATCCTATTCCTATCATTATCCATCATACTCCTATCCCCATGCAGGGCCTGCACTATTGCTGAATGTATCATCATCATCATTGTCATCATCATCATCAGTTATACCTTGCATGGCTATTTCCATTTCTTTCTCTGTCCATCTTGATGTCTCAGGATGTTCTGCAAAAGCATTTATATGTTAGCTCCTGTGTTTTAATGAGTTTCAATGCAACTTTAATGTACAGAATCCTAAACAGAAATTATTCTCCTTTCTAGTATAGATTTCTCTCATTTTACATCTATGTTCCTTAGGATTTTGTGACACGACAAATGCTGTGTACTGTAGTTTTCTAACATAAGTAATAAAATTCCATCTTTTTTACCTGATCGTCCCGCGTGTTTAGATGATATTGGTTGTGGTGTACTGGTAGCACTGCGACTGCTAGATGACACACTTGCAACATTGTTCTGTGTACTGCTTAATGAGTTCTCTTCATGGTCACTTTCCTCTGCAGAGTCTGTCATTTCATCACCATCATCATCAACATCAGAAATGATACGTACACGTCTAAAACAAGACAATGACATGGACTTTATATTACAAGTCAGTACTCTTGATAAGTGAGCAACCTTCTTATGTTAAAGATGCTGGGACATTGTTCAAAATTGAAGGATATTCTTACTCACCAGCTCAAATTATGAAAGAAACAGAGCTTTCGATGCCCTGTGTCTTTCATAATTTCAGCTGGTGAGTAAGAATATCCTACAATTTTGAGCCTTCTTTCTAATGATTCAGAAAACAGCATACATAAGTAATAACCGAAAGAGATAAAAAATGATTTCCTACTGAAATTAAGCATTAAGCATAACTTAGAGGTATTTTGACTTACCCGCCTTCAGTCATACTCTGACATGTTTTCCCAGCATTATTACTTCGACTAATAGCCAGCTGCAAAAAGGATTGCAAAACTCTTTCAGAAAAAAAGGACGAAATACTAGCAAAGCATAAAACTAGAACTGAAGGATAGATATAAACCTAATAATGAATATTGTGATAGCTGTCCTTGCATGTGACTAAGTATGCCTTGTGAAAAAAAGGGCACATTACTAGTTAAGAATATTGAAGAGGTGAAAATGAAAGTGACCTAAATGACTTTTGAGTGATTTTTAATATTAACTTTTTAAAAATCACTCAAATCATCCCAAAATTACACCAAACATCTTATTTAGTCTAAATATTAATGTTTGGTATTCATTTTTCACGATTTCATTCGAAAAAGAACGAAATCGCTCCATAGTTACGGCCCGGCTTTGCTTGACAACCGATCACTCGTGCATGAATGGTGGCTCAAGTGAATTCAATTAACAATTTTCTACGTATTCAACCAGAAATTCTAATCCAATTTAAGCAAAAATATCAGAGAAAACTGTTGTTCTTGTACCTTTTTTACCCAGATGCGAGTTTAAACTTATTGTTGATTAAAGTTTTGATTTCTTTCTCGAAAATTTGATATTAGTAAACCCGCATTTTTCTTTTAAAGATTTAAATCATCTGTGTGCATTGATTAAGCTACAGTATTTGTGATTTTAAATTAAAATTTCACCTACTAGATTCAAAAGTAACATTTTTGAGTGCAGTGTTATGAAGTGCAAAAAGTTAATATTTGTTGATCTTCATTGAGTCATTGAGTTCCACTGAGTCATGATGGACAGATTTCGAAAACAAACTTTTTCAGCAAAACATTGAACATGTTTACTTTCTCTTGCCCAGAAGATTTTTAGGAATTTTTTATGCACACTGTTGTTTAAATTTTAATCTGTGACCAACTCCTGATTTGTCACGTGCACATTTTTTGCTGACAGACTTTTCCCACAATATTTATCTTGGTCTATTTTGTCATAATGGTAGAGAAAATCAAACTCTACAGTTGCATGTACTCTCCCAATCTCTCTAATCATGTCTGCAATCAGCATTATCCAATACCCAATATCTGGGCACACTAATGGCATATATTGTGTCATAGATGTGTCACTGATCATGGCAAACTTCAGTAGTTCCAATCAAATTAGGATTCAGTTAGAATGAATTCAAATACATTGCAAAATAATGTAACCTACCGCCTCCCGTCTACGTCGTTTATGAGTATGTTTTCTTGATAACTGTTTATAATTTTCTTTCTTTTTGGATTGATAATAAAATAAAATGCAGTCTGCTACACTCTGGAATACAAAAGGACAATAAACAACTAATTAAAGACCAAGACATTTTTCACATCACAGTTCATTTAATTACAATGAATATTATTCAAACATAAGAAATTAAAAAGTTATCATGTATGTACCTTATTTTCAATGTAAGCAGCAATCAACTCAAAGTTTTTAGGGTTTGTTGTATATCTAGATATAAAACAAAAAATTGGTTAAACTTTTCTTGTAAGTCATGAGTATAGGGGAGAGGGGTACTCCCTCATATGGGGAGACTGCCTGAAAGGGGGTACATTTTTTAAGAACTTAAAAACCAGATCCTCATAGGACACCACACATCCATAATAGCAAAATATCAGTCTCCAAGGACCTTTTTACTTTTTTCATGTTGGAGGCATATAAAAGTTGGAGCAAAATTTCACAAAATGTAGTATTGACGGTAGAAATTTCACAAATTGCATATCAAACTGAAGTCAGAAAATGTCTTTAGAGTATCTTTTTTTGAAAGGTGTATTAAAGGGGAGCAATTTTGTCTCAAAACTGCTTAAAAGTGTAACATGCCCCATGCAAAAGTGTAACGTGCCCCATGCAAACCTTTAAATACCCCAGCTGTTCCCACTTTATACAGGACAAAAGGGATAATGATGTTAGCTCTTGTAATGAACATTTCTATGTACTATGTAAAATACGGAATATTGCATAGTATATGTCTGTTGATTAGGGATGATTTCTCATCATCTTACTTTTCTTTGAAAATCTGTTTTTCTTTGTCAGTCCAAATGTTTCTATATTTCCTCTCGTTCAGCAAAGCTAATGGATCTCTTATTAAACCTGTAAAAATAAAATAACAGCATGAATTTAGCAATGCATTATTTAAAGACTCTATGACGACAGACATAGAGTGGGTGCCATAAGCTTATGTCACTTTATAAATAAAATATATGACTGTCAAATTATTTCTTTTTTACTGAATTTTGAAGTCATCTTGTAGCCATTACTTATGATATCACTGGAAAAAGGTTGGGAATTTACCATTTTGAAGCATAATGGTCATACTATCTTGAAATTCTTGAGCAGTTTTATATAAACTTAAAATATGGCAATGCATAATGCTGGACAAATCAATCTTTATTTTTTGGGGGGAGGGGTAGGTAGCAACTTGAGACCTGTCTGTTATCTAAAAGTGATGTACAAAGAATGAGAGGGCATGTTATATACAGGTGGATAAAGATCAAAGCCAACGTGCACTCTTGTTCTTCATATTACTTTTCAAATGTCTGGCTGTCAAACATCATATTTGAGCAGAATTTCTCAGGTTAGATTATTTTTTAGCTTATAAAATCCAAATCAAAGTCTATGCAAATGAAGAAAAATCTTTATCCGATATAATCTTTTTTATGATAGTGATGTCTATTTGTGTTTTACAATGAATTATTAATGAGTTTGATAACACTGAATATAACTACGTAGAATATCATGGTTTACCATTTCTATTGATAAAGGTCAGTCTTTTCTCATGTTCATCTAACATTGGTGGAGGATCAACAGCTAGTGTTCTCATGTGTCGTTCATTGGCTTCTTGTTCATTTAGGTTATCAACAATCTCATTGAACTCAGCTTCACTTCTTGCCACCATACCCCAACTACTCCTTGCACCCATTCTGAACAAAAAAGGGCAAAATTAATCCTAAATGATAAACAATATGTAACATTTTAATATAAATGAACAATGAACATAATTCACTTACCTAGAAAATCTTTCAGCTTGTTCTCGTTGTTTTTTTATCTCAGGGAAAATCTTCTCATAAAATTCTCTAACCTTTGCCTCCTTTGCTCTACAACATAACAATATTAAGTTAAATTTACTTGATCTTCCTTTTTTTCCCCTTTATATCTGGATTTTTCCATAGGTGGTGCTACATACATTGATTTCCTCCCACTCTAATTACAGAAAAAGATATTTCATAGATGGTAAATGTACACTGTATTTTTACCTTCTCTTTGAATTGTTTTCCATCCTTTCCATTTTCTTCACCCATGCTCTCTTGAGGGTTTTATATTCCTTACATAACTGACGATTCTACAATGAAACACATGCACCTCATAAAATACAGTCATACCGTGTATGTGTATACATGTACATTGTACCTAAACATGCAGGCTGAATCCTGTAATTATCCCTGCCATAAAACCCTAAACCTAAGCTGACATCACCCTCAAGGACCCCATATGTAAATGTGTGCTTTCTAAATAGCTACCTCTTGAGATACAGTACAACTTCCAAGTGCATATAGCCTGCATGGCTTTCATTACTGATGGAAGCAAAAGTAGAAGTGGTACACATTTGTATACAGACTCAGTAAAGCACTGTTCACTGTCTTCTGTCACCAAATGCAACCACACACACAAGCTTGTGCATCCTGCTTCCACTTTTGCATCTATCATTCCTCAAAACCAGGGCCCAGTTGTTTAAGGGTGATTAACACTAATCCTGGGGTTTTAAATGAATGGTATTTTGTCCATGGTTTTCTTTAGATTTAATTCTGAATTAATGCTAATGGTCTTTCAAACAACCAGGCCCAGGCCTTAAGTTAAATCTTTTGTAGAGATTGAATGTACTGTGGTAGTGAAATCATACAGTCAAGCACATATACCTGTAGTGTAACTAATTGATATCAATTTGCTTACATGGTAAACTTACCTTTATCTCCTTAGCCTGTCTTCTGAGTTGGAAATATTTCACAAGCTTGGCTTTCACTGCTGGTGCCCTAAGTTCAAAATGTAATATTGACAATGAGTTTTGTTGACAATAGGAAGTGAAAAGTGAAGAGTGTGAAAACTACAACGACAAAGTGATAAGGCTGGATGGTGAAACATGCATATGGAAAATTGAAAGACTATAGCTGGTTCACCAGTGGAAAAATATAAGGTAAAACTTATAATTTTTATATACAATCAATATGTTGAAGTGAAGAGTGAACAGTGCATTAAACAATATTTTACAGAGTGCAATGCAAGATTTCAATTGGGTGATGAGTTAAATTTACTTCCAGGGGATAATGGAATTTACAATGACTGTATGCAGTACATGTACATACTAAAGCTTAATATTGTAATACTACATATTTGACTATATTTACCTTTTAAGGTTTTCATGATATATGGGTAAATCTGATGGCTGGTTGTAAAGTGGCTACAAAAAATACATAAAATGTAAAACAGAGCTGTTAAGACTGGTTTCCACAAACAGTGGAAGCAGAAGCAACATATGCATTATTTCATAAGAAAATACAAAACAATGCTTCTGCCTCCATCACTTAATAGAGGGATTTCATGGCAGCCATGTTTGTGGGCATTCCAAGTACAATAGAAAGTTTTTGAATAACAAAAGATTTCCCATCTCTTGGGAGAAAATCTCTATTGTTTTGACCACAAACATGTCTGCCGTGAAATTCCTCTATTGTGAAAACCAGGCTTTGCATCATTTAATATATTGGAGATCAAGCAGTTTTCACATGACTGTGGAAATGGCCTGGCATGGCATGGTTATATGGCAGGAAATTAGAATGTTCTTACATGTATAGCCAACACGGCACTGACACAATTGAGGTATGGTGCAATCTGTTTCACACTCATACAAAAACTGCTCTCTACACAAATAATTACTGCCAGTAAGTTATAATCAGTTATAAGTTATAAGTGCATTGTCCATTTACAATATGCAGATATTCAACATTTCTGCCCCTTCCAAGAAATCAAGACAGTGATAATACAGGAAGTGAACAATGCAGCCTCAACTTCAGAATCACACATTGTCTCATAATGGGATATTAACTTTGAACCTCTTGTTCAGAAGGCTACACACAAACCACCCTTACTCTCTTTGCCTTAGCATCACTCAACTAGTGGTGACTATAAAACTTTGTCTGGTATTCATTACTACAAGACAGTATAGAGCAGATTTCATATGAGTGTGAAATGGACCTTGCTGTGCCGTGACCGTGTCAGTGCCGTGATGTCTACAAAAAACATTTGAAATCCCTGCTGTAACCATGCCATGACTGTGTGGTGCCATTTTCACAGTCATACAAAATTTACTCTATGCAACAAAAACTAGTTACCTTTCCATCAGGAAGAGGAAAACCAAACTTTGCTAACTGAGCATGTGCTAAGTGTGCTTTTTTCTACAAAGGAAAACAAACCAATTACTGCATAAATAAATGAATTAAGCCACAGAAAACTTATGTGAGGTGGAATTAGAACAAAAAGAATTTGGAGTGAGGAGTATTGAGTATATGAAAGGGGAACTTAAAATAAGTGTCTACTTACAAATGGTAATCTAAGTAGTAAACAAAGATAAAATACAAGATGATTAAGTACATACTCTGTTTTCTTCATAAATAGTTTGTACTAAGCTTTTAACTTTAGGTTCTGGTGGTGGAGGTGGTTCAGTTACAGGTTCACTAGATGCTTTAGCTGCTTCTTCCTCTAACTGTTGCTGAAAACCAACACCAAAACTATTGTTAACATACTGTTTTTATATCTGCACATCATTTTAAAATCATTTGTCAGCATCTGCATCATGATAGACATGATACCATATTTTAATAAATGGATCTATTATTGTACTTATGCAACAGTCAATGTAAATCCCCACCTTGACCTACCCCACCCCAACCCAACTCAACCCTGGGATACAGGGGATTGGTTTTCCATAACCTGCAAAAATTGTAAATGCCCCACCATAAATTATGGGGTGATATATTTAATAGGAATGTCCCATCCCTGTGGCAACTAAAGATGGCATCAGCTGGAAAAAATTCAAAGATTTTCACACTACACAATTACCAATAAGAGTTTGCTTTACTTTAGTATATCGGCTGTGGGGGACTATCTCCTGTGACTGTAGGAACAATAGAGTACCATCTTGGAATAAAACTACCCAGAGAACTGGACCGGAGTACAGTGTAACTGCCATTTTCAATTGGAAAGTATACATGTAATTTCTGAATTCCCACAGGTCTGATGCCCCATGTTATTGGCCAGGAATGACAAAAACTACACCGTCCAATTCTGCACCTACTTGGGCCTGAAATGGATGCCATTATAGGTCAAAGTTCCCCCCCCCCCCCAAAGCTCCACCTGTCATGGGGTTGGGGATATCGGAGTTTACATTGACTGGTGCAGTTACCTGTTTCTGGGCCTGAAATGTATGCCGTTAAAGGTCAAAGTTCCCCCCCCCTTCCCAAAGCCCCACCTGGCATGGGGTTGGAGACATCTAAGTTTACATTGACTGGTGTAGTTACCTGTTTCTTTTTAAGGTTAGTAATCTGTTGTTCTGTCTGTGTGATATCTCTATCTAACTTTTCCATGCTTTGAATCAATTCTTCTTTTGTCAGGTTGTTGATAGAGGTGTTACCATTGTTTTTATCATTCTCATTTTGTGAGGTTTTGGAGTGTTGTGCTACTTCTTTTTCTAGATTTCAAAACAAACAGATAAATGAAATGAACAAAAGAAGAATATAAAAAATTTTGCTGAATATAAATAAATTGATGCTTGGGCTTCCTGTATAATTAAACTGCCACAGGTAGCCCATATTCTCATCAATGAACTGTGCAAAAACGTTTTAAATGTACATTATGATGAAAACCCACATCAGTGTACAAAGGGATGTATTTAAATGTATTTTTTACCTGATTTAGCTGGGGATATATCCTCAATAATGGGTGAGCTATCAGAGTCCTAAAAAGACAATTCATAGCTTTACAAATATACATATATACATATTAAGCAGGTGCTGGAATATATCTAAAAATGTAAACCTAAAACAACATGTACTTGATGATCAGGAAAATACTTGCTTTCCACCTAACGATTTTGTACTATATAAAACTCCAAGTACACTGTACTCAGTACAATTGGCACTCAACTCATTCTGAAATAGAAAGTGGGCAACAAATGCTAATAGCAGCCTGGTTCGTACACCCAGGAAATTCAATAAATCCAGGAGCTTCAAGGAGGATTTTCAGATTATTTCCAGGAGTTTTCTAGGAGTTTTTCACTAGTTCACTCAAGCAAAATTATACACTTGCATAATGCTGTTTACTGGCCGAGTTAAGTATTGTAAATGGACCTTTTACACATGAAACATATATGCACTGTAAACATACACTTATTAGTTCCTGTTTTCCAGACATTCTCCAGGCATTTATGAAAAAATCCAGGACTTTCAAGGAATTTCCAGGAAGAAAATAAAAAAATATTTTCCAGGATTTCCAGGAGGCATACAAACCCTGTAATATTGTACATGATTCATGTACTGTATACAGTTAAATGATACTATAATGGAAATAGCATGGTATGATGAATATTTCATAAATTTATCAAAAGCAATGTTTCAGATAAGCGACAGATATCTGATAAACTACATAACCCCTTGCTAAAAAAAAATGAACACACTGTAAAGTGGTTTTGAATTTCATTCTCTATTTAGGGACTTGCATAGCCAAAATTCATTGAGGACAGTCAGTTTTACTTCCTTGGTAGGAAATATAGGAAATATATGTGTTTGGGTATTATATAGAGAGAGTGGGCAGTTGCCCCTGTGCTGTGTATAACTCTTGTTATTACAGTAAACATCCTCAATACCTTGTTGTCAACAGATGGATGTTCTTTCTCATCATGGTTTGTTTTACTAGTCAGTTTACCCCTGGGAGACAGCTGGCCAGTTGTGGAATGATTTTCCAAAGCCCCAGAACCAGGAGAGGAACCAGGCGACGTTCCAATAGATCCCCTGGGGGAGACATGAGGGGATGCTTTTAACAGGCTTTTGGGTGATGATGGAACTGTTTGGTCTGTTAATTTGATAAAGCTGTCAATAAGATATCTCTTTTTCTTCTCTGCTCCAATTTTATCTGTTTTGTCAGATGCTCTTCTTTTGAGGTTTGCAGAGGAATTGGACTCTGGTTTTTCTTTTTCCCTGTCAGTTCAACAAAAACTTAGTATACAATATTTTACCTTGGTTACCTGAGTTTCTGATGAACTTTAGACTGATGGCATACCCTTTACTCTCTCTTTTCACCAGTCCTCCATTTTACAAGTATTTATGCTACACAAAGTATAGAAATGTTTCTGTAACCCTATTTACACAACAATCTTTAATTATCATCACGTAAACAGAAAAATGGGACCATGCCTTGAAATTGATACCAAGGGAACCGATTTTTAGGCAGAAACAGACCACCTATTGAGGTAGTAGAGTAATGTAAATCTGTATTGTTCTTCTGTGAATAAATTTGACCTTGAACTTGAACTTGACCTTCTAGTCCTGGAGGTCTATTTTGTGTCTGCCTGACAGACATGCCATGCCCCCAAAAATCGTCCCAAATGCCCAGATTTAGAGGTGGCATATACCATTTAGGTGGGCCTAAATCACCTATTGAGGTAGTCCTGAGTCTACCTGATATATGTTTCAATGCCCAAATTTAGGGGTGATGTGCCATAAAAGGTTGTTATATAAATCTGACTTATGTTTGTTATACAGTTTCAGTTGTTTACATACTTGATTCCTTCATCAGAACTGATGGAACTGAAGTCATTGTAATCACCAAGCCCTACCTCCTATAAAAGACAAATCAAAACAAATATGTCAAATCAATACTATAAGATTGAAGTTCCACTAGTTATCGACTTTTCATTGTTCAATCAGGTACACTCTACAAAGACCAAAGGTCTGGCCTAGTGAGTTTAATAATAATAATAATAATAATAATAATAATAATAATAATAATAATAATAATAATAATAATAATAATAATAATAAGTCTTTATTGAATATAAAATATCAGACGTATTCAGTATTTACAACACAATGATTATAAAATTGCAGCTCCTTCAAAAATATATTCATACAAAGTTAAATAAGCATCTGTTGAAAAAACAGCGCTTAAAACGTTCCATCTTGACCATGGGGAGGATAAAATTGTGACCTCGTTCATGTAGTTTCTGAAAGCCCAATTAGCACTTATCCAGGATTAACTCTTATGAAATCATTGGTTTTAATTCTGAATTAAACATATGCTAATCGAGCTTCCATGGATTGGCCACAGCTGTCACAGAAGTCCTTTGAAGGTTTTTCCATTCTTTGAGGAATCCTTTATGAATTTTGCTTGATCTTTATAAATAAATATTCATGACACCACTTCAACTATGATTCAATTACAGAGATCAAGTGCCAATCAACAGAAATTACATGTAGGTTGTGTTTTTCTTCATACCTGATGCCTCAAGCCTGGTATATCGAAATCACTAGCAAAGTTAGTAAATCCAGATGGATTTCTGGCATCCCCTTCACTCATACGCCTGACACTCTTGAAAGGAGATACTGGTGTTGGACCACCTCGACCTCTGTAAATAGAACCATGTGGCCTACAGATAAAACATTATTGTAAGTCATGACATGAAATATGTTAACTTTATTGGAAAAGACATGGCACTGTATCAAGGGCTGTCATTATAATTCCCTTTAGTGAGCTATCTAATGTATATGTAGTTGTCCATCAACCAAGAGTTAGTGAATTGCTGGTGGACTGTAAGTCAACTGGCAGTAAACTCTCGACCAGCTGTCACTCAAAAGTCAGCCAACAGCAGATTTGGTACGTTATTCATACTTATACCAAGGTAGCTGTCCAAGTAATTTGTCATTATTTTTGAAATAGAGGATATAATGCCTGGGTTCTATTTCTCAATATTGGCTGGAGTAAAGACATAGCCAGCATACTACCATTCTACTGACAGTCCTGGAGTACAAAGAACATGTACATATGTATGCAATTTATGATTTCATGATATCCCATAGAACTTGCATGTACAATGGAACTGCATTGATACCATCACCTATGCACCAAAAACAACTGGCCATCATAACTGGGTGGTTAAATTTAAGGGGTATTTTCTACAAAAGATTAAGTCACTGTGATCCCTAGTTACTAGAAGCCAGTTGAACGAAGCCTGGATAAGTGCTATCTGCCTGATAAATCCTTAATAATCCAGCGGATAAAATTATAGCTCTCATCCAGTGGATAATTTATTCAGACTTTGTACAACCAGCTCTCCAGGCCATTTGGAAGTTGAATTGTTTTTTACAATGGGGACACTGAAATTTTTACTGAGAATAATTTTTGTTTGCCTCCCTACCCCCCCCCCCCCCCCCCCAAATCACTTCTTATGACCTAACACTGACAGGTGGAGGTCCCATATACCTATACAGTATTCATTGACAAATGTGATGCATTTCTAGAAACACAACTAACAAACAGTTCAATGTGTGTAGTTGTATGTCCTATGGTGTAAAACATATGAATGGGTCAAACAAAATGGTTGATTGTTGCTTATCACTCCAACAATAAATGAGTACACATGAAGACAATATTAAGTGTGTTATCTTGTTGATCTGAGACCCAGACCTTCATTTGCATAAGACAATAAATGATGGTACATCAGATATAATGTATACACAAATGAATTATTTCCTGTGAAATATAATTACACATGTATGAATATGACACAAATCAACCCAAATTAAAACGAATAAAAGTGAGCAACACAATAACAGAATAAAGTAAAGAAAACTTAAGCAAAGTGCAACAATTTTGCACAACAGTGCAAAGAAAATTTTGCATTATACTACAGCCCTCTGATGAAATACTTTATAAATATATTTCACCATAAATTTGATTATCAAAAAAATAAATATTAATCAATCAAATCTTATGATTATATACTAGACACCCTCTGGGCAATGATTTGTTGTCAAAATTAATTAAAGTCTGTCACAGTAAAGGTATCATTATTGTACCAGTAGACAAGGATTGTAAAAGAACAATATGATTTTAGTCTATGTGAAACAGACCATTGAAATACAGAAGTCTGTCATATTATCGTGAAACAACACAATAATGGCACACAGTAACACCATATTCACAGCAGAAATTTTGAAAGTTTTCCATAAAGGCACTAAATATAATTACAGCATCTCTGGCCCATTTCACACAAAAAAACAACTACTCTACACACAAGGGAATTGAGTTCTTTACACATTCTTGTCAAGCTTTGCTTGCTGCCCAATGGACACCCAGTGGGCATTGGCACCTCACCAATGAGCTTGGGTAGTCAAAAGTTTGTTCCAGGAGCTCAAACAAAATGACTCAGCTTCTAAATTTTAGGATTGGGGACCAAAGGTCTCCTGAGAATTTCCTTATGCAGCAGCCTTGAGTTTCTCAATTCTGTTTACAGTTTGTATTTTAACAGCTGGTGTTACTTTCAGTTGGTCTAATGAAATTAATGGTTTTTTGTATAATTAACAGCCTCAAAAATGAACAGCCATTAGAATTTGAGACTCTAAAGACTAGCTGCAAATATTGTTATAACTTTTAAGTACATTTATAATAAGTTTTCTTTTTTCTATTAAGTCTTAGTAATCTTTGCTGGGGGGCTATTGACTGTCAGTAATAACTGAGAGTTTGTGATATTGAGATGTCTAGAAGGCAAGATTTGAAAGACAATGTCACTAAATGATTAGAAAGCATTAAAGGCACAAAGAAACCAATATTTTCAACATACATGTAAATTCTCATTTCATCAATTTAAGTAGTCTTTCATAGACTAATCAAATGCCAGAAAACAAAGTCAGTGAGAGTCAAGTTGTAGTTTCAGTTTTTAAAGATTTACAGTGCTTCTATCTGGTCTATCCTGGATTTGAAACTATCATTACTGACATTGATTGAATTGTTTGATATGAAATAGAAAGAAAGGAACACAAGAAGCGAAAAATGTCAATATTCTTAAATTTCAGTGAATTGAAATTAAAAACCAGATTAAGGATTGAATTCAATATTGTTTCATTAAATTAAACCAGTATTAATTTATTCATTTGATGCTCAGTAAAAAGGGAATTAAAAAGCTTGCTAGTAGGTGTCACAAAGTATTATTGAAATGAGAACATTAATTTTTCCTTGTGATCAACTGTATGTATATTGTCTTTTAAGATTAAAATAAAAAAATATTAAAATACAAAGAACAAGGTCTTTTCAGATGCAGCTGTGAGATAAAAATGTAAAACTGGATGTCTTATTTCAAAATGCTGTAGATATGCTAAGGAAAACCACATACAAAACCAATAAAGTTTAAAACAACTGCTTCACTTTTGGTTTTAATTCAATCAAACTATAAAGCTGTCAGACAAGGTTGAGTGATTTTTAATTGTATTATGTAAATTTTATAGTGTAATTTGAGCACATATGGTATCCTTAATATTTCAGGTGTCTAAACAGAATGCTGAATAACACAGAAAATTCAATGAGCTGTAGTTTAAGCAAAATCTGGTAAAAACAAACGCATAAAAACAAAGTGAAAATAAAAACAATTACAACAAAAGTAATAACAAAATTGATGTTTCAATATAAACAGTGATTAAAATGACCACAAAAGCAGAACAAAACAGGATATTTTATTAAAAAAAATTAATAAATGTGTTTTATACATGGGACAACAACGATACTACTTCTAGACACGAGTAATATAGTAAGATTACCCGAGGTATTCGCGGGAACGATAGCCACCACGTATTCTGTCAGAACTTGAGCTGAATCTTCAATGCACAAAGGAAAAGAAACATCAATCTCCCCAGCGAAAGCCATTTACAGCAAAACGAACAAAACTATTCCCTAAACAACAAATGTTCTATTCGCCCTGCTAGATTTACACGTAAACTTTTATAGCGGTTCCAAAGTTTCTCACGAACTATAAACTACTTCAGGAATAAGGTTGTTTAGGAAGGAATGGCTACTGGAATAGGAAAGAGATTATTCAGAGACAAGGGTTATACTTTGATGGAATAAAACTACAGAAAAATGGGGAAATCGAACGCCAATCAGAAAGAAAATATACGACAATAAACATTTGTGGATCTTTTTGATGGAAAGTTGGCTCAAATTCAACACAATAATGACACTTACCGATGAGGCAGGCCTCTAGACATAATCTATATGCGATAAATAAACGTTACTTCGTCGCCTTCTACCATTTAGTACGACTTCTTTTGGCTAAAACCCGTCGCCTTTTTGATTAATCCATATTCGATAATGGCTGTCTTTTGTCAAGTGCACTCCGCCATCTTGGACGGTGAGTGGGGAAACTGGGTCGAGTTGTGCAGCTGATATGACGTCATGACACAGGAATCAAACAAACACAAATGACAGAAAGTGACTTCAAAAAGAATTAATTGTAAAAACGGGATAATAAAGTATGTGTAAGTGAAAGTTACATTTGAACTAAAACATTCCGCCCTTGTTAGTGGTAGCCTTTGGTAGGAACCAATTTTCAGCGAAGGATTTTAGGAAGAGCTTAGGTAAGGAAAGGGAATATTATACCACAGGAAGCCCGGTTAAAAAGAAACTGGCATTGCTGATACAAATTTTTTTATTGAGAAACTTCAACTTCCTTGAAAAGAATTTTATCTGTGCTTTTCATTTACAACGTGTTAACACGTTGGTTAATTTACAATAGCTTTTTTCCATCAAACATTTTCACAATCCACGAGTTACACCTTTCTCAGAGGTCCGACTCTAGTCGCTGAATTGCCTGCAAGATACGGTATCAAAAGCTGGCGATTTTTATTGAATTTTACAAACTTGCAGTGAAATATTTTACATCCTTTAGGAACCGAATCATATTAAATCTATAAAACAGAGCTCAAAAATGCGCTCATGGGTATATATTGGGGTACAAAGTGCCAATTAGAAATATTTCGTTTTCGCAGGTGCATCAAGTCCTACACTCAATGTGCTGTTTCTCTCAGAGACAACCTTCGTGGACAAATATGACAGCAGTCCTTCAACAGTCATATTCTGCTTCGTCTTCAACGTTCCAAATGCTTTGGCCTCCGCATCGTATCTGGACAGAATGCTTTGAACTTCAGCGTTGGTCTTCGTCAATAGAATCTTGGCATTAGATTCCGCAGTTTGGACGGTAATCTGGCCATTTTTGATGGCGTCTTCTTTAACTGATTTCGCTTGAACAAGCTTTCTTGGTCGCTCGTTTAAAGCGATGTTGATGTTTTCTTTGGCTGATTCTTTGTCTCGAACAACTTTCTCATAGGACTTGGGGCGTTGGATGTTGCTGACCTGTAAGTCTGTCAAATCAGCATTGACTTCTTTGAAACGCTTGACCATAGTGGTTAAGACACTCTCTTGAAATGTTGCTCGTTGGGATTGGAATTGACTTGTGTTAAATCGACTACACGCGTCATACATGCTGGAAAGTGCCAAGTAACTGGGAATAGAAAAAGCAAACAAGTTAGTAAGTAAAGGCGCTGTAAAGGCTCTTTGTAACTACTGAATTGTAAATGTATTTTCTTTTCTAATTTCCCAATGGGTTTGAATAATATAAACTATGTATGTATGTAAAGAAAAAAATTTCGTCCTCAAACTTGTCCGCGACACCCGTTTCTGTTGCAGAAGTAGAAAGCAGTTCTACTTTTTGTGAAACCGTCTCGTGAAACCGACCCAGTGAAAATTCGGCTAAAGAACCATGTTACACGGTGCAAAGCGTTGTGAAACTTGTCTCGCAACGGCGCCATTGAGGCAAGTTTCATGCAGAGAAAAGTTTCAGCGTGTAACAGCACCTTAATTAACTCAGTGAAAGATGAGTTGCTTCTTTCATCAGTTCACTCAATTATCCTTCTCTTTGGTAAGCTACTGTTCTCTTGTCCCGCACACAAGATAAAACGTTGCTTTCAACAGCTGAAAAAGTTGCACTGAATTCCATCATTGAAGAAGTCAAATCGAGCTCTTAGTTCTGGATCGTTATAAACTAGCGTTGTTTATACAAAGTGTGTTTTTCAGTTTTTTCAGCAGCTTCTCTCGCAGTGGCATTGGAAAACAAGACTGGGCCTACACCATTGCAATTTGTCTTGAATGAATTTGCGTGACATACAGGGCACATTCACAACGCCATTACGAGACAAGTTATACAGGAAAAAATTGCATCGCGCCAAGCGGCCTGCCAAGCCAACTGCGTACAACGTTTTCCAAAAAAGTTGCATCGCGTGATCGACTCCCCCAAAAAATCGTGTTGCGCGCATCGTTCCAAGATTGAAAAGTTGTTCCTGTCTTAACATGCATAATCTTTGAGTTGACCATGCCCCTTCTCTTTCAACTTTTACCTTAAAACTTTGCCGTAATTATCAAAGTCTTTGAACTGCAAGATGGTCTTTCTCAGATCATTTGGTTTTGCTCGATACTGGAACTCAACGCTCAGCTGAATCTCCAATCCTTCTTTATTCAAACATTTTACGTTGTCAAAACGCTTGGATTTGAAGACGCTGGGGAATTTAATGAACTTGAATCCGGGAGGACCATTATGAAGACCCGACTTCTTGACTTCGTCATCGAGATCCCTTTGGACGACGTCATAGGCCACACCGACTAGAGAGACAATGGATGGTAAATATGAATATGCATATATATATGTGTGTATGCAAATCAACATCAAGAAAGAAGAACAAAGACAAACAACTCTTCGGTCTTAGCATTTACAAAGAAAGTTTTTGCATTTGCTAAAACAAGGCAGCTTAAACATTTTGGCAATTAATAAATTTGTGTTCTTTTCTCCTGAAAGAGTATAAATTTGTGCGGATTATGTTGACATGCGGCGTGATCCGTGTAGGCATGTCAACTATCACGGAAAAAGGCCTAAGATTTCGCTTTTAGTTTGATATCTACTTAAGTTTTCGTTTCCCTAAGCATACTAGAGGAAGTATAATGGAAGATCCAATAATGATGCAACTTTGTAAGGCTTATAAACGCGGTTCACTTCTTTAGAAGATTCAGTGCATGTCGATAACCTTCTATTAAAACTGTCACGCAGGGAGGTCACTCCCAAATCTCGATTTGTTTGCGTTTCGAATGTCTTTGCAACATGTACACGAGATCCAAACTTTAATATACATACTAAATCATCAGGAGTAATGAGATATATATCGACTAAAAGTTATAATAATCAAAGTTTCATAATAACAGTCCGCGCGTTGCTACGCACCTTCGTCAGAGTCGAGTCTTGACAGAGATGAGGCAATAAGGCCAATTATTATCGCCAGTAAAGCGACAACGCCACCGATAACGGCATACGGCTTCCACGACGCCATTTTCGTCGCTCAGCCAAAGAATTGGATGCTTGTTTACCGGTTCTTTACAGCTTGTTTAATCGCAACAGTGGTCAGTACAATCCCCAGATAAAGTTGCGTGACAAATTTTAAGGGCATTACTAGTATGACGTTGTGACTAATTATGTAAGGTCTTTTGATTGGCTCAGATGTTCATTGCTAGGTTTGATTGGCTTTTACTTCTTTTAATTTTTTGTTGTTACTGGCTATACATAGCCATATATAGCAAGTGATCACCACTATGTCATCGAGTGTGTAAGATAAGTCCGTGACTCCCCCAATCCGAAGTCATCACGAAGTGGGAACGAGAACATCCACAAAATTACCTCGGGGTTCACTCGAGTTATCACCATTTAGGGACTGATAGCGTGCTGACTTCTTTTAAAATGAAACAGATCGATTTTTAGAAAAATAAGGCGTTTATGATTGTTATCAATTAACCCGGTAATTAAACGAAACCACTAGTTATATGTTTTGACTACATGTAAATACATGTATAAAATTATGTTTTGACTGGCGGGGCGTTCAAGGGGGGTGGAGGGGAGGGGGGGTCCACGACACGATTAACAAAAAGTAAATCACGGCCGGAAAACTGTATGATATATTCCCGAAATAAACGAAAAGACAACTAGAAAACAGTTAATTACTGCTCTCAGTCACCGTTCATGCATTCTTTACGTTACATATTTAAGCGCTTTGAGATTGAATAAAACTAAACAGCGCGGAACTGGGACAATTTGATTTACTTTTTTTCGTTGATTCACGTAGAAAAAGTGTCTCGTGGCACGTATCGTAAATAATGTTTTTCACGAATCACGAGAAATGTTTTTTTCGATTCCCTTAATCACGACAAATGAAAATGCTTGATCACGCGTCACGTAAAAAACCCTAGCTGTACGCCCCTGGTAACCACATGTCCTCATAGAGGCCTTTTATTTTCTAATGTTTTTCTTATATGCATTGTTATAATGGGCATATTACGTAAGGTCATATTTTTTCAAATAAGTTATTATCATAATTTATATATAGTAAACTTCATATTGAAGGATGCACTCAGGCCGATACGATTTGAGTCCCACTGCTTCAAACTTTTCAACTAGGATTTCACAGAGAATCAGCCTGAAAATGTCGATGTCACGGGTTAAAAAGGGCCTCATTGTTTCTATTACCATAGTTTGTGTGCTAACTTTCATCATTGTTCTACGAACGAGCTTCAGTGATGTGGAGTATTATGAGGTAAGGGGGGTATAGCACAAGGAAGTTTGTGGGCCTCAGATTGGAGCAAAGCTTCGCGGAAATTGAATTTTCGACAAAAATTCAGAGGCATATTCCGCTACACTTACTATTCGCAATTTTACAATACAATACATGAATACAATACAATAACTTTATAATTTTCAGTACAGAAACCTGGAAAAATTAAAAATATTCGGAGCATGTCCGGATCGAAACAGGGCTAATATATCAGTAATCAGGCTCGTAACATGGTATATTTTCGTCTCACTGATCCCGGGTTTTTACGGAAATTTTGATTCCTGAGCTCATAATTTTAGACATTTTTGATCCCTGATCCTTGGTGCAAAAAACTGATCTGATCCTTAATCCTGACCCAATGTCCCTGATCCTCGATCCCATCCATTTGATCCCTGAGCCCTGGCCTCTGATCCCTGATCCTGGCCATAATTTGGAGCTTGATCAATAAGGAAAAGTTAGAAAATCAAAATCAATATCGATCAAGTGAAGAATATTGATTTACATTCAAATCAATATCCCACTTAGCTTGCCTGGGAATGCCCGACAAAATTTGACAAAATATTCAATAAATCTCACACAATTTCGCCATGCATAGTGCAGCAACTTTGAAAACTTTTCTAACTTACAATTGTGTTTTGTATTAATTTTGGTTTACTCTTTGTTTTGCAACTGGTTGTCTAATTTAGCTGTAGGCTGTTGAAAGTGTTGTTTTTCCGGGTTGAGATAGTTGCCTATAAAAAGTACGATGAGATGGTCGAAAAATACCTACACTGTAACCTAGCAACAATCTAAAAGTGTTTTAATCCTGTTGATCCCATTAGATCTAAGTATAGAATCAGTCATGGAGTTATACACAGACAGGAACCCGTATGTTCGAAGAGCGACAAGCGTTAATCCTGGCTTAAGACTAAACCCTTGATTAGCGCTGATCGTCTAAAAAGCAGTTCCATCATCTCTATTCACTCATCATTCTTGTCAAACTTTCAACACAGATCGGGTTCAAGAAGCAAAAGTCTACAGGAAAAGTCGACACATCCAAAGTGTACACCGTTGGTCGCTACTTTCTCGGGCCTGATTTCACCATCAAAACTTTTCGCGCTGATGCACACTTTGTAATTTTGAAAAAAATTGCAGTATTCACTAATGACAAAACCGAGGTGGAAATATCCTGTGCGTTCCAGTATTTCTTGAAGCCCGAGGACTTGCCAGAACTTCATAAACAGTATGATTTGTTCTACAAACCCGTTATACGATCTGCAGCTAACGTGGCTATCAAAAATAGAGCGGCCGTGATTCCTATTAATGATTATTTGAGGTATGCTAAAGTGACTAGGGAATAGCCTCCCTTTTTTCATCAATAGCCAAATGACGTGCCACGACGTCAATGTATTCTTCATTCACGATCTTCTTCGCGCTGAAGTTGTTGTTGTTTTTAATGTCTGTGTAGACAGATGCATCAATTAAGCAATATGCATTCATTTTACTGAGCCTGTGAATCTGTTTCCTCCTCAGAAACCGACAAAATGTCGAGAAGGCATTGTTTGATGCTGTTGTTGATCGTCTCGGTGGCAAGTGTTGTAGAAAAGACTGCAAGGTCAATAAGTGTGCAGCTGGATGTAAACCTTATTCTACTTGTACTAAGGCAGACAAGGGCATCTTTGTTGATGTCAGGTACTTTCAATTTCTCGATTTTGACATTCACCACGACGTGAAAAGTCGATATTTGAGACAAGTGACTGTGCGAGAGAAGAAAGAGGAAGCCAACTTTAAGTTGCAAGAAAAGGTAACTCTTTATGTTCATCCACTTCAGTCTCACCACGCACTTTTGCTCCTTGTCAATCTCATGCAGTCAGGGGAGTGTATAGCGTAGACCTTTTACACGATATACGCAAGCATAGACATTTCAGCAAGCACAAACGCGCAAGCAACTAGATTGAGAAATATAAAGGCTTGTTTATGCATTGTTTTTGATTAAAGTCTGACGTCCGCGCGTACGTGCGTATAAGAACGTTGCGGCTTTTCCCTAACTTGCCGATTGCCCACTAACCCACCTGTTTGTCTGTCTGATTGCTTTCGTAGGTTGTGCGCAAGGAAACAGACCGTCTCATCAACGAGCTTCAAAATGAGGCAAACCAGATTACCCAGAATTCAACTGCTGAAGCCACAGTCATCAAAGCAAAGGCCGAGGCCGACGCACTTGTCAAGGTAGAGGAAGCCCGTAACACTGGATTAGCACAGGTTTTTACAGCGCTTGGCATCAGTTCAGAGTCTCACAAAGCATCGTACATCTACTTGACAGCATTAAGACGTCAGTCTAAAGCACGTATTAACATCAATTATAACACACTCATGGCAAGAGATTGAGATGTTGGCTTGGAACTTAAGAACCCTCTACAATACACTTCGCTTTTCAACCAACTATGACTTCCAGTGTCTTGAAACTAAGGCAACTAATCAACAACTAGAAGAGTTAACACCATACATTATTCTATATCGTTTTAAAATCAAGCAGAGACTAAAGCTATTATACTGACAGCTGAGTATCAAATGTTAAATTCTTGAAGAGGAAATAAGATACTAACTTTTAGGAATTTTTAACCGTACCTTAACTACTGACCCCAATCCCTTTAAAATTAAAAGTATCATTCTATATAATTTAATGTGAAAAATACAACAAAATGATCAAATATCATGATGAATGCTTTTATAACCAATTAAAGAAATCATTTAAACGTACTCTGGGATGAGCATTTATCATGTAATTCCAAAAGTCACAGTATAGAAATATAGCTACCATAGCTGGAAAGAGCACGTCAAAATTAGTAAAATTGTGAAGTTTGAATGAAGTAACTTTCAAACTCACGAAGATATGAATTTTCCGAAATCGATTTTTTTTTTCAAATTCGCACTTTTCAAAAATTCATATTCTCGCGAGTTTTGGATTTAATTCTTTCAAACTTCACTGTCTTGCTAATTTTAAGATGCTCTTTCCAGCTATTGTAATTCTTTTTCTGTTTTACGAATTTGAAAATACCTGATAAAAGCTCATTGTTGTTATGAAAACTACAAGGTATATACTACATAGGAAAGCTCAAGTAGAAAACACTATTAAATTATTCCGTTATTGCCCTTCCCGAAAATTTGGGTGGGGAGTGCAGATTGCTTGACGAAACCCTAACTCTAGTTCAGACGACCAAAATAGCAGTTTTCTGTTTAATAAATGTACACTAGAAATTTCAGATAAAAACGCTGAACACTATACCCTTTAGAGCCTTCTTATATAATGGAGTAGCCACCCGGAGAAATTAAGGTTGCACAGCAAACTTAACTTTGTCGTTGGCCCTACATAGTTAAGCTTGTATAGGGATGTATAGCCTGACCTCTTGTTGCACCTCATTTTACGGTGTGTAGCAGGGGCCGGCGGATCCAGGATTATCTTCAGGAGGGGGTGCACCATCATATAAATTGGAAACTGCCGAGAGGATATTTTGGTAAATATTGAGGAAAAAGGACTCAAAGTCGTTCAGGAGGGGTTGCGCACCCCCTGCACCCCTCCCCTAAATCCGCCCCTGTGTAGTGAGAGGCTGAGGTATTCGTAGGATGCCCTACTTGATTTCAAACAAATCATGATACAAACTTGCATTAGTTTCAGTTGACAAAGAGAAGAAGTAATTATCGATAAGCATAAGACACCACGCAAAGTATGAAGGTAAAACTCGATCGACTTCGTGGCGTACTTTTTGTCACCACATTTTGACGTCATCTGTGCATATAGTAAAGTACTGAATTTATTAAAGTTTTGAATTTTACAAACTTGCAGTGAAATATTGTACATCCTTTACGAACCGAATCATATTGAATCTAGAAAACAGAGCTCAAAAATGTGCTCATGGTTCTTCTATTTTGGGGTACAAAGTGCCAATTAGAAATATTTCGTTTTCGCAGGTGCATCAAGTCCTACACTCAATGTGCTGTTTCTCTCAGAGACAACCTTCGTGGACAAATATGACAGCAGTCCTTCAACAGTCATATTCTGCTTCGTCTTCAACGTTCCAAATGCTTTGGCCTCCGCATCGTATCTGGACAGAATGCTTTGAACTTCAGCGTTGGTCTTCGTCAATAGAATCTTGGCATTAGATTCCGCAGTTTGGACGGTAATCTGGCCATTTTTGATGGCGTCTTCTTTAACTGATTTCGCTTGAACAAGCTTTCTTGGTCGCTCGTTTAAAGCGATGTTGATGTTTTCTTTGGCTGATTCTTTGTCTCGAACAACTTTCTCATAGGACTTGGGGCGTTGGATGTTGCTGACCTGTAAATCTGTCAAATCAGCATTGACTTCTTTGAAACGCTTGACCATAGTGGTTAAGACACTCTCTTGAAATGTTGCTCGTTGGGATTGGAATTGACTTGTGTTAAATCGACTACACGCGTCATACATGCTGGACAGTGCCAAGTAACTGGGAATAAAAACATATATTGAATAGTTAGCGTAACTGAATATTGGCTCCGAGAGGAAGGACTGGAAATTTTTGTCCATTTTGTACGTTGGAAATACATAGAAATTAAAAATGAAAAGGTTGGAAATATGTAGGAATGTGCAATTTCCATTGTTTAAAAATAAGATTTCCCACGGTTAGAAATACAAATTGCAACGTTGCAGAGGTAGAACTCGATCGTAAGCCTGCAACTGTTGCACACACTGTGCAGCCCCCCTGTGTTGCGCGCAACACTGGATATTTTTGCTCATATCCTTTGATAGGAAATATCTAAGAAATATCTAGAAAATTGCATTTTCCTATGATAGAAACTGCATGGACGAAATGTTGGAAAATGCATTTTCCTATGTATTTCCTAGATATTTCCTAGCATAGGAAATTGTATTTTCCTAGGTATTTCCTATCATAGGAAAATGAAAAGGTAGGAAATATCTACGAAAATGCCTTTACTTCTTCAAATGTTTCTGCAGCATTGCGCTCAACATTGCAGGGTTGACACACTGTGCCATTGCAATTGTGTTGCGCGCGATGTTGCAAAAAATGTTGCATCGCGTTTCGGGCCAAAACTGATACACGAATCAATTCAAAGGATCAGGAAACTATTGACGAGTAACCACAAAAGAAATCAATAACAGATTAAACACTACTCCCTCACATTCCTCCTTCAATTCTTCAATAATCTTTGAGTTGACCATGCCCCCCTCTTTCAACTATTACCTTAAAACTTTGCCGTAATTATCAAAGTCTGTGAACTGCATGATGGTCTTTCTCAGATCATTTGGTTTTGCTCGATACTGGAACTCAACACTCAGCTTAATTTCAAGTCCTTCTTTATTCAAGCATGATACGTTGCCAAAACGCTTGGATTTGAAGACGCTGGGGAATTTAATGAACTTGAATCCGGGGGGACCATTATGAAGACCCGACTTCTTGACTTCGTCGTCGAGATCCCTTTGCACGACGTCATAGGCCACACCGACTAGAAAGAAATATGAGTTAGCAATTGAAAATTTGTTTAGGTCATCGTTTTGCTTTCTCAACCCACTTCTTGGTAGTTGCATCCCGATAAACTAACCAAAATACATAACTAACCAACCATAAACCACCTCCAGAAAAATAAACCGGCTCAACAAACATTTATAACTAAGCATACAGAAACATATTCCAAGATTTCATATATCAAGATTTTCTGTATTTGACTAATATCATTAGGACTTGTATTTTTTAACATTGCTATTACAGGTAATTATATGCAGAAAGATATAGGAGAAGCTAATCAAAGATTTATTGCATAACGGTGTTGTGTTTACTGACACCAATACTTACTTTCATCTGAGTTGAGTCTCGACAAAGACGTAGCTAGCATACCGATAATAAGGGCTAGAACAGCCCCAACTCCTACGATAATTGAATACTTTTTCCATGGCTCCATTTTCGTCCACAAGTGACGCCGAAGCAAGGATCTGTTTACCCTAACTACTCAAACATAACATCACTAATCATTGCGTTACATTGCGTATTTTTGTCTTTTAGATACTGGGTATAAGACGTCATTGCTAATTATGCCAAGGCTTTTGATTGGCTGAACTGTAAATTGGTCGTCTTTCACTTTGTAAACAAACTTTAGTAAAAACACGAGTATTATTGATAAAAGCCTTTATCAAATATTTCAATATTTTTTTAACTTAGTAAACTGTATTCGGCTTTCCTCTCTCGATCGTGAACCGCGCGAAAGCCGCGTTTTGCAGTAATGAAAAGTATGCGCGAGCATCCGTGTAGAAATGTAAACATTTACAAGTCATTAATAGTTGTTGGGAATATATCTATAAATGTTCAGTAATGGTACAGATCGTAAAACTCCTTGAAGTTTTTAACAAACGAATTAGCTCTGTCTTGTGAATACGTAGATTTTATCACTTATTAAAAAAATGAATCAACGCTTGAGTAATTTTAACGTATTTTTCTTGTTCTAATTCCATACGTTTTACGCTGTTGTTAATTTTAAGTAATTATGTTGCCTCTCGATCATCCTAAAATATTCTGACGCATTTTTTGATGCAAAGTAATATTACATAACATTCCGTATTTGTCTAAAAAATCACTTCTGTTGTAAACAACACATTGCCTAAAGCTCTAATTGATCTAACGCTTCTTTTGTTCAGTTGTTTGAGCTTTAATGATCTCTCTGTTGGAGTACTTTGCGCTTATTGAACTCAAAATTATAGACTTTCCTATTGGTCCTTACGGATTAAAAATATTCAAACAATAGTAACTATCATAGCAACGAATAATTTGCATACTTCGCTGCTTTTTCAATCTGAGTTTCCTGCAATCCAGTTCGGAACTAGGATTTCACAACAAGCTTTGCCAACATGAATGACTCGGTGTGGAAGCTTATTCTCGTCGCTGTCGGTGTTTGTGTGCTGATTTTTGTCATCGTTTTGCCGATGAGTTTCAGTGACGTTGAATACTACGAGGTAAAATGAGTTTGACAACACAATCGAACTTTAACTTTTTATTTGCTTATTGGACATTTTGTTTGTGTGTCGAAACAGGGTTCATCTTAGCGTTGGGAAGTTTCAATTTTTTTTAATTGGTAGTGTTTCAAAATGTACTCGCAAGGCGCCAACTAGAACGGCAGAATTGGCCGATGCAAAACGCAGAAGTATATCTAACTTTCTTAGCCTGTCGGCGCTGTAGAGATCATAAATCTAGCTCACTAGCTTTACTTTCGAAGTTGTTCGACGGAAATGGAACAGAAAACCATGCTAAACAAGTTTTAAATTGATGTACAATTATGGTTCAAAGCTTCGAAATTTTCATGAGAGAGATGAAAGCAGGCGACATCGACAGTGTTGGGTGATTTTTGATTACGTATAAATTGTTAAGTTTTATATTATTTGTAATACATCGATATCCCGCCTATGTAGCTCCACCAATATGAGAGCGTAATGGAGAGCGTAATGTTTTTTCTCAATACTAGAGTACAAACACGTGCACTAAAAGTGTGCAACATAAATAGAATGAATAGTGCTAAGTTATGCTAATTATATTGATTGCTTTTTATTGTTTAAGGCGCTGTTACACTGTGCAATTTTCCCAGCAACTTGCCTCGCAACGGCGTTTCAAAACAAGTTGCAGAGAAAATTATGGCGCTGTTTATACACTGTGCAATTTTCCCTAGCAACTTGCAATATTTTTGGCCAGTTGCTGGGGAAAATTGCACAGTGTAACAGCGCCATAATTTTCTCTGCAACTTGTTTTGCAACGCCTTTAGTACTAAATGCAAAGTATTGTCTATACACTTTTCGTGCTTTTACTATATGGGGAATCGGACATACAAATCATAAACCCTCTCGATTTCTGAGAGATCCATGTTTTCCGAGGGTACATAATATAAAACCAAACTGCGTACAGTTTTTAGTAATCAACATTTTTTTACAAGCGCTATTTCGACAAAAAGTTGACTTTTCCACTCAGCAACAGTATCTATACACCCTTCTAATAATGCCACAACGTATTGTTTTCCGCGCTTGACGTCAAATTTGTTCTTTTGAAACTTGTACAATGTGAATGCAATTGAAAAGAATAAATTTGACGTCAAGTGCGGAAAACAAACATTGTGGCATTTATTAGAAGGGTGCATGTATATGGTTCGCGGGTTCGGTGGATATTACTTATATGATAAATCGCTTTATGATGCAGTATTTTTCTGTGGTACAAAAAAACACAGTTAACCCATGATAGTATCATGTGAGAACTGTGTGAGTAACTTCAGAATACCCGTCTTAAAAAAAACAAATAGGTTAGTATTTTACATGTCAGATACCGACCCTAAATCTAACCTAAATCTGTTCAGAACACGTGTTTCTCTTGCTTTCTGAGTGCTCTGCATCTTCCAGAGTGTTTATATCACAACACAGAGACAAACTATTGTTTTATGTTGCTTTTATAAAATATTTTCGACGTTTTTATGCAAGCCATATCTCTGTGCTCTGATATAAAAACGATAGCCAGCCAATCAGCGCGCAGGTCAAATATTTTGTGAACTATTGATATAACCTAAAATTCTTCATCAACCTTTTACTACAGATAGGGTTTAGGAAGCAAAAGTCCACGGGAAAAGTTGACCTCTCCAAAGTGTACGAGGTCGGTCGCTACGTCATTGGTCCTGATTCCACTTTCAAGAAGTTTCGCGCCGATGCACACTTTGAACACTTGAAGAAAATCGCGGTCTTCACAAATGATAAGATAGAAGTGGAAATATCCTGTGCGTTCCAGTACTTCTTGAAACCCGAGGACTTGCCAGAACTTCATCAACAGTATGATCTATTTTATAAGCCCGTTGTACGATCTACGGCTAATGCTGCTATCAAAAGCTCAGCAACCCAAATCCCAATTAATGATTATTTGAGGTATGTGGCATGGTGCAGTCGGCCATGGCGGATCCGTTCTGTACTAAATCTAAAGAGCCTAAATTTAGATTAAGAGGAGATTTTTTTCAATGACGAGCAATAATGGCGAAAAGCGCCAAAAACTAGACCTTCGTGCGAGTTTTAATCCAAATTTTCGTTCTGGATTAACACTCAAATCCTTTTTCTACCGGTTAAAAACTGATGTACCAAGATAAAATACCTGTTTAAAACGAATTGTTGAATTGTACAAGACTTTTTCTTGACGTTGTGTTGGGATTAAGCTTTTTCAAGCTGAATATAATGAAAACATACAGAAAATGAGCAAATGAAGGTCTAAACCTCATTAATTTTCGATTCAAATTTTCGCTTTGGATTAACCGACTTTGATTCAACTTTTATCGGCCAAAACTACTTACAAACAACTTAAACTTTCTTATAGAAATGGTTTTAGTTTTGTACAACAGCTATTCTTCAACTCAGGAGTTTTTGTCGTTCACTGCTCGAATTTGAAAAAAATCCCCTCTTAAGATATATTGAGTAGCACAAGGGCTGAGAGTGGCAAGGGTGACGTAGTGTGATTCACCTCTCGCCTCTCACTGCTTTGGTATGGTTCGAGTCCCAGGTCGGGCGCTGAACCACTATGTGAGATGAGTAAGTTGATCTCTCCCTTGCCACAAGAGTTTTTCTCCAGGTTATCCGGTTTTCCTTCCTCCATAAAAACCAACACTCGGGGTTCGTGCTACTCCTTAAACTCCTTGAATTTCATTTACGTTTTCAAGGCGCTTGAATTTTCAAAGCCCTTGAATTTTAGAAATTCTGCTCAAACTCCTTGAAAACTCCTTGAATTTCTACTTTTAACAAAAACGTAAGGGACTTGAATGAGATGGAAAACATAGAAATTCGTTTTTCAGTCCTTTTACAGTGAGGCGAGGGGAGGGAATATCCTAGTATTTCGGTAAAACCACAAGTAAAAACTCGAGTGGCACTACTCCTGGAAAAATCGCTTTTGGGTCCTTCAGTTGAATACTTCTTGAACTCTCCTGGAATTTTAAATTCATGTCTCAGCTGTGCTTCAGGACTTCAACCCGACCACATTGAGCTGCATTCTAGCTGTAATTTGCTTGCAGATGATTAGCCGTCCAACTTCAGTCTCTTCGTTTTAGTGCATGTTCCCAGGGAAAACAAAGCAAAACAGTTTGCCCTAGTGTTAGTTACCCTACATGCACCTTCATTGAAACGGGCTCATAGGCACTTACCCTCTCAGCTGCAGCGTTTTTCCTGTCAATTTGAAATTCATAAGCATCAATGGCGCGAAAAACAAACAAAAGTTAAAAGTTACACCTTTTGTTGCATGATTGAGCTTGTGTATGGTGACTGTATCTTGCGCACACGCGCACATACTATGCATGTGCCCAAGATCGCCCAAGATTACATTAGCACAAGAAAAAAGCAGGCTTTAAGCTTTTTGGTGGAAAAAAAGACAAGCGCAAGGACCCTCTTGCGTATAGAGGAATTTCACGGCAGACATGTTTGTGGTCAAAATAATAGTGATTATCTCCCAAGAGAAATAAAATCTTTTGTTATTTAAAAACTTGCTATTGTACTTGCCCACAAACATGGCTGCCATGAAATCCCTCTATTGATAGAGCTGTGTGTGCTTCTTGCGCTTCCCGGTAGTTATAGAACAGAAAGGTTTTTCACAAGTACACACAATTAATCACATTGAACTTTTTCAGAAAACGTCAAAGTACTGAGCAATTATTATTTAATGCTGTTGTTGAACGTCTTGGTGGCAAGTGTTGTAGAAAAGACTGCAAGGCCAATAAGTGTGCAGCTGGATGTAAACCTTATTCTACTTGTACTACGGCAGACAAGGGTGTTTTTGTTGATGTCAGGTACTTTCAGCTTCTCGACTTTGACATTCATAACGATGTGAAAAGTCGATATTTGAGACAAGTGACGGAGAGAGAGCAGGAGGAGGAAGCTAATTTCAAGCTGGACGAAAAGGTAAGCCATCTTTGATCTTTCATCTCGTAGTTCTGAGCTTTACTTGAAGTTAATAAATTTTCTATGAGAGCCTGTAGAAAACTTCCTTACGCAGGAGCCTGAAATGTTTTTCTCAAACCCATTTGGGTTCTGAAATTCTTGTCCAACAAACGGCGCCATTCTTTGCTACAGGAGTCTAATTGTTACGCGCAACGTTGTCCCCTTACCGCTGACCGGTTGTAGCCCCAATCAAATTTATGACTCGAGCCCGCGCTCAGGTTGGCATGCCAGACCAACTCTCATTATTACTGTTGTCGACGGTAGATCTCTCAGAGAACTCAGTTTTACTTCTGCCACTATACGTAACGAGCAACAGTTGTAGAGGTGGATATGCAAGAGGAAAGTTGCATTTATGTCAAGGCATATATTCAACGTCGGTAACGATTTGACTGATAAACTTGATAATTGTTTGACTAATGTTTTTAACCCACGGGGTTTCGTCTCGTTGAGAGTTGCGTGACGAGTTAAAGAGTTGCGTGACGAGACTAAGCAATGCTGCGTTTGTAAATTTGTCCAGTTGAATTCTTTACAAATTTTTGCGCGTAAATTTAAAAAATCCTCACCTTCGTAGGTCGTACGTAAGGAAACAGACCGTCTCATCAACCAGCTTCAAAATGAGGCAAATCAGATTACCCAGAATTCAACTGCTGAAGCCACAGTCATCAAAGCTAAGGCCGAGGCCGACGCACTTGTCAAGGTAGAGGAAGCCCGTAACACTGGATTAGCACAGGTTTTTACAGCGCTTGGTATCAGTTCAGAGTCTCACAAAGCATCGTACATCTACTTGACAGCATTAAGACGTCAGTCTAAAGCACGTATTAACATCAATTATAACACACTCATGGCCAGAGATTGAGATGTTGGCTTGGAACTTAAGAACAATGCGCTCAACCGGCTCTTTCCTTCTATCTAACTTTTACTTCCGTAATGTGGCATTAAACAAGCATGCTTATCATACATGCATAGCAGACTGTAATTCTCACTTTTGATAACAATGTAATGAAGAGTGACGGCTAGTTTATCTAAAGCATTTTTTTGTATATATGAGTGAATTAAAATTAAGGTCCCAATCCTTTTAATGTGCGTGCAGCAGGGTACGTCAGCTAAAATAAGAAGGAAAGAAAGAAAGAAAGAAAGAAAGAAAGAGAGAGAGAAAGAAAGAAAGAAAGAAAGAAAGAAAGAGAGAGAGAAAGAAAGAAAGAAAGAAAGAAAGAGAGAGAGAAAGAAAGAAAGAAAGAAAGAGAGAAAGAAAGAAAGAAAGAGAGAGAGAAAGAAAGAAAGAAAGAAGAAAGGAAGTCAGGAAAAAAAGAAAGAAAGAAAGAAGGACGGAAGGAAAGAAAAAAGAAAGAAAGAAAACATGAAAGAAGAGAAGAAAAGAAAGAAAGAATTCAGTCAGTGAATATTCAAGAGTAACAAGAAGACACCGTTCGTGCATTTTCTCTTGGATCAGGACAATTGTTAAGAGCGTTTGAGCCATAACGGCTAGCTTCTTCCTCAAAAGAAATTATTATATCAATACTTTAATAGTAAAATAACCCAGTAAAATAACAACGATCACGAAATAGATTTTCACTTTCACTTATCGTTAAGCGCTATTTCTATGGCCTGTAAAGTCATGTTCAACTCAGAAGGTTATATTTTGCCACTCTGACTCTTGAAATGAAGGTTCATATCTGAAACAGAGTATATATTTCAACAGGGTAGATTGATTGTGCAAAGGCACAACCAACTCATCCTCCTACCACAAATCCATCCCCCTACCACCAACCCATCCCCTACCACAAACCCATCCCCTACCACCAACTCCTCCCCCTACCACTAACCCATCCCCCTACCACCAACCTATCCCCTACCACCAACCTATCCCCTACCACCAACCCATCCACAAACCACAAACCCATCCATCTACTGCCAACCCATCCCTCTACTGCCAACCTATCCCCCTACCACCACCCCATCCCCCTACTGCCATTACCCTACCACCAACCCATCCCCCTTACCACCAACCCATTCCCCTACTGCCAACCATGCCCCTACCACAAATCCATCCCCCTACTGCCAACCCATCCCCTACCACCAACCAATCCCCCTACCACCAACCTATTGCCCTACCACCAACCCATCCTCTACCACCAACCAAAACCCCCTACCACCAACCCATTCAACCCATCCCCTACCACCAACCCATCCCCCTACCTCCAACCCATCCCCCTACTGCCAACCCACCCCCTACCACCAACACATCCCTCTACCACCAACCAATCCCCCTACCACCAACCCATCCAACCTATCCCCTACACCAACCCATCCCCCTACCCCTCTACGTACCACCAACCCATCCCCCTACCCCTCTACGTACCACCAACCCATCCCCCTACCCCTCTACGTACCACCAACCCATCCCCCTACCCCTCTACGTACCACCAACCCATCTCGGAAACGAATAAGATACAGCGGAACATGGTTGGAGTAGCGTTAGAGAACTCGATTGTGATACGTTTGGCTTCATTCATATAAATAAACATGTTTAGACATCTTAAGTGTTTCTGTGTTGGTTAGTTTTAATTACCGAGCTTTCGAGCTAAACGCCTATCATCAGGGTACAATGTTTGGAGCGACGTTCAACGGTTATATAGGTATACGAATAAACAAAGAGTGCGCGGACACGCGCTAATATAACGTGGAAAACGTGCGCGAAGAAGCAAAGCTTCAAAACTAAAAAACTTAAAGTCAAAATAACATATATAAATGTCATTCTACAAAAATAAATAAATTATTTGACATTAGTAAGCAAATAATTCCTCTATTGGATTTTAGTCTTGCAATGCAACATGCCAACAACTTGACAACAAATGAACAAAAATACAAGGACAGCCTTTATGAAACCGGCCATGCAGTTCTTTTGAATTAATAATTTTGTTCTGTTTTTGTTTTAAATTAGTTGGTTAGTTTGTTTGTTTATTTGTTTGTTATTGTTGTGGTGGTATTTTTGTTTGTTTGGGTTATTTTTTCAAATTGCCCGGAAATTGCTATTTATCATATTATTTGCTATATATAATTTAAACCTAAAGGAATATGAACAAATATGTATAAACAATTTTGAACAATAAACCTTCAGCTGGCCAATTATAGCGCAGGCTCTCAAAACGAGAATTGCGTGACAAACACTAATGTTATGTATGGCCACATCCCTATTCAACACGCTCTAGAGCTCATTTCAGATCAAAGGACTCAAAGTGCACGACCCTCTAAAATCATTCCAATTTATTTTAAACATCCTTACCTTTCTACAAAGAATCGTGGACAAGGGATCCCAATTAATTCGATTGAATCATGGCTGACTTTGACGACGATCCCCCAGGAGGCAGCTGTCTTAAACGTGTGTTGATCGGCGTGTTGTTAGTTGGGCTGTTGTTGATGGTAATTTTGCTGCCCATCAGCTTTGGAGATGTTGAGTATTATGAGGTAAGTTGCATAATTTTACTTTAATCGTTCTGGGGTTCTTGATTCACATATTTCAAGAAGTGGTGACATTAATTTATGATGCAGTTACAGCAGTTACGTTACGGCCAGGGACAGCCGAGACGATGTGCTTCAGCTCAGCAGGATTAAACACGTTCTAGTTGAATAACAATCTTTGATTCACCCGACACATGTACAATCGAAGAATACAGTTTTAACTCTTAAAAATGGGATGAGAAAAATAAATGAATACCCTATTTTTCGTTCACGCTAGCGTGACATAATAGAATATTTGATTTATCGGGAAAAGGAGTTTACTATCAAATTTGTCACATTGAAAATAGTAAAAGTTGCAAAGTTTCGTAAGGATTGCCCTTAACTGACAGAAGATAGTGAATTTAAATGTAAGCATTTGGTGAAAATTTTTGCAAAGAAATGTATGTGTCTAGCCTGATAACGAGGCTGGGCGTGCATGCGATGCACGTCCACAGTACATTTCTTTGTAAAAATACTAGGTTTTAAAAATTCGTATCTTTGCTTTCTCAGTTTAAAAGCAATCTCCCCAAAAATTTCATTTTACTAATATCGATGTGACAAATTTGATAGTGAGTTTTTTCCCCGATTAATCAAATAGTTTATAATGTCATGCTTACATACATACATACATGATTGAGACTCCCTCAACAGGGCTTTTCAGCTCAATTTACAAATCCTAACTAAATCATATAAATCAAACATAAATGGATTAAGAATCCCAACTGGCAAGGAGGCAAACCAGTTGGCTATATTACAAGCATGGCCGAGAAACTGAATTTGAACTAATCGAAATCGGAACAAATTCAGTTTCAGCTCGTGGCCAGAGCGGGAATCGAACCTGGGACCGCCAGATTGCGAGACCAACGCTCTGACCACTCGGCCATTGCTGCCTCTTTCTTAATGATTGGGTCAATTGCACTTCTCAATTGCAACCACAAAAAAATAAATGTTTCACATTTAGATCTATTTTGCAATACTTTAGTCTTTTTTTTACGTCTGACTTATCTTTTTCTCGAGGGAATAAATAGATATTGTCCACTGGCAAATAGAAAGAAGCCGAGTTCAGCAATTTTATTCAGTATTTATTTATTTATTTTTTACAGTAAAAAAAGGACCCCGGTAGGACGTCGGTTGACACAACCCAAAATTGAAACTTGAAATTAGTTATGAATCTCTATTGTTTATACTAGTACTTACGTTCGTAAAATCGTACTGGAAGAAAATACACAAATTGTCTCTAACCTAAAAGCGAAGCTGCAGTGCAGTTTTCACGACACTTATTTCAACATTCCTTGACGTTCGTCAACTAGACGCAACATAATTTTTTGCATTTGAGTTTACGGAATAAAATACTCCTAAAAGCACAATTCTAGTTCGGCAAAAGCTCATAACGTTTATTTCAAAACGCCAATATTACAATAAACTACATTGCATATCTCACATTTTAAATACAAGGCTAGGGAGTTGGGAGATTCAAATCTTCGACCGTCAATGATTTTCAAAAAGGTGTACAATTAGCCAAGGAAACAGCCGCCTCAGACTTTTGGCTTCACTCTCTCCTTTTCGTGCAAGGGAGCACGGCAGAATGGGTTCTTTGTTTTGTTTTTGTTTTTTGTTTTTGTTTTGACGCAGTAGTCTCCTTCGCAGCCGTTTTTAGTCTCACGCCACGCGAATCCTCATTCGCGTGGCGTGACGAGACTAAAATTGGCTGCGAAGGAGACTAGTTTTGACGCTATATTCTATTATAAACTGTCGCCATTTTGTTGTTTCCGCCATCTTATTTTTTGTTTCGTGTTTCCGCTGACCTTTTATGACGCTGACACGTACGAGCCCCGGGTGGGTGCATGCGGCTCTTAGACTAAGGTTATCTGGAATTCTCGAAAGAATGAGATTGAATTTCAAAGGAATTCACCCACGATCTGTTTCTCTGTCAGACTAAAAATGTTCGTGATATTTTATTTGTTTTTGTTTTTGTTTTTGTTTTCATTTTTAGGGACTACCCATTGTCAATGGGGTGCGGTGGAATAAATTATAAAATTATCAAAATGAAATTCATTACATCTTGTGTCTTTCACAAAATTCCCTATCGATTTATACTCTAGGTAATCCATCTCCTCGCCCCTGCTCATCTTGGTATAAACTGTACTTTAATCCCTCTACCCTACCCTCCTCATCTGGGTAACTGTTCTTTAATCCCCCTCCCCTCCCCCCTCATCTGGGTAACTGTTCTTTAATCCCCCTCTCTTCCCCCTCATGTAGGTAACTGTACTTTAATCCCTGCTCCTCTTCCCCCTCATCTGGGTAACTGTTATTTAATTCCCCTCCCCTCCCCTCCTCATCTAGGTAAACTTTTTGCTCTAGCAACTACTATTCTGTTTTCTTTATATAGATTGCATTCAAAAAACAGAAGTCAACTGGCAAAGTCGACTTGTCAAAAGTCTACACAATGGGAAGGCATCTCATTGGCCCGGACTACACCTTCAAGGCGTTTCAAGCCGACGCCCATTTCGAGATTTTAAAGGAGATCACAACCTACTCTGCAGGCCAGACAATCGAAGTGACCATATCGTGTGCATTTCAGTACTTCTTAAAACCCGAAGATTTGAGACTTCTGCATCAAGAGTATGACCTTTACTACAGACCAGTGATAAAATCAACGGCCAACGCTGTTATCAAGGCTGTAGCAGCTAAAATAACAGTTAATGATTTTATCAGGTAATTTTTAAGATATTCATCACATCAAATTTTAAATCTTTGTTGTTTCTTTCAATATATTTTCTTTTATTTTCTGTTTCTTTCTTTCGTCCTTCCTTTCTTTCTTCTCATTCTTTTGGCTTTCCTTCCTTCCCTCTTTTTCTCCTTCCTTCCTTCCTTCCCTCCCTCCCTCCCTCCCTCCCTCCCACGCATTCCTTCAAATGCTTTCACCATTGAACCATTGAACATTGTACTCTCTTTCCAGAGAACGACAATCCGTCGAGAGTAGGCTATTCAATGCCGTGGTAGATCGTCTAGGTGGCAAATGCTGTCGAAAGGATTGTAAAGCCAACAAGTGCGCGCCAGGCTGTATTGCTTATGCAAGCTGCAAGAAAGAAGACAAGGGACTTTTTGTAGAAGTTCGCTATTTCGAACTGCTGGATTTCGACATTCATGAGGATGTGAAAAGTAGGTATTTGCGACAAGTGATAGAAAGAGAGCAAGAAGAAAAAGCAAAGTTCGAGTTAGAAGAAAAAGTAAGTAATATTAGGAGCCGTCCACGATGGCTTAAACCCTAAGGCTGCCTTTTTGGCGCCAAAAAGAGCTGACGTAATACCTACAAAGCGAACGCGCGTCAAATCGGACTTCAGTGAACTAAGTGGCGGGAAAAAAGTCTACCACACGCGATTTGATTAGTTTGGGTTTTCTAGCAGATAATTTGATTGGACAGCAAAACTCAAAAACTTGATTGGACAAATTATACAATAGGTTTTAAGGGTTTTTAAAAGTTTGCCCTGTTATTCTGCTTTTAGCCACTTAAGCGAGCTGGACGTTTTTGAATGTATCTACCATGCATTCAATACCAGTACAGCGAGAAGTCGTCCGAAATAGCCAAAAGAGACTGGAACGAACTCTAAACATAGTTAAATTGAATCTTAGTGTTAGTGGTGGGAAAACAGTCTATACAAGGTCCAAATGCGCAGAAACATGTGTTTATGTTCTTTATTTGGAACTTATATTTGGAGACTTACCAAATCTTTTTTTTTCTGTCCCTTTACCAAGGTTGTACGCAAGGAAACCGATCGTCTCAAAAACAAAATTGAAAACGAAGCAAAGGAGATTACCCAGAATTCAACTGCTGAAGCCACAGTCATCAAAGCTAAGGCCGAGGCCGACGCACTTGTCAAGGTAGAGGAAGCCCGTAACACTGGATTAGCACAGGTCTTCACAGCGCTTGGTATCAGTTCAGAGTCTCACAAAGCATCGTACATCTACTTGACAGCATTAAGACGTCAGTCTAAAGCACGTATTAACATCAATTATAACACACTCATGGCCAGAGATTGAGATGTTGGCTTGGAACTTAAGAACAATATGCTCAATAGAGGCTTTGCACCATCGCGTGATGGCAGCCCCCTAGGAAACTGAACTCTTTCTCATGTAAACCAGATTAGTCCAGACTCTACTGCTAGAAATTCAAAACTTTTCAAATATAAAACCAGCTTCATATTTTGACATCTCTTACTTTTATTAAGCAATTAATGTGTAATTTCCGGTTATACTAATATTTCAATTCTTTTTGAACACCATTTTCGTGGACAGATCAACCTTACACAATGCGTAAATGTTATCAAAGACCAGATTTTCAATGCTGTGCACTCATTTTGAATATTAATAGGGTTAGAGACTGATGTGAGTGCTTTACCGGCAAATACACGCACTTGCAGGCTCTAGAATGAACTCGAAAACCTTCATACAGCGCGCGTACGTGTATTTGCCGGTAAAGCACTCACATCAGTCTCTAAACCCTTAACAAATCGAAGTGATGAAATAAAGATCATTACAGACCCAAATAACAAAGAAATTGTACAAATGTGACCCATAAAAATATATCTTTTTTTTCTGTTTATTCCATGTCCATGTCCATGTCCATTCCCTGAGTCAGACCGGAAGTAAATTGTTCAGCTTGGCGCAAGCGCATTAGAGATGTACAGCTCACAGAAAAGTATTTCAAAGAAACGGTTTTTGATCTGATGTTTCTTTATTAAACAAGCTAAAAAGTACATCGTAAATGAAGAGAACAGGTAGGAGAAATCAAACTTTATAAATAGTTGTTGTGTTATTTAATAATATACTGAGGTGTCGAGTATGATAAGAGGAAGAACAAAACGTTACGATATGTAACCGTGATTTCCTGTATCGACTGATATAGAGGAAGGAGACTAGTTTACGGTCGATTTCGACTTATTTCTAGTTCATATGAAGGCGTTCACATATACATGGTTTATTTAGTTAGGACAAAGTAACTTTATTACAGATATTATAACTATTTTAAGCTGAAATAGGATACAATTTTACAGCGGTTTTCGAAATAATGCGAACTCAGACGTTCAAAAAGTCCTTATTCACTTCTGTCAGTCAAAAGTAAAAATCACTACTGAGTACGAAGACCTTCTAATACTGACCCGCAAAATGATAGTATAGCTATTATATATCGTCTAAATATCGTATTTGGTCATTTGATAGGATGTTAGGTTCTTTTTAGGATAAATTTTGTCAATTTTTGTTTTGATGGGCGGAAGTGAATAACCAAATTCTAATTTGGTTAAATTACGTCATAGTGTATATAATAAACTACACTAGCTAATTGCACAAACATTGACTCTTTCAAAGCATAGAAGCTGAGGCCGAAATGATCAATGGGAAATCTGTTGATTAGATGATTTTAAAGAAGCGCATGGACGTGGACGTTTCAAGCAGTGACCGAGATAAATTCTTGGTATTTCCAACACGATTACGTAGCGAATTTACAGATAAAACATATGATTATCCATATATTACTAGTGTACCTAGGAGTCATTTCGGTCTTGGTTGATGAAATACTTAATTTATCATAATTTGTGTGCCCATGATGCATTGCAAAATGCCATGCCCTTTTGTACATAATTCAAGATGGCGAAGTAAACTGATTTGCGTTAGTCTTAGTTTTTCTTGATTATTTAATCTAAACCCTACCACATTAATCAACAGGTGTCAGCTTCTAGGTTCGATGATTTTGAATGGGTCAATGTTTGTGTTTGCTATATGCAATATCAGACACCAGATATGTGAAAGCTATTGCTCTTAGTAATATCTGAAAATTTGAGTACAATTGCTCACATAGTTTTTGAAATATTAGCGTTTTAATTTTAAAATTTTAATACTGTAAAATTAAATTTGCAAAATGAAAAGCTCATTTCTCAAAAACTCAAAAACAGAATTTCAGGTATTGCTAAGAGCCATGCCTTCTTCTCATTTCTAGATTCTGTTTGTCTATAATAGTCCAGTTTCAAATTACTAGAGACCGCTGAGTTTCCTGACAAAAGGCGCATTTATACAGCCTTAGCCTCGAGTCAACGTAAATTATTCAAAAACACCAGTGAGAGAAATGCAGAAATTGTTGATAAAGAACAACACAGCAATCTAGTTTATTCCCGTGGGTTTTCTTGAAAAGGAGGCTAAGGCTGCATAAATGCGCCTTTTGTCAGGAAGCTCAGCGGTCTCTAGTAATTGGAAACTGGGCTATTCAATAATATGCAACTGAATGAGGCAAAACGTAAACAATGCATCCATCCATTAAATAGCTGAAAACTGGTTTTCCATATCTTTATTATAAAACAATTGGAAAATATAGGAAAACTAAGAAGCAGTTATATAATAAATTGCCTACAGGCTCAGCAAAATACATACATGACTCATATAGACTAGGCGCATTTTCGAAAAATCAGATACCTGGAGGCATTTTGGGGTAGAGGCTGGTAACATAACTATTCTAAACTGATTCTTCATGCTGAATGCGAATATGACTGTTACCAAGACGCGGTACGTATTCTGCAATCTTATACGTGTAAATGAAGTATTTTGTGAATTGCTACAGTCATTTCATACTAACGGCTTTTTCATGCAATTCCAAAAGTTCCCAAACTTAAAAAAACAATTACCATAGCTGGAAAGAGCACATCAAAATCAGTAAAACTGTGAAGTTTGAAGGATATAAGTTGAAAAATCAAGGAAATACGAATTTTCAAAAAACGAAATTTTGTATGAAAACACTTACAGTTATGCAAGAGATACAAACAAATTGTGTATTGTCACAGTGTTCATGCACTACACGGTCTGCACGAGTAGGTTGCCATCACCACAGGCAGACCAACTGAGCAGCGAACATATACCGACTCATGGAATCGGCATTTTACATGTTCTTTTTCTCGATATTAACTCAATCCACGAGTTATATACGTCACTGCCGGTTTGATTGTCAGGTGTGCGTTGCTCTACCGGAAATCAAATAATTCCACAGCAACGTTATATGTCAGTAACCCTTTATGCTATTGCCTGTAAATGTATTCTTTTGTTTGTAAGGACATGGGTAGTAAGAATTCAAAAGACGAAAAACACCGCATTCCCTCTACCAGACTGCAAGCAGCAACCTCATTATCGGTAAGGGATTTTTATCCATGCCAATATTCTCTGACTATTAATGTTAATTGGTGCCTGTAAAATAATAATGAAAAAGGCTTTTTGAACTTTTAAAAATGCTTCTTATTTAGAACTATCGTGAAGAAGATGTGTCCATCAGAAAAAGGTCATCAAACAACCATGAATCCTATATCAATGACGTGGCAAAGAAAGCAAAGCTACAAGAAGAGAACGATGAATGTGGTACATCAAAAGGCATGGTTAATGAAGAGGAAAAAGAAGACGAATTTGCAGCAGATAGTAAGAATAAAGATAATGATGGTGGTGGAGCTGATAGCTGTAATGATGATGATTTTCATGGAGATGGTAGCGATGCTGTTGATGACGATTTAGGGGTGGTAGCGGACGAGGACACTGGTTGCAAAGAGAACAGAGAAGAAGAAGTTTCAGAAGAGATTCAGAAAGTAGACGATCTGTTGGAAACTATTCCTGAAAATATAAAACACACGAGTAAATTACCATTGGCGAGGCAATATTGGGCCATCAGAAATAACTCCCTTGAGGACGCCCAACGTGAACCCGAAGAACAGAAAATAAGTGAACACGGTCAGACAAGTAGCACTATTCAGAAAATGGCTTGTAGAACGACTGAGGTTCTTGTTAAGATAACCCTACCTGCTTCCATGGATTGGCGATTTGTCTCAGATGACTTGAAAAAGTTACTAAAAAACATCAAGTTTAAGTCCTTGAAAACAAATAACCAACACAAAGATAACTTCTGCATCAGCTTTTCGGGAAGAGAACAAGCAGAAATGGCAATGAAGATTATCAGAAACCAACGCAAGCAAATCAAAGTAATGGACTGTGAATCTTTAATTGAGTCATGTCGCAAAAGTATTTTGAACGAAAAACAGGACACCGTGGCTATGCATCAAAGCAAATGCAATGAGATAACACAGGCAATGACTTCCGATCTCGGTAGCAAAGCCTCGAAAAAGACAAAATTTCATACATTAGAGGTTTACGAAAAGCTTGAAGTATTGAAACAGAAAGCCCAAGAACTAAATGGTCAACTGACTGAGTTTATCAAGGTCACTGACGAATTGATTACACGTTTAGAAACTTTCAAGACAATCCAAGATAAAGATGTTTCTCCCGAGTTAAAAGAAATTCAACAACGTTTTCAGAGAGAAAAGGCCAGAATTGTTCATGCTCTCCCAATTTACGCAGAAAGAAGCCGTATTATTGACTTTGTCCAGCAACACCAAGTCTGCATTGTCTTGGGAGAAACTGGTTCCGGGAAAAGTACACAACTTGTACAGTATCTTTACGATGCTGGATTTGCAGAGAGTGGAACTATTGTTTGCACACAACCGAGAAAGGTGGCTGCATTGAGTCTAGCTAAGCGTGTTTCTAAAGAACTGAATGACAGCAAACTCGTAGACTGTATAGAAGGAAGCGGAAGGAAGAAGGCTTCTAAAATCTTGTTTACAACTGACCATTCCCTTTTGATGAAATGCATTAACGACCAGGATTTGTCCCACTTTTCATGTGTTGTTATCGATGAGGCACACGAAAGAAACATATACACAGATCTTCTTCTTGGTATTATAAAAAAAGCACTTCCTAAGCGTCCAGACTTGCGAGTTATTGTTACGTCGGCTACAATTGATCCATCGCTGTTTCAAGTTTACTTCGACGGATGTCCTGTAATAAAAGTCTCAGGCAAACTCTTTTCTGTAGAAGTGGAATGGAAACGAAAACGGCAAGGAGATTCAAAACTCGATCATTCAAAAGATTACGTCAAAGAAGCTGCTTATAAAGTACTTGACATCCACCAAACCAACGAACAAGGAGATGTTCTTGTGTTTCTCACATGTCCTGCCGAGATTGATCGTGCGTACAGCATTTTGTCAAGTAGAATTAAAACCAATGACGTCATCTGCCTTCCACTGCATGGCAAACTTCAACAAGAGAATCAACGCAAGGTGTTTGACCCCACCCCTGCTGGAAAACGTAAAGTTGTGCTTTCTACAAACTGTGCTGAGACATCTCTGACAATACCAGGAATTAAGTTCGTAGTGGACAGTGGTAGGGCTAAAGAAATGAAATACGACCCAAAACGAAACCTGAATTCCTTGGAGATATCTAGTATTAGTCAAAGTTCAGCCAATCAACGAATGGGGAGAGCTGGGAGGACAGATAGTGGGAAATGCTTCCGTCTTTACACTCAAGAGGATTTCAGTGAAATGCAGAAGTCTTCGAAACCAGAAATTTTACGAGTTCATCTTGGACAAGCTTTGCTGAAGCTCGCAGAACTTGGTATAAGTGATCCTGCATGCTTTGAATACGTTGAGTCTCCACCAATGGAGTCAATTAGTACAGCCATGTCAGAACTTTCGGAACTTGAAGCAATCAAAGATGGAAAGGTGACAGAACTTGGGAGAAAGATGGCTCGAGTTCCTGTAGATCCTCGTTTAGCTAAGTTTCTTTTTGAAAGCTTAAAAGCAGGCGTTGGCTATGAAGCTCTTGTCCTGATATCAGTTGCTACTGTCAACGGAAGCGTTTTCTTCCGCATGGGGACTGAGGATGAGAAGAAAGAAGCTGACATGAAGAAGATTGAGTTTTGCCATCTCGGTGGTGACTTTATGACTTTGTTGGATGTCTTCAGAGCGTGGCGGAATATCGATGAAAAAGACCGTGGAAGGTGGTGCTATGAAAAGAGTTTAAATGCCAAAGCAATGCGCATGGCCAGTGAAACACTAAAAGATCTTAAGGCAACTCTGAAACGTGAACTGAACATCCACCACATCTCAATGTCAACTGTTGATCAAAAAGCTACTGATGAAATCCTTCAAAAGATCCTGTTTTCATGCTTTCTAACGAAATTGTGTGTCTTTTCTGGACACGAAAAAACAGGATATCGATCAATTATTGGAGGTCATCAATTGAAAGTGCATCCTTCATCTGCTCTAAAGTTCATGGGAAAGTATCCCAAGTTTGTTGTGTACGAGAAAATCCTCAAGACATCTCAGGATTTTATTCTAAATCTAACACCTATCGAAGAAGACTTGCTTAGCCAAACCATCACCGATGAAAGTATTTTGCGTACAGTACAGCAGTTGGTTGATGATATCATGGTAGCACGTGTCATCTCATGCAGTCAAACTTTGATCGACAAGACTTTGCTGCCTCTTAAAGAAAAGATGCCAATGATGGAATCACTTGTTTCTCGATCGTGCGATGCTACACCAGTTGTCATAGAAGTGGACAAAGAGAGTGAATATTTAAAACTTTTTGTATCGGAAAAGTATGCACAAACAGGGGAGGGCGTAGTGCAAAACTTCTTAGACGAAGGAAGGAAGAAGCTTCGGGAAGACACTGTGGAATATCCGATTGAGACTGCTAATTCGTTAGCAGTCGTGATGCAATCAGGATTTACGGTACAACACATATTAGTGCCGGGTATGTACCGTTCTGTCGTTGTTGGAGGCATTCCTCGCTTCACAGAGCACTTGCATGACTTTCTGAACTCATTTGGTAAAGTCATTAGTTTCTCACATTGTGATGGACAACAAGCTGTTGTAACCTATGAAAAACCCGATGAAGCAGCGGCAGCCGTTAACAGTCACCCAATCTTCGCAGACGAAGGTTACTCCATATGGCCCAAAACGAACAAGCAGCAAAGTACATCAAATTTTAATTTCCTTGTCAAGATGAATTGGCTTCGACGAGAACCCAAAGGAATGGCCACTGTATCTTTTGAAAGCCACCGCGGGAAATTACCCTGGGAAGGTTTTCCCTTGCGATGGTCGCGTAAAGTGACGATTGGATCCCAGACAGCTACTGTTAATGCAGACAAGTTCCGTTCCAATTCTGTTTTTATAAGAAATCTCGATCCATTGACTACAAGAAGAGATACCAAGGAGGCTTTACTGGAACTCTTTCCTGACGCACCTGTCCAGGAATCGGATGTCCACATTCAATACAAACAAAGAGAACAAGACAGTATTGATATCCAGGACCAGACAATTGCACTCAAGAACACTATTTCGCAATACGCAACTCCAGGAACGTACCAAGTACTTGTTAGGGAGTTTCCTGAGAAGAATAAAAATTTGTTTGCATCAGCAAGGATCACGTTTTCCAGTCCAAATGAAGGTATTAAAGTATCACAAAATCTGCGAAACCAACAAATTCAAGGACTAGAAAGGTGGCCAGTTACTCTAGACGTCCATCCATGTCTTGACTTCTATTACACTAGCTTAAAGCAAGTCTATGATTTGGTCAAAGACGTCATTCTACAAAGTATTGATGAAATAGCGAAAGAATGTCAGCGAGAGTGTGGAGAAACCCTGGAGATGAAAGAGACAGCATTCGGAAGACCTACATTTGGACGCGTGAAGGTGTCTGTTGAATCCAATTGCCTAAACCATTACTTGCAAGCTTTGAAAGCAATCAGTAAAGAGATTCAAGGAGAGAGATTTGATTGTTCCAAGACCCAAGAACACAACATCCTATTCGATAGTAAAGAGTTACTTACTAACATCCAAAAAGAAGCGGGAGTGCTGATTTGTCCTGACGAACGAACCAAGTCTCTAATCATCTACGGCACTAATTTGCAAAAAGAGAGAGCATTAGATGCCATCGACAAGTTCGTCTTACAGTTGGCGCTAAATGATACCAGTGTTTGGGAAGTGAAGTTGAAAGGACCAGGTAAACCAAGAGGACTTTTAAAACAACTCATGTCTGTATTTGGTCGTGACTTGGAACGACTTCATTATATTGAAGGAGTGAGCAAAGTCAGTACATGTATATTCAAGCATATCATCACCATCCACAGCAGTCCTGAGGCAAAAGAAGTTGTCCTTGAAAGAATTGAAGAAATAGAAAAGTCCCTTACTATTCATCAGACACAAATAAGAGAAGAAAAAGAACGTGATACTGAGGAAGAGACGTGCGCTGTTTGCTTGTGTGAAGTAGAAGAGTCGTCATACAAACTTGCTATTTGTAGTCACGTCTACTGTACAAGTTGTATCATGCACCAGATAAAACAAATGCAGTTTCCCGTGGCTTGTGCACGTGAGCATTGTTCTGAAGTGTTTGCACTGAAGGATATCCAAAAATTGTTAGCTTCTGACAACAACCTTCTGAACAAGGCCATCAAAAAAGCAATGCAGTCGTATCTAGGCGAGAATCAAGATAAAGTTCGACATTGTCCATCGCCCGATTGCCCAATGGTATACCTTGTCACGTCTCATGGGAAACCATTTCGATGTAATTTTTGTTGTACATCTACTTGTACGTCCTGCCACAAAACATATCATCTTGGTATGACCTGTAAAGAGTATGAGATTGACATCAAAGACCCTGGTAGAGTGGAGTTTGAGAAATGGATGGCAAAAGATCCCTCAAAACGAAAACGTTGTCCTGGTTGTAGAAGCCCCATCGAGAAAACAGAAGGATGTACTCACATGCATTGCTCCAATTGCAAACAACACTTTTGTTGGCGTTGTATGAAAATGTTTCCATCAAGTAGCGCGGTATATGACCACCAAAGTAATTGTAATGGAGAATAGATATTGGTGTACCAGGTAAATGTACTTAAATATTGTTTTACTAAGGCCACTTCTTACTTTTTGAGCGTTTACACTTCCCGTCCACACGAAAACGCTGATCGTTTTCACCGTACACGCTTCTTTTTGAAAACGCTTTTCAAAGTGACTATTTTTGAAAATGCTCATCTATCGTTTCCTTGTGGACAGTCGTAAACGCTAGCGCTTCTTTCCGAAAACCATGTAACTCATTTCCAGTCCTCTTAAAGCAGGATAAATAAATGTTTGCGCATGTTCATTAGTACCAAGGGATCCATGAGGCCGTTTCACAATTTTTATCGATTTCGTTTGGGCAAGCAAAAACGAAAGGTGAAAGCGATTGTATGAACGAATAAGTTTTTATCCGTTTACATTTACACAAAAAGAAAACGTTTCCGTGTGGACGGGGCCTAAAAAGGAGGAAAGGGTTGGATTAGAAAGGGTACAGTGCGATGATGATCGAGGAAACAGGCTCAGATTTCAGCTCCCAATATATTATTTTCTATTTTGTCTACACAAGTTAACATTGTGTCTAATGAATCTTTATTTAACAGAGCCCTTCAAGAGGTTGTTTATAGAAAGCATCCACCGCTGACCACAAAAGCACGAGGGCTGTTTCACAGTGGGCTAATATTTCGTGTGACAATCTAGTATAGTTTTCTTTACCTGGCGTTTCATGATTAACGCGGTTTCTGTTCACCCATGTCCAACTGTTTATAAGACCCATGTACGCACGTGCACGCTGAATGGTCCTCAGTATTTGCCACTTTGTTAATACTAAAATATTATTCCTCAGTAGTCAGTAGTAATTCAAACATTTTTAAGCGCATTAGATCATATCCATATGTATAAAGCGCTATATAAGTATTAAATTATTATTATTATTATTATTATTATTATTATTATTATTATTATTATTATTATTATTATTATTATTATTATTATTATTATCATTATTATTATTATTAGTCGGCAAATTTCCTACCCTTTTCTATACCTCTAATCTGAGAGGGTACCACTTTCAGGCTTGCATCCCCTACAGTCTTCCTAGTGCTCCGCCCTAAAAAAGGTCACAAGAAATTCAAACATTTGAAGAAATATTTACTGGTTTATTTGAAACTTTAACGTTATTAACATTGTAAGTTTATCCAAACTCCAATACCTTAGGATTTCTGCATTGACCGTGTCATTACAGAAAATTTTGTTATGGACTCACAAAAACGTGTACTTGTGATACTACATTTGAATCCGGCAACTTTGAGATTCACTCTTTATATATACACACCTATTTCAACAAACTCTGTCGGATAAAAGTTCCATAGCCTACCTGAGTCACCCGAAATGGAGTATGGGGTAGAAATTACTAAAGCCGGCATAAAACCGCGCAAAACAAGAATTCTAATTCTTAGTCTCAATGAAGATCAGGGCCAAACTTAAGTGTTGGGACGTTTTACAGCTACACATACTCCTTTTCGGTCTAGTTGCTTTAAAGCCTCTGTATCCCTAGGGGTAGGTTTTGATCCCGGGACGAAATTAAATGAATTGCACAGTGTCTGGTGTCGTATACAAATAGCGCTAGCGTCTTGTACGGAACGTATAATTTTGTCCCGGAGCAAAAACGTCTCAACAGTAATCCGAATTATAGAATGGGTCTTGTTTGTCTGTGCAGCAAAATGCACAATAGAAACCACGTGGACGTAATGTCATTGTAATTCATTGTGATTGGACGCTCAAAACACATACAAACGTATGCGCCGTTCGCGGTAGGCCCACACTTAATAATGATGTCAGCGTCAGTTTTGGAGCTGAAATGAACTCGAAAACTCAAATGAGCTCAAATGAACAACAAAATACTAATTAATTAATATGTAGATTAGATACTTATAATTGAGAACTTGTTTGAAGATAACAGGCAGACAGAATGATGGGATTAGTTTTCTTTGAATATCAATTTCCTATACTGATAGTGATTCAAGGTTGATACACCGAGCAAAACATCTCGTTGGAAGTTCTTGCAACGATTGTACGACAAATTTCTACGAGATAGAAAGACAAAAGATTGTTTCACGAGGATTTTTGTAATGACAGAGAGAGATGTCACCAAAATTTTAGGGTTTTACTTACAGATGAGTAACGTTGGTTTTATCGACCACAAGACTTTCTAACTGACATACATCAGTAATCCTACACGATACATGGTGTGACTATGAACGGTTAGTCAAAGTAACTACACAATAACTAGTCTTTGGTACGTGACACTTGTTGGTTTGGTTCACGGCTGTCTTTTCTTCAGTACAATGTGCTTGGAGAACAAAGACCACAGCTATCGTTAAGAAAATTAAGGATCGAAATGCACTACATGAATTCATGGTCTGTTTTCTCGTAGCTATCAAAGAAATAAATGACGGCTGATTACTGTCGACGGAGCTATAGAGAGAGAGAAAGAAATGATTAATTATGGAATTGCCAAGTAAATATACAATATTTTGTACTTTATACCTTACTTGACAGATAAAAATATATATAAGAGTGTTTTTCATTAACGCGTGAAGCACACTTTAGTGTATCACTCTTTACACCCCTTTTGTCACTTACAATATTGCTGCTTAGAAAATATTTTTGAGAATGAAGTTTTTTGAGAAAGATACTTGTCTAACAGTCAGGCCCGGATTGCATAGAAGGTAAAGCCATTATCAAGTGGTGTTTTCCAATGAATTTTTCTACTTGCTAAGAGTTTATCCAAAGGATTGCGCTACTTCACCCTTCGTGTAACTGGAGTTACGCTTTCCCGAGACTCGAAAAAGTGGACATTGAAACTAGAAAACAAACAAACAAACGAAAACCAACCAAAAAACAAATTAACCTGAGAGAACTGTTGAATGAATTGCGAGCACAATTTACAAGTTATCTGGAAAACACGTAGTGACAACTTCCCAAACGCAAAAAGATAAGAAATTCGGTTTGCCGCAAAGTTCTCATGCGTTCAAAAAAATGTTGCCCTCTTAAAGCACTGACGAGATGTGATATATACTTAGTTAACACTGCTGCACGAACTTCCTCCCAGCAGCTGGATGGGGAAAAGTAATAATAAAAGCGATTATTAATCAAACGCAAACAAACATTTCTGTAGACAATCATCAAAAAATTATACGAAGATTAAAGTTCTAATTTTAAGTTAAATGACAAGTTGACGCTATCCTTTCACTTTGCGAATGCTAGAACTTTACACGGCAAGCCGTAATGCTTTTCAAATCAACATTATTCAACAGTTATAGTATCATCGTATCACCTAGACTCCGCCTGTTACCGTATGTCAGCCGAGTGCAAAACAACGCCGGATAACGGTACGTAAGACTTACCCCTATCCGTCTTCCGTAACAACAACAAATAATACTGCACGAAGCTAGAAATACTGCATCTACTATTTCATATTTAACTAGACGCACAATGATGCGTTTACTCGTACCCAGGTAGAATTGAGCCTAGCGTGGTATGCAGTGCATCATAAAACATAAGCGAACTTCATCCAATCACATCATTAGTCTGTGAAATTTTTTAGATGCGCTTTAGTTTCTGAAAGTCTTATCAATTCTCCATTGTTCGAATACCACAGAAAATGAGTTTGGGATACCTGTGGTCTTACATTCAGTATAGCGTTTGCTTTCGGACGATTTTGGGCCAATTTTGAAAACTCGCAGCGTTGCGTGGGCTGCGAGGGAGACTAGCTTTATGGGCTATAGTATATGCGTTTGGAAAAAGCTAGGCCATTTTTGATTATTTGGCATGGGCTATAGACTTTGCATTTTGCCCATTTTCTCCCATTGTTGAGAATTTTGCCTTGAGATTCAGTGTCAATTTTTGCGTATTACATGACATCCAGGTGAACGGTGAGCACGGCGCGCAAAGCATTATTGGACAAAATGACCGGCCCTGGTTTCCAGGTCCCTTGATGAACAATTACAATTTTAGAAAAAAATATTTCTGAAAGCTTTTAATCACATAATTTAGCAAAAGAGTTTGAAAGAAGTCTCCCTTGAAGTTTTGACTGTTCCTGTCGATTTGCCATCGTTTATTCAGCGATCAAAACTGTGTCACGCAATACCGTCACGATATGTTGAAGGAGCAAGAACTTATCATTCCGCGAAAATATTCCACTCCTAAAGTTAATAAGCAAATATATATTTATGTATTTAAGAAAGATTTAGCAAATAAGCTGTTGGTATCGTCATTTTAACGCTCAATGTTTTGGCTGCTATCTTTCTTATTAAAATGTAAGCACATTTCATCGCTATATTATCTTTGTTACGAAAGTTATTTTGACTCGAAATCTTGCCTTTTCTATTTGATGACATTACTTAAATTTAGGCTCTAGAAAAACATTTGAAATTTTTGATGAGCGTATAAATGCAATCAAACAATACGTGATTTTGAGAGTTGACCGAGGCGAGCGTGTTGATAGTGCGAGTCTCCCAAAGGAAATCGGTTTACAAACAGAACATCGTGCTTTACAGCACTGTAAATAATGGCTATGATTTTAAAAATGAGGTTTTTCAACATGAAGTATACGTGAGGGTTTTGGCGAGTCTACACCTGCATGAATTTGCTAATAACTTTTATATTTGTCAACTGAACGGAATAATTCCGGGAATAATGAAGTACAGTACACATTGCCACATCAAAAGTTTATTATAAAAACTTACAAACATTCGTACAACAATTACTTACACGTTAGACTCAGGAAGAAGACTAAATTTACAGTTGTTCACCACATATCTTGATGAAAAACAATTTACTATAAACTCCAGTTGCAAAATGGCGGATTCACATACTCGTCGACCGTGAAGTAAGTAGTCTGGGGACGAGGGCCGGTCGCAAAAATGCGCATGCTGAACGCGCTCTGATTGGTTGAAATAAATATCTCCGTTCACCTGGATGTATGGGCTATAGTTTTTGCTTCTCGAAGATGATTGGCCGTTTTCTCCATTTGGCATAGTCTATAGCTTTTGCTTTTGAACGATGATGGGTAGTTTGTGACCATTTTGCGTGGGCTATCCGACGTTTCGATTCGAACCGAGGCTCTTCGTTAGAGTAAAAAAAATCGCGATAACTATTTTTTAACAAAACGAAATAAAATGAAAATAGAAACGAAAAGAGAGAAAGAAGATCCATAAAAAACACAAAAATCTCAAAAAAAGGCAAAAAAAAAAAAAAAAAAAAAAAAAAAATTCGCCGGGGTGCGCCGAGGCTCGAAGTAGTGACTCAAAGCAAATCAGTATGCTAATTTTATGCAAAACTGAAAAAATCGACCATGCATCCAGACAAAGCGCTGAATCATCGCATGTTACGTATAGGATGGAGATTTCGGCCCCTTCCGCGCTATCGGTAGAACGCAGCGAGCTTCGCAGTCAAAGAGGGAGGAAACAGTCGGATCCTAGGCCGTAAGTGACTGCACCTTACCACTAGACTAACTGGTCTACTAAGAGATTTGGAGGACAAAATAACCTAGTGTATTGTGTTAATGGACTGTCTATTGTTGTGCAAATTGAGGTGTTTTGGTGACAAAGTGTAATAATGCGTGGCGTGTGAATCTCATGGACGGAGATCGATTCCCGAATCTTTTTAATTCATATTCTTTTTTTTTTTTTCCTTCTTCTTCTTCTTCTTTCCTTAAAAAATGCATTTTTCTTCTTTTCAGTATTGATTTATTTTTTTCTGTAAAGCCAGTGATCATATTAATTATTCATCGAGTGTGTAAGTCAGTGCGTTACTTTCCGTACGTACTCTCAGATGATCAATGTACGATTTACTGTTTTACCATATCTTTTCTAGTTTACCATGGATCTTAACAAAACTTGACCAGTGAATGTCCTATGTGAATTGAAGTAACCTTAAAGCCTCTGTTTCCATAGAAACTTAGTCACGTCACTAACAGGTCGCCATCAAGCTGCTGGAAAACGTACTAAAACACCTTCAAATGTCGTAAAAATGCACAATCATATTGCTATTTGGAACATCATCATAGATCTAATTGAAAAACTGGAATATGATTAATAAAAAAATTATTATTTCAAATAATGTTTTTTTGAAAAAAATCGAAAAAAATCATTAAAAATTCATTAAAACTGATTACCACGATATCCAGTTAGATTTATATGGACATCGCAAATATGAAGATCTACGTGCATTTTTACGGCTTTTGAAGTTGTTTCTGTACATTTCCCAAATTAAAGGCCGATTTTATAAAATTAAAGATGGCTGTCGTGTGGTCACGTGACTTGGTATCCATGGTAATAGTCATACGGAATTTTTTTTGTCTCGGTGAATTGTTACTACTGACCAAGTTTTGTTGATGTACCTTGACGTCTAGAATAAATATGGGTAAATATCTGATTTTTTAACATTTTCTCAAGAGAACCATGCCTTAATAGCACTGAGGTGACGTTTTCGGAACCTGTGTCGATAGGGCTACAAGTTGACACAAAGTCTACACGACTTCTCACCGGGCTCGTCACGATTTGAGAAAAATTAAAGTAGTCACAAGTTTGTTTGAGGCGTTTCTTTTTAATCTAATATTTATACTATTCAATCTTAGAAATACGTATAAAAAATTCCTTTCTGTCTGAGAAATAATATCTCTTTAGCAGTCGCTAATGTTAAAAGATGATTGTAATAGTATCTGCCAAAGGTCAATTTAGTCTCTGATGATGCTGTAGACAGCGAAAGCTTAGACTCATCACTTTTTGTAAGTATTTACAGCAGTACTAGGCCGCAATTGCTAAAACTTTTCATCAAACCATGCTGCTGAAGGATAATTTCCACAGATTAAAGGTCAATTTAGTTTACTGAGGGAGGGGATGGGAGGGAGGGAGGGGATGTTTATAGGAGAGGACGTCCATCCGGCAAATATTTTTTTGAACTTCATTGAGGAGGGCGTTGATAGGCGTCTATAAGAGGAAGGGGTACAAGAGGGGCGTCTATCAAGTATTTTAAGGACTTGATCACGAGGGAGAGTTTATTGGAGAGAGGCGTTCCAGATAGTGTCGAAAATTGAGGTCATCATTACATCAATCGATCAACTGCAAAAGTCATAAATAGGCACAGGTACAAGATACAACCTTTTTTTCTGTAACATTGCGCGCAGAACAAGGTTGCACCATGGTTCCACCCCTGTAACAGTTGCGCACAACAGTTTTTGGATCGGTTCTCTCTGTTGCACGAAATGTTAGCGAAAATGCTGCGTTATTTGTTCGTTTTAAGTCAACCATCCATCCATTAATCCTTCCCTTCCTTCTTTTTCTTTCTTTCTTTCTTTCTTTCTTTCTTTCTTTCTTTTTTCCTTCCTTCCTTCCTTCCTTTTTTCTTTCCTTCAATCTTTCTTTCCTTCTTTCCATTTTTTCTATCTTCCTTTCTTTTGTCTTTCTTTCTTTAGGTTTCCTTAAAAGCTTTGTTACTTCTTTCTTTCTTTTCTCATTTTGTTTCGTTGCCTCAAAATTTCATCAAATCATTCATATGTATATGCATTATGTTGTTACATTTATATAATAACTATATTTAATAGTCATTCTTGAATCCCAATAGGCCCCTTGCAGCACGTCGGAATGCAGCTCAGTTTGAAGGGCAAAACAATAGATTTCCAGCTCTCAGGACATTGAAATTCTTTTGTTTTGCCTTCCAAATTGAGCTGCATTCCGACGTTCTGCCACTGACACTCATATCACGTGATACAACATATAATGTTCACGTGTTCATAATTCAGTGCATTTGGCTCATTGAAACAGTGCAGCATTCAAGGTGAGTTGATGTTTACTCTCCCGTTTCTAAAATAGCTTTATTTTTGATAAACTGTTGCTTTTCACCGGCAAAAAGCTGAAGCTAGGCATAAGTAAACCTTACGAAGGCTAAGTGTAAAGTATTTTTAAAGGAAATAATTCATTTTTGAGCGGAATTTGTATTGGAAAAGCTCGAGCGTTTTGCAGCGTTGCACTTGCTGTAGACGAACAAACTCTATCAAGGGTTTTCGCTTTTGAAACATTAAAACTCTTTGAGAATTTTCAACCAATTAAGAAGGCTTTGTGTTATTTTGTATCATTTTCCTTCAAATGGTGGCTGCTTTGGCAATGTTTTACTTGTAGTTCGTTTTGCTTATGTTTATCTGCTGTATGTGAAAAAGGGCGCAATTTGGGCAGCTGAATTCATTATCAATTGTTCTTCAAATTCGAATTTTGTGAATGAAAGGTCCCTTGTAATAAGAACAAACTTTGAATTCGGGTGTTTTGATACCTTTCTGTGTTTAGTTGTTCAGTAAGAAATGTTTTATATGCCTGCTTTTACGTCGCACGTTGGAATGTATGACTCATGTTGTTGTTCTCACTTTTATTCCAGGATTTTGCCAACGAAACAAGCGTCGAATGAAAGGTTAATAAATTCAATTAACGAATCTTCAACAATCTAAATTCTACTTTTGCTACAAAAATGTATTTGGCTGTGTTTGTGAAATTGTTGGAGGTGTCGCTGAAGCATTTTTCTTGGGGGTGGGGGAAATAGGGTAATGTATGGTGAACTCATTTCATGGTGAATACCTCTATAACACGGACAAACCTCAACAATTCGAACGTGTTAATTTTAAGGGAACCTTTAAAAAAATGTCTCAGTAGTAAGGAGAGAAGCGAGTGTTTGGGTGTCCGTCATGAACAAAGTTCACCGTACAGAAGTGAGTATCTTTGCTTGTGATGAATCAGATTGTCATTATTGCTTTCTTGTTTTCGTGTTGTTAGATGTTTGTGCTGTATAAGTGTTTGTTTGTGCCTGCGAAATCAGACGCCCCTCATGGCGTGCTAGTTTGTTCTCCTTTTCTCCACTAGGGAGAGGGGGTGAGGAAATGGGCGTGCCATGTTGGGCGCCTGTTGGCTGCAGGGAGTGTTGGAGGTGTTTTGTACCTTGTTTGTGACTGTCGCCGCTGACCCCAAAAATACATTTTTGAGTTTAATTTCCTTTTTGGCTCGTAATCACAAGTCAAAGTATTCACTTCACAATTCATAGTTAACAGAACTTAGTCTCGCTAGGAATGGGATGTTTTTAGCAGAAGCTACCATTTTAAACTAGGTGGGGTTTATTAGATTTTGGACCGGTCAATTGGCCGGGGTCAATTGGCCTGCTTAGGTTAGCTTTCATGAATGCTTAGGCCTACGAGAGGACAACGCTGGATCACCGAGGGACCTGGAGCGAATAGAACATACTCTCAACATGAGAGACCTCCTTTGTAGTCTGAGTCTGTGCCGTCTTCTTTAGATGTAGAGTTCGTCCATTATTAGTACGTGGTTCTGGTCAGTTTACATACAACGCATACATATAAACTACAACGCATAGGGGCTTAGATTTCTGTGCTACTTAGGTCTTAGGTTAGGACTGGCCAGGCTACTACGAAGTTGATGCACAAAGTCGTGGTGTGATCGTGGTGGACCTGCTATGTTGTATCTAGATCCTCGATTGAAAAATCACCGACAAAGATGTTCATCTTCTAGATCTAAATTAATTCCTCCATCTGGGTGTCGCCACAACTTTGTATGTCAACGATAATGGTGGAACTCTAGATTAGTCACACCCAAATTTAGTGTTGATTCCGATATATTTTGGCCCGGCCTAGACTAGATATACTAATCATTAAAAATGATAAATGTCATGATGAAACAATAGGACAGGAATACTCAATAGGACCTGAGGTTTTGTACTGATGTTTCCTGTCTAGTAAATACCATGGCATTTATGGCATCTCTTTCAGCCAAGTCTATCAAGAACAACCAAACTGGGTTGCGACGACGAGTCATCAAGTAGAATTTTTACAGTGGTAGCTTCTTAGACTAGGATTTTTGTCCTAATAATATTAATGTTTGTTAATGCGAAGAATTATCTTTATTAATACAAAATTAATGAAGGTATTAGAAATAGCTTGTTTGTTGTTGTTGGTTAACAATGACAAATATGGACATCAACTATTTGAAGAAATCCATAAAAAAATCGTGCGTACTGCTGTGTTTCTGCGGTTTTTGTTCGCCAAGTCGACTCTTCATCGAGAATATGTATGTATTATTCCTACTCTTTTTTTGTGTTAGGGTATTTTTTTGCAACAATGTTGTCAAATCTTTTTTCCGACAATGTTTTCGGGTATTTTTTACATTGTTTTCGGGTCATTTTTACAACGATGTTTTCGGGTCTTTTTGCAACAATGTTTTCGGGTCTTTTTCGCAACAATGTTTTCGGGTATTTTTTACAACATTGTTTTCGGGTCTTTTTTGCAACAATGTTTTCGGGTCTTTTTTGCAACAATGTTTTCGGGTCTTTTTTCCGACATTGTTTTCGGGTCTTTCGGGTTTTTTGCAACAACGATGTTTTCGGGTCTGTATGTTTTTGCAACAACGTTTTCGGGTCTTTTTTGCGACAGTAGGTATTTTCGGGTCTTTTTAGCAACAATGTTTCGGGTCTCTTTTACAACTATGTTTTCGGGTCTTTTTTTGCGACAATGTTTTCGGGTCTTTTTTCGCAAAGACGTTTTCGGGTCTTTTTTTAACAATGATTTCGGGGTTTTTTTTTTTGGAACTATGTTTTTGCAACAACGTCTTCGGATCTTTTTTGGACAACAATGTTTTCGGGTCTTTTTTGAAACAATTTTTTCGGGTCTTTTTTTGCTACAATGTTTCGGGTGTCCCGGTCGTTTTTTATGTTTTGGTGTCTTTTTTTTGCAAAGCGTCTTCACAGGTCACTACATCCAGTAGTGTCTTTGGTGTCTATAGGCATTGCAGGCCTGACACAAATATATTCTCTCTTGAGAGTTCTAATTTTTGGGGGTCCAATGGCACAGGAAGCGTCTCCACAGGGCACTACTTCCAGTAGTGTCTTGGGTGTCTATAGACACTAATAGCCTCTCCTGATGCAAGTCCTACTGTACCTGCACGTGGTGACCCCTGCTGTACCTGGACCTTGTGGACCAGGGACTGACACAGTCAAAGGACTAGGGGAAGGAATAACCCTGAATGGAAAACCCTCCAGTAGGGTACAAACCACTTGGAGTTTCAACAGTAAAACCCAGCGAGACAGCTCGTAATCTAGAAACTAGTAGCGTAAACTTGCATCAGAATGAAACATGAGCTAATCGGAAATACAGCTATTTCAAAAAACGTTGAATACTGTATACTGTATTCTGCATACTGAATAATGCATTCAAAGGCCAAAATGCCTTGTAGTTATTCAGTATGTTTTGGAGATGTATAGATGCATAGTAAAAATCCTCTGTAACAGCTATATTAAACTAAGGCGAATGAGTGGCAAAACGACAATGGAAACGATCAACAATGCAATTTGTAAATCTTGGAATGCACTATTCAGTATGCAGAATGTAGAACTCGGTGTTCAACGTTTTTTGAAAGAGCTGTATACTAAACACCTTGATAGCACAGTAATCCTATAAGGTGCACGTGGACATCCGATGGTAAAGTAACCCGTTGAACCCTACAAAGGCAGCTTGTTTACATTTGTATTTATTGAGCGTTGTGAAGGTGAAATCATTAACTTAATTTATATGCATATAAATTCGCTTTAAAATTGCTAAAATGAAAATTATGAAAGTGGAAGATGGAAGCAAAAGTTAAGAGTTAATCCGTATTTGGGTAAAAATTCAAATTGTTGCATGAATATTTCTAACTTGATTCTTTTGATGAAATAGAAAATGTTGGGCTTTGATTCGATAGATAAACGTTTTCTTCTTAGCTTTGGTTACGTATTTTTTTGATAAATGCTCAACCCATAAAAACAATATCCAGGTGTAACAGGTTTCTATACATGATCAAAACATTTTTCAGTTCAAATTTTTCTTAACTTTTCAACTTCCCGAGACTTTTCATTCGGTTCTTCATTCCTTTCATTTCAATGTTGTAATAAAGACTCGTTTTCTTGTAATTTCTCAATAAATACATATATTTCTGGTATCGTTTTCTAAAAATTTCTCGCTATAGCAAGACTAATTTATATATTCAGTCAAGACATCTACTCTCCCATTTTTCTTTGCTGGAGCTTGTTTTGGATTCCTGTTTGGATTTGATTGATTTTCGATGCTACAACACCAACACAAACTCTATAGTGTATTAGAGCACGCTTGGTCACGGCCAAGAGGTCTGGGTGCAACTCCCAGTGGGGTATATGGAGTTGAAGCAAATCCTATAAACTAACATTGAATCGATTGCAATTGCGAGAGTTAATTTATGAAAGTTTTACATTAAGGGACTGTGCAATATTTATCTGCAGGGGCGTTCTAAAATGAGCAAAGTAGGCTTTAAGATGAAGTTAAGCCTCGCCCATCATTATGACGATTTTTGACCAGTTTCAATGGGCTATAGCCTTTGCATTTTGTCGATTCTCGACCACTTTTCACCATCTTGCATGGCCTATAGCCTTTGCATTTTGTCCATTTTTCACCATTTTTCACCATTTTCAATGGGCTATAGCCTTTGCATTTTGTCGATTTTCGACCACTTTTCACCATCTTGTATGGGCTATTGCCTTTGCATTTTGCTGATTTTGGGCGTTTTTTGATCATTTTGCATGGGCTATAGCCTTTGAATGTTTTTGGGTGTTCTTTGACCATTTTCAATGGGCTATAGCCTTATGATTTTGTGGATTTTAGGCCATTTTTACCATTTTCTATGGGCTATAGCCTTTGCAGTTTGTCCATTTTCGACCATTTTTGACCATTTTCAATGGGCTATAGCCTTTGCATTTTGTCGATTTTTGACCATTTTTCACCATTTTCAATGGGCTATAGCCTTTCCATTTTGTCGATTTTCGACCATTTTTGACCATTTTCAATGGGCTATAGCCTTTCCATTTTGCTGATTTTCGACCATTTTTCATCATCTTGCATGGGCTATAGCCTTTCCATTTTGCTGATTTTGGGCGTTTTTTTATCATTTTGCATGGGCTATAGCCTTTGCATTTTATCGATTTTGGAAGATTTTTGACCATTTTCATTGGGCTATAGCCTTTGCATTTTGCTGATTTTGGACCATTTTGGACCATTTACAATGGGCTATAGCCTTTGCATTTTGTGGATTTTCGACCATTTTTGACCATTTTTAATGGCTATAGCCTTTGTAGTTTGATGATTTTTGACCATTTTTCACCATTTTGCATGGGCTATAGCCTTTGCATTTTGATGATTTTCGACCATTTTTGACCATTTTCATTGGGCTATAGCCTTTGCAGTTTGATGATTTTTGACCATTTTCATTGGGCTATAGCCTTTGCATTTTGTCGATTTTCGACCATTTTTGACCATTTTCAAAGGGCTATAGCCTTTGCAGTTTGATGATTTTTGACCAATTTGCACCATTTTGCATGGGCTATAGCCTTTGCATTTTGTCGATTTTGGAAGATTTTTGACCATTTTCATTGGGCTATAGCCTTTGCAGTTTGATGATTTTTGACCATTTTTCACCATTTTGCATGGGCTATAGCCTTTGCATTTTGATGATTTTCGACCATTTTTGACCATTTTCATTGGGCTATAGCCTTTGCAGTTTGATGATTTTTGACCATTTTTAACCATTTTCAATGGGCTATAGCCTTTGCATTTTGTCGATTTTCGACCATTTTTGACCATTTTCAATGGGCTATAGCCTTTGCAGTTTGATGATTTTTGACCAATTTTCACCATTTTGCATGGGCTATAGCCTTTGCATTTTGTCGATTTTGGAAGATTTTTGACCATTTTCATTGGGCTATAGCCTTTGCATTTTGTCGATTTTCGACCGTTTTTGACCATTTTCAATGGGCTATAGCCTTTGCATTTTGTCGATTTTCGACCATTTTTGACCATTTTCAATGGGCTATAGCCTTTGCATTTTGTCGATTTTTGACCATTTTTCACCATTTTCAATGGGCTATAGCCTTTCCATTTTGCTGATTTTCGACCATTTTTTATCATCTTGCATGGGCTATAGCCTTTCCATTTTGCTGATTTTGGGCGTTTTTTTATCATTTTGCATGGGCTATAGCCTTTGCATTTTATCGATTTTGGAAGATTTTTGACCATTTTCATTGGGCTATAGCCTTTGCATTTTGCTGATTTTGGACCATTTTGGACCATTTACAATGGGCTATAGCCTTTGCATTTTGTCGATTTTCGACCATTTTTGACCATTTTCAATGGGCTATAGCCTTTGCATTTTGTCGATTTTCGACCATTTTTGACCATTTTCAATGGGCTATAGCCTTTGCAGTTTGATGATTTTTGACCATTTTTCACCATTTTCAATGGACTATAGCCTTTGCAGTTTGTCGATTTTCGACCATTTTTGACCATTTTCAATGGGCCTTTGCATTTTGATGATTTTCGACCATTTTTCATCATCTTGCATGGGCTATAGCCTTTTCATTTTGTCGATTTTCGACCATTTTTGACCATTTTCATTGGGCCTTTGCATTTTGATGATTTTTGACCATTTTGGACCATTTTCAATGGGCTATAGCCTTTGCATTTTGTCGATTTTCGACCATTTGTGACCATTTTCAATGGGCTAAAGCCTTTGCAGTTTGTCGATTTTCGAACATTTTTGACCATTTTCAATGGGCTATAGCCTTTGCATTTTGTCGATTTTCGACCATTTTTGACCATTTTCAATGGGCTATAGCCTTTGCAGTTTGTCGATTTTCGAACATTTTTGACCATTTTCAATGGGCTATAGCCTTTGCATTTTGATGATTTTCGACCATTTTTCATCATCTTGCATGGGCTATAGCCTTTGCATTTTATCGATTTTGGAAGATTTTTGATCATTTTCAATGGGCTATAGCCTTTGCATTTTGTCGATTTTCGACCATTTTTGACCATTTTCAATGGGCCTTTGCATTTTGATGATTTTCGACCATTTTGGACCATTTTCAATGGGCTATAGCCTTTGCATTTTGTCGATTTTCGACCATTTTTGACCATTTTCAATGGGCTATAGCCTTTGCAGTTTGTCGATTTTCGACCATTTTTGACCATTTTCAATGGGCTATAGCCTTTGCAGTTTGTCGATTTTCGACAATTTTTGACCATTTTCAATGGGCTATAGCCTTTGCAGTTTGATGATTTTCGACCATTTTTCACCATTTTCAATGGGCTATAGCCTTTGCAGTTTGATGATTTTTGACCATTTTTCACCATTTTCAAGGGGCTATAGCCTTTGCCTTTTGATGATTTTCGACCATTTTTGACCATTTTGCATGGGCTATAGCCTTTGCAGTTTGATGATTTTTGACCATTTTTGACCATTTTCAATGGGCTATAGCCTTTGCATTTGTCGATTTTCGACCATTTTCGACCATTTTCAATGGGCTATAGCCTTTGCATTTTGTCGATTTTCGACCATTTTTGACCATTTTCAATGGGCTATAGCCTTTGCATTTTGTCGATTTTCGACCATTTTTGACCATTTTCAATGGGCTATAGCCTTTGCATTTTGATGATTTTCGACCATTTTTCATCATCTTGCATGGGCTATAGCCTTTGCATTTTATCGATTTTGGAAGATTTTTGATCATTTTCAATGGGCTATAGCCTTTGCATTTTGTCGATTTTCGACCATTTTTGACCATTTTCATTGGGCTATAGCCTTTGCAGTTTGATGATTTTTGACCATTTTTCACCATTTTCAATGGGCTATAGCCTTTGCAGTTTGATGATTTTTGACCATTTTTCACCATTTTGCATGGGCTATAGCCTTTGCATTTTGATGATTTTCGACCATTTTTGACCATTTTCATTGGGCTATAGCCTTTGCAGTTTGATGATTTTTGACCATTTTTAACCATTTTCATTGGGCTATAGCCTTTGCATTTTGTCGATTTTCGACCATTTTTGACCATTTTCAATGGGCTATAGCCTTTGCAGTTTGATGATTTTTGACCAATTTGCACCATTTTGCATGGGCTATAGCCTTTGCATTTTGTCGATTTTGGAAGATTTTTGACCATTTTCATTGGGCTATAGCCTTTGCAGTTTGATGATTTTTGACCATTTTTCACCATTTTGCATGGGCTATAGCCTTTGCATTTTGTCGATTTTGGAAGATTTTTGACCATTTTCATTGGGCTATAGCCTTTGCAGTTTGATGATTTTTGACCATTTTTCACCATTTTGCATGGGCTATAGCCTTTGCATTTTGATGATTTTCGACCATTTTTGACCATTTTCATTGGGCTATAGCCTTTGCAGTTTGATGATTTTTGACCATTTTTAACCATTTTCATTGGGCTATAGCCTTTGCATTTTATCGATTTTGGAAGATTTTTGACCATTTTCATTGGGCTATAGCCTTTGCATTTTGCTGATTTTGGACCATTTTGGACCATTTACAATGGGCTATAGCCTTTGCATTTTGATGATTTTCGACCATTTTTGACCATTTTCAATGGGCTATAGCCTTTGCATTTGTCGATTTTCGACCATTTTCGACCATTTTCAATGGGCTATAGCCTTTGCATTTTGTCGATTTTCGAACATTTTTGACCATTTTCAATGGGCTATAGCCTTTGCAGTTTGATGATTTTTGACCATTTTTCACTATTTTCAATGGGCTATAGCCTTTGCATTTTGTCGATTTTCGACCATTTTTGACCATTTTCAATGGGCTCTAGCCTTTGCATTTTGATGATTTTCGACCATTTTTCATCATCTTGCATGGGCTATAGCCTTTGCATTTTATCGATTTTGGAAGATTTTTGATCATTTTCAATGGGCTATAGCCTTTGCATTTTGTCGATTTTCGACCATTTTTGACCATTTTCATTGGGCTATAGCCTTTGCAGTTTGATGATTTTTGACCATTTTTCACCATTTTCAATGGGCTATAGCCTTTGCATTTTGTGGATTTTCGACCATTTTTGACCATTTTTAATGGCTATAGCCTTTGTAGTTTGATGATTTTTGACCATTTTTCACCATTTTGCATGGGCTATAGCCTTTGCATTTTGATGATTTTCGACCATTTTTGACCATTTTCATTGGGCTATAGCCTTTGCAGTTTGATGATTTTTGACCATTTTCATTGGGCTATAGCCTTTGCATTTTGTCGATTTTCGACCATTTTTGACCATTTTCAAAGGGCTATAGCCTTTGCAGTTTGATGATTTTTGACCAATTTGCACCATTTTGCATGGGCTATAGCCTTTGCATTTTGTCGATTTTGGAAGATTTTTGACCATTTTCATTGGGCTATAGCCTTTGCAGTTTGATGATTTTTGACCATTTTTCACCATTTTGCATGGGCTATAGCCTTTGCATTTTGATGATTTTCGACCATTTTTGACCATTTTCATTGGGCTATAGCCTTTGCAGTTTGATGATTTTTGACCATTTTTCACCATTTTCAATGGGCTATAGCCTTTGCATTTTGTCGATTTTCGACCATTTTTGACCATTTTCAAAGGGCTATAGCCTTTGCAGTTTGATGATTTTTGACCAATTTTCACCATTTTGCATGGGCTATAGCCTTTGCATTTTGTCGATTTTGGAAGATTTTTGACCATTTTCATTGGGCTATAGCCTTTGCAGTTTGATGATTTTTGACCATTTTTCACCATTTTGCATGGGCTATAGCCTTTGCATTTTGATGATTTTCGACCATTTTTGACCATTTTCATTGGGCTATAGCCTTTGCATTTTGTCGATTTTCGACCATTTTTGACCATTGTCAATGGGCTATAACCTTTGAATTTAGTCGACATAAGGCCATTTTTCACCATTTCGCATGGACTAGGCCTTTGCATTTTTTTTATTTTGGGCCATTTTTCACTATTTTCAATTGGTTTAGCTTTTGCATTTTGTCTTTTTTTGGACATTTTGCGTGGGCTATAGGTCTAAATGTCTTACAATTGTCCGAAAGGAAACGCTTGTCCAATGAAAATGGTCAATCATTCTTAAAGTCGTAAAATTAAAAATATATTATAACTATTTGTGGCAAAATCGATAAAAATAAATTGTACAATAATGTAAAACTGTCATAAAGTCTCGTGATTGTAATCGATTTAATGTTAATTTATAGGATTGCTTCAACTCCATGTACCCCACTGGGAGTTGCACCCAGACCTCTTGGCCGTGACCAAGCGTGCTCTAATACACTATAGAGTTGGTGTTGGTGTTGAAGCATCGAAAATTGTCAAAACAGGAAAACAAAAGAAGTAAACGTCAGGAAACAAAAATGGGAAAAATAAATGTCTGGAAAATTATAAAGGTCTAGAAAGGAAAAGATGAGAAATAGACCAGTTTCGAATTCCTTTTTGCTCAGGCTTAGCCTCGATTCAAATTAAAATATTCATGAATTTAGCAAAAACCTAGCTCGTAGAATTCTAAAGTATTCTTTTTTTGTTCATTGCATTCCATCGGACTGTTGCTAAAATTCTATGGAATAAATTTCGCGTAATCGAGGCTTAGCCTGTGCAAAAAGAAACTCGAAAAAGGAGTAATTCGAGAAGACAATTCCAGAAAGGAATGAAAAAACTAAATTAAAAGGCTTCAGTGATGTTGAATAGTTAGGAAAATTTGAACTGAAAAATGTTTTGATTACGTAGAGCAACCGGTTATGGCTGCATGGATATTTTTGCGTGGGATGAGCATTTATCAAAAAAATACGTAAGAAGAAAACCGTTTACTAACGCATCGAAGTCCGACATTTTCCATTTAACCAAAATAAATAAAGTTAAAAAACTCATCCAACAATTCGAATTTTCACCCAAAGATAAAATCTTAATTTTTGCTTTGGTCTTCTTCGACTGTCATTACTTTTAACAATTCTAAAACCATTTTCCAAGAAAACTCGACTAATTTACAAGATGTCTCGCTGGTCAGTTTTACTGTTGAAACTCCAAGTGGGTAGGTTACCCTGTTGGAGGGTTTTCCATTCAGGGTTATTCCTTCCCCTAGTCCTTTGACTGTGTCAGTCCCTGGTCCACTAGGTCCAGGTTACAGCAGGGGTCACCACGTGCAGGTACAGTAGGACTTGCAACAGGAGAGGCTATTAGTGTCTATAGACACCCAAGACACTACTGGAAGTAGTGCCCTGTGGAGACGCTTCCTGTGCCATTGGACCCCCAAAAATTAGAACTCTCAAGAGAGAGTTTATTTGTGTCAGGCCTGCAATGCCTATAGACACCAAAGACACTACTGGATGTAGCGACCTGTGAAGACGCTTTGCAAAAAAAAGACACCAAAACATAAAAAACGACCGGGACACCCGAAACATTAGCAAAAAAAAGACCCGAAAACATTGTCGCTAAAAAGACCCGAAAATATTGTTGCCAAAAAGACTCGAAAACATCGTTGTATATAAAAAAGAGTCGAAAACATTGTTGCCAAAAAGACTCGAAAACATCGTTGTATATAAAAAAGACCCGAAAACATCGTTCTAAAAAAACCCGAAATCATTGTTAAAAAAAGACCCGAAAACGTTGTTGCAAAAGAGACCCGAAAACATTGTCGCAAAGAAGACCTTAAAACATGGTTGCGAAAAAGACCCAAAAACAATGTTGGAAAAAATATCCGAAACCGTTGTCGCAAAAAAGACCCGAAAACGTTGTTGCAAAAACATACAGACCCGAAAACATCGTTCTAAAAAAAACCCGAGATCATTGTTGCAAAAATGGCCTGAAATCATTGTTGCTAAAAAAGACCCGAAAACTTTATTGGAAATTAAGAAGACCCGAAATTAAATGTCGTTGCGAAAAAGACCCGAAAAAGACCCGAAAACATTGTTGCAAAAAGACCCGAAAACATCGTTGTAAAAAGACCCGAAAACGATGTAGCAAAAAAGACCCGGAAACATTGTTGCAAAAAGACCCGAAAACATCGTTGTAAAAAAGACCCGAAAACATTGTTGCAAAAACGACCCGAAAACATCGTTGTAAAAAAGACCTCAAAACAATTTTGTAAAGACCCGAAAACATTGTTGGAAAAAAGATCCCAAACCGTTGTTGCAAAAAAGACCCGAAAACATTGTTCATATAGTGGAAAAAAGATCCGAAAACAATGTTGGAAAAAAGATCCGAAAATATTGTAGCATAAAAAGACCCGAAATCATTGTTGCGAAAAAGATCTGACAACATTGTTGCAAAAATACCCTAACACAAAAAAGAGTAGGAATAATACATACATATTCTTGATGAAGAGTCGACTTGGCGAAGAAAAACCGCAGAAACACAGCAGTACGCACGATTTTTTTATGGATTTCTTCAAATAGTTGATGTCCATATTTGTCATTGTTAACCAACAACAACAAACAAGCTATTTCTAATACCTTCATTAATTTTGTATTAATAAAGATAATTCTTCACATTAATAATCATTAATATTATTAGGACAAAAATCCTAGTCTAAGAAGCTACCACTGTAAAAATTCTACTTGATGACTCGTCGTCGCAACCCAGTTTGGTTGTTCTTGGTAGACTTGGCTGAAAGAGATGCCATAAATGCCATGGTATTTACTAGACAGGAAACATCAATACAAAACCTCAGGTCCTATTGAGTTTTTCTGTCCCATTGTTTCATCATGACATTTATCATTTTTAATGATTAGTATTTCTAGTCTAGGCCGGGCCAAAATATATCGGAATCAACACTAAATTTGGGTGTGACTAATCTAGAGTTCCACCATTATCGTTGACATACAAAGTTGTTGCGACACCCAGATGGAGGAATTCAGAAGATGAAAATCTATGCCGGTGATTTTTCAATCCAGGATCTAGATAAAACGGCACGTCCACCACGATCACACCACGACTTTGTGCATCAACTTCGTAGTAGCCTGGCCAGTCCTAACCTAAGACCAAAGTAGCACAGAAATCTAAGCCCTAATGCGTTGTAGTTTATATGTATGCGTTGTAAGTAAACTGACCAGAACCACGTACTAACAGTAAATCGTACATTGATCATCTGAGAGTACGTACGGAAAGTAAAGCCTGCCGCACACGTTGACAAACCGTGTGGGGAAACTGCCACGCGAGGCACTTTTCTCACCGTGTGCTCTTTTACCTGCTCTATTTTTGGCCTCGCGTAGCCAAAGATGCAACGTCTGCGGCGAGAAATCGTCTGAGCTAAGTGCCTCGCGTGGCAGTTGCCTCCCGCAGTTTCTCAACGTGTGCGGCGGATTTAACGGACTGACTTACACACTCGATGAATAATTATATGGTCACTGGCTTTACAGAAAAAAAATAAATCAATACTGAAAAGAAGAAAAAAAATGTATTTTTTAAGGAAAGAAGAAGAAGAAAAAAAAAAAATCTGAAAAAGATTCGGCCGGGGAATCGATCTCCGTCCATGAGATTCACACGCCACGCATTACTACACTTTGCCACCAAAACACCTCAATTTGCACAACAATAGACAGTCCATTAACACAATACACTAGGTTATTTTGTCCTCCAAATCCCTTAGTAGACCAGTTAGTCTAGTGGTAAGGTGCAGTCACTTACGGCCTAGGATCCGACTGTTTCCTCCCTCTTTGACTGCGAAGCTCGCTGCGTTCTACCGATAGCGCGGAAGGGGCCGAAATCTCCATCCTATACGTAACATGCGATGATTCAGCGCTTTGTCTGGATGCATGGTCGATTTTTTTCAGTTTTGCATAAAATTAGCATACTGATTTGCTTTGAGTCACTACTTCGAGCCTACTTCGAACACCCCGGCGATTTTTTTTTTTTTTTTTTTTTTTTTTTTGCTTTTTTTGAGATTTTTGTGTTTTTTTATGGATCTTCTTTCTCTCTTTTCAATTCTTTTTTCTTTTTTCTTTTTATTTCGTTTTGTTAAAAAATAGTTATCGCGATTATTTTTGCTCTAACGAAAAGCCTAGGTTCGAATCGAAACGTCGGATAGCCCACGCAAAATGGTCACAAACTGCCCATCATCGTTCAAAAGCAAAAGCTATAGACTATGCCAAATGGAGAAAACGGCCGATCATCTTCAAGAAGCAAAAACTATAGCCACATGTCATGTAATGCGCCAAAATCGACACTGAATCTCAAGGCAATCGCCGATGCAAAATTCTCAATAATGGGAGAAAATGGGCAAAATGCAAAGGCTACAGCCCATGCAAAATAATCAAAAATGGCCTAGCTTTTTCCAAACGCATATACTATAGCCCATTGAAAGCTAGTCTCCCTCGCAGCGTTGCGTGGGCTGCGAGGGAGACTAACTGAAAACTTAAGTTTTCAAAATTGGCCCAAAATCGTCCGAAAGCAAACGTTATACTGAATGTAAGACCACAGATATCCCAAACTCATTTTCTGCGGTCTTCAAACAATGGAGAATTGATAAGACTTTCGGAAACTAAAGCGCATCTAAAAAATTTCACAGACGTCCTTTTCCGCAGAGGTCTGCAACATCTAATGCTGTGATTGGATGAAGTTCGCTTATGTTTTATGATGCACTGCATACCACGCTAGGCTCAATTCTACCTGGGCACGAGTAAACGCATCATTGTGCGTCTAGTTAAATATGATATAGTAGATGCAGTATTTCTTCATGCAGTATTATTTGTTCAGTTGTTACGGAAGACGGATAGGGGTAAGTCTTACGTATCGTTATCCGGCGTTGATTTGCACTCGGCTGACATACGGTAACACGGGCGGAGTCTAGGTGATACGATGACACTATAACTGTTGACTAATGTTGATTTGAAAAGCCTTACGGCTTGCCGTGTAAAGCTCTAGCATTCGCAAAGTGAAAGGACAGCGTCAACTTGTCATAACTTAAAATTAGAACTTTAATCTTCGTATAATTTTTTGATTGTCTACAGAAATGTTTGTTTGCGTTTGATTAAAATCGCTTTTATTATTACTTTTTCCCTTCCAGCTGCCGGGAGGAAGTTCGTGCAACAGTGTTAACTAAGTATATATCACATCTCGTGCTTTAAGAGGGCAACATTTTTTTGAACGCATGAGAACTTTTGCGGCAAACCGAATTTTCTTATCTTTTCGCGTTTGGGAAGTTGTCACTACGTGTTTTCCAGACAACTTGTGAATTGTGCTCGCAGTTCATTCAACAATTATCTCAGGTTTGTTGGTTGGTTGGTTTTTGTTCGTGTGTGTGTTTTCTAGTTTCAATGTCCACTTTTTCGAGTCTCAGGAAAGCCTAACTCCAGTTGCACCAAGGGTGAAGTAGCGCAATCCGTTGAATAAACCCTTAGCAAGTAGAAAAATTCATTGGAAAACACCACTTGATAAGTCTTTACCCTCTGTGCAATCCGGGCCTGACTGTTAAACAAGTATCTTTCTCAAAAAACTTCATTCTCAAAAATATTTTCTAAGCAGCAATATTGTAAGTGAAAAAAGGGGTTTGAAGAGTGATACACCAAAGTGTGTTTCACGCGTTAATGAAAAACACTAGCTCTATATTTTTATCTGTCAAGCAAGGTATAAAGTACAAAATATTGTATATTTACTTGGCAATTCCATAATTAATCATTTCTTTCTCTCTCTATAGCTCCGTCGACAGTAATCAGCCGTCTTTTATTTCTTTGATAGCTACGAGTAAACAGACCATGAATTCATGTAGTGCATTTCGATCCTTAATTTTCTTAACGATAGCTGTGGTCTTTCTTCTCCAAGCACATTGTACTGAAGAAAAGACAGCCGTGAACCAAACCAACAAGTGTCACGTACCAAAGACTAGTTATTGTGCAGTTACTAACCGTTCATCGTCACACCATGTATCGTGTAAGATTAGCGATGTATGTCAGTTGGAAAGTCTTGTGGTCGATAAAACCAATGTTACTCATCTGTAAGTAAGAACATTTCAGTCACTTTTCATTGCAAAAGTCCTCGAGTAACAACCTTTTGTCTTTCTATCTTGTAGAGATTTGTCGTACAATCAGTTACAAGAACTTCCAGCGAGATGTTTTGCTCAATATATCAACCTTGAATCACTGTAAGTATAGGGAATTCCTATTCAAAGAAAACTAAAAGGGGGATGTTCCATCATTGTACTTGGTCATTCATTTTACACCTGCATGTCGTCCGGTGTTTTTAAGATATGTGTATCTGTTTCGTTTTCATCAATAAAAACATTTTTGAACAGAATTCACACATTATATCATTGAAATACTTACTATTTAAGAGTTAAAGTATTTAGTTATCATCTAAACATTTGATACACAATTAACAAAATACGGACAATGAATGAAAACTATAATGCTATAATAACTACAATTCCTAACCCTAACTTCTAACTACAAAATTACATAATCTGTACAGATTTATAAAGTCTTTTATTTTGTCCTTAGATCTTTAGCTTTTAACAACTTCACAGTTTTGCCATATGAAGTGTTTAATGGACTAGTCAGCCTAACAACATTGTAAGTGCTACATTAATAGTAAATTATCAGATAAAAGACCAATTTTCGACTGCGGATAGTTTCAGTTAAAACATCTCACGAAGCAAAATAAGTTAAGTCTGGTTTTCACTGGCCACGTAAGATGAAGCGAAACCATTCATAATGCTTCGTTTTCACTGCCATAAAATGATCGTAAGCACAATCACAAGCACGAGAACAAGGAAGATTTTTGATCCTTGTGCTTGAGATTGTGCTTGAGTCGCAGTAGATTTTATCTTTAGATTTTGATTTCGATTTTCTTTGCCACTGATATGGTGCATCATAGTAACAAGTTTCAAGTCAGTTATTGGAAAGCCAGGCTTTCATCGAATATATCAGAGAATAAATCAATAAATCTCAATGTCATTCACAAGCTTTCAACTAGTTTGTACTCTATACTAATTCAGTTTTCAAATTACTGCCCTAGTAATGGACAATGTGTCGCCGGAAATGTCATAAAATTCAACGTAGATTGAACCATGAAAATTATCGAAATGTCTCCAATGTGAAAGCCGTTATCAACAGCTTTGTTTTCTATTTTTAGGAATATCAGTGGAAACCCGTTCCGTTTGTTTACTGGCAGATTGTCGCCGGACGTCTTCCCTTCACTTGTTACAATCAACGCCACAGGAATCTCTTACTGGAAACCAGAGAAAAGGATGCTTCAACTGCGCATGCTTCAAAACATTACCGGATTATCTTGGTCAGCGGTTTGTAAGGACTGCTTATTTTATCGAGGTCATGTCACGTGGTTCCCATACTCAGTCCACATTCCTGTAGTTAATTATCGCGGTTTTTGCCGTTATGATCATTATCGGGTTAATGAATTACTTCCAACTGCTCGGCTTCTAAACAACACTTACTTTCGTTATCGATGTAACATTAATACTGAAGTTAAGCAATTAAACTCCAGTGGTAACCCAGATTATCTCTGTAAAAGACGAAAAGAACATGCATATTATATACATGTTGATACAACAGACTTCTGTTGGAAAGAAAGTTTGCTTTTTGCAACCAGTCTTTCTGTGTTAGCGGCCTTAACAGCACTTCTTAACCTCGTAGTGTTTATTACCATTTTATCTTCTCGTGATCTTCGTAAAAATGTGTCGATGTTATTTGTGTGTAATTTGGCCATCAGTGACTTTTTCATTGACGTTTATGTTGTAGCTATTGGTGTTTATTGGAACAATGTACCGTCAGTTGAATATCTTGATGTTAACGCTAAGTTTGATTGTAAAAAAATCGGTTTCTTTTGGATGATGGGTCAATCCAGCGTCGTAACAACTTCGTTGCTTCTGACATTGGAAAGATATCTGGTCATTGTGTTCAGTATGAATCCTAATGTACGAATTCGCTGTCATTTTGCTAGTGATATCTTGGTTGATTGTATTTGTCTTGACTGGATTTGCCTCATACTACAATTTGTGTGCTATTTCATCTTTGTGTGTTCCCATTGGGTTTCTAAGACCCAATGACGTTGCATCTATATTTACCATAGTAGTGGGATCGATAGCCCTTGCTTCATATCTTACACTTTCCATTTTATACATCCATATTTACGTCGCTGCAAAGCGCACGGCTCAGACAGCTGGCATCAAACGAGAATCAAAACTTGCAAAGCAAGTTGCCCTCATGGTGTTTACCAATGTCTTGTTCTTCGTTCTTCCTCTTATTGTTAGTGGTGTGGTTGCAGTCTTAGGTGACGGTGTTTTAAGTGATAGAGTTTTAGAACATCTAACGAAAGCTCTTCCAGGACTGAGCACCTGTTTAAACTCGTTTCTAAATCCTCTGCTGTATGCCTTCCGAGCTGATCGTTTTATTGGAGTTCTTAAAAGTAGATTTGTAAAGGTTCGCCAATGTATTATGTCCATCTTCCATGGCAGTTTGACCTGAAAAAAGCTGTTTAGGATAGAGTGAAATGATATATACCTACTAAGATGAACTTTTGTTTGTAACTCTATATATATTCTTCTCGGAAAATAGTCAATGAACTACGCATAGTCTATATGTAGATCTATAAGAGAATAAATGTTCCTGTTTGACAAGATATGTTAATTTACTTTGTCTTGCCCTAAAATGATTTCTTCAGTAAGGCATCAGTTCTATAAGTTACATAGATCACCAACATTGCTACGATATACAAAAAATGCAATTCTAACGAGATAATGCCATAGAAAAGAAAAATGGGAATAGTATACCTTTTCCGAGATGTGGAGACCACTGTCAAAGGTATCACGGGAGGACGTGAAAAGGAGTCATTTTCGGGCAATGTCAACAAAATGCAAGAGAAGCAAAGATTTAAAGAGTTCTCTAAAAAACAATCAATATCTAATATCACCGAGTGTTTAATGAATCAATGTATAATTCCTGAATATAGGAATAGAAATGTTAATATCACCGCAAAAATGTCCATTCAAAGTTTAATAGAAAATAACATTATTGACAATTTTGTTTATTAAACAATAAGCAAAATTTGCATTAACAATATCGCTAATTATTTACCAGTCAAAGGTACAAAAGAAATCCATTACAATTCACTTACCAACGCTCTTATATAACCACAACTTGTACGTTCACTTAGTGTTTCACGGGTTAAATGTACCCACTCTCAATTGTTGTTGTATACCTTGCATACTCGCAGCACTTCACTTTCTATTAGAAGTCATTTAATGGCTAGTGTATATTATTTTTTAAGCTCCAAAAAGCAGGAATCCTTTCGGTTTGCCTTGCATGCAGCTTGTTCCACAGCTACAACAAGGTTAGATATCAAATAGATATCAAGTCGTGCAGGCGATACTTTTGATACTGAGTGGTCTCCATCTTGAAAGAGGTCTATTGAGCACTACAAGAATAAAAGTATTAGTAGATTACTAAAGTTTGTGAGGCATTGTGGTCATGGTGGTGAGGGTGGGTGTACGTGGAGAGGGGCGGCACCACAGCTCAAACCAGACACCGGAATAGTCAGAATAACATTTGCATTTTTTATCTCCTAGCAAATGGCAATTAATTGTTAGTTGTTCTAATCAGTACCAAGAAGCTCTTAGACCGACATTTCGCTAATTAAAGACCATAGGCACACCCAAACAAAGTCGGCCCGTTCGTCCAACTCATTATACAAAACCAAACCCCTTTGCTAGTTCAACATTCTAGTATTTTGCACTCATTTGTACACCTTGTTGGACCAGCATGCATTATCTAACAATGTTAGTTTCGTTCTTATCGCAACAATTAACTCTGTCGAACATTGTTGATCGAGCACGTTACGCTCCACATGGAGAAGCTGTTGAATCAACATCGTGCTGGCCAATAATGCTATAGCTAACTACTCTTCCCCTTCCCTCGTCCCACTTGGCATTAACTTGGAGAACACCAGACCTCACCCTGGGAGATATATCAGCTTTGAAACACTGTATGCGTATGCCAAATTGATATTCAAAGAGGGGACATGGGGATTTGCGGATCGGCGGATTGAGCCTTCTTTTACGTGCGGATTCGCGGATAATAATATTTTTAAGAACAGATTTGCGGATTCATCCACAATGGTCAGAATCACGGATTTGAAGGTATGATCCTATGAAAACTATAATTTATATGGCCATGCTACTTGCGGATATGTATCCCCTTCCACCAACTCATCCCCATATATGGGTTATATATCTATGTACTTTGAAAATATCGGATGATGTTGGACCTGTTGATTTTAAGCTTGGTTCAACAGCATCTGATATTTTCAAAGTACATAGATAACCCGCGTGGATGAATTATCTCCTATATTATCCAATATTTTCACTTGATGTTTCCCAATTACTATTAAAATGGTCAAACTCGGAAGTTCAAAATTCCCAATATGCATGGAGGAATTCCGAAGTCTGATTATCCAAAATCTGAAGTCCCAAGTAAATTATAGCACAGGTTCTCAAAACGAGAATTACGTGACAAACGTAACGCTCATGTTATGTAGGGTCACATCCCTATTCTGTAACAACACGCTAGAGCTCATCTCAGATCAAAGCTCACAAATCCTCTAAAATCCTAACAATTTATTTTAAACGTCCTTAACTTTCACAGAGAATCGTAGACAAGGGATCGCGACTCATTCGGTTGAATCATGGTTGAATATGACGACGACACCAGAGCCGGCTGTTGTATACGCTTTTCGATCGTCGTTTTATTGATAGGGATGGTGTTGATGGTAATTTTGCTGCCCATCAGTTTTGGAGATGTTGAGTATTATGAGGTAAGTTGCATAATTTTATTTTAAGTGTTCTGAGCTTCTTGTGTTTCGCAGTCTTCCGATTCGCATAGTTTCAAGAAGTGGTGACAATATGATTACCCTCGTCCCAGAGGCTTTCTTTTGTATTCTATATACTTTTTCTTTTAATTTGTATTTTTGTATTTTTGTTCTTTATTTATATTCTTTTTCTCTTTCTCTCTCGACGTATTTATTAAAGAAAAAATAAGAAAAGAAAAAAGAAAAGAAAACCTCTGGGACCAGTGTACTCCACTGGAAATGTTTGCTCATTTCCTATGATTGGAAATATCTAGGAAATATCTAGGAAATATCTAGACATCTAGGAAATGACATTAGGAACTGGAAGAAATGTAGGAAAATACATATTCCTAGATATTTCCTATCATACGAAATTGCATTTTGTTACATATTTCCTATCGATCATAGGAAAATGAAAACGGGTAGGAAATATATAGGAAAATGCAAATTCCTATAGTAGGACATATCTAGGAAATATGTAGGAAAATGTACGGTATTTTCCTACATTTTGACCGGTTGCTATGCAATTCCTAGATATTTCCTAGATATTTCCTATCATAGGAAATGAGCAAAAATTTCCGGGCATTATGATGCAGTTACAGCCGTAATTATATCCATTTTGACATCACTGGTGATTTCTGCAATCTGATTGGTTAAAAAGTGTGCGATTAATTCCTAAATTGCATCCTTTTGCTTCATTAATCGCATCTTTTTTTTCAACCAATCACAAAACAGTGTCTTTTATTATCAGCCAATCATATACAAGAATCAAAAAAGCCATTTGATTGCTGTCAAGCTGTGGGATTTTTTTCCTTGAACCTGTTTTCACATTTTTGTTAAAAAAGTAGAGCAAAAAATTTGCGATTTCAAAATGGATATAATTAAGTGGAAATTGAACTTCATGTCGTGCAATTTTGGTTTGAAATCACACTCGTGATTAACAAATTGCACTCCCGCTACGCGGTCGTGCAGTTTTGTAATCACTCGTATGATTTCGGCCCAAATTGCACTCCACTCAGTTTAATTACCATTATTAATTAATGTGCTTCAGCAGAGCGGGACCACTCACGTTCCATGATCCAATTTGAATAACAATCTTTCGTTGATTCACCCGAAACATGTTAGGCTTGGTTTCCGGCTGTGAAGCTTGGGGCGAGGATCTTAAACGGAAGAACCCTTTGTAGCTGGAATTCGAGCCTAGAAACATGTTGGACCAAAGGATACAGTTTTGCCTCTTAAAAATGGGATGAGAAAAATTATAAGATTCCCTAATGTTTTCGTTTGGTAAAAGATTGCAAATGAAAGCTTATTGTAAAAGCTGGTTAATTGCACTTCTAAAAAATGTTTTCCGTTTTAATAAATATATTTTGCAATACTTTAGTCTTTTTTACGTTTGATTCATCTTTTTCTCGAGGGAATAAATGGACTTGTCCACTGGCAAATAGAAACAAGTCACACAAACTGAATTTTGATTTTTTTACCATAAAGCCTTAGTGCAAGTTGTAAGAATTAATAAAAAGGAAGCTGGTAGGACGCCTGTTGACACAACCCAAAATTGAAACTTCAAATTAGTTATTGATCTCTATTTGTTTATACTCATGTTCGTAACGATGAATACTCATGTTCGTGACGTCAATTTATGGGACTCCTAAGGTGTATCTGGAATTCCCACCGTCAAATGAAATCAAATGGAGAGCCGAAAGAATGAAAATTTAATTTCAAAGGAATTCACCTACAATCTGTTTTGATAAAGAACACTGGAGTAAACATAAATGTTTCTCTGTTCTTGATACTTTATTGGTGGTTTTACATTAATTGTAGGAAAGAACCATCGTGATTGGGGGTGGGGTGGAGCAAAATATAAAATTATCAAAATAAAATTGATTGCATTTTCAAAATCCCCTCCCCTCTCCTCCCCCAATCACTTTTTTAATTGTCCGTCCCAGGGCTTCACGGTTGGGTCGTTTGAAGATATTATTTGTCTTTCACCAAATTCTCCTATCGATTTACACCCCTCCGTCCTCATCTAGGCAACAGCACTTTAATCCCCCTCCCCTCCCCTCCCTTCCTTATTTAGGTAAACTTTTTTTTCTCTATCAACTACTATTCTGTTTTCTTATAGATAGCATTCAAAAAACAGAAGTCAACTGGCAAAGTTGATTTGTCAAAAGTCTACACAATGGGAAGGCATCTCATTGGCCCGGACTACACCTTCAAGGCCTTTCCAGCCGACGCCCATTTCGAGATTTTAAGAAATATCACAACCTACTCTGCAGGCCAGACAGTCGACGTGACCATATCGTGTGCATTTCAGTACTTCTTAAAACCCGAGGATTTGAGTCTTCTGCATCAAGAATATGATCTTTACTACAGACCAGTGATAAAATCAACGGCCAACACTGTTATCAAGTCTGAGTCAGCTAAAATAACAGTTAATGATTTTATTAGGTAATTTTTTAGGTATTCACCAAATCTGATTTTATTACCTCTATTTTACATTTTCTTTCTTTTCTAATCGTCGTTTCTAATTGTTGCTTTCAATATATTTTCTTCTTTTATTTTGTTTCTTTCTTTCTTCTCATTTTTGGCTTCCTGTTTTTCTATCTTTCTTTCTTTCTTCCTTCCTTCCTTCCTTCTTCCCTTCCTTTAATACTTCCTTCCTTTCTTCTTCCCCTCCTTTAATACTTCCTTCCTTTCTTCAGCGTTTCTTGTTTTGAAAAACGGTTTTGTATAAATTTCAACCCAGTAAATATAATGAACCCTAAAAGAAAAATTCCTTCAAATGCTTTAAATGTTCTAAGGTTTCACCATTGAACATTGTACTCTCTTTCCAGAGAACGACAATCCGTCGAGAGTAGGCTATTTAATGCCGTGGTAGATCGTCTAGGTGGCAAATGCTGTAGAAAGGATTGTAAAGCCAACAAGTGCCGGCCAGGTTGTATTCCTTACGCAAGCTGCAAGAAAGAAGACAAGGGACTTTTTATAGAAGTTCGCTATTTCGAACTGCTGGATTTCGACATTCATGAGGATGTGAAAAGTAGGTATTTGCGACAAGTGGTAGAAATAGAGCAAGAAGAAAAAGCAAAGTTCGAGTTAGAAGAAAAAGTAAGTAATAGAGTGCACGGTGGCTTAAACCCTAAGGCTGCCTTTTTGGCGCCAAAAAGAGCTGACGCAATACCTACAAAGCGAACGCGCGTCAAACTGGATCTCAGTGATAGTGGCGGGAAAACAGTCTATACAAGGTCCAAATGCGCAGAAACATGTGTTTATGTTCTTTATTTGGAACTTATATTTGGAGGCTTACTAATTTTTTTCTGTCCCTTTACGAAGGTTGTACGCAAGGAAACCGATCGTCTCAAAAACCAATTTGAAAACGAAGCAAAGGAGATTACCCAGAATTCAACTGCTGAAGCCACAGTCATCAAAGCTAAGGCCGAGGCCGACGCACTTGTCAAGGTAGAGGAAGCCCGTAACATTGGATTAGCACAGGTCTTTACAGCGCTTGGCATCAGTTCAGAGTCTCACAAAGCATCGTACATCTACTTGACAGCATTAAGACGTCAGTCTAAAGCACGCATTAACATCAATTATAACACACTAATGGCCAGAGATTAAGGAAAATTATATAGCCATACTTAAGGCGCTGTTACACGCTGAAACTTTTATCTGAAACTTGTCTTGATCGCCGATGCGAGACGAGTTTCATAAGGAGTGTTAGGCTGTGTTAAGCCCGGTTTACACGGCACGATGTGTCGGCCCGATTGTTGATAAGCTTCGTTCGGGAAGAGAGAGAAATCGGCCCGATTTGCCGCAACAGATTTTTCTCGTGTCGGGCCGATTTTTTGAATGAAAAAGGAGTGCAAAACACAATAAAACTCAAATCGGACCGACATGTCGTACTGTGTAAACCGGGCTTTACATGCTGTAATTTTGTCCTTGAAACCGTCTCGTGAAACCAACCGGGGAAAGTTTCAGCTAAATGAACATGTTTCACGGTGCAATGTGTTGTGAAACTTGTCTCGCAACGGCGAATGAGGCAAGTTTCAGTTTCATCGTGTAACAGCGTCTTTAATCACTTAATTTCGCAAGTCTGTGTTTGAATCAGACCATATCCACATATAATCGCATCCAGTTCATTTCAACGGTTCATAGATGTCCCGTAGTCTATTTTTCCCCCTAAGAAAAACATTTTTAGTGTTACGTTGATTATATGATGGACTAGTATGGACGTAGCCTCAGTATAGTGCTTATCTTTCTAATCGTTTGCTAAGGGCTAGCTAATGAAAAGATTCAAATCAAAACTGATTCAAGCACAAACAATTTATACAATTGCTGAAGCTCAATTCAGTATAATGCGGAAATTCAAACAGTGAAAAAATCCATAAAGTCTAAGTAATCTCTGGTCAAAATTTAAGTTTTCCTCGGATTTTTGACTTGAAAAGAAAAAGAAATCACATTCGTCTTGCACACAAGATGTAATTCGTACGCGTATTTGCTTGGATGTTGGTGCATTACCTTATTGTGTTAGGTAACGCTTGCATTGCACATTGCACGCCAATAGAGAGATTAAGCATTACACGAGAAACGGCAGACGGCAGAGAGGAATCACGTGACCTATATTTTTCGCGCCTGGCGTTACGCGTTTGGCACTCAACGAGAGGGTGACTTTTCACGTTTACGACAAACACGAACTGATTCACCCACGCATTGAAACTGCAACACAAGGCGCAACTGAAGCAGGTCACGTGGTCCTCTTTCCTGTGTACGTGATGTTTAATCTCACGAGCCCTGCAAAAATTGATGTACACAATACATTGTTGGGAGCCAGGGTATACGTGAAGGATAACATTAATAGCAACAGAATGATATTTGGGTTCTGCTTCTGTAGTATTTGTGCACATCAGTTTCAAGGCTGGTTGCTTCCCCCTCCACCCACCCCCCCCCCCCCCCCCCCCGGTTGCTCAAATGACCGACGCTCAGATCATCCGAAGGGAGTTTTATATATGAAGCTTTTTATGCAATCGAAATGAAAGCAGAAGAAACTTGATATATAATTAATTTGAAGCACAACAGTTTTTCAATTAGTAAATTTACGTAGGAATCCAGCTGACATCGACTTCACGAGAAAATATTGTAAAAACAATTTTAAGAGAGCATTTTGCAATAAACTTTATTTTTAAACCTATTGTGTCAAAAAAGTTGATTACCGAAACAAATCAAAGGTATTACCATATTGAATTAGATCAGGCTTTTTGTGGCATAAAATTTCCACAAGAGACAACCCTCTTTGAATGGTTTTGTATTGCTAAAGAACCCCAGTAAGGATTTTCGAATAGAAAGAGACTGGGCAAGAAGAAGAAGAAGAAGGGAGGCGGAATTATAATGGTGTTAAGTATTGCACAAAAACGTTAGACATCTTGCAAAAGTGATCTTACAGTAACAGTAAAAAAGGAATTTTATTTAGAACAGGCTTCAATCCACCAATACTCATTATTTACCTTACCTTATTTAGTGCTGCTTAAATAATATTTAATACTTTTTTAAATAAAGTTAATAAAGTATTAAAATGCTGACACTTGTAGATAACATTGTAGTATATATTATATATTATATATTATATATCAGTACGTATGTTAAATTCAAGGTATTATAAAAAAAGATCAATCACACATTGTTACTCTAATATGCAATCACACAAGCAAGCATACAAGCACACATGCATAAGCACAAGACGATTTGAAGAGGACTCTGGTCCCAATCCCAAACTACTTTGAGTACACTTAACAGTCACATCTCATTTGTTAAAAATTAGATTATTCCTTGAAGGAGATTTATTTTATGCGAGAAAACGATTGCAACGATATTTTGCGGCGTTGCGCCATGTAGCACCCCTGCAATAATTCGTGCAACTTCGTTGCAAGACTGGTTGCAGAAAAAATTGCATCGTGTAACAATGCCTTAATAGTTGCATGCACTTAGGCTGATCATGCTTCTAGATTGAACAAGGCTTTGAGTGCAATCAGTAAAAGAAATTTCTTATTCACAATTTCGAATTAGTTAAGGCAATTCTTCCATGTTTGTGCTGTTATTTTTGCTGGGACCATTGTTGTTACTAATGTAAATTCCCACGGTCAGCCTGGTCAGCCTCAATGGATTCAAAGAGAGCTTTAAAGTTTCCAACACCAAACCCCTGGAAATATAACGATTCACATCAGAGCATGCGCTAAACATAGATTAAAACACATAATATAGTATACTAATGGATAGCATGTATACAATTTGTCTGCGCATGTCTGTATTTTGGGCTTGAAATTCATTTGCATATCGAATGCAAGAAATTTTATGTTGACATGGAACATTTGGCTGGCTATCTCGTTCTTCAAAATTATGTTCAACTACCGAAATACTAAGACAACTGAAACATGAGCAGTCTACCTACCGCTAGTGCGTTGTGGATAATTATCCAAACTGAAGGCACTCCAGATGGGAAAATATCGCGCGTCAAAGTTAGTAGAAAGTTGTGAGAAGAACCAGAACTCCTCACTTTCGAGTAATATTGTGGGCGCTAAATTTATATGTAAGGTACGTTAAGCAGTGAAAGCCATTAACAACAAGTTACTGTGTAGATTAGACCCGATAAGGGTATTTTAGACTCCATCGATCGTTTAATAATTAGCCATGTTTACTGGAATGTCGCTCAAAATTCTTGCAATTCACTTTCAAAATTTGACATCTGAGACTGCGCCCCCCAGCAAAATTATTTAGTAATTTGCTTTTTCCACGTTTCTTTCTTGCAAAACTGAGCTTTTTTAGTCCAAACTCGTGGTCCCTACATGTGATCCAAAGCATTTTTGTGAACGTGTTTCCAAGCACGTTGTTTGCATGCAAATTTCAGCGATGAATTTATTGCTCTTTTATAAAGTATAAAACGCTGCTTCATACGGCCCAAACTGTATGCCTCACCATGTATAAAAATAGGTCATTAACTTCTAGATAAATGTTGCAGATTATAAAATATAGGCTACCGAATTTAGTCAATTTTAACAAGGCTTGAACCCGACTGTAAACATTGCTTGAAATCACATGGAGGGACCAGAAGTTTCCAGCAAGAAAGCTCTGTTTTACAAGAACGAAGCATGGAAAAAGCGTATTATTAAATAATTTTGCTGGGGGGCGCTGTCAAAGATGTAAAATTTTCAGAATGAATTGCAAGAATTTTGCGCGAAAAAGTACGACATTCCAGTAAACATGGCTAATTATTCAACAATCAATGAAGTCCAGAGTACTCTTATTGGATCCAATTCAAAATGTACCATGTTGGTAATGACATCCATTACTAAATTTACCTTATACATGAATTCAACGCCAACATTATAACTCGAAAGTGCGGAGTTCTGGTCCTTCTCACAACTTTCTACTGACTTTGACGCGTGATATTTTCCCATCTGGGGTGCCTTCGATCTGGATAGTTATCCACAGCGCACTAGCGGTAGGTAGACTGCTCATGTTTCAGTTGTCTTAGTATTTCGGTTGTTGAACATAATTTTGAAGAACGAGATAGCCAGCAAAATATTCCGTGTCAACATAAAATTTCTTGCATTCGATATGCAAATGAATTTCAAGCCCAAAACACAGACATGCGCAGACAAATTGTATACATGCTCTAATGGATAGTTTTAAAACTAACGGAAAATCTGCTTGAAACAGGTGTCAGACTAATTCCGGACTGTCAATTTAATTCCGGAAAACGCTTATTAAGCGAAAAGCCCGTATTTTTCGCTTAATAAGCGAGTTTGACATGTTAAATTCGCTTAATAAGCGAAAAAGACGTCATTTTCGCTTAATAAGCGAAAAATACGTCACTTTTCGCTTATTAAGCGAAAAACTTTCGCTTAATAAGCGAAAAATACGTCACTTTCGCTTATTAAGCGAAACTTGCATACACCCGATTGACATCTTTGATTAGCCGCCATTACAGAAAAATCTTTGAAGACAAAAAACTCGCTTGAGTCGAATGACTCTTTTAAAAAAAAGTATTACTCGGCTTGATGTTAGGGTAAGTTCTCACATGGAGAAAAACAAAGACATGGTTCCACTTTTCTGAGGAGATATTTTCGAAATTCGGAGCTCGCGACTCGATAGACGGCGGGTGGCCGATTGACAACCTCGCGATTTATAGCTCGATGTTCAAGTTTTCAAAACGAAAAAGTGAGCCTCTTCAAGTCCGTGAGACTATTGAAAGAGTAAAATAAAATGTGTTCTACAAATGGAAAGGCTGTTTAAAGAGTGAATTTTTTATGAAATGTAAGTTATGTGCTAAAAAAATAAGCGAAAAAGACGTCATTTTTTCGCTTAATAAGCGAAAAAGACGTCACTTTTCGCTTATTAAGCGAAAAACTTTCGCTTAATAAGCGAAACAGACGTCACTTTCGCTTATTAATCGAAAAAGACGTAAATTTCTCAAACTCCAATTATCTCATCGTTTTCAGGGACCTTTTCTCCGGTTCGGTAAATGTCCCAAGTGAATTAAAGTTCAGTTTGAAGAACTCCACTGAGGTATTCAAAACAAAAGTGTTTATAATTAATTAATAAAAGTCACAACCCTTTTTTACTACTTTATCAGTCCTTAATACTTAAGCTAAAACGACACGATCATCGTCTTGCATTCAATGGCACTACGCTTTTCGATTTCGGTGCAGATCACAAGCAAGGATGTCGAGCTGCCTCGCGTAAAAGGTTTGTGAGTGAAACTAAAACAAAAGAGCGAAAAAAGAAAATACTCGTACGTTTTCAAAAAACGTTTTGTGTTCATTGCAAAAGGCAGTGGGATGAATTTCGTAGTTGTCAAGACGCCGGAGACGAAAACTGGCAATTTTATAGTTTATGAATTTCTCTGCTTTTAATTACGCGTACGAAAGTAGAATGTTCATAAAACTTTAATTCTTCAATTCAAAACGTATGTGCGAAAATTTTCTTTTTTGGACGTTCTCGAAAATGTCTAAAGTTGCTGCATGAGGTGTGGTTGTCTTCAGAAGTTTTTACCATCGTTTGTTTACATATGATGACAGCCAATCATCAAGCGAGAAACGCTTTCAGCTTCTCCGCCCACTTTCCTCCGCCCTAATTTGCATATTGATCAAGTACAAAATTGCAGTTTTGAATTGCATTTTGTTTCTCTGCCCTTTTTCTCTACTCTCTAAACTTTTCTCTAGGCTTTTGAAAGTGCATTCACTCGAAAAAAACTCCGTAAAATTATGAGCTTGCGTAATTTTATTCGGATAATTTATATCCTTTGATTTGTGAATTATAGCGGAGCTCCCGCGCGGGCCGAAGGCCCGCGCGAGCGGAGCACCATACCTAAGAAAAAATGGTAACCCATCGAGTTGATTTTTCATGGACACACAGGGAGCCCAACGGCTGTACGTCCGTCCGTACATACATACATACATACATACATACGTCCGTACATACGTCCGTGTACATCGCGATGCTGATTGGCTGATTGCTTTTTGGCGCCAACTTGACGCGCGCTGACACTTTGAAAACTGAAAATTTACAAGTTTCCTTGCAGTTTTAACTTGCAAAGCTTAAAAGTAGTATTCTCGAAACCTCGTAAAAATTTAGCGATTTTGATGAACATTAATCTGTGCCAATCTTGACAGGTTAAAGCGAAAAAAACCGTACGTTTGAATTTTTTTCGGGCCTGGTGTCGTTTCAAAAACTGCTCGAAAGACGAAAGACACAGAGGATATTTTCAAAGTTGGACGACTTTTTAGTTGGATTCGTAGTTTAAAAAAATTCCTCATAATGAATAAGTCATTGAGGATCGTGTATTCTTCGTTTCGTGAAGATGCCTTCAATAAAGCTGCTTAAAAATCTAGCCAAAGTTGGAAATAAATCAAGAATCGTCTGCATTGAGCGTGAAACAAGGACCAGTATGCTTCGAAAAGACAACAAGGAAAGCACTTCAAGGTAAAGACCCTGGCCAGAAAATGATATCAAAAAGTCTCTTGTACCTATATTTGATCTTTTATCTTTGATTTGGGATTGATGACTTAAAAAAAACCTTTTATGCACGTTGAACTGTGGCCAAGTTTAAAGAAACACTCGATCAAGCCTTACATGAAAATAATGTACAACGACATTTTGTTTTACGGTGAACTTTTTGCACTAGTTCTAATAATAATAAAATTAGTAAAAAAATTGATTTTGAACTTATTTCAACCCCACTAATGTGTAAATACAGCTCAAGTTTTGGTCTGGAATTTAATGAAACAATTGACAGGAAAAAAAGAAGGAATTTTGCCATGCAAACTAGAATTGTTTTTATACTTTATTCATCTGGATGAAGTTGCTCAGTGAGCCCTGTGAAGCCTTAAATACAGACTGAAAATGCTTAATTCCTTGTTTTCTTGTTATTTCAATTAGCTGTTTTTATAATCACTTTAAATTGTATTATCAGTGTAATCTGGAAGAGAAAAGTGGGAGACAAGTATTCGCCTAGCTAGTGTGTCATTCTTTTCTACATTAAATAACAAAACAAAATAACAACAACAACCACAAAAAACAAGATGTCACAAATATAGTGAAGACAGACAAATCAATATATGTTGTTCTGTAATATTCAGGATGTCGAAAAGGTTTAATTACTTGTATCAATTTAAAAAAATGTTTTGGAGATTTTGCTTTCTATTTCTGAAAATTATGAACCCTTACAAAGTCAGTTATGAAATCTGACAGTGAATCTGAATATTAAAATTTACTGTAACAAAGGTTACTGAGCATACAAGCCCATACAATATACAAACCAAAACCAAAACTTATTTTAAAAATGCTTTTTAAATAATCTTCATTTCAACTTTTTCAATTACCACAGGAAGCCCAATTCATTTGAATCAAGAACATAAAAAAATTAAAATTGAAATTGGAGCTTTGCTTTTAGGTAGTAGTTGTTTTGAGTTGTTTTACAATTTCATCTAAAGTCATAATTAGTGGAACCTGCATGGAAGAGACAATTCTTGTTTTGTGTAAAGACAACTATTTATCTGTGTCATTCTATTCTACATAGTACAAAAACCAGATGCCACAATACTGTCAAGACAGAAAAATCTAAATATAATGTTCTGCAATGTTAAATTGTTTAATTGAAGGATGTTGAAATCAGGTTGAACAGTATTTATGTGAATGAAATCAGTTTGAGGGATTTTTGCATTCTATTTCTGAGAATTATGAACCACTACTTCAAAGTCAATTATAAAATCTGACTGAATCTGAATAAGCATCACTATGGTGACTGAGGCTGAAAGCCTTATAATTTTCAGGAGACTGAAGGGCAAGAAATAAAGCTTGACCTATAATCTTTATTTCGACTTTTACAACAAAATGCAATCTTTGTTTGCCTATTACCACAGGAAGCCCAATTCATTTAAATCAAAAACATCAAAAAATAAAACAAAGTATTTAAAATTATTTTTATATTTAAATGGGAGCTCCGCTATTAGGTAGTACCTAATTTTTATATTAAAACTATCGACACTGATGAACAAAAATGTATTTTGTCTTCAGAACTTTTTCTTTCTCGACTTGGAAAGCCAATTTGAAGTCAGCCCATTTTTTAACCAATCATCGTTTGTTTACATATTATGACAGCCAATCATCAAGCGAGAAACGCTTTCTGTTTCTCCGCCCACTTTTCTCCGCTCTAATTTGCATATTGATCAAGTACAATTCAAAAATATATTTTCTTTAGTGTTGGTAGTTTTATAATTCACAAACCAAAAGTTATAAAATATAACCAAATTAATTAATGTCCTGTTCCCCTTGCAAGAGGTACTTTGGGCTTGAATACAGTAAAGGACAAGGACAACGCTACTTATCAAAAAACAGGGACAAATATTACTATTGCGATATCTGGAAACGTATCACATTGCAAACCAGAAAAACAGATTTGTAAACGGATTATTGAGTTTTAGAAATTTGAAGCTGCGTGGTGCGTTTGAAGTTTTCTTGGTACGACAAAATCCAGTTCAACCTAAAATCCCTTTTCCGCAAAGCAGATGAACAAAAATTCGAGAAATGAAACAAAGGTGGAAACGCATATCGTTTTCCAAACAGAAGACTTATAATTATAAATTGAATTATAAAACCACCAACACTGAAGAAAATCTATTTTTGAATTGTACTTGATCAATATGCAAATTAGAGCGGAGAAAAGTGGGCGGAGAAACAGAAAGCGTTTCTCGCTTGATGATTGGCTATCATAATATGTTAACAAACGATGATTGGTTAAAAAATGGGCTGACTTCAAATTGGCTTTCCAAGTCGAGAAAGAAAAAGTTCTGAAGACAAAATACATTTTTGTTCATCAGTGTCGATAGTTTTATAATTCACAAATCAAAGGATATAAATTATCCGAATAAAATTACGCAAGCTCATAATTTTACGGAGTTTTTTTCGAGTGAATGCACTTTCAAAAGCCTAGAGAAAAGTTTAGAGAGTGGAGAAAAAGGGCAGAGAAACAAAATGCAATTCAAAACTGCAATTTTGTACTTGATCAATATGCAAATTAGGGCGGAGGAAAGTGGGCGGAGAAGCTGAAAGCGTTTCTCGCTTGATGATTGGCTGTCATCATATGTAAACAAACGATGGTAAAAACTTCTGAAGACAACCACACCTCATGCAGCAACTTTAGACATTTTCGAGAACGTCCAAAAAAGAAAATTTTCGCACATACGTTTTGAATTGAAGAATTAAAGTTTTATGAACATTCTACTTTCGTACGCGTAATTAAAAGCAGAGAAATTCATAAACTATAAAATTGCCAGTTTTCGTCTCCGGCGTCTTGACAACTACGAAATTCATCCCACTGCCTTTTGCAATGAACACAAAACGTTTTTGAAAACGTACGAGTATTTTCTTTTTTCGCTCTTTTGTTTTAGTTTCACTCACAAACCTTTTACGCGAGGCAGCTCGACATCCTTGCTTGTGATCTGCACCGAAATCGAAAAGCGTAGTGCCATTGAATGCAAGACGATGATCGTGTCGTTTTAGCGTGAGATCAGAATTTTACAAAATCTCTCTCCTGAGATCAAAAGACATGCCTGAGTTGGTCTTTAAGTATTAAGGACTGATAAAGTAGTAAAAAAGGGTTGTGACTTTTATTAATTAATTATAAACACTTTTGTTTTGAATACCTCAGTGGAGTTCTTCAAACTGAACTTTAATTTACTGGGTGGGACTTTTACCGAACCGGAGAAAAGGTCCCTGAAAAGGATGAGATAATTGGAGTTCGAGAAATTTACGTCTTTTTCGCTTAATAAGCGAAAAGTGACGTCTGTTTCGCTTATTAAGCGAAAGTTTTTCGCTTAATAAGCGAAAAGTGACGTCTTTTTCGCTTATTAAGCGAAAAAATGACGTCTTTTTCGCTTATATTTTTAGCACATAACTTACATTTCATAAAAAATTCACTCTTTAAACAGCCTTTCCATTTGTAGAAGACATTTTATTTTACCCTTTCAATAGTCTCACGGACTTGAAGAGGTTCACTTTTTCGAGCTATAAATCGCGAGGTTGTCAATCGGCCGCCCGCCGTCTATCGAGTCGCGAGCTCCGAATTTCGAAAATATCTCCTCAGAAAAGTGAAACCATGTCTTTGTTTTTCTCCATGTGAGAACTTACCCTAACATCAAGCCGAGTAATACTTTTTTTTAAAAGAGTCATTCGACTCAAGCGAGTTTTTTGTCTTCAAAGATTTTTCTGTAATGGCGGCTAATCAAAGATGTCAATCGGGTGTATGCAACTTTCGCTTAATAAGCGAAAGTGACGAAGTTTTTCGCTTAATAAGCGAAAAGTGACGTATTTTTCGCTTATTAAGCGAAAATGATGTCTTTTTCGCTTATTAAGCGAATTTAACATGTCAAACTCGCTTATTAAGCGAAAAATACGGGCTTTTCGCTTAATAAGCGTTTTCCGGAATTAAATTGACAGTCCGGAATTAGTCTGACACCTGTTTTGAATAATTCATTTCATTTCTCATTTCCAAATATTTCTCCAAATTTTCTTCTCTTCCTCTTCAGAAATCCCGGGGCAGACTATTATTCAAAATAGCAAAAAGCTTAACTGGAATGTTTGCAATATGCAAAACACCAGTTAATTGGTATATTACATACATTCTGATTGGTCGAGAACGGTGTGTGATTACGTACACATGCATGCGTGACGTCATTGAATCTTACGAACGCTTTGATTGGTTAAAATGTTTTGATGAATATTACATTAAACAAATTCCATTTGTCCTGTACTCAAAAAGATACACAAAAAGTGTCTCAATGGGGTGAAAACAGTTATGCCACTGGACGTCCTCTTATGGCTGACCTTTTTTGTTCTCACCATATTTTGCATCTATTAGAGTACAGATTCACGGAAAAATGGAAAGTGTAGTTGGGGGGGGGGATGACTCCGATCGGAAATGGGCAAGGATGCTCATCGTACCTTTTAGGGGTGAAAATCAGTGATCTGGTACCTTTTATGGTATCTCAGACTTTATTGGACTACCAGAGACATAGCTGGTACCTTTTAGGGTGTTTTTGGTAATCTTAGATTATTAGTTTATTTATATTTTACTTTCAACCATGCATTTATCAGTTTCATAGTTATTGTTATAAATTTAGAATCTATTATTTATTATTATTATTTTGGTAAATACAATACCTAAAATAAGCATTACTGGGACAGTTTTAATGATCTGACTTGTGTCTCTTGAGCACATCAATAAAGGAGATTTTATTTTTTGTATTGTACTACTTTTTGTTATGTACTGGTACATTTTAGGGGTAGAAATCAATTGTTGCCACTCCCACCAGGGGTCATTTTCGAAATTTTCGACGAGCATCCCCACCATTGTATATATAGGAGTCCCCCCAGATTAAACTGATAGCCTGTGTATTGAGGTCGTTGTCGTTAACTCTGTAAAGGCATAACCCCTATAAGGAGGGCCTTTATGCAAGCTAATGTCATTAATAACTAAATAACTAAATAAGTAATAAGTTAAATATAATAAGATTATTTATCATTTTAGAGAATGGCCATTTAATGTGTACTTACAGTGTGGTTGTGTCTTTGAATAACTTCAAGAAACAATGTTGGCCTGTCCTGCACAGGTTTGGTAAAGATTTGTAGCAAGTAACCTTGTTCATCAAAGTCAACCAAAATCTTTAGTTTTCGGAGCTGAAAAAAATTGATTCATTAGGAAGCTCTTAGAGATATTTGGGGTATATGTATTCATTTACACTGCTTTGGCATTTGTTTTATGACAAGCAATATAATATAAATGGACAAACATTGTACACTAAATCCTGCAACTAACAGCTTATGATTTTACTGGTTGTAATACTTGATTTTAAGGTCTCATTTTTAGTTTTCAAAGCTTATCCTGCTGGGCCCGGTTGTACGAAGATTGGATAAAGTTATCCACTGGATAAGAGTTATCCACTGTATAGATTTTGTATAGATTTTATCCGCTGGATAAGGTTTTATCCACTGGATAGCACTATTCACGCTTTGTACAACTGGCTCCTGGTCAATATTGTTGTAATACACCTCAATATAGATGGGGATGTGGATTATGGTTTAACATCCTTATCCAAAAATTTAAAAAGACAGTTCTCCTTTTCTAACAATTTACAGTATACTTACGACTTCCAAATCTTCAGTAACAGTTATACTTGCTTTCTTCAAACGTTCCTTGAGATTATCATAATACTTGTCTGGGATGGACAAAAATACCATGCCACGCTCCTTCAAATTGGTCACCTACAAGAGACAGATAAATAGACACAAGATAAGAAGAACAAAATAATCCTCAGGAACCCAGGATTAATTTCTCTAGGAGCAAGAAACAAGCAACAAAATAAAACTCCTGGGTTTTTTGATCATGCCAAGAAAAATGCTTTTCTCATAGTTAGTTGCACAAAGTCTTGTGTTTTGCATTCACAGATGTTGATACTTACAGCAGATATGATGTCTGAAGTGTTAAGTGCTATGTGCTGTACTCCTGCAGAACCATAGTAGTCAATGTATTCCTGATCATGAAAATACATCAATCAGTTTTCAATATTTTTAATGGCTTCACCTCACAGTATACTTAAGTTGTTTGAGCATGTCATTTTCACTTCCATCGAGAATGAATTGCCAATCCTACACCATATAATAATTTGTTGTATAGCAGAAAAGAACAATTATGCCTACAAAACTCAAACAACCTTTTATTCTTCAAAATCCCCTCAAGTTTTCAACAAAGACTTTTGAAAAAAAAAGAATTTGCCTTGCTACAACCCTGAAATGAATGAAGGAACGGAAGAATGAATATATGAATAGAGTATGAATGAATGAATGAATGAATGAATGATTGAATGATTGAATGAATGAATGAATAGAGGAATGGAAGAATGAATAAATTAATAGAGTATGAAGGAATGAATGAATGAATGAATGGGAATGAATGAATAGAGGAATGGAAGAATGAATAAATGAATAGAGTATGAATGAATGAATGAATGAATGAATGAATGAATGAATGAATGAATGAATGAATGAATGAATGAATGGATGGATGGATGGATAGATGGATGGATGGATGGATAAACAAAGGAATGAAAAAATGAACAAAAAGGGGGAAATAAGTGCTTTCTCTATGTAGCTGAACAGAAATTCACATACAACAAATCCCAAGTCATGTATTTAATAAGAATTAAAGATATTCAATATCATGCTGGAATATATATACCTGGATTTGACTCTTCTTCATTCCAGAAGCAGGTTCATTGATGGGCATTTTGATGGTTTCTTCATAGTTTGTGACTACAATAGACCGTAGTGCACTATATTGGGAATGAACCTGCAATATTGAAGTGAAATCACTAGATCGAAGAGAAGAAAAGAGAGGAGAGGAGAGGAGAGGAGAGGAGAGGAGAGGAGAGGAGAGGAGAGGAGAGGAGAGGAGAGGAGAGGAGAGGAGAGGAGAGGAGAGGAGAGGAGAGGAGAGGAGAGGAGAGGAGAGGAGAGGAGAGGAGAGGAGAGGAGAGGAGAGGAGAGGAGAGGAGAGGAGAGGAGAGGAGAGGAGAGTTTCCAAATGTCAAAATAGATGATCATAACATACCTGCTTATCATCTACAGACCAAAATCTGTGAAACTGCAAATTCTTTTCGTACCTACAAATAAGAAAATAAATAAATGAATGAATGAATGAATGAATGAATGAATGAATGAATGAATGAATGAATGAATGAATGAATGAATGAATGAATGAATGAATGAATGAATGAATGAATGAATGAATGAATGAATGAATGAATGAATGAATGAATGAATGAATGAATGAATGAATGAATGAATGAATGAATGAATGAATGAATGAATGAATGAATGAATGAATGAATGAATGAATGAATGAATGAATGAATGAATGAATGAATGAATGAATGAATGAATGAATGAATGAATGAATGAATGAATGAATGAATGAATGAATGAATGAATGAATGAATGAATGAATGAATGAATGAATGAATGAATGAATGAATGAATGAATGAATGAATGAATGAATGAATGAATGAATGAATGAATGAATGAATGAATGAATGAATGAATGAATGAATGAATGAATGAATGAATGAATGAATGAATGAATGAATGAATGAATGAATGAATGAATGAATGAATGAATGAATGAATGAATGAATGAATGAATGAATGAATGAATGAATGAATGAATGAATGAATGAATGAATGAATGAATGAAAAACAATTAATCAATTAGCAAATTAATAGCCAAGTCTGAAGAAATGAATGAATTAAGGAAGACAACAATTAAGCAAAAGAATCAAACAAAAACACAAGCCAAAAACTAACCAATCAGCAATATTAGTCATCTCATTGTCAGGCTGGTTGCCAACAACATGGTCAATGAAGCAAAGCTTTCCAGGAGGTCTGTGAATCAAAATGGAAAAATAAATTTCTGCTGGAAGTAAATGTCCAAAATCAAATTAAGCAAATTGTACATAGGTATCATCATTTAAGGTGGCTCGATATAGTTTTTTATTGGCCGTGCTTCCGTTTTTCATCCACAAATTGAGCAACTTACTCTTGACCACCCAAATCAGTTTTTACACTAGTTATTGGACTTAAATCAAAGTTTATATTTTTGTCTATTTCACTTCGATTTGTGTTGCCATAGCAACGATAAACAAAGATGCCTGAAATCAAATTGTCTAAGATATCTTTCAAACTCAAGCAGCTCTAAACAAGAGACTATATGGGCAATAAACTTCACAGTTAAAACAAAGAAATTAAGGCTAAATTCCAAAAAATTTACTAAGTTTAAGCCATTTTCAAATAAATCGTGAAAACATAAATAGTGCAAATTTGCCAATTCCAGCCCTTTATTCCAAATCACTTCAATTAAAGAGTTTGAATTCTATGTTATCTACTTTACCTTGGTAAGTACTTTGTTACATAGTATTTGGGTGCCTGGTCTGGAATACTTTGAAATCAAGAGATATTTCAGAAAAACTGATTTCAGCCTTATATTTATATCGTTGCCATGGTAACACCAATTACAGTGAAACTGACAAAAAACAAAACCTTGATCTCAGTTTATCTACTGACAGGAAAATCATTGTGATTAAACTAGGCTAAGCTTATCACTTAATAAGCTAATCAATAAATTTCATTTTTTGAATTGTTTGTGATTTATTCAAAAACGGCTTGGTAGAAATTTTTGAATTGTGCCTTAATTTCTTTGCCTTAGTGTGTAGTTTATTGCCCATGTAGTCCTTTGTCTTGAGCCGCTTGAGTTCGAGAGATATTTAAGAAAAATTTACTTCGGCCATCTTTGTTTACCATCGCTATGGCAACACAAATCGAAGTGAAATAGTCAAAAATCAAATCTTTGATTCAAGTCCAATAACTGGTGTAAAAACCATTTTGGTTGGTCAAGATTAAGTTGCATTTTGCTGAGTTCATGAAGTGAAAAACAGAAGCATTGTCAATAAAAAACTATTTCGAGTCACCTTAAGAATCAGAGCTTTTCCTCTACATGAATAGATATTTTTAACATCCAAGCTTTAAGGCTTCTTGGCCTGTCATCAGCTGGAAAAATCTTTCCACAGTCTTTGTTGAATAACATACCTGTTTAGCTCTAAAAATTTGGAACTTAATTCCTGATGATCAACCAAGTTAATATCTCGTAAGCTTGGATATTTAAAATTTCTATTGTACTGGAAATGTTTTGGTTCTTAAATAATTGCCCTCCCTGTAGATACAAAGTAGTAGCCATATTGTCCAACAGCTACCCATTTGAAACTGAAAGGATGCCCCAGAAAACAGCTAAAGTAACTTTTCTGATGGATTTTAAAAGTTGTTTCAAGTGGTCTAAAATGCTATCAATGACCTTTTTATGGCAAAACATCAAGGCATGGATATCAAAACATCACTTAGGCTACTTTCACAGGCACTCCTTTAATTTTACAGAGAAACCTGCTTGTAGACATTGTACAAACTCACAGTTTTGCCAGTAATTTGTCATTATGCATTGGCTTTCTGTAACCCGGCAAAAACAGCCCATTGAATTCCTTTCTCTCCACAAAGGTATGGGTAGTATCACCAGTACTAGAAACAACAGAGAATCAAGGAATAAAATCACAGGAGTTTGAAGGGAAGAAAGGAAGAAAATTGGTACAACATGGAGTATCATAGATATTTTATAGAACCAGACTAATAGCAATGTGATTACATACCGTTTGAACTGTAGCAAAAGTGACAGTTCCTCCCTCATCTGTTTCCTCCCAGGGTTCTCTTACTGATTTTGCTCCTCGCTTTACACTTTCCTGCAACAGTAAACCACTGAATTATTACTTGTTTTTATGTTTGAAATAAAGATGTGAACTGAGAAAGGTCTATACTTACTTTGTACAGTCCAATACAATCTTCTACTTCAAAGGCGATATCCTTAACCCCATCACCATGAAATGTTAAATGTTTTCCCATGGCTGTATTTAATATATGATACCATTATTTCACTATTATTTAAACAATGTGTATATAAAAGTCTATATAAAGGAGGCAGCATGGCCGAGTGGTCAGGGCGTTGGTCTCGCAATCTGGTGGTCCCAGGTTCAATTCCCGCTTTGGCCACTAACTGAGACTGAATTTGTTCCGATTTCGATTAGTTCAGAATTCAGTTTCTCTGCCAATGCTTGTAATATAGCCAACTGGTTCGGCTCCTTGCCAGTTGGGATTCTTAGCTACTTTATGTTGTTATTATACTTCATTTCAATTTTCAGCTCATTTTCAACACATATTTGATTATATATATACAATAGATATTTGCAGTATCTTAAGCATTATTATTAAAGCAAGCAGTTTAACTGCAAACTTACTTTCTGTCACCTCACTATTTGGGACTAGTGCTGATTTAAGAACAAAGATAATCTGGAAAACAAAATGTTACCTCGTTGTAAAAAAATTGTATATTTTAATTTTTATCCTTTAAATCATTAGTTTATTTTTTATGATATCTTAATCTAGATACTGTTAATCAAAATATGATAAAACCTTTTTTGGTTTATTCCTCGGATTTTTAGAGTAGCATTACTGCTAATATCTCTCCGAGACTCATTTGCACTCACTACCACTACATTCGATATACTCTATACATACAACACTCAACTCACATGTTGATTTTTGCTGAGGGAGGAAAAACTGAAGAACCTGGAGAAAAACCCTCTGATAATGATGATGAACGAATGATGATTTTGATAATGATGCTGATAATGATGAATGATAACAAAAAATTGTTCTATTCAAAATTTGTAGATGGTTCACAAGGAGCCCAGCTAATGACCAAATAATCATGTACCAGATGGCAATCTGTTAATGCCATTACATTATCCAATACATAACTCAATACACCAATATTCCAGATAATCTGTCCAGTCTGTAAAACTACACCAGTGTATGTAATGCAATACTAATAGCATATGCATTACATTTTGCCTTTAGTTATTTGAATTTGAATATGTGGGTATTTAATTACGCCAGACAGATTATCTGGAATATGAGTGTACACCAGACAGATTGTCTGAAATGAGTATATATTGAGTTACAATTATATTGTAATGGTATAAACAAATAGCGGCAGATCCACAGGGGGGCTGGGGAGCTGATGCTCCTCTCCCTTTTTCAGTTGGGCCCTACTTATTTTCTCTCTCTCTCTCTCTCTCTCTCTCTCTCTCTCTCTCTCTCTCTCTCTCTCTCTCTCTCTCTCTCTCTCTCACTCACTCACTCACTCACTATCTCTCTTCTGTCTAAACATGTAGACAATATACTTTCCCAAAGCTGTACTTTCAAAATGTTTTTTGTCATTGGTTTTATTGTAATTGTTAATTGAATTAACACCCCTTTAGATCAAATTTCATGCTCGTTACGCTTGCACTTGTAAAGATGGAATATTCATAATATAGGTTGTTTTAAGCCCAGTTTACACGGTACGACATGTCGGCCGATTTGAGTTTTATTGTTTTTTGCATTCCTTTTTCATTCAAAAAATTGGCCCGACACGAGAAAAATCTGTAGCACTGCTACAGATTTTTGAGAATCGGGCCGATTTCCCTCTTTTCCTAAAGAAGCTTATCAAGAATTGGGCCAACACGTCGTGCCGTGTAAATCAGCCTTTAGCCTCTCAGAATTTTATGGCTTGCTACAGCCCTGCAAAGTTACTTTAGAAGGGGGTTTGAGGAAGTTACACTGCCAACAACACGCTTTGTAAAAATATGGTGGTCTAGATAATGGATGCATGGTCTAGATCTGCCGCTGAAAAATCATCCTCTGCTAGGTGACCATTTTGTTTGCATTAAAGTCATAAAGTCAGCTCCCTGTGGATGATTATTAAAAATTGCTTTCTTTTAAATTGTATTTCACAGCTAAAATATGCTATTTTATTATATAACTATGATGTAATTTTACCATATAAGGATGAGAGAACTAAGCAAATATGAGGCCGTATTATATACCGTATTACATAGTTGAAAACTGGTTTGCCATATTTAATTACATAAAACAATAGGAAACTAGGAAACTAGGAGGCAGTTATATAATAAATCCTTTATTAGATATCTTCTTGTGTATTACGGACTGACATTTTACTCATCGCTCGCATTTTGCCTCGCCTAAAGGCTCGGCAAAATACGTACGCGACTCGTAAAATATCAGCCCATAATACACAAGAAGATATCTAATAAGTGGTATGCATTTATACCTTGTCTTGTCTGATGGCATGTGCCACTTCCTCTCTGGAGCCAGTCTCCAATCCTTTGTAAGCCATTGGCTCAAACCCCATGCGAGTACAGTAGTATGATGCTGCCTGTGATAGTATGGAAGTAAAAATGAATGAAAAATAATTAATAAGAAAAGAACAATTTATCATGATTGTACCAACATATAAATGTCACAATTGTAGCTAAATTTTCATTTGAAGAATGCTATAAAAAGAGCAACTACTTTTAGCTTCAAACAAGATAATGATTGCTATAAATCCGGATTAGCATGAAATATTGGACTTAACCTTAATTTTCTGATATGCAAAGTGTAAGTTTTATGAACTCAGTTGCACACTATATCACATATAAGTACTAATCATCATCTGGTACTGCTAGTGCCAAAGTTTGTACACAAATCGGAAAACTTCTCCTTAACTCCGATTTATGCCATACATATTTCATCCAGATCGACATACGTATACATTAATGCAAAGAGTGTTGATAATGTAAGCTTATACATTTTGAAAAGAAATATAATATCTCCCCGTCCAGGTAACTTAATTACGTAACTTGTTAGGCAATAGTTTATAACATTGGTTTTTCATTGAATAAATTCAAATTCACTTTCACTTTCAATTCAAAAACAGTTCGTAATAAAAAACCAGACTCGATATCAGTAATACACCAGCCAGCTGATTAAAGTCAACTTGCGCACGTGCAATGTGTCATGAATTTTATTTTATTTTCGTGCGTACTTAGTTTCAAGCTTACAGTAATTCCTGCTCTCTAAACTACAAATCATTATCTAGTTTTTGAACCAAAAAAGTGAAAATAAAAATGAAATCGAAACTCCTCGTAGGCATGTTAAAATATCAAAAACATGAACTTATAATAATTAATTTTTGCTATAAGAAGTCAAACCTGTTTTGCATTTCCAACCCAAAGAGTGAGATGATCAAATGCAAACATTCGTCCAACTATTGGCTGAAAAATAAATCGAGAAATTAAGACTTAAACCGTCAAAAGTGCCTCCACACCATAGATTTGTTATGAGAATGAAAATTTAAGTCTTTATATGGCAATCTTGAATAGAAATGTAAGCTTTATACCTTCTCTCCCTTATCGGTATATGTCGTCTGGAAAATTCAATTAAAAAATGTAAAAATACGGTAAGATGGACAATTCAAAACTTGGTTTAGCATACTAGGATTTATTACGTACCATTTTGAATGGATATGTTTTTTCTTGGAGCAAAAATTGTTGTACACCAAAGATCAAAATTTACGTCCACGTCGAACGATCGCAGCCCACGTGTGAAGTGCCTCATGGGATACATAGCTCACTCCTCCGTACACACCTCCAGACACAGGGAGCCCATGAGAGAGAAAATGACTCGAGTTTCAAAATCTGCGGATGTTTATACTTCTGAGAAAATTCATTTGAATGACTTTCTTCCTTTGTTATTAATCAGGCTTTTGTGTTTGCAAATGATTTTACAGTGTTTGAATATTTTTACAAACTATGAATTTTTAATCGTGAAAGTCTAGAAATTGACACCGACACTTAGCACAAATTTACATGTGGTTAAATTATTGCACTTGAACTTTAACCTAGCAACTATTGACATTCACTTCATTTTATTTTCCCTTGAATTTCTAGAGTGAGACTTATTTTCTGAAAAATCTATAAAAGCTTCTCCATCCATCCTTTCCAATTTTTCTCCTTTTCATTTTCTCACTTTTCACATTTTATTTTAACTACTTTGTCCATACTTTACTATTACAATGATTCTAAATATATTTAATAAGTAATTTTTATATGGACAGTTTCTCCCATTCTTCCTTGACATCCTTATGGAAGGAGAAATTTGTTGTGAAAAAAAAGGAAAAAGAATGAGAAATAAAGCCATCAAAAATAAGCAATGCAAAATATCAAAATCAAGAACAGGTTCTGCATAGTAAAAAGAAAATGGATGGAGGTGAGGAGGGGGAGTGATGGAAGCAAAGTGGGAAATTTTCTAAATCAAAAATGAGACATCAATTTCACTTTTCCTTTTATTGACAATTCATTTTCTGTCCATCCATCAAACAGTATTTAAGTGATTGGACTATTGTAAGTGATTAAAATATCTCTTTCAATAAAAATATCATATATTCATTCATTTGTATAATTACATTAATAAACTTTATCAAAATCACCAGTTTTGATCATGTTTCATTTCAGTAAAAAAATCATATAATTTCCATAATATTCAACAATAAAACTTGTCATTTACTAGAGTTTTGCAATCAAAACCTAGTTATTGGTTATTTTCTCCATATATCTCTATAATTTTCATAAAAATGAATTCATTTTTTTAATATTATTTCCTGTAAATAATAAATCCTTTTCATAATAACCACCATTTGTGTAAGAACAAATTGGGTTTCCTGTGTAATATGTACCACAGGTATCCCGATTGGGTATGTGTCCATCAAAAAGCGTTATATGATATATATATTCTGTACATTTGAGCTATTATAATGTATGAATAATTTTCTAGTGTACACAATCTATCTGATACTTTATAGGTAATATGTTAAAAATATTTGTTAAAAATTCTCAAATCACAAATCAATTTGATTGACATAAAGATCATCATAAAAATTATAATGTAAAAATGTATCTTTGGCTAATTTTTAAGAGAATGGCATTGAAATTATTGACTAAACCAAGAGAGGAAATTTTGTGGGTAGGTGTATTAGTAATATTCCTAACCTTCCCCAGGGAGGGAGGAGTCAGGTTTACTTGACATTAATACAAAGTACTACCCATACCCCCACTGTTACCACCAGTATTCCATCACATTTTAGATAAATTTCATGTAAAAATAATTCTATAACAGATATATTCTTCATTTAAAATTATAATTGTTTGAAGACAAATAAGAAGAAACCCGAAAGTATCAAACAAACTATCATCTTGGCACTTCATATGTTAAGGTGTCACAACCCCCTCTATCACTATGGTTACCATTTACTTGTACAATTACTGCTTCTGAAGATAAAGGTTGCTGATTCATGTTGCTGTCATGTTTCAGTTCCTTAATTGGGGTATTTTCACCTGAATTGGTCGTTTCTATGGTAACTGTCTCTGCTATTGAGTCAACCTCCTCGACATTTCCTCCACTGACCTCCATTTTGACAGTTAACGGTAATCCTTCAATTGCTTCATTGGCTTTGCTTTCAACCAGGTCTTTTTCGGTTTCTTCTTTGTCCTCAGGAGAAATAGCTTGAATCACGTGATGTATCACGTGTTCACCGTTCATGACGTCATCTTGCTGGATTAAGCAGCTTTGATCGTTTGTCTCCTGCAAGATCTGTTTCTTTGCACTAAGAACTGAGTCGTTCATGATATTGCCCTGCGAGGTCTGGTGTAAGACTTCACTTGGTCGTTCCATGTGCTCAATCGTTGCTATGGGAGACCGGGCAATGTGGCTGACAGTAACAGAAGGGACTGAAGCTGGTGTCATGGTCATTGCTTGTGGAAGGAAGGCAGGAGTAGGAGTCGAAGGAATGGATGGTGGGGTATTTGTAAACGTGATATTTGGGATTGGCTGGACGGCAATCTGTCGAACTGTGCTGGCCATTGCTTGAAGTGCTTGGCTTGCGTTTGATGGGATCATCTGGTGTGATCGTATTGGTGTGATTGTCATGGAGATTTGAGGTGAAAACTGTTGGGTACTTCCTGTTGTCTGATTGGTGGGTAACATCATCTGATCATGGACCTGCAATATGGTTATCACAAGAAAGAAAACACACCAGTCAACGCGAAAATTCGTATGCGCGATGATTAAATCATGCTGCGGGGACCGACTTCAAATTCACATCCATTATCTAGTTTTCGGACATTGTTTATCATATGCAACAGGGCAGACATGGTAAAACAAACTGTTTTTGTATGAATGACAGACCTTGTAATTACATGTTCGAGCGCGCGCGAATAAAATTATAAACGTAGTTGAAACCAAGTTAAAGGTCCGGTAATACGAGCAACAAAATCGTGCAACTTGTCGTGCAACATTGTTGCGTTGCAAGTTGCAGAGGAAATGTTGCTCGTATTACCACCCCGCGCGCAACAAATTTTCTTTGTTGCAAAAAGTAGACGTGCTTCTACTTCTTGGAACAAAGAAAATTTATTGCGCGCGGATGTGTATGTAAATTTGTATGTAAATGTGTGATTGTTCAATTGTCTCGTAATGAAAGCGCCCTTGTAAACCTTCGACTCGATCACGTTGAGCTGCGCCCTCGTAATTCAGCACTTAGCTGCAAGGAAGGGTGATGAGCTACTCCTAATTAAAAAAAAAATTTTTTTAATCTATGGACTTTTCGCGACATTCTATTTCCCATTTACGAACTTAAATTAACCCCGTTAGCCTTAGACGCGTGTTGTTGCCAAGTGGGAAGTAGCGCGAAAAGGATAGCATAAAACTCGTAGCATACCAACGATCATTCCGTGCTCACAACGTGAGCAGCACGTGCGCAACTCGAAGGCATCAACGTGTTAATACACACGTCATTCTCTCCACCAATCGTCACTCACCTGACCAGCCATGTTTGCCATGACCTGATGTGACGTCATCACGACGCTGTCAACATTTGCTGATTGCATCAAAGTGCTGACCCCGGGTAACGCCTGGCCTCCCTTTGCAGGACTTGCAGCAGCCATGGTAGGGTTCGATGACTGCTTGAACGTTGATGACGTAGACGGAAATGAGGTATTTACTGGAGACGACAAAGGTACTTGGGGGCTGGGGGTATTGACGGTCGTTATTTTGGGGATTAATTGGTGACAGCTGTGATGTGATGTGGGAACTGAGAGATTGACCTGAAAAAATGTAAAAAATAACAACTCAATTACACCCATCTTCGCTCAATTGTCTTTTTCCATGAATATGTGAGAAATGCAACACGTTGCTTTGGCTGCTTTCGTCGATCGTGAAAACCAGGTCGAATTGATAGAGACTACTCTTAAGCATTTTCTGAGCGTTTACAATCACACCGCGTCACACCTATATAGCTTACATATGGGAAGACCTCTGGGTTCGGCCAGGAGGACTAAATTAAAATTCAAAACATTAAGATAAAGTATAATGGATACCTAACTTATTCTACCTGGATTGTCTTGGTAGTTAGCAGCTTCCATCGCCAACTTCATTCTAAAAGTTTCTTCTTTACGTCGATTTGCAAACCAATTGTAAACTCTACTTTCTGTGACTAAATTAGGTCCTAGTCCTCGTACGTTACTGTACGGCACTCCTCTTTGTTCACACTCAGCCTTATTACATTGGATAACCAGGGCTTCTCTGCAAAGGAAACAGAACCAGCAGAGTTCAGTTAAAGAAAAGCGTCAAATAATGAAAATGCAAATTTGAGATGAGAGGTTGGCAAAGACAAAAGCGTGATGGCGTTTTAGCGGTATGATCATATACACCTATTTCAAAAAAGGTTGTCGTACGAGAGGTCTCAAGCCTACGCGACAAGGCCGAAAAGGACTATGGGTATTAGGTAAAAAATCACTCTTTTTCAGGTTTGGTCTTGAGTTTAGCTTCAGCAAGTGAAATACTTTAGTGTTTAAGGTCAAGGCAAGCTATTTTGAGTTGTCGTACGGCTGATTTATGTGGTTTTATAGCTTTAGGAATTTCTACCCATACTCCCTTTCGGGTGAGTCGCGTAAGCTTTTGCCGACAACATTAATTGAAATAGGTATATGTTGATGACAACGATGGTGTATGATTGTGAAAATGGCACATGCACGGTACGGTAGGACGGTACGGCACCCCTAAATCTTGGCACGAGGACCGATTATTTTGGATACGGCACGTACCCAATCAGGCCAATTTTCTGTTCACACGATAACAATTACGGGTACCGTGCCAACAATGATGGACCCGCGTGTCCAGAATTAGGTGTGACGTGCCATACAAAGGTTGTTGCGTAAATCGGGCTACAGACATCACATCGCAGCGTGGTCCGTTTCACACGCGTACAAAAACTACTCCGTTATGTATGAATTGAAAACTGACCTGATAACGCGTGCATGACCACGCCCTCTTGTTTTTACTAACGCGCACAACTCAGAATAGGTGGGAATGAATATATCAGAATTCCCCCGTCGCAGGACGGTGTAAATGTACATTACTGTTGTAGTTTTCTCACGTTCCCGCCTTTACCCTCCATATATAATCCTTACCTTTCTTCTTTAGAGGGGTTTCGTTGCTGTTCATAAGAGTTGTACAGAAGATTAGTTGATGCAGGTCCCCACTTAAATCGATTACGACGTGATTTCTTGGACGGACTTTCCATGTCGTCCGAATACACTCTTTTCCCTGGGTTACTATATTCTACAAAGAGATAGAAATACAAAGTTGATTCAGTTAGAGATAGTATCATTTCAGCCGCGGATCCAGACCCGTTTACAAGTTTAAATGTCCTTTAAGAAGGGGCCATTTCGAAGAGGAGGAGAATACTATACACGCGGGAGGGGGTGCGAGTTGAGCCGCTATCTCGTGTTGAGTTCGGAAACCGGTCAACTTTTTTTCTGGATCCGCCCCTGCATTTTAGAAAATGAAAATAAAGTGCCTGCGTTTTAGGCGCCCTGTGTACTGAATTCTCTATCAAAACAATCTTACTCACGGAGTGCGATTTCTTTTTGCTTTCTTTCAAACCAGCTATACAAAACAGCTCTTTTCTGGTTCTTCATGGGAGTACCCTTGTTTAAATGCTGGGATAAATGACTTTGATTAAGCCCAGTGGACTCCACTACCTCTCTTTGGGGAATGTTATGCTGTTGCATGTACATTTTGATAACACGTGCTGCTTGCCATGGGTCCATGCTACAGAAAGAAAGCAAAAACGGCTAAAAAGATCTAACAAAAATAAAAATGTGTTTGTTATAACCCTCCCCAGTCCTCATGGATATACTTATTTGCACAAACATCGACCCTGACATCATAGAAGCTGAGACCGAAATTAAACACTGGGAAGTCTGTTGTTGTGTACGTGGACGTTTCAAACAGCAACTGAGACATGTTCTTCGTATTCCAGACATGATTATGTAGCGAATTCATAGATAAAACATATGAAAATCCATATATTACTAGTGTACCCAGGAGCCATTTCAGTATCAGCTACTAGGTTCAATGATTTTGAAAGGCCAGGTCAATGTTTGTACAAACAGGTGTATACTACCTCTCCCCTTAAGTTAAAATAGGGGTTGTTAGGGGTAGGTACAGTAGAGGCAGATCCAGGTTGATCCTTCATGAGGGGGTACAATATTATAGAAATCAGAAACCATCAAGGGAACCATCCAGAGGTTATTTGGAAAAGAATCAAGAGGGAAATGGCCTGAAATGTCTCAGGAGAGGGCGTGCACCCTCCCCTAAATTGATCTGCCCTTATATAGTAATCAATATACAGAGTAGAGAAATGAAATACTATAAGAAAAAGTCATTTTAATTTTTATAAAATTTCAACAACAACAAAATTCTGAAAGATTAAAATTGTTTTTTGGGGGTTTGGAGAAAATGCTGTGATGTGTTATGCTGTGTCATTGAGATTAATTCCAACCATTAGTACAAATAAAACCAAATCATACTCCCCTCCCCACTACTCTCTTTCACTCCCCATTCTTCCCCTCTGCTTCCCTCTGCCCAACCTAGTTTGGTACCATTTTAAAAGTAGCCTGTGAAAAGGTTCAGGGGAGTGGGGGAGGGGAGGAGGAAGGGAAGTCCATTCCCTTTCCTCCCCTCCCCTAAGCCTGTTCACAGGCTATTTTAAAAGGGTACTCACAATCAAATGCTGATGAAAATCTGTACCAGTTTGAAATATACTATGTTTGTAATAGTTCCTTTTGGGGGTTTAAACAGTTTGAGCTTCTATGGCAATTTTGGTACTTTTAGGGGTCAAAATGAAAATTCCCAGCAATCATAAATATGTCTGTCTGTCTACTGGTTCCTCCTCCTTCCTTCCCCTCAGGCCTGATAGCCTGGTTTAGCATCTAAACTATGATACATGAGTATGTTCAATCAGCTGCCATTTCCTACTAAAGCTCAGAAACTCTACTTGGATACAAATGTAAACAGTTAATATAAAAACAAACAGAAAATGACAAGAGGGCAATTTATTGATACAACTGTGTTTATTTTTTAGTGTTTATTTATTCACCATTTTAGCTCATAATACACATATATATTTTACAATTAAATATGCAGCTAAAATGGTGAGGAGACCTGATGGAAATTACTGAACAAGTATAAGTAAGTTGCTCTTTTTGTCTTGTCTTCCAAGTAAAATTGAAATAGCTTTCAAAGTAGTTGGTTAAATGAAATTCATAAATTTATCAGGTAATGTGTAGTTCCAGAAATCCATACTCCCACCATGGAGGGAATTTGTAAATGGGCCCCCCTGTCCTCTGCCCCTGTCCTCTGGAACTTTCATTTTCTTCCAAAGAAACTCTGTCATTTTGCTCTTTCTCTGACACCTCCCTTCCAGAGTTTCAAAATCCCTCCATGGTGGGGGTATGGATATTTTCTGGAACTACACAATAGAAATCTATAGCGTTACACCACATAAAAAGAGAGTACTTTATACATAACTGATGTTCCAAGCCTTGGCCCTTTTTTGAGTAAAAAGTAACAAAGGATCAAGGTTCAGAAGGTCAGTAATGTAACTATTCTTTTTATACAGTGTTACAGATTTCCTTCCATTCATTTATCTGAATCCAAAAAGCCCAAAAGGTTCTTCTCTCTTCACTAACAGCATCGTCAAAACTCAACGCTCCCAAACCCCACTAAAACGGGCTCAAAATGGAAAATAACCACACTACAAGTGTTCTGACAATAACTATTAAACTATACTATTTTATTTGCCATTTTTGAAATTTTGCCATCAAATATCTTCAATTCAGAAGAGAAGACCATTGAGATAGTTACCACAGGAAGCCCTGTACTCACACAGAGCATGGGAAGCCAGTGATAATGCCAGTCATTGGACTCTGTGGGGTACAGACATGGCAAGACATGACAAAACCTAACATCAATGGAATACTACACTGGTATGACTAAGACATCATGTAAAGCATCCTTACACACCTCCCCACTAACCTTACTTCCATAAGTTGATCTTACCACCTCTCTCTCAGTTAAAGGGTCCAGGTACCCTCCTGACTGATATTTTTTGAAATGCATGGTTTCCATCACTGTCATTAAATCACTTAATAGTGTTGGTGACCATACCATTAAAACAATTTATGTGATGATGGAGAATTCTAGGATCAGTTTACTAAAAGCCTACTTGCCTCTTTTCTATTTTGTAAGAGTATAAATAAGTCTGCAACAATATACTTTTTGTAGGTTGTTTTGTATATGTGTTGGACAAAATATTTGAGTCTTCCTACACAACACCTACTTAAGTTTCAAGTCAGGCGGATCGAATTACCCTTGAGGCATACCATTCTTTGCAAAATATTTTTTTAAAGTAGATAAACCAAATAACCACAGTGACTTTTATTTGTCTTTGAGAACCCTTGAAACGACTGATTTAAGAAAGGTAATGATAATTTTGGTTCGACCCCTACTGCTTTCACAGTTGTTGTCCTTTTTGAACGGAAACGACGTAGGCGACAAAGGAATGCACTAATAACGAACAACTGTAAAAATCCATCCTAAAAATAAAACAGAAACAGCAGCTCAGATTTTCTCTTTGTAGCGAAATCGAACTCAAATATCTGTAGGATTTCTTGTTCAAACGTGTTTGATGCTCAATGAAGTGGAATTTATAGAGTGCTTAGTTGATTGCCAAAGACATTTATCGTATAAAAGAAAACAAAATCCCGTCCTTTGAATATGAGAAACCGACGCCATATTTCTAAACAGTAACCAGATCGAGTTCTTGTTCACTTGGAGTCAAAATAAACCCTTTTAACACCAAGAAGAAAAGCGAAACTGCAAAAGATGGACAACCCGAGCTGACCAAAGGGCTGACTTCCTTTGAGCTAAAGTTAATATTTAATGTATTGAGAATCTTTTATTATCACTCGAGCAAATGATTAACAGGAGTTCGTGCATTTCAGATCAGGTCGGATTTATTTCATACATTATTCAAATCGCTATGGCTGACGACTGGCCAAAACGCTACGCTACCCTTGGCGCTCCAATGAACCGTATAACAAGACCGAAGAGGACATTTCTATAAACAATGCGTAGGTAACATCTCAAAATCATGAATTAGCAACGCTGCCGCACAAGTTTGAGTGAAATCGGCAAGCGAGCAGTTGAATGGTATACCGACTCGAAATCGGCATGATTCGAACATTCGATCACCAGCAGAACCTGCAGTTAATTGGGTTCTTATTGTTTATGGCGCGTGCGAATATAAAAGATAACAACGCGGGGATACAAAAGTTACAAGCAAACGGGCAGCAAACTAGCGTAACGCCTCCTAAATGCCAGTGGGACTCTCTCAACAACACTTGCTATTACTTTTCTTGTTTTACAAAATGCAACATTGTAAATATTGTATCATAAAAAGCTTGAAAATCGACAAAACAAGTAAGTGAAGGCGTTTATGGTTGACACAGGGAATTCTACCTAATCTAACAATAATTATTACTCATAAAATAAACACTGGTGTATTTTTTACAGGACTTAATCATTGACTCACCGAAGTAAATGATCACCCATAGAATCGGGGCTCAATATTGGACTCTGTGATCCCTGAGGAATTTCCTCTGTATACTCATCCTTGGTGCTACCCTCTTCATCTGAAGACCCACTGTCCGACATATACATAGCGCGGTCCACAGGCTCCGGCTTGCATGGTTTTTCTTCCACGGTATTTTTTCTCCGCTTTTCGTGCGCTTTGGCCTGCATTGAATCGATGGTCTTGATGATGTCTTCTTTACTAATGCCACTGTCTAATAGGGCACCGATCAGGTGTTTTTGCAGCTCGCTCACTTCTCCTGCCATGGCCGCGCGCGTGAGCATCGTTTTGGACTGTTTTCACAACATCGTTATCAGCTGTGGCCTATCTCCATCATGAGCCGGCATGAACTACAAGTCAGCAGCCTACGTCGAATATCATAATAAAAGTTTGACGCCCCCAAAATGTGTAAAATACACTCTGAATGTGTGATTTACTACCTAAAATAGGATTGTGATGACTTGTCCTTTAAGCAAAATAAAAAGCTTAACAGCATTTGCAGGCATTTTCAGCTACACTCCTTTTATACTGGGGATTTCTGTTTTAAAACTTTCATTATTTCCACTGTTCAAATGAATCCAAGAACATCAGTGTCAGACAATTTAGCCTGTTCATTTTTATAGTTGGAAAATGGGAAACAGGGGTAGCTAGGAATGAATGAATGAATGAATAAATAACTATTTACATAGTACTACACCACTACTTGTTCACAACACTTTACAATGGTTAATGCACAAACACTAAAAGTGTGCAGTAGAGTGATGGAGTCTAATAGTCTAATCAAAACAAAAGAAAACAATGGAAATAGTGTCTACTAATGTCTGACTAATATCTCAACAAATTCAGCCTCAGCAAGTGACCAAAGCACGGACTTGAATTCAGGAGTATTGGATCACAATACTGGGATCAGAAAATGAGTCATTTTCTCCGTTTGTGGAATGTTTTGGTTATAGGGAGTGTGTGTGTGTGGGGGGGGGGGGGGGGGGGGGGGGGGGGGGGTTGGCAAAACCAAAAAAGTAAAAGTTTTCCAGTAAAAAAAATAGTTTTCATGCTGTATGAGTGACTGCACTTAACCCATGAAATTGTACTGGCAAATACAATGCAAAATAATGGAAAACAAAGGATTTTGTCCTATTTAGTACTAGAGTGATTTTCACCGGACTGTGAAATAGTTACTAAGCTAATAGACACTAATAGACTCTGCACCCATTGTTTTCTTTTGTTGCAATACAACTATTAGACACTATTAAACACTGACTATAAATAATCGTTTCACAGTCCAATGAAAATCACTCTTACTATTTAGATTTTTTTACTTTTTCACAGGTTAAGTGCGATCACTCTAAATGGAAAGACTTTACAAGTAGTTACATAAGTTACCCACATTTTGTGAAACAACAGCCAGTAGGGAATATTAGAAGAAAGCAGCACCACCAGTGATTATGTAGACATTTTTATTGGATTTAAGGTCCACACTTTATTGACAAAAGTCCATTTTATGGAATTATGAAATTAAAGAATAAATTGTAATATTCTTGGTCTGTTTAATGGAGCAGGGACATACTAGTAGCTACAACTTCTGATTAAATCTTGGTCAAGAGTCTTGTTGGTCTTTTATGGACCACTTTCAATTCACTTTATGTTAGACAAAAATATAAAAATCAAAATAACTATCACCATCACTCCTACAGAGGAAAACACCAAGAGAGTCAGCCTTTTACCTTTAGTTCAAATTATCAATACATTAAGCAAGTTTCAAATTCAGGAAACAGAGGAATGGAAGGAAATAGAGGAATGGAGGAAATAGACATTGGATATCTAAGTTAAGGAAAGCAGCAGCATTTACATATCCTTTCCCGTCTACCTATCTACCTGTCATTATTGCTGTCTACCTATCTACCTGTCTACCTATCTACCTTTATCTATCTACCTATCTCATTGCTGCTGTCTACCTTACACTACCTACCTTCCTATCTATCTGTTTCTGCCTGTCTACCAATGCCCTAATGATATAATAGAAGTGGATAATGCTATATCCATCCATTTCACCCCATCAAAACAATTTAGTCTTCCTAGAATTTTTTTCCACTACTGAAGATGGTGACTGATGGTGAATATTCTAAGGGTAAATTAAATTTAAATTATACATTAATTGTGTCGTATTTAGTTCTTAAATAATTCAGGATAGCTACAAGTATATCCTCAACTCCAAAAAACTTTGTCCCTTAATGAAATAATCACCTATTATCAAACAACAATTAATGCCAAATCCTAATTAAATTTCATGTGGCCTGTAGTAAAGAGTAGTTTTTTCTTGGATTTCTTTTTATGCTTTCTACCACCAACGGTTGATGTAGCTTGGGTAACATCTGAAAAATAAATGAAGAAATGAATGAAAAAGAAACAAATGGGAGCATAAAAAGATGAGTGAGTGAATGAATGAATGAATGAATAGAGGAATGGAAGAATGAATAAATGAATAGAGTATGAATGAATGAAATGAATGGATGTACTGTGTATGGATGAGATAACTGTTGGCTTACAAATTAGTGATTTTATTCCATCACAGATAAAAATATTAATTTACCTACCAGCTTTTAGATGACTCTCCAGACTTTCACCAATAGCAACAGAAAGGGCGTCAAAGAATGTAGCCTGATAAGTAGGAGGTGGGACATAGTCTTCATCACTGTCATTATCCAGTGGATCAGTAGGCTTGCTAGTACTTTGCACTAAGAAAGAAAGTAGAAATTACATCCAAAAATGACAAAATATTGATACTGCATTTTTTATAGCTACTTCAACAGTAGTAAATTTATTTAAAGGTTAGATTGTATTATTAAACAAAGGTGAACTTGTACATGGCTTACCTTCCTCCTTTTGCTGCCTCCTCACTGGTCTTGTTAATTCTACAGCTTTTCCAGTCCTCAGGGCCTAAAATCAAACCAGGAAATGAGATGAGTGAATTTTTCATCTATCATTGAATATAATACATAAACTATGTATTGTATTATGTATAGTATATAAACTATATATCGTATTGTACATCATTATCACCAACATCAGATCTATCACCAGCTGCAGCAGCAGGAGCAAAAACACCACCACCACCACCACCACCACCACCATCATCATCGTCATTATCATCATCATCATCACTGCTATTTTAATCATTATTCAATTCACTTTCTACAACATACCTGGGCAAAAGATGGTGGAGACATTCCACTTGCCTCTTGACTAGCTGATTGATCAGTATAACCACTTAGGCCCTCGTCTGTAAATAACATAATTCACAAAATGGGTTTGTTATGATCCATATTTTACATAACATAATGCCATACAATGTTAAGGCTAGAGCAGTTCTCATATGAGTGTGAAATGGACTGTGCAGTGCCATGGGCATGTTAGTGCCTTGGCCGTGCCAGTGCCGTGTTGTCTATAAAATTTGAAATTCCTGCCATAACTGTACCGTGATTGTGCGATACTGTTTTCACAGTCATACAAAATCTACTCAATTTGTAATAGTTGCCTAACCTTCATCATTATAACATGTAGTAGCTGCAGCAAGCTGTGTAAACGGTCCTGGTTTATGTCCCAGTGGTGACATAGCTAAGGTATGTGAAGACTGAGAAGGGAACTCTACATCACTGGTCAAATTGAGTGGTTGATTTGAACGACGACCTGAATTTACTGTGAAAAACAGTTCAATGATCATTACTACAAACATAACATTGTTTTCAATGTTGGGGTGGTACTTACTTGGTCTGCCCTCCATCGATGCAACCTTTGCATCCACTTTCAGTTCTCTTCTTTTCTCCACTTTCATCTTCCTCTGGCGACGTTGCTTTCTCTTCTGGATTTCAACTACAAAACACATAGCTAGGTATAACTATAGCAACTATTTATGTACTATACATGTAAATGCACTTGAGCTATATTTTCAAATATTTCTAAGTTTTTCAAGTCCAGTTTGAGAAA